>JAMPIV010006736.1:0-607500 GCA_024509875.1 Oreohelix idahoensis
TATTTTTATTATAGCATTACTGTTTAGTCCTCCAGACGACAACATATGACTGTTAAAAAACAGTAATTAATCTGAAGCAGTGAAATACCCACGGGACAATATATCTGTGGAGGAAATTTATCATCATCACCACTAGGATGACACAGAATGCTGGCGATAATAATTAAATTAATGAATAATGAATAAACAAAAAGAGTTCAAGGTGTCTGAAAGACGTAACATAATTGTTCCGCGTCGGCGGGCCAAGTTTCAGGAGATAATTCATTTGCCGGGGAATAGAAAAGAGCGGAAATTTAATTATCAGAATCGGAAATTCCCACATTCAGAGAAAGTGAAAAGCAGACATTTAGACGTAGCGAAAGAGGGCAAGGGATGGACATCAGCGATGAAGATCAAACGGAGGGAAAGGGCAGATTGGCTACAGCAGATTGGAAAGAAGGAAAAAGAGGTGATAGACAGATCGATTGACCTAGAGCCAGATAGAGGCTCAGGAAAATTAAAGGGCAAGACCCGTCGGTGGCTGTATGATAACAGTGAAGAATGGTTGATGAAATGAGAAAGGAAGTGTGGGTAACAATAACTAATAACAAAAAAAAAAAAAAAAAAAAAAAAACAAAGGAAAAGAGATAATCCACAATTTTTGAGAAAAACAAAGTGTGCGAAATTTTACAATATTAATTGCAATAAAGCAAAATGTTGATAAGATATTACAAATTTGACGTGGTCTAAGTTTTATGAAGCACTGGAAACTATCTGTGTAGAATCTCATGTTGACTGATCAATAAATAAGACAATTAGTAATATAAAACGAGCACGTATACCCGTCAAACCAATGACGGGAGTAGTATTAAAGCCAACACCTTAAACCAGCCGCATATGCGCACATTTAGAAGACTGAGAAGTGGCAATGGGCAAACAGGATGTAGTATAACTAATTACTGAACAGCTCTTTAATCACAACATATTTTGTAAATGTCCGGTTGTGTTCGCAATTTGTGCCTTGACAGCCTGTGTTCTGATTATGCACTTCAAAATTGTCTGGGTTCCTTCCTCGTGTGAGTGCTACATAAAGTTGACCACGTGCAAAGACTGCTTCTCGTAGGTATACACATACATCATCCAATGACTGTCCCTGTACTTTGTTGCTTGTTCTCGCTAAGCTAACGTCACAAAAACTGACGTCTCAAGATGAAAGGGAGGCATGTATCGCTTGGCTCTAAACTGATGTGTGAAACGAAAGCACGTCCGCTTTAATAACTACCTGTGATAAATTTGTGTGATTTAAAGGTCCAGCCCCCTGTGTTTAGTTTCAACAGAATGTTAAAGTTAAAAAAAGGAAATATTACGACAACAATATGAAACGGTATTTTGTGGCACTTTGACCATGAAACAAAATTATTAAATGTCTGCGTCATTTGTTGGCGAGGTACGTGCGAGGAGATCTGTGGAATCTGAATAAAACATATTGTGTGGCTTTGCATGTGTTACGATAAGTCATTCACTTGTTTATTTTTGTCTGTCTATATTTTTTCTGCTACCTTCCTCTACGTCATTATTTTACCTATAATTATATTTTTCATCGAAAGTACGCTACCCAAGATAACACCCATATATCAGATGTTTAGCTACTTTTGCATGTTTATCTTTTACATTATTGATATGCAGAATTCTACGGGCGTGAGGCAATAGAGTAAAGATTAATCACCGGGTCGCTTGAAGCAAATCTAGCGTGTATTTATAGATAAACACACACGCTCGCCTGGTGCATTGTTAGTACGTGTTAATGTGTCTGACAACCTTAGAATTACCTAATTTGTTTCCGTTTAGATGGAGAGAAGAGGAGGCAAACAAATGTTGTCAAATTAAGGAAGGGATGGTAAGGGGGTTACGTACATGTACGCACCAGTTTTTGTGACGTCATGTTTTGTATGGGGCAGTACGGACCATGTTGATGTCCGTGGAATATTTCTTGTATTCGTGGCAAGTTTGTGGAAGCCATTATTTCTATTGATATATATATTGGTCTTCATGTCGAAGCCAATAGTGGAAGTATCATGTAAGTGTCGCCCCATTTCACATTGAATGTTTATTGAGTTTTAATTGAAGTATCAGGCCGCTCCTAGTTATGGTCTAGCGGGAATCCATCGTAGTATGTCATTCCTAGAATGGACAAACGGAGTCGATTGCCTTGTTTGAATTACCGTAGAGGGAGGATACCTACGAGGAAACGAAGTTAATTGATTTTGTATGCTTCATATGTTTTAATATGCCGTTTCGCCAATGCCAAAGTCATGGCATGGATTTTGGGAGAGGTTAGTCAACAGAAGACTCTAACCTGATTGTATTGTCGTGTATAACTTTGTCTGGATTATATATATGCTACATAAGTATTGTATGAAGAAAGTCTGGGAATTTTACGGGTATGATATCAAAGATTGATCCTTGAACATGAATCCGTTTACCACGATAGACGTCCTTGGAAGAAGGTCAACGGACTTCATTGTAAATGTATATTAGAGGGTAACAGAAGTGATCCTCAGCTCACGTGGATAGAAGAGGACTTGATTGTTGAAGTATCTCCAAGAATTTAAGAGTATGATCAGCAACTTTAAAGTATGACATTTTGCATCTGTAATCTGTAACCATGACCGTCTTGTGTATTCCCGTCTGTATCGTGTCAATAAATAATATGTACTTTCACCAACGACTTGCGTGCAGTCCTGAATTGGAAAATTGACTACTACTTGTTGGAGTTCAACTTAAGAACACTTCTGAGATATTTTCATTGAGAAAACCATTCGCGTATTTTAAGCTAGCATAGACCAGTGACACCATACACTAGCTTACAACTACCTCTTGACCAATAGAATGAACATCCAACAGTAAATGGTATGCCAGTGTGGTCTGGAAATAAATAATTTCACAGGAACGGACTCAATCCAAGTATCGATTGAAAAGAAGATTTGAACTTTCAAGGCGACAACATCTCAAACTTGGAACCTAGTGTGATGATGAATCAGAATCAACTTACGGTTACCAAATGCTCAAGGTCATCAATCAACCTCCACGTCAAGTTTTACAGTGACTGACTGCCTTGGGATCACCTATTCGTCATTATTACGTGCGAGCTGTTGTTATATACGCAGAGCGAAGTATTTTATCCTCAGACGTACATCCACGGAGACGAGGCACAGTTTTTCTTGCACGCGAGATAAGTATAAACGAAGTATCGTTATACACTTTATTACGTAGCTGTGCCTCATGTAGTTATGTCCACATATATATTTGTTATGTTATATTTTATATGTTTTATATTCGTCGTGGGAGGTAGGGAGGTTGATCTGACGAACGAGATCCATCTCGAAGCCAATTCGGGCTCTTCGTCAGACGTTCTGTAGGGCTCGTCTTGTAAGTTTCAATTGAGCGATAATTCCGGTCCAAGGCTAGAAACCTTGCCGAAGTTCCGATCGCTAATTGTTCCTTATGAAAATATCTGTTTAGCTGTTTCGTCACGTTTATTTGTTGTTTTTGATAGTTATTTTTACTCGTATTTAGTTTTATGATGAATTTTGTTTGTATTATGCGTCCTTCTAATCTTCCTGTCGTTCAGTTTTTTACAAAACCTATGTTTTTACACTGTGTTGTCAATTGTCCTGTTGAGTATCTGATCGTAGTTGTCATCGTAAATTTTTACGATATTCTATTTTAGTTACACATTTCTATTTTTGTTGATTTCTACGATTGTGTTCACTCGTCTTTGATTATCGTGTCTTGTCGGTAATGTTTCTATTGTCTTTCACGTTGTTGCTTTCATGACATTTCATTACATAAATTACATTATTGATTATTAATATTATTGCCTATTATATAACTTGATTTTACCGTTCTAGGACAGGAACGAAGACCACTCGTTGTAGTAACACTTTTAAGTAATATTATTACATAATAATATTGAATAATGTCTACCTTAGACTATTTTATTAAGCAGGCTAAGGCGCTTAATATACCTCAGGAAGAGATTAGATCATTTGCTATGACAGAATATAAAGAATCTCAAAGGTTGGAATCTCAAAGATTGGAAGCTGAAAAGTTACGTTTGGAAAATTTGAAATTTGAGGCAGATCAAAAACGTACTGAGGCTGAGGAAGAAGAGAAAAAAATGAGATTAGCCGCTGAATTAGAAGATAGACGATTTCAGCGAGAGGCAGAACAGAAGCAAAGGGAGGCTGAAGAAAGACTTAAGATTGAGATGGAAAATAAACAAAAGGAAATGGAAGTTAAACAAAAGGAAATGGAAGATCGAAGATTAATAGCTGAACAAAATACAATACGACTTCAGCTTGAGATGGAGGAGAATGATAAAAAAAGACAGCATGAACTAAAATTAGCAGAGTCAGAATATGAGAGACTTAGGTTAACTCATGAAGCTAATTCTCAGAGAACTTTTGAAAGCCAAACTTCATCCAGACATGATCATTTTAAGGAAATTCACCTTAAATTACCTAAATTTAATCCCCCGTCGGATGACGTAATATTTTTCCTAGATAGATTTGAGGCCACTTGTGGGTCTTATAACGTGGATAAAACACTGTATTGCACATATTTATCCAGGTTACTTACTGGGGATGCTTTAGCAGTTTATCATACTACCAGTATTAATGAGAAGAATGATTATAATGCTCTTAGAGCCGCACTTCTGAAGAAATTTCAAATGACAGAAGATGAATACCGATTAAGATTTCGTACATTGCTACCGCAATCAAGCAGAAATTTCAGTGATTTTCTGTCACAAATACGACTAACCCTAGAAAGATGGATCGAATTATCCAAAATTGAAAAGTCGTATGAAGGTCTCTTCGATTTACTGATGCGCGATAAGGTACTATCGTCTGTAAATCCTGCATTTCTCGCATTTTTACACGAACGGAAACCTTTATCTATGAAATACTTAGAAGAACATGCTAAAAATTTCTGCACTGCTCACCCAACCATGGATCTAAGTAATGCACAGATTAAGAGTGAATTGCCTGTTGCTTTTGCAGCACAACAAAACAATTTTTCACGCAATCGTTCCTTTAGTGCTGACAGGTATGTCAATAAGGGAAATAATTACAATTTTAACAATGATAACTTTTACAAGGGGAAGCAATTTCAACAATCTGCTCCATTTAATGTTTCTTGGAACCAAGCTCACAGATCGCGAGATTTTGGTAACAATAATTTTAAAAATAATCAAGGACATTATAATAAACAAAACTGGAGATCAAGATCTCAGGGTCCGCAAAACAGACAAGGTTCTTGGAATAAAAATTTTAAAGAACATCATAACTTTAATTATACAAATTATCGGACTCATCCAAATTTTAACTCAAGCAGAAACGACAATTATGGCAATTTTAATGCAAATAATCAAAATCGATCGCGTCGTAGAGATAGATCGTCGAGTAATACAGATAGACATTCTAATGTCGCTTTAAGTGATACACAGGCTAACATTGAACAGGGTAAAGTAGCTGAAACTCACAATGCTATGTCTTGTTCTCTTGATTGTACCCAGGTGAAAGACTGTCCAGAATGCTCGACTCTTTTCCAGCCTAGGCGATCACGACGCTGCGTTGCGGACATACCTTGCCTAGTCTACCTGCAGTCTGTACGGCCACTGCTGCGTCAATACACCAGGGACAGGGCTCTCTTAAGTTTAACAAGGGATTTGTCAACAACATTTCATGCTCTCTCCTATTTGACTCAGGTTGTAGTACTGTGGGCGTCCGGACTTCGCTGATCAACCCAAGTTGTGCCACGGGCAGGGTTGTCAAGTGTGTGACATTTGGTGGCACCGTCGAAACATTTCCCACAGCTATTATTGACCTTAATACACCATTTTTTTCAGGAAAGATCCAGGCATGTCTCCTTCCAAATCCAATTTGCGATGTCATACTTGGTCGCATACATGGTATTAAAGAGTGTACACCACAGCAAATTGCTGAATGGGAAGAGCGACATATTCAAACTGCAAATGCAGTAGTGACTAGAGCGCAAGCTACTAATATGTCGCATGATACACCTATTGAACCTACAGTTCATACCACTTCTGATGATGATGCTCCTATTTCACGGGAGTTGTTTGCAACATTGCAAAAGAATGATGATTCATTAAAAAAAAATTTTCAGTATGTGAACAAAAATAATACCAGCAACAAACTTGCAAAATCTAGACATGACTTTTTTACTCAAAAATGGGATTTTGGTTAGAGTAATACGGGAAAAAGATTCATCCTTATGTTATCAGATCTTAGTTCCATCCTCTATGAGATCTCGTATATTACGACATGCGCATGACTCGCAATGTGCGGGCCATATGGGTTTTTCGCGTACCAAATCCAGAGTGCTTTCGGCATTCTACTGGCCAGGCGTCCATAGGGACATCACTCTCTATTGTCGGTCCTGTTTGATATGTCAGGAAGTTAAGGTACGGGGTCCATTTCATGCGGCTCCTATTCAAGCTGCGGACATCCCGATTAGACCATTTGATAAAATGGCTATAGACATTATTGGTCCGATGCTTCCATCTGCTAGAGGGCATACGCATATTCTTACGTGCATTGACATGTGCACTCGTTGGCCTGAGGCCATCCCTCTCAAGAACACTTCATCTGCCAGTGTAGCAGAGGCATTGATGTTAATCTTCTCACGCATTGGTTTTCCACGGAAAATCTTGTCGGATCATGGGGTTCAGTTCATTTCTGAATCCATGTCTCAAGTTATGAAGACATTAGGTATAGACAGATCTCTTAGTTCTATTTATCATCCGATGTCAAATGGGTTAATTGAGCGTCTCAATAGGACACTCAAGCAGTTGTTGGGTAAGATGACCCAAGACCATCCCCAAGACTGGGATCGGGTCATACCCGCTGCTCTGTTCGCGTATCGCGAAGTACAAAATCAAGCCACGGGGTTTTCTCCATTCCAGCTAGTTTTTGGCATGCAACCACGCGGTCCGATGTCGTTAATCCACGACTTATTGGTTGACGAGAATATTGAAGAGGAAACTCAATCCTCTTATGAGTATGTGATCTCTCTGAGAAAGAGAATCATAGATGCTTGTAGACTAGCTACTGCATCATCCGAACAAGCCAAAGAAAAAGCTCGTCTATTTGCAAACAAGTATAGACGTCTTCGCCAGCTTATTCCTGGTGACGAAGCTTTTGTATTACTCCCTGCGCATAACAATCGTCTTTTAATTACCTGGAGAGGTCCTTTCAGGATCATCTCAAGAATATCCGATGTCGACTACATCGTTGATGTTAATGGTAAACATAAAACCTTCCACATTAACATGTTGAAGGAGTATTACTCACGTCCTGATTATCTACAGTCAGTGTTCCAGGCAACTGACGATCCTACACCTCCTATTCAACACTATTCTAGTTTATCAGTCATCCAAGAAGAAGAATCTTCTTTCGATGATGTACAACTACCAATACCAGTTGTACCACTCCATTCCACTGAGAAATGGAATGATGTTACAATCTCATCTACTCTTTCGGCTGATCAACGTCAGCAAGTCTCTAATATTCTACACTCGTATGAGGATGTCCTCACTGACATCCCAGGTCATACGTCAGTCATCCAACATGACATTATTCTGACTGACGATACGCCTATTCGAGTTCGTCCATATCCTATCCCTTTACACTTTCGTGATAAGGTTGATAAGGAATTGGATGAGATGCTTCAATTAAATATAATTGAACCATCTTCATCACCATATTCTTCTTCTATGGTAATCATTAGGAAGAAGGACAACAATATACGTCTTTGCATAGATTACAGGAAATTAAACAAAGTTACAAAATTCGATGCGGAACCGTTACCTCTTTTAGACGACTTATTGGAGAGATTATCTCATGCCACATTCTTTTCGAAATTTGACCTTTCAAAGGGCTATTGGCAAGTGCCACTCACTCCTAAAGCAAAGCCATTCACCGCTTTCTCGACGCCACGGGGTCTTTTTCAATGGAATTTTATGCCATTCGGATTAATGAATGCGCCAGCTACCTTTGTACGCATGATGCGCCGCATATTGTCTCATCGTCCCGATGTCATTACTTATATAGATGACATCTGTCTTTTCAGTGACTCTTGGGATGAACATATTCATGGATTAAAAGCTTTACTTTCTACCTTACGGGATTATAACTTAACAGCGAAACCTTCAAAGGCTTTTGTCGGTTTTCATGACATCTCATTTCTGGGTCACCGCATAGGTCATGGTTTCATGTATACAGAAGACAGTAACGTCTCTAAAATTTTAAACATCTCAGCACCTAAGACAAAAAAAAACAAGTTAGATCTCTTTTAGGACTAATACAGTTCTATTCAAAATTCATCCCTCATTTGTCTACTATAACTGCACCTTTTTCGTCTCTACTGAAGAAAGGCACATCTAATGTAATAAAGTGGTCGCAGGATCACCAAACGGCGTTAGACTATATAAAACGATTTTTTTCAAAAGAACCGTTTTTGAGGTTGCCTAACAAAAATCTCACTTTCATTCTTCGCAGTGATGCATCTTCTTACGCTATTGCTGCAGTTTTGATGCAGGAATATAACGGAACCTTATTTCCGGTGATGTACGTGTCCAGAAAACTTACGGAGAGCGAACTCAAATACTCCGTTCTGGATAAAGAGCTCCTCGCATTAGTGTGGGCAATCACAAAACTGGAACGTTATCTCCTCGGCTCACACTTTGTGGTGGAATCTGACCAAAAAGCTCTTACCGCACTGAACACGAAGAACGTTAAATCATCGAAGTCAGCGCGTTACGCTATAGCGCTTCAACCATTCAATTTTGAAATACGAGCTATTCCTGGAGTGAAGAATGTGTTCGCAGACTGTTTGTCGAGATGCCCAAGCGAACTTGTCGAAACTAAACCACTTCCAGATGTTGAAACATCCTCACCGATAACATGAATAACTTTGTACATTATCATTGATTGTACATCTATAAAGACTGTTTATATAACTGAAGTATTCGTATAAGTATAACCCAGGATATACTTACTTACTTATAGATTATAACATTACTTCTTGTGTAGTAACATTTTATTAGTACGAGAACATTGATACTATAGTAACGTTTTATTAGAACGGGAACAGTGGTATTAGAGTAACATTTTATTAGTACGGGAACATTGGTACTACAGTAACTTTTTATTAGTATGGAAACATTGTTAAGAGCGACAAATATACATTTGTTATTCCTATGGAACATATTACACTACATATCGTGTTCGAGAATATATTTTATCGTGTATGGAACATTGAGAACATCGTCTCGTCGATTACTAACTAGTTGTAACTGAACATTGACAATGAGTGATATTATAATTACTTAGAATATATTAGTAACTGGTTATTTGTTGGTAATTAAGAAATATATTAATTAGAATAATTCAATTTAATCTATTTAATTAATTATGGATCACACACATACTAACTTTTTAGTTGTCACGTAATACCTGCATTCACAGGTCTTAGTTATGATATCTCACTGTTAGATCACTAGTCAACCGTACTAGTGTTAGAAAACATTAAGGGTGTTGATTCTTAAAGTGTTTAATTTTGCATTTCTTCATTTTTGCACATTGTATTTTCAATTTTTCTGTTTCATTGATTCTCTTGTCATTGATTATCATCAGTGTTGCTGTTCATTTTCATTTTTGAAATCATATGTTTCAAATCAAAAAAACTTTTTTTTTTTTTTTTGAAAACCTTAGTGGAATTTTTTTATCATTTTTTTATGGTTTTTTTTCATCTTTCATTTTCAACTTGTTTTTACTTCGAATATTACCACATCGTTCCAAAGTAGGTCGATTGTGTATGTGTGCTTTAATGCATACTATCATTTAGTTATATTGATTTCGTTTAATATTCTTTTCTTAATATGATATAACTTTATGCATTTAATATATCTTGTGATAGTTTTGACTCACCTCTCTCGGGTACTAAGTTTAAAAAAAATTAATAGAATTAATTTTTTTAAGGGGAGGTAATAAGGGAGCTGTTACGTACATTTATTACCTAAGGGGGTAGTCTTCGGTCCTGCCAAATGTACGCACCAGTCTTAATATAGTTATATTATTTGTGCGTTCGATTGATTCACGCACTGACGTGCACAATGCAGTGTGAGTTGCTTTGGACGCAGGGGTAACCTAGTTAGGGAATTGTGACGTCATGTTTTGTATGGGGCAGTACGGACCATGTTGATGTCCGTGGAATATTTCTTGTATTCGTGGCAAGTTTGTGGAAGCCATTATTTCTATTGATATATATATTGGTCTTCATGTCGAAGCCAATAGTGGAAGTATCATGTAAGTGTCGCCCCATTTCACATTGAATGTTTATTGAGTTTTAATTGAAGTATCAGGCCGCTCCTAGTTATGGTCTAGCGGGAATCCATCGTAGTATGTCATTCCTAGAATGGACAAACGGAGTCGATTGCCTTGTTTGAATTACCGTAGAGGGAGGATACCTACGAGGAAACGAAGTTAATTGATTTTTGTATGCTTCACATGTTTTAATATGCCGTTTCGCCAATGCCAAAGTCATGGCATGGATTTTGGGAGAGGTTAGTCAACAGAAGACTCTAACCTGATTGTATTGTCGTGTATAACTTTGTCTGGATTATATATATGCTACATAAGTATTGTATGAAGAAAGTCTGGGAATTTTACGGGTATGATATCAAAGATTGATCCTTGAACATGAATCCGTTTACCACGATAGACGTCCTTGGAAGAAGGTCAACGGACTTCATTGTAAATGTATATTAGAGGGTAACAGAAGTGATCCTCAGCTCACGTGGATAGAAGAGGACTTGATTGTTGAAGTATCTCCAAGAATTTAAGAGTATGATCAGCAACTTTAAAGTATGACATTTTGCATCTGTAATCTGTAACCATGACCGTCTTGTGTATTCCCGTCTGTATCGTGTCAATAAATAATATGTACTTTCACCAACGACTTGCGTGCAGTCCTGAATTGGAAAATTGACTACTACTTGTTGGAGTTCAACTTAAGAACACTTCTGAGATATTTTCATTGAGAAAACCATTCGCGTATTTTAAGCTAGCATAGACCAGTGACACCATACACTAGCTTACAACTACCTCTTGACCAATGCAAAATAAGACACTCTACAGTAGTGATTGGTGTCGCATAGAGATTATGATCAATAAATTTTCTATATTCTCTTCTTTTTTCTACCCGTGTCCTCTACTTTATTATCGCTCTTTTATCCTTTTCCTGTGTTTTTCGCATTCGTACGTTTGCGACTATAAACATTACTATTTTCCCATTCATACTTTCGCCAGTTTCTTTTCTCATTTACAAACGCACCCGCATGTTATTATATAACGTGTCAGTCGCTGCAGTCAGACGAGAGGTGTGATTATGTTTCATACTCAGACATAGGAGCAGACTTTTGGTCTAGCATTTTCACTTGTCACGAACGTTTCTCCGGCGTGAGGTGTGATAACCGACATCTGCACGGTGCAGAATGAGACATTTGTCTGGTAATTTCCTCTGTCACGGCACTCTCAGACAGTTTCGTAGCGTGAGGTGTCTAAGACGCGTTTGGCATGTTATGTCCAGCGTCTAAGGTACGTAGGTGTTAGGAAAGGGGAGAGATCGGGTTTTGGAAATAGTGGGATTCTTTGTCTGTTTGATAGATATTAACCAGAGTTTGAAACTAGATTTCACTCATTCTCCATTTGCAGTAGACGTGGTCACTTCGTTCTAGATACTTAAACTTATAAGTGAACCTCTTAGTTTCGTTGTGATACCGTAGTTCTGTGTTGAGATAAATATTATATATTAGATATCTAATATTTAGTGAAGTTATTAAGTGTTAATCGCCTATTTCATTTTAACTAGTTCTTTTGTGCAGAGAGAATTAAAATATAGTCTGTATTATTTTCTAGTGACGTGTTTCAGTGGAAAGCAGAATAAATTATATTTCTAGCTTAAAATGATGCAGCTATAAATGAATTTGATTTTACTGCTAAATAATCAGACGAGAATATATTTTAAAAATTAACTTATAACTGAAATGCTACATCAGTGAGTATTGACGGGATACGTATGTATTCCTAATTCATGATGATTGATTTTATGAATATAACTTATTTCACGGGAAGTTTTAAATGATAAGTCAAGCTGTACGCTTGCAGTTTAAAATGTAAGTTATAACGAGTACATAGTATGTATAATTATTTTATATGTGTTTTTTTCCTTTATTCAGTGAATAGTGGGGTGACCCAAACTTTGCCAGCGTTAAGTACAGAGTAAATATCTGTGTAGAACAAAAACATTCTTTCCTTAAAGACTTGGTCTATAACCTTTACAAGAACTTTAAAGATTTTTAAAGAAGTAACGGGCCCATCGAGCCTGATTTGATTCTTCCAGAGAATAAAACCGCAAGTACCTTTTAGCCCATGCGGCCAGTAACATATTAACGTCAGTAACACTCCGACACTGTTAACTAGTGGTGTGGTGACCAAATAAAGTCCTAACCTGACATTCCTCATTTCTAGAAACCTAAGCTATTGACACTGTGCTCGTTGTTAATGTTCGTGCCTGGACAATTTTAATGTGACCTAAACAGACATCCGAAAAATAAGAACACCCAAGGAATCGTTCCCTGAAGCAGAGAATTCAACCCGTCTTTTTGGAACTGGGGATTTCTTGGTCAAAGACTGCCATTGACGATTCTGTATGTGAATGTCCTAAAAATTATGTTTCCAGATGCTGTTAACAAAGCTGTAAGTATGCAAGAGAGCACGTGGCCACGGCTGAGTAAATAGAGTGAATGCAGGTCTGAGTGTTTCTTTATTGTTGTAATTTGGCACCCAATTTTGCTGCCTTAACTTTCTTTATGCAAGTATTGCTAACCATATTTTCCCTTAGAATAGATCAGAGATATCAAGTCTGTCCATACCTTAAAAGGGGGAAATATTAGACCAAATCATATGTATCCGTGACCCTTTGGGGCTATCATCTTTCTCCTAACGGGACTGTGGGCTAAACATCGAGGGAAGATCATACCAGTGGGTCTATATCTTTTTTGTAGCAATTCATTGACTTGATGCTTATTTATATATATATTTGATGTAATATAACATTAAAAGTATAAAACTTCGCTAAAACAAATTTACAATCATAGTTTAGAGGAATTTTCCTCAAGTGGTAAAGTTAAGATTTTGTAGCCTATTAATTATCATTAACTCCAACTTAGGAAGACTGCACTTTACCAGCTGCAGTACCTACTATCGGCCAGTCTAGGCAACAGTGTCTGCAACCCTTCATATAGAAAGGGGTGAGTCTTAAATGTATATCTCGTTCATCTTATATGTGCATTTAACACGTATGAATATTCTCATTTATGTAAATTTGTGTATGAGGCCGCCAATCTCTTTATGTAAAATAAATTTTCGCATAAATCATCACTACACGAGCTGATGACTGCTTCATTGCGGGTTTCTTTGTAAGAAACCAATAGCAGAGGTAGACGCATGCTCCATAGGGAACAGAAAGAGGATGATGATGATGATAAAGATGATATTATAATTTATATTTCAGATGTCACCACTGGTTTTCAGATTGGTGTATACAGTACTATGATTCATTTGCACTCTTTCGCCCTCTTAACACACTTTCATCTGTCTCGATGACCTGACATTTATGTTCATGGCCATCAGAAAAATTCAGAGGAAGATTAAATTGTGCAGGAAAGCGAAAGACCATTTTGCTTACACCAGAAGACACAAGATATACGGGATATGTTATCTTGTATTTCTCTCAGTTTCTGATACTAGTTACGAGTACTCAGCTCTAGACATCAATCATAAGAGACGAGACTATAAGTCACTCGAAGCAGCAACAATTGTGAAATTTACTCATGCAACAAATGTGATCCCAAAAGCTATTCGACTAGTGACGTTAGAAGGAAAAGTCATGACTTCGCAAAGACTCCAGCGACAACCCATTATCGCCAACTGGCCAGCTCAGTTACATACCTAACACAGCGAATGGACTCCTCAGACTCATTCAAAAATTAAAATCATCTGATGGAGAAAGAAATATGTCTCGGCTGGACTCATTAAAAACGAGTCAAGTGTCACATCGTGACTAATAGCTATCTCACAGAAATGGGCGGGGGATACTAATTTTACAACAAACCGATAAAGCGCAGTTGTAGTATCATACTAAGAATACCTGTGAGACCTCCTAAAATAGGAGTAGAACCCTCCTATCACTGCGAAGAGTAGTCTTGAGCGAAGGTTGCTACCTTTGAAAAACTCATCCTTTTACTCGAACTCTCTGGCCATTTGTGGAACACTACGGTAGGTCAAGGGAGACAATCCGCGACAGCGTGGCATGATTCTAATAAATGTTCAAGATAACTTTTACTCAAAGCACAGTGTAATGCGCGCCGTTTCCGTATTTTCCAGAAAGCTGGTGGGAACGTTTATGGACTTACAGACTCAAACATTTCATACATAGTAAATTCCTAAAGGCAGGATTGTGAGCATTGCAACTGTTTGTAAAAAGGGTAAAGGAATAAACCAGATGCGATAATAATAGAAGAGGAAAAAGAGAAGGCGAACTCATGTGATATGCAAATGTTCGAATACTGCTAGTCTCGGTACTTTGATGTTTTGTTGCTAGCTGCCAGAATTTAAAAGTGGCGTTTTAGCGGGATTGTCAAGTGTTTCTTTTAAAATATTATGCTACTGGGCGTTACCTGCGGGTGGAAGAGTAATAAATAAAGTAACGCTTCAATCTCATCTGAGGCGATGGAAAGACAATAAAACAAAAGTTGCAAAACAACTGAAGAAGGCCAACGAAGAAATCCTCAGGGTTAAGGAGACAAAGTTTAAAGAGATGGAGTAGAGGAAGTCTGCTTAGTGTGCTAACCTGATAACAGAAGCAAAGACTGAAAGCAAGATTTAAAAGCTTGAATATAACCTGGCGATTGGCGAAACGACAACACGGAGTACGTTAGAAAATGGTACGAAGGGTGTCTTTTCTTACCGACGGAAATATATAAAGACATCGATGTCATACTACAGAAATTAAATCTTGATGATCTAAATGTTGCCGATGACTTGGCTCTTTTGTCCCATAGACAACATGAAAAAACTCAGTGAGAGGTCACAGCAAGTGGGTCTGAAAATACACAGGGAAAAAACAAAGATAATGAAAATAAATGCAGGAATTGATAACAGGGTTGAAGTTGAAGAAACACCACTACAAGATGTAGAATCGTACACATATCTTGTCAGCAATATAAACAAAGTTGGAAGTACAGACAACGATATCAAAATAAGAATACATAAAGCAACAGGAGCTATCATTGCATTGGGAAACATACTGAGATCAAGAGAAATCAAATCTAACACATTCTTCAAATCAAACGTCAAGTCAGTCATATTGTATGGCTCTAAAACATGGAGCGCAGCAAAAAACAACAACCAAAAAGCTTCAGAATTTCATAAACGGGTGCTTGCGTAGAATAGAATGATTAAATTAGTTTGACAAAGTCACACATGTGGAACTGATGACAAGAACCAGGCAAGTGCCAGTGGAACAAGAGATGACAAGAACCAGGCAAGTGCCAGTGGAACAAGAGATGAGAATAAAACATTGGCCATAGATAGGACACACATTGAGGAAACTTGTTGACAGCATTACAATGCAGTCCTTTTTGGAATCCCCATGGTAAAAGAGGCAGACGTAGGCAAAAAAAAAAAGGCAAAGAGAACAGAACTGGAAACAGAAGTGAAAATGATAAAGAAGACGTGCAAAGAACTGGAACAGATGGCACGTGACATGTGGCCTTAACATGTTTTTGTTGAAGGCCTATGCTCCTTGGGAAGCTAAAGGATGTTGATTAATTGATTGAACGGTACAGAAATATATGCGCTAAATACGTGGCGTACGTGCTACTGTTGCGTGGAGTGTCAAGCTAGTGACAGAATAAGAGGGAGTGAAGGAGATAGATGTAAGGAAAGAAAGAGGAAGATAAAAATAAGATAGCGAGATTGGGGAGATAGCGATGAAAGGAAGGGAGGAAGAAAGAACATAATGTGGGTCCAAAGTGAGTGTGAGAGAGAGAGAGAGAGAGAAACAGAGAGAGAGAGAGACACAGGCAGAGATGGAGTGGAAAAAAAAGATTACATAGGTAGAACATGAGAAACAAAGTAAACCAAAAGAGACTGTAGAGGTTGTGGTTGAGTAGAAGAAACGGAGAACTGCGAGATTGAAAAGGAAGACAGTGAGGTTGAAAAGGAAGACAGTGAGGTTGAAAAGGAAGACAATGAGGTTGAAAAGGAAGACAATGAGGTTGAAAAGGAAGACAATGAGGTTGAAAAGGAAGACAATGAGGTTGAAAAGGAAGACAATGAGGTTGAAAAGCGAGTTTTGTAGCTACCAAGATGCGAAGGGAGGCAATGTAACCGAAAGATTCAAGAGTGCATGTTTTCCTCCCTGTTTAACCACGTGTGCTTACATTAGCTGAACAGAACGTACCCTGTATTAGTCAATAGTGTATCAGAACTTCCTTAGTATACCCTGCGTTAATACTGTGTGAGAACCTTCCCTATAGTAATCTGTAGTGTATGAATACTTACCCTGTAGTAATCAGTAGTATAGACATCTCTAGACATCCCAAAATCCGAAATTTTTACTATGAGACCGCTGCCCACTAAACAGTTCCGTGTTGCCAGGTCGCGATGAACAAATCGCTGTGCTGCCAGGTAACACATCCCGTTGGCTATTTGGACGCTCACGTCAACTAGATCAGCCTAACCATGGAACAAGCAAAAAATACACATTATTTTAACGGAAGCTTCTTAATACTTATTACAAAAAAGATAATTCACTTATTTTTGAGTACGTTATGCACTAGATAACGAACTTAGAACACACTGTAACGACAGGCAATGTATATGGAAAAAAAGAGACTGCGAGATGCGGGAGACAGTAAAAAAAAAAGATAACTGACAGTTTGACAAAATTTGCTGAAAGAAAGTCAACAACATAAGTTACAAATAGTACTGAGACTGAAAGTTGTGAAGAGACATTAACTCTCTCTCGCTCCCTCTCTCTCCGACATCCCCCTTCCCCCCCCCCCCCCCAATCTCTCTCTCTCTCTCTCTCTCTCGAGATATATATATATATATATATATATATATATATATATGTATATATATATATATATATATATATATATATATATATATATATATATATATATATATATATATATATATATATTGTATCGGCTACTGCCGTTCCTTTGGATCTACCGGCTGTGTGGAGAGGGGGAACATGCTGCATGGGCAACAGCTTGATCTCCATATAACTGTGCCCAAGCTCGCACCCTGGAGAGGACACTCCAGCTTCACCCTATAGGTGTCGGCAAAACACGGGAAGTAGCAGTTACCGGTTATAAGCATTTTGCCCAATTGGCGTAGGGCATGGCGCCAGGGGCTACTTCCGATAGTGGGAGAGGTTCTACGATCTCACTGGACAGCTACCGCCCGCTTCAAGCTGGGCAGCCCCCAGTCAATAAGGTGTTGTCCCGCCACTGTCTGCTTTCCCCATTGGGTGCATGGGGATTAGGGTCAAACCCGAACTGTGGACAGAAAATTTTGCACCAAGCAATTATCGAAAAAATAGAAATAAGCAAACTCTCAGATTGGGATGCTGGAACGTCCGGACTATGTTGACTGGACTATCCGAAAACCTACAGGATGTAAACGATGTAAGGAAGACAGCCATAATTAATGATGAGCTTAAACGACTTCAGGTGGATATAGCTGCACTTCAGGAAACGCGCCTGGCCGGCTCTGGAACGGTGAGCGAGAAGGACTACACATTTTATTGGCAAGGGAAAGATCTTAATAAAGCTAGAGAACACGGAGTAGGTTTTGCGGTAAAAAAATCGCTAACTAAAATGGTTGAACCAGGCGAGAATGGATCAGAACGCCTGTTAACGCTCCGCCTGCAAACTAGCACAGGTCCCATCACCCTTGTCAGTGTGTATGCTCCTACTCTGTACTCTGCCTCAGAAGCTAAAGATGAGTTCTACGAGAATCTAACAGAAATTATCAAAAGCATACCTAGGCAAGAACAGCTTGTTCTCCTTGGTGACTTTAACGCTAGAGTGGGTGCCGATAATGTTTCATGGCCTTCATGTCTGGGCAGGTTTGGTATTGGCAAGATAAATGAAAATGGACAACGGCTCTTAGAGTTGTGCGTCCACCATGACCTCTGCGTGACCAACACCTACTTTCAGACAAAACCCCAGCATAAGGTGTCATGGAGACACCCACGATCCAAGCACTGGCACCAACTTGACCTGATTCTCGTCAGAAGGCCACTACTCAGGTCTGTGCTCTCCACGCGCTCGTACCATAGTGCAGACTGTGATACAGATCACTCCTTGGTTTGCTGCAAAATCAGAGCACAACCAAGAAAACTCTATCGTGTCAGACATGAAGGGAAACCACGCATTGATACCAGCAAGATGTCAGACCCTTTCATGATCGCTCAATTCACTGCGACCTTCGAGAAAGTGCTCAGTAGCCCTCAGCATGGTGATACTATTACAGAGAACTGGGAGCATCTGCGGAACACCATTCAAAGTACTGCACTTGCCACCTTTGGTAAGAAAACAGCAAAGTCAAATGACTGGTTTGATGCTTCATCAGATGTGATGGCACCTGTCATTGAAGCTAAGCGCAGTGCTATGAATGAATACAATCGTTCACCGAGTGCCAGAACCCTACAGATCCTGAGGGCTACGAGAAGCAAAGTTCAACAAACTGCTCGACGCTGTGCAAATGACTACTGGCTCCAGCTCAGTGAGAGCATCCAGATCGCAGCGCAAACAGGCAACATTAGACAAATGTATGACGGTATAAAGAAAGCACTTGGAACCCATAAAAGTAAGACGGCACCGCTAAAAACCATCAGCGGAGAGAAGCTAACCGATAAGGGTAAGCAGATGGAGAGGTGGGTCGAGCACTACTCTGAGCTTTACGCTAGAGACAATATCGTTACGCCTGCAGCCCTTGATGGTGTCAACAGTCTGCCAACTATGGAGGAGCTGGATGCCGAACCAACATTAGAGGAACTCAGCAAGGCCATTGATAGCTTGGCCTCTGGCAAAGCACCAGGCAGTGATGGGATTCCTCCTGATTTAATCAAATGATGTAAGAGCACGCTATTACATCCCCTGCATAGGATGCTGTGCCAGTGCTGGGAAGAGACAACTATTCCTCAAGACATGCGAGATGCCAAGATTGTAACACTGTATAAAAATAAAGGAGACAGAAGTGATTGCAATAACTACAGAGGCATCTCTCTTCTTAGTATTGTTGGTAAGGTTTTTGCCAAAGTCATCTTAATGCGACTACACAAGTTAGCTGAGCGCATATATCCAGAGTCACAGTGTGGATTCCGAGCTGGCAGATCAACAACAGACATGATCTTCTCTCTCCGCCAGCTTCAGGAAAAATCAAGAGAGCAGAAAAGACCATTATATATCGCCTTTATAGACCTCACAAAAGCATTCGGCCTGGTTAGTAGGGATGGACTCTTTAAAATCCTCCTGAAAATAGGCTGCCCTTCTAAAATGCTGGAAATGATAAAGTCATTCCATGACGGCATGAAGGGAACAGTCCAATATCCTGGAAGCACGTCACAGCCCTTTGATATACGAAGTGGCGTTAAACAAGGCTGTGTTCTGGCTCCGACCCTCTTCGGAATCTTCTTTGCCTTACTCTTGAAACATGCATTCAGAGATGCAACTGATGGAATATGCCTTCACACTAGGTCAGATGGCCGTCTGTTTAATCTTTAAAGGCTGAAGGCAAAAACAAAAATCAGAAGGGTCACTATAAGAGACTTGTTGTTCGCTGATGATGCTGCAGTCGTCACTCAAAGCCAACAGGAGCTTCAGAGCTTGATGAATCGCTTCACTAAAGCATGCAAGGACTTTGGCCTCACAATAAGTCTAAAGAAAAACGAATGTGCTGAGTCAGGATGTGGGTGCTGCACCAGTTATCACTATCGATAACTATGAATTGGCAGTGGTGCACCACTTCACATACCTAGGGTCTACCATCAATGACAAACTCTCACTGGATATAGAAATCGACAGCCGCATTGGCAAAGCTGCAGCTACCTTTGCCCGCCTCACATCGCGTGTTTGGGGAAACTCTAAACTCACAATGAAGACCAAAGCTGCGGTATATAATGCCTGCGTCACCAGCACACTCCTATATGGCAGCGAGACCTGGACGACCTATGCTAAGCAAGAAAGAAGGCTCAATACCTTCCATTTGCGGTGTCTACGCCGCATCCTCGGCATCTCGTGGAAAGATAAAGTGACAAATGTCGAGGTGTTGTCACGTGCTGGCCTTCAAAGTATGTATACGCTTCTTAGACAGCGCAGACTTCGCTGGCTTGGCCATGTTCGCCGCATGGAAGATGGTCGCATCCCAAAAGATATCTTCTACGGACAATTAGCAGATGGCAAGAGAACAGTTGGGCGACCACAGCTGACGTTCAAAGATGTGTGCAAGAGAGATATGAGGGCACTGGACATGGATCCAGCAACATGGGAGGATGAAGCTGCCGATCGCACTAAGTGGCGATGCTATTTACGGCGCCACCTCAGATTGGGCGAAGAGAGGCTCACACAAGAAGCAGAGGTGAGGAGAAAACGTCGAAAGGAGCACCAGGAAAATAAGCAGCTGAGGGCTGTCACCTCAGGGGCGCATTCCCGTAGTCAGTTATGACTGAAGGGGCTATTATTATTATATATATATATACCACAAGCAAAACAGAAAAAAATAATACTTCCATTGAATTAATAAGCACATTAGGTAACAACGAGTAAGTCACCCGCTTCAAATATGGTAGGAAATAATTAAGTTGTTCTCTTTCTTCAGCATGCGCTGATGCCGGCACTAAATTCTCCTGAGGTCATTTTATTAATTTCCATTTTGCTTCAGAAGTTTGGAAACACGAAAACAGTGGCACGGAAACAGTGGCACGGAAGCACAGAATCTTCATCTATGATGAGCAGTGAGACTTCACTTACTAAATATATGGTAGAAACACTTATTCATAATTACCCGAACTGCTAAATATAAATGGGAAACATTCCATAAATTTTGTTACCGAAAAGCAAAAGACCCTGAACCATTTCTGAAACACATCTCGCGACATGAAGTATATTGGGAAGAAATGCGCGTTATTTCAACAGACGTGCTATTTAGTTTCCCTGTCCGGAACTCGCCATGAAAAGATTGCATCCTTGGTGGGAAAAGATGGAACTAACATGACAAATAAGAGAATTAGTATGGTTAATGATGTTTCTGTTTAGTACTTTGTAGATATTGCAGTTAACCGAACGGATACATACTTTCATAAATAAATACTGGTGCAGAATAGAGGGATTTAAATGTTATGACTAAAAATCGATCTGCCATCAATGATGTTGTTTATACCTTGTAGTGGTATACCTTGTACCCTGGTAACCCCCAGAGCTATGCCAGCGGTAGATTTACTTCTGGCAGGTTCCAAGCTGGACAGGTCTGCGCGGGTAGGGGTCAGATTAAAGCAGACACCCTGGTCCTCCAGGTTTGAGGTTTTAGCACAGCGAAGACACCCTTGTGTATGTAACAAGTAAACCAAGTTATAAATACGGCAACAAATGAACACATTTTGTTGCGGGGTGGAAGTAAGGAGTCTGAAGCTCGAATGACTGCCAGTGGTGAAAGCTTGAACCAGAATTGTGGCACGGCACAAAGGATGGCCATTAACCGACCAAAATGGGGACAGTTTGTTGCTGCCCTACAAGACGCCACTAGGCGTGATGGCCACTGACTGCTTTGTCAGTCAGGGGCTAAGGATCCTAGAAGAAGATGTCGTGAAATGACGTCTGTTTCACATCACGAATTCTAATAACTCTGGCCATACGGCGCGCCATACATGGTAGAAAGATAAAATACACTGACCAATGAACACGCTTTCTTGGTCCTGTGTTTACAACTGCGGGGAAAATAAAGATGGCAAGACCCTATTTGTGTAACATGATTAACTTCGGAATATTGCTACAGCAGTATGGAAGAAGTACCACTTGGCAGAGATTATTAAAACAATATTAGGGATGTTACTCTACCCGTAAGTAGTAATACTTTTACTAATAATATTATAGGACGGGAGAAATCTTAGGTTAGATGCATTCGAAGCTTCGGGTTGGCTTAAGTTTAGCTGTTTAAACTATGCATAACAAAAAATGCAAGTAGTAACCAAAAAGATTATTATATAGATATGTAAAGCCTAATTCCAAGTATAATGTAAGCTTTAAATGACTAAAATCGCATCAGGATTAACGAAGATAATTAAAAAAGTAATTTTCCTACATTATACAAAAGGCCAAACGGTACCCATCTTTTCGGATAGTTATTGCATTCCTCGGGGATTCCATCTTGTACGTCCGAGGTCAGACTATAAATAGACTTGCCTAACAAACTCCGGTCAGTCACGATTTGAAAAAACACAGAGAGCGGGGAAAGCAGAGCTATGTTAATGCCAGCGTTTGCCTTCTGCACTTGTTAGCAGACCTTAATCAACCATTGAGGGCTAGTCTGTGTGTGCCTGAGGGTAAGAACGAATCTATTTATATATATAAATAAATGTATATAATTGTGTGTAATTATATTGATTAATCCCACTGTGCGATACGACGTGTATAAGATGTGTTAGGAATGGACAGTGTGTACTGATGAAACTTACAGACTCATGTGTAATTCGAGAGGCAAAGCCGCCTTCGGAAATATTAATATATTGAGAAAGATGGTCAATTGTGTCTGTAAGTTGGGAAAGGTATTTAAAGAAGTATATCTTGAATAGAAGGAGACACCTACCAGGAACATAAAGAAGGATGAAAGGGATTGATTCACAGCATCGTTTGACATAATACTTAATAGTTTTACCCACAACCAAATTATTGTATGGAGGCGAATCTTGGGAAAATACTTATAATTAAGAAGGTAGAAGTAAATTGTGATCACTTTGAATTAAAATGATTGTTGATACCATACTATACCTTGTGCATCTGCTAGCACGCTTATCTGAAACTGTCTATCGTCCCTATCTGTGTAATAAGAGGGATATGGATAGACAAATACAGGGATTGCGTTTGAATTCATTGCAGGTTTAATCCTTTAACCTAAAGTCTACAAATAAGAAGAGGCTTCTCTTACAAACGTTACAACGAATGCAGTGCCAGTCGGTGATAGCAGGCCAGTCATAACGTTTGTAGCTACTGGAATGATTTCATCTGAATATGATATCCAGCATCTAAGGGAGCTATCTGCAGTGACTCAGATAAGTTGCTTAAGGTAACTGTGCAGCTTATCCATAATCACCAAAGACATATACGCATCCAGTTTGTGATGACCATAATAGTATAGAGTTTCTATAAACTTCTAATAATAATAATAATAATAATTATTCAAGTGAATGATCAAGCAAGCTAATTGTGTCTACAAGATGATAGACATTTTGACCCAAGTGAAAAATATTTGTTGAACTGGTTTTATTTATTTACTGTTGTAAAATCTTTGGTTTTAAACCTTTTCAAAACAGAAAAGAGTAACTGTTTAATTAAAATGTACATATTCACCAGAAGACTTTCTTAAAAACTTTAAGTTGAATTACAGTTCTTGTTGGTGAATTTAGTTATAAAATTACCCCTAGTAGAGTCAATACCAATATTAAATACCATAATCACAGAGGCGGATCAGGAGAGGTAGCAGTTAGGGACTCAGAGTACTACATCACCATCTGCTCTGGGAACTTACATAGCTTGACCCTACCTTTGTGTCTATACACCCTTACTCTCTTCCGAGAAGGGGGTATTACTGATAAGACCAGACTCTTATCTGGCACTATCCTGGTATCATCTGATACACCTTTTGTCCAGGATATCTTATATTTAAGTAACATCTGAACCTCTCGCGACAGAAGACTAGAAATCGATATAAATCCATGAGATTAAATTCTTGGATCTAACATTTTCATTTGAATGA
The DNA here is from genome assembly GCA_024509875.1 of Oreohelix idahoensis. Taxonomy (NCBI): domain Eukaryota; kingdom Metazoa; phylum Mollusca; class Gastropoda; order Stylommatophora; family Oreohelicidae; genus Oreohelix; species Oreohelix idahoensis. Next base: position 24,177 of record JAMPIV010006736.1, read on the forward strand.
AGCTTTTTTGAACTGAGTGCATCAACTTTTAATATAACCAAGTATAACAGCATCATTTTTTTTTGATATAGCAAGGAGTCAAAGTACATTTAATTGTTACAGAAGTAGAAGCTATAGATCTGTTGGCTGCTTAATAATTTAATCTGTGGAAATAGCTAGTAGTTCCCGGGGGACTCTGAAGAGACAGAGAACGAATAGGTCTACAGTAACTTCAAGCATGTCGTACAAGGCGACTAACGTGAGATTGTGCACAGGGCTAGCAACCTCATCGTGTGAAGCAAATTGCTACATAAACTGCTATTTTAAGAGCATGTAAATCCTTGGTACAAGCTTCATGGAAAGGAACTAGCTGTAGAGATGGCCCCTTGCTCTGTAAGGAGCGCAGAAGAGGAAGAAATAGCTAGCCACAAAAAGACAGTCAATGAATTCGCTCCTTAGACAGGTGCATATTCTCTATTGATAATATAGTGACATCGCACTCTAGGAGGTCATGGATCACTCTCTTTAAAGAAAGGGCAAACATTCCTGCTCATCAGCCTTACCTACCAATGTACGTACGTTCTTACCTACCTGCCTACCTACTTATGTAACTGCTTACCTACCTATCTTCCGCTTATCCCCTTTATTCATCCATACATACGATAGATTCGTCTATCCGTCCGTCTGTCTGTCCGTCCGTCTGTCGTCTACTAACTAACCAACCTACTTACCAACTAAGCAACCAACAAACTTACTTATCTATCTATCTGTCGGTCGGTTTGTCTGTCTGTCGGTTTGTCAATCTGTCTGTCTGTCGGTTTGTCTGTCTGTCTGTCGGTCGGTTTGTCTGTCTGCTGGTCTGTCTGTTTGTCTGTCTGTCGGTTTCTATCGGTCTTAAAGAAAGGTCCGAAATACTTTTCTTACTCGGGAACTTGCTTAAAATGATCAGACTCCTTGACATTGTGTAACGCCCCGCTGGTGTCCCCACCACGTGACCTAGGTCCTACAGAAATCCCCTATATACTAATTTTCTGAGATGTCTGTAACAGCAATGAAAAAATCCGCCTCTTTTTCGGGAAAAGACGGAAAAAAGCTCACATTACACTGTGAAAACTAAATTGAACACCCGTTAACAGAGCATGCACGTCTTTCATGTTTTTTTCATAGTGCATTGTCACTGACCATAAGTCATGACAAGTTTCACCTATAAAGATCCAATGATGTTAGAATCTAAAGGACTGAAATGACCACAGAAGATTTATTGTCATCATCAGGACATGCAGCAGAAATAGAACACTACAATTATCTCCCCCTTCTCCCCCTCGCGTCATGTTTTGGCGGATTACTTGCTCGTGTATACATAGATGTTTACCGGATGCTGTGTTCCTGCAGTTATTATTGCGCGGTTCGACGGAAAAATAGTACACAGGGTTTTGAGAAGAGGAATGTGTCACGTGAAAGATGTCGGGCCGGTGCTTAGACTGGATAGTCTAATGGTGAGGTCGGCAACCGTCGCTCCCGACCTACCGGTAAATCTCAGTGGATGATTTGGTAGATCTTTAGGCGAGTGCGGGGAAGAAAAAGGAAAGACTTTTTAACCTTTTTAAGACATTTAAAATCGGGGTGTCCCGGTGAGCAAAGATACATTTTCCACAAACCCAATGAAAACTCTCGAGCTGGCTACTAAAATATATATGTGAACTGTATGAGATGGGAACGTGATCTTTTCTTTGTAAAGATCTCCTCCTCCCCCCACCCTCACTCCTCAGGCTTAAAATTACACATATTATATATATATATATATATATATATATATATATATATATATATATATATATATATATATATATATATATATATATATATATATATATATATATATATATATATATATATATATATAATAGCCCCTTCAGTCATAACTGACTATGGGAATGCGCCCCTGAGGTGACAGCCCTCAGCTGCTTATTTTCCTGGTGCTCCTTTCGACGTTTTCTCCTCACCTCTGCTTCTTGTGTGAGCCTCTCTTCGCCCAATCTGAGGTGGCGCCGTAAATAGCATCGCCACTTCGTATACTTGTATATATATATATATATATATATATATATATATATATATATATATATATATATATATATATATATATATATATATATATATATATATATATACTTGTATATAAATATATATTTATATATACATGGTAGATCTTTAGAGGGCTTAAGGTTACTAAAGTAGATCATAAAACACCTGGGTTGCCGACCCCTGATCTAATGTGTATTTATATAGTCGAACTAGTATCTGTAAGATTTTCACGCACAAGGTATAAACACGGAATAATGATATTGAATGTGAAGACTTTATGTTAGAGCGTTTTATATGGAACCACGTGACTTCTATGTGCCCTGCTGAAGGTTGCCGTTTGGTTCGACGTTGAGGACACGGGACAAACATAATGGTTTTATTGGCAAGGAGCTATGGTTTAACCTACGTGTTATGAAAAGGCCGGTTTTGCCTTATGTGAATTTATTATTCAATGTCAAGATGCTCTATTAAATTTAGAGGATCGTCCTTGCCGTGTTGGTTGATTCTCTGTTGTCGTGGAGACCCGTTGTATGAAAGTAGTCCCTCAGTTTTCAGATCATCAGTGGACTGGTTACACAACAAATGTCAATTAACAAAATAGCCAGGTGTCTAACACGCGCGCGCTTGGAAACGATTATGAAAACTAGCGTTATCAAATAATCTATGCAAAACATAGAAACTGAATGGGCAGGGAAGACAACCAAAGAAGGAAAAGGGGTTACCAAAGAGCAATCTAAGAAAATGTCATAGGTCTGATATTTTATCTGTTTGGATTGAAATAAATAACGTCATTTTTCATATTTCCGTTTCAGTAATTGAATTATTTAATGACATAAATCTCTACAAAAAGTCCAGACGTGACAGAGGTTCTCCATCGCGCGGATACCATAACGTTGTATTTTAATTTGCCAGAAAGCATTTGAGGGGAAAATATACTGAAACAGGAAATGAAAATCAGAAAGTGATATCGTCTGAGAAAGTTTCATCTTGCAGTTGGCATACATTGATATGATGAGCACTAGTGTGTGGATGATAAGTTATTCATATTGTATTACCACATCGTGGCATCGCTGGGTCATTGTAGGAGTGATTGTGGCGTGGAACGGTTTTCACAAATCGATTCCTGGTTATTTGCTGTCTTCTTAAAGTCTCGTACGTGTCTACTCTTCTTTACAGTTAATTGTACAACAATATTTGCATACAGGAGGTACTGCGATCTTTGTGGTCATCCTTTAAGCTTACAATTGTATATGATAATAATAATTCTCATAATTTCTCGTCTCTCACAATGGAGCATGGAGCCACCACTACCTCTGATTCCGTTCCAGAAAGTCTGCAACAAATTTCTATTGTGATGCTCGTAAAGTGATAGCTTCTTTAGCAATTTGTGTCATCATGAGGCTACACAACCCTATTCCCATCTTCATAATAGCCGCCTCTTATCACGTTCTTAACAAACGTGAACGAACGAATGAAATTTTCCTTTTTATCAGGGTAATGAAATAGGCATTATTGTCTGTTTTACAGTTCTGCCTTGCAATTATGCAATTCTCAAAGTTTAAAAAAAAAAATTAATATATTATTAACTTGTTAATAATTATTAAATATTAATATTTCATTCGGCAGAAAAAAAAACACGCACAAAACGTATAATTACCAGTGGAACACGGCTGAGAAAAAGATGATCGCGATAAGTTGGACACGCACTGTGGATACCAGTTTATAGCGTTACAAGATAGTCTGAGTTCTGGTATCACTAGGACATGAGAAATAGAGTGATAAGAACACCCACAAAAAGAAAGCAGTTAGAGACAGATATGACAGAGATAAATAAGTTCAGTAAACACCTTGAACGTATAGCACAGCTCACAAAGGCTAAGCGTGAATTAGTAGAAGGACAAGTAAGTAATCAGTCAAAAAATGGTGGGTTTAAATTATAGCGCGCTCTATCTGCTGTATATCCGGATGAAGGTACCAATTATATCGCGGCCATTTCATTACTTTATATTTCATTTCACCTTCATTGGATCTTTGTAGTGAAACATTTATGGATGCAGTTGCTATGAAGCCACGGTGAAACCTGTCAAAAATGACACAGGGTAGAGTAAACACAAGCCAATGGAATGTCATTTCACTAATTAAATAACGTATCTTTTATAACAACATTTCTTGTAAATGTGCGGCCATCATTTAAACATTTGCTCTTGTAACCTGTATGTTCAAGTTAGTTTTCACAGCGCAATGCGCGTCTTTTCCATAAAAGTTGGTTGGAATTCGTTCGTTTCACTTGTTACGTTTCACTTAAAAAATTAGGATTATTTGATTATGTGTGAGTCACCCGTCAAAACATGGTGGAAAATAATTATGTATTGCGTTTTTTGTGTTGCATGTCCTCATGACAGCACTAATTCTTCCGTGGTCATTTATCTGGATGCATCAGTAATTAAGCTATGGAGCACCACATCAAACAATGGCATGGGGAGGAGTGAGACAAAACAAAAAAAAAATAAAACCAACCGACTGAAATTCGACTAATTAATTAACAGCAGCTTTATCACAACGTATTGTAAATATGCGGATATTTTTGTGTAAATCTTGCCTTGGCACGTAATAAAAAGACGAAACAAAATAAAATCACAATAATCTTTCTATTACTCCGTAATAAATAATGAAGGAAACCTGAGCTGCGTGAATAGTAAATAAATAGGTAAGTAAATAAATAAAGGTAATTAACAGGTACTCGTTGGACATAAAGGATGGCACTAGACATAAGAAAAAACAATATATAAATATAGGCTTACCAGGAATCGAACCTAGGACCAACCAAACGGCGCTACCGCCTAGCTGTGAAAGTATATCGGGAAAGGACGCTCAGCCAATTTTGCACCCCAAATCTCCGTATTACTCCGTAATAACAAGAGCAACTTAATCCGCCAAGTTACTGTAAATGTAACGAACTCCATTCCTATACATACTCACCTGTATTATAAATGGATGGAATTCAAGAAATAGTGTCCAAACATCCACCAATATTAAGGATGTTTCAACAGGCATACAATTTAGATCCCACACGAAAAATGCGTCATGAAAAAGATTGTAAATTTGGTGTGAACAGACGGGACTAATGTGACAGGGGGGATAAGAGAATTAGAATGTTGAATTCTTGTCACGGGTTGCCTCCCATTAGCTCTGCAGTAGTGGTCCAACAGTGGCCAAAACTCAAGAGTAACTAATGTGGGTCTTCAAATGTGTTTACCTTCGCACAAGATTGCTCTTGGCAGAGTTGTAGATAGAAGGATAATGATGCTTTTACCTCAAGGGAGTTTTCGCAAGATATTCAGAAAGCGAAAAAAATGCTGCATGAGGCTGATTAAAACTCTAGTATCTGCCGTCAACTTTTGTGAAGGATCGGGTTATCAAATAATTCATTAGCTCGTTCAAGCCCCCAGCTGAGTTAATTCAGCTAAATTCCTCTTATTATTATATAGCTCTTTTTAAGTGTATTTAAGAAATTGTCTGAGACATACGGATGTAGTTCATTCAAAATGATTAAATCAACTTTAGATTTGTGTGTGTGTGTGTGTGTGTGTGTTTTAACAGTTATAAAAATGAATAGTTCCATTTAGGTTGAAAAGATGTTATTAATTACCTTTCAGTTTTATATTTACCTTTACATTGGTTGAAAACTGTCATTACTTTCAGAGTGAATATGTTTACATTTACATCTACACGGGTTGAAAATGTATAATAAGTATGTGCATCATTCTCGCATCATTCTCTCCCTGCTCCTTATGGAACTTGGGACAACCTCTGCTTTTAGTTCTCTGTAAGAAACTCGCATAAAGCAGTCACCAGCCCTTGCAGTGGTGGTTCATGAAATCATCATTCTATGTGCTGAGGTTGCCAGCCTCAAATGACTTAGACATCCACTTAGCAATTTTCACATATTAATATTCACATTTCAATATATACTTATTATTTCACGTGTTAATAATACAAAACATAGAATTATAGATATACAACTTACCCCAAATCTGTGGGTTCACCGACAGACTGCTGGCTCAGAGAAGTAGCTAAGGCAACATTTTGAAGACCACTTACCTACATACGCAGGGCCTCTTACCACTAGTTCTGGGGTGTTGTAAACATTAATACAACAAAGAGAGATTTCTCCACGTTTGGATGGGTTGGTGCTTTTTGTTTTAGGGGGGGGGGAGGCCGGATCAGGCGCAATAGAAGACGGCACCTTGAATTTCCTCCGGGAAATTTTCCCTCAGCTGCGGGGTATTCCGTTTTCCCTCCTATTATTTAGGGTTTCGTTCCTGCTAAGGAAATGGGTAGAGAGTTGGGAATTGGTTTATCGGCCCCGGTATGGGTTACCGGAGGTTTCGGTTTCTCCGGCCGCCTCGGCGCCCCGGTTTTCCTGGTTTGATTTCCCGGGGGGTATCTTGGTCTATTCTCGGTTTATGTTATTTTTCCTTGTTTGTTCGTTCCTTGGTGTGTGTGTCGCCCCCGTCGCCGGGTCCCCCCGTTATTTTTCGCCCGGTTCCCGTTCTTGTTCCGCTCGGGGTTTCTTTCCCGTTTTTTCCCTTGATTTTCCGTCTCTTATCCGTTTGATCCGCGCGTTTTTTTCCTGTCCCCCTTGCAGTTCTTTTTTCGCGCCCTTGTCCCTATACGCCCCCCTGGGCTCTTAAGAAATAATTCCTCAAAGGCCTCGACAAAGAAGTACAAACAAGCAAGACAAGGGGGACGATGAAACAAGGTCCGGGGCGGCGGTCTTGGGAGGGGAATAAGAAGGATGTGGGGTTCCTAATGGTTTTCTGTCCTGATTTAAAGTTGTTGTTGTATTGGTTCTTTCTTTTCCTGTGGTGTAATACTTCATTACCTTCGTGTTCTATTTTTACGTATGTGTCTATTTTGTCTTCTTTTTTTAACCCTTATAATTCTTAAATTATCATAACTCTATCTTTAGAATAATTTTAGTTTTTCCTTGGTAACACTTGGTATCTTGCTGTTGCCTTAGGTGGTATGCCTTTTGTTCGGTTTTTGTTAGTGCGTTGGACTAGTGTGTTTTCTCTCTAGTTGTTTCTGTGTTTTTCTTTTTTGTTGTGTTGTCCTTTCTGATGGGTGTGTCCTAAGTCTCCTTTTCGCTATGTTTCAGTGGTTCTTTTTCTGATTCCGCCTTTTGTGTGTTCTGACTGATTGTGGTTGTTCTCCTGTTTCCTGTTTCGTTTCATTTCTGATTGTTCTGGCTTACTAATTGATTTGTGGGGTGTTTTTGTTTGCATGAGATTGTTTTGTGTTTCTCGATATATTGTTTGTGGTTGATTTTTCTTTTCATTCCTGTATTTCTGCAAGAATGCTCCCGGTGGGTGGTGGTGGGGTATTCGCTTTTTTTCTTTTTTGATTGGGTGTTGTTGTGTGACAGCTGGTTTTTTTTCCTGTTTTTTTTTCTATTTCCGGTTCACCGCTCCTTTTTTTTCTTCCTAAGCTTGGTGTCCGGTGGGTGGTTCTGATCCGTTCTGGGGGGGATTATGTCTTCGGGTGGGGGGTGTCCTACTACGTTCTCGTGCCTAGGTTTGATCTCGTGTTGTGGGCGGCTAATCGAAGGGTCGTGGTGCTGGAGCCGGTCGCGGTGCCTAGGTTTGGTCTATACGTCTCTAGAGAGTGTACTATTGAATTGCTGGGGTCTGGTTTCTCAGAGATTCTTTAGGGTCCGACTCTGGGGGGTCTCCACCCAGATTTATTTAGTTTGTCTGCGCTCTCCATTTGCCCGACCTCTTGCCTTAAAAAGGGAGGATAAGTTCTGTATGAATTCTTGAAGTTTCCCAGGGGGGGGTTCACCTGCGGGCTACCCCCTGTCCGCCCGCCTCCCCCGATTTTCCCTTTGCTAAATTCGAGTATGGTTGTTCTGTTGGTGGTTGGTGTGCGGAGGCTGGGGTCTGGTGCTTCTGTTTCAGGGGTTTCTTTCATATTTTTAGTTCCCCTAGAGTTCTTAAAATTCCTAACAATAGCTCTATATCTATTCTTTCATGCTTTTATGCTTTCGTGATATTCTTACTATAATTATTTATTTTTTCAATAGGATGTCTTATCGGATATTGCTAAGTAATTCTTGGGTTAATGGGGGGTCTAAGAGGTGTAGAATCAACATCCTTACCAAACAATCTTATTAGGTCAGATAACTTCACAGGGAACAACCTCCCCCCTTGCGCCGGAACACTCTTAAATCTCGGACAACCAGGGAGCCCGCGGGAATCAACTGGTCTCCCGGCGATAAAATCATAATATCTGTGCTCGGATAGGAGGAATCAACAACAAATTAAAATCATAATAACTATATTCTACATTCATATCACCCCAAATAAAATAATGGTAACTGGAGCATATCTACTAACAATCATAAACCGGGAGGGGCTAAGAGTAGTAAAACTAATTGCATGTTTTTATTGTTGATCGGGCGGGGGTTGGGTTGCCGGGTTAGGGGATATGTCTTTTGTTCTGATATTTGTCGTGTCTGGAAATGCTATAGATTGGTTTGGTGAATGGTGTGTTAATATCACATGTTCTATAACAAAACATTCAAATGGAGCATTAATCTATCATTTAGTACTGTCATTGAATGAGTATGAAAAGGAATATTTCAGGGGGGGGGGGGGGGGGGCGGAGGGGGGGGAATGGGGCTATTAGGGGGGGGGGGGGGAGGGGGGGGGGGGGAATCGGTGCTAGTTGGGTGTTGACAAGTATTTCCGAGCCTTGCCCCCTTTCGGTTCTTTAGTGATCAGTGAGATATGGGGGGATTAGTGAGGTCTGTTAGGTCATTACATTTGATAACATTGGGTTTAGACGTCAATATGCAGTGAATGTGTGATTGGTATTTCAGTGTTACGAAGGTGGGTGAGTTAATAAACTTGAGTGTCCTAGGGTCCAGGAACAAGGTGTACAATTGTGATGGGGTTCGCGGGTTTTGATGGGCTCTTTCACGAAATCAATTACCTCAATGAGTGTCTGTATCAATTTATTACATGCAGTATGAGAATTAACGCGTATTGTCATTTGTCTGGCGTATAGAGAGAGGGTTGTTCTATATCGCGGATCTGGAGTACTACGGGTAGAAATATGATTGCAACGACAGGGCTAGGCCCTAGTACTCATTAATCACAGGAAAGATAAATGCAAGGCTCAGTATAGGAAGAGGGGAGGGACAGGGGCGGTTTCGGTCAGAGAAAGTTTTTTCGAAGGGGGGCAGAGTGCCGGTTTGGGGGGCTGATTTTTCGCGTGACGGCTGGTTGCATGTCTGTATAAGTCCGCAGACGGATAGACATTGAGATCTCAGCTCCGGGCCTTGGTATGTGGTGTTCGTTAAAAGGTCTTGTCCCTTCTTGATAGTGAGTATCTCAGTGGGGGGTATTTCTTTTTGTGTGTGGAGCGACATCATTGTCACGGTTACAGGTTGAGAGTTATTTGGAGAGTGGAATGGATTCATGGGAGTCTGGGAGCGACATGGCGGGTAGGGTGGGGCGGAGGACACTTTTCTCAACATAGAACCAGCATCATCAATACAGCCTGCTTGGGTTGGTAGTGGACTGGGTTAAATACATAGGGATTGGGAGGGGGGGGATAGGCGGTATGCGAGAGTGATTCGACTACCCAGAGAAACTATGAGGCAGTCTCCCCTGGGGGCGGGACAATTTGTTCCCATACAGGTCCCCCCCGGCAGCACGAAGAGCGTGTCTGCGGGACGAACATGCATGACGAACATAAGCTTATGTCCAAAACATATTATACAACCGTCGTGAAGATGGTAGATAGAGTAGGGTGACTGGCATGATCGCAATGCGAGAGCAGTCAGTGAAAGGGACAATAGAAACGCCCATGTCAAGACAAACTAGACTAGAGAGGATGTGAAATAGTCGCGACCTGCGAGTGACACAGATGCGAGCAATGTCACATACGAATGTATGCCTATCCAGCAGATCATATCGGACCCGAAGGCTACACAGTTAGAAGTTTACTCAGACAGACGGTGAACATTCATACTTCGTAAACTGGGATGCTGAACAGGAAAGAGGGGAGAGCACATAAGCCTATGCGCGTACCACAAGAAGACCGCAGATCACTCATAGGGGGTTATAGTTGCCTTACTCTAGGATCAATTTATGTCTACATATCATGAGTAAGCAGGTCAAAGGTAACTAGTATGGAATAACCTAACTACACTAGCATAGTGCGTCCATGCGTCTGTCAATACGAGTAGATGAGGTGAGCGAAGATGGCGACCATCATGCAATCTATGACAGGATTATCCTCGATGACATGACCTCTTAGCGGCGCGCGAGAGTCCATGAGCATTGGTAGAGATCTCAAACACAACATCTGAGCACGTTATCTTGGAACAGAGGCTAGCATTTTCGACAGAAATCTATCACTAGTACAGCTCAGTGACCTACACAGCACTGAGTAGTGAGAATCTAATAGGGAACAAATATCGGAACACATGGAATTCTACCACTATAGGCAATAGGGAGACTATCTTCGCGTCGGAGCTGACGGAGCCAAAAGAAGCTTTGACGGTGATACGACACGCATTTGCTAGACAACTCCACCCATCGGAGCTAAGTCAGATGAGAGCGAGAGACTAATGTATGGACTTCGCCAACTGAACACATCGACAATATCTCATTTAACTTGCATAATACAGTACACAACATGACAGAGATCGATCCTCTGTTACCAAACACGGATCAGGTTCTTCAGGAAGATTGGTGCGGCTGCTATATCTAGTCTCCTGTCTGCGAGCGGATACTCTAACAACGAAGTGGGGGTGGGAGAGTTGGGGTATGGGGGGGGGCAGGGGGGGGGGGGGGGGAGGGGGGGGGAGGGGGTGATACTCTAACACAGATTTTCCACTTTCACAGTCCAAATCTGATACCGAGTTCGTCTTGGGTTATCAGTCATTGAACTGATACGGTTCAATCCACAGGACAAGAGCATACATGGAACTAGACATCAGTGGTATCGCTGACTAAGCATATTGACATGTGTATCTGGAGTCTGTCTCGGAGAAACAGGAGTAGTGAATCGATACATTAGAGGACTCAGTGCGAGTCCAGTAATCTTCTAGGCTGAGGAGAGTAAGCAGGCAGCGCTTCTGGGAGCAGGCTATAATGGCGGACAGAAACTACTCTGACATTAGGTTGACACATAACCGTTCACTCTACTGTAGGTATCCTCAGTACATACGGGGATACACATACATTACATAGCAATTAGAGTCTACACAAACACAGCAGCGGAAAAAGAGAACAAATAAAAGAAATGCGGGAATATAATGCAGAGTGATCGAGAGCGCTCTCTCGTGTGCATATCTTGACACGTACAACTATCAAGAAACCACTCATCTAAGAGGACTAGCAATGTAGAAACTGCAGGCTACTCTCACAGTCATGCGTAGTCTTAATTATCAGTCTAGGCAAAAGAGTCAGAGCGACAGGCACTATGTGCAGTATCAAGAATGAAGTAACCAAAACTGTAGATAGAGGAGGACCTACTCATTCGCTTTGGATTAAAGGACAGCGGTATGGCAATCTGCGAGTACAGCGAAATCAGATCCCTGTTGGACCACTACTGCAGAATACGAGCGACAATAGATATGCAGAATCCTATGCAAACGTACTACTATTCGAAGTCAGTACTATTAGAATGGCTCTGAAACACGAGAAAGGCAACAAACAGACACACACAAGCTTGACAACGAAAATAGCATACAAAACTACTGTCGATAACCTTCGGTGCGTTTAGACCATGTACGCCACAGAGAAACGATCCATAGACACTTGAGGTCATGTCACCAGTACGTAGAGTCACTAAACCCAAACTTTACAATCCTATGTAGCATGACGGGGTGGGCTAGAGGGGTCTGCAGGACATTAGTCCGTGGGGATCTATAAAGGGACAGCCTGGAGCAAGTGCCAGTGAGCGATCCTCACATCGGAGTAGTGAGACAGAGAAATGTACACTCAAGGGATCGAGGCATTGCGATATCGTGGAAGGTTCGCAAGCGAAATCATTACACTAACACAGCAGTGACTAGCAGTATTATTAGTGGAATGCAGTAGAGTGATGCTGGTACAACTGTGACAGTCACAGTCGTTGGGCGAATACAAGTTGTGCAGTCCCCACACTTGTGGCTTATTACGGGGCGGTCGATAGCGGGAGTCATGTATAGTATGGGTGACAAAATCTGAGACGTAGAACGACATGCGCTTAATCCGTAAGCTAGATCATACTTGATGCACAACTAGATGTCTGGCATAAAGACCACGCGGTGTGATGATAGCGATGTAGGCTACCTAGATGTCAGAACGATGCGTCTGATAAGATGGCTATATTCTAGTCTGTATCGTGAGGTAGTTATCTTACGCGTGTGCTTCTGCCGGTAGTAACCAAGTGTCGTAGTATGTCCTAACCATTTTGGGAGTAAGGGTTATTGATGAATAGCCTACATCAGCGCTAAAAAAAAACTGCTGAGGCGTACGTCTATGTTAATACTTGATACCCGCATATCATATAGTTGCTTAAGGCTTGGAGGTCTCACACGATATGCGGTTGTTTATTGCCAATGACTTGTCAAAGGAATCAATATGGAATAACACGGGGGGGGTGGAGGGGGGGGGGGGTGGGCAGTGTGGAGGGGGGATGAGCAGCAGCGGGAACATCGTACAGCGTAAGGCGGAGGGCAGACAGGCGAGTAATCCTTTCACATGTATCGTAGGTGTATAGGCATACGTGTGGCGAGAGACACAATGGAAGAGCAGGATTCGTCTGAGAAAGTATTATCTTATTGAGTCTTCGCGCGGAGTGCGATTGATGATCTACGAGTAGAGGCGCGAAGGCCAGCATATGTATGCAAATAAACAATTTCCGTGCTCACTTATACTGGTAACTCAGAGGAAGGTACGAGGGGATGTGTAGTGATTATGGCTCCCAAGGTGGTAGTTACTAGGCATGGCGAAGAGATGAGATAGTATGGAGCTGGAGGGGTGAGGGTGACTGATGGGTTGCATGACGTGGGTTGCACTTCTTGTACCTCACGGCTCGGCCGTATTCCTTGGAAGGTGAGGTTGAATGGCTGGGTGAAGTTTATTGGCTGCTTGAAGACACCACACATTACAGGTAACAACACAAACAGGGCGGGTGAGAGCTATTAAGAAGAATATTGCTTCTAAGGGTTATGATCAGACATGGAAATAGACACGATGTCTTTTTGAGGATCAATAAGGGGGGTAGATTTGTGAGAGTGTTGGTTGTTCAGATCGTATAAGATAGATGAGTGTGGAGGTGGGGGGGGGGGGGGTGGGGGGGGGGGGGGGGGGGGGGGGGGGTGGGGGGGGGGGGGGGGGGGGGGGGGATGTGAGTAGGTAGAGAGTAGTGAGAAGAGATAGGTGGTAGGGTAGGTGTGAGGATGGTGTGATGAGGTTATCTTGTGAGTGTATTTGGGATAAATGGTTGTTGGTTTTTGTAGTGTGGGGTGGTTGTAGTTAGGCGAGAGGATGACTTTATGAGTGATATACATAAAGTAGAGAACTCAACTTACTATTTAGATGGTGAATGAAGTTGTGAGTAGTAGCTTCCTTCATTTGTGGAGGTAAATCAAGGGGAATCTGTGGAAGTCGGGTTGGGAGCTTGTATTCTGTCAGACTTGGGAACAGCAGGATTGAGTGCTGGGATTGGAGTGGAGATGAAAGATGCTATGACAGTCGAAGACGGGAGTCCTAGAGTACAGTGTAGACTCAGACATATGTTATAACTTTGGCTCGTCATTTGGATATAACGATACAGACTAACCTGGTTATGATATCTGTAGGCGTACATGCTAGATCTCAGGGGTATACGATAGATATGAGCTAGGTCTAACTATACAACATGTATCATCGTTTTATAAAAATTTAGATGGAAATGACATCGTCCCGAGTTGGCGACTTTGAGTGTATACCGTACGCAAATTGATGGTCATTAGTGTTGACAAGCAGAGGGAGATAAGGTGTAGGTAGGGGGGGGGGGGGGACGTGGGGGGGAGGGGGGGGGGGGGGGGGGGGGGGGGACGACGCGCTCTAAAATCAGTCACGATAAATGTTAGTTTACAAGTGTTAAATTAGCATCGACACTGACAAGAGTGACATTAGATGATCTATATATAAAGGTAGTCGTGAATATTGAGGGAGCTGCTGTACGAAAGTTCAGGTGGTAACCTGTGGACTATCATTGAGCGTCAAACACGGTAATCCTAGTACAATACATAGACATGTAATAAGATGATACCAGGATCAGTAGCTCTATGAATAAGAGACGACGGGCGTACGTTATTAAGATGGTAATTACACACAATTCTCTCTCTGCTCGTATAGAATAGACTAAGGAGGTGGTTCTTAGACTGTTTCAAAGCTTAGGCGGGTCAAGTCTAGTGTGAACGCTTCCGTCACTAAGAATTGACACTGCTATGATAGCTGAGGTAGTGTACGTGCTAGAACGTGCTCGAGTACTATTCCGTCTCACTCCAAGGTGCTCAGTCTATGGTATCCGAATCACTGATTAATTATGATTAACTTTTGTTTTTCAGTCTTTATTTGGCAATTATGCTAGGGTTAATTTCAAATGGGGCACACTAATTAGTAAAGGTTCCAGAGTTCTCAGAACTAAACAGAGACGAGATGAGACGCGGAGAGGGCAAGGCAATGAGGACGGCTGCTCTAATTGCGAAAATTTCGATTTGACGTATCATTTATATCAGATCTCTAGACTATCTCCAATATATGTGACTCTTCTATGTTGTGAACAGCGATTGGAAGCCACTCAGCAGGACTCTATGAGCAGTAGTATATCGCATTAATGAGACGATGCAACCTATGCATATTACAAACACATGCGATGTATACTTCAGTACGTGAGAAGACTGAGCCCAAAGACTCCGTCTCTCTCCACATACATTATATGCTTGACGACTATGCATCTTCATTATGTCTGCTAACCAGATGTGGTCCAAAACTCTGCACTATGCTATAACGTATTTGTATTGCGTGCAGCGTCTCTTCTTCGTCTACTTTGATCCTAGGCCGAGTTGCACTGGAGTCTAATATTTAGATCATGCTGATTAACTCAATAATGATAGATCACAATGCCTCAAGTAAAGGTACTAGTTAGTTTCTATATTATTAGATGATTGTTTATTATGGCTGAATCACTTGGTAGAACATATATCTGTATTTGCAGTGCAGTGGACCCCAAGGTTCACTTATCATATTGGGTGGATTGGATTTAGGGGTAACTATAGTATATTTAGTAGGGACAAGGGGGACACTGAGAAATACTGATTACTTTCACTCAACAAGTCAGACCTACGACGACTCGCAGCAACATTCTATCATGATGGCAGAAATCGTTGGATCACTAGTCTCTGTTGAGAGACGTGAATATAGAGGTATCGCAGTTGCAATATGTCTCACTGTACGGTATGACTCTAAGACCCGGAGATACGGGGAGAGTCTGTAGCTCCTGCATGACTGCACACTCTCAATTGCTCGAGAAGATAGGAAGTGTATTTTGCAAATATTATACACATTTTTCATTTCGGGCCTGTCGTCTTTCAAACTACACACGTTTACAATTGGGTCAGTATGGCAGCACACATTAGTCCTGTAGTTTCACTTTTCTACACAGCGCTGCACACATAATCGGGTATACACCGGTTAATAATTAACAAAATATACAAATATATATATCTTTCTTACCCTGAGGCAATAATACTCAAGCTGAGACTGGCCTCCATGGGAATCTAGTTCTGTTAACAGGTCAGAACGGCAAAAGACTTGGTATACAAAGTCCGATAGATTTTTCTACAGCTTGGTTTGAATTTTAAAAAAATAGTGGCGGCTTTCTAAGTCCTCGTTTCTATATATAGAGCTACATCCGACCAATCGGAGCAAGGTAAAAAAAAATATTTTAAGAATCTTACTCTAAGGGATTTCCAGCCTGCCCGTACAATGTGATTAATTTTTAATATTTTTTATTACAGTTATTATTGGACCGATTTTAATTATTAAAAGTGATAACACTGGCTAACAAAAAAATTTTTTTTTTCTTTCTCTAACATTTTTATGTTTTTCTGGTCAATTTTAATGTGCTGTTTTTAAATCTGCAAACCGTTTTTCTCTATCAGGTCGGGTTCTCTAGAAATACGCAATTGATGTTTTTTAACAACTTATACAGTATTACAACATCATTCGTACAAGAAGTATAACAGTTATGTAGGCTTGAATTTCTTTGCAGTCGACTTTCGTCAGTGAATGGCATGTGGTACATCGCGATGAAGCATCCAACAATAATCGGCAAGCATGGTCACACTCCACCGTCCTTGATAACGTGACTCCATTACGGTGATATCTTGATGGAATCGTTCTCCATGTTCATCGCTGACTTCGCCAAGGTTGTCAGGGGAAAAGTCAAGATGCGAATCGAACAAATGGTTTTTGAGGGACATGTTACAGCCCATAATTCTGTATGCATCTATGCACTGCTTAACAATATGCACATAGTCGACAGATTTGTGATTTCCTAGAAAGTTATCGACGATCGATTTGAATGCCATCCATGCGCGAAGTTCACTACCATGTAACAAGTTTTCGAATTGTTTGTCTGCAATAACTTTCATAATCTGAGGTCCTACAAAGATACCTTCATTTATCTTTGCATCGCTAACTTGCGGAAACTTTTCTCGAAGATAAGTGAAAGCTTTGCTCGTTTTATCTAACGCTTTTACGAAATTCTTCATGAGCGCCAACTTTATATGTAACGGTGGTAAAATGATGCTGTCTTTGTTAACTAATGACTCGTGCATTACATTTTTATGCCCGAGCTGCATACGATCCCTGATAGGCCACACCTTTCTTGCATAATGTTCCTGTCTGTTGCGGCTGTCCCATTCACATAGGAAGCAACAAAATTTAGTATACCCAGTCTGCATGCCCGTGAGAATTGCAATGACCTTTAGGTCTCCACAAATCCGCCATTGGTAGTCATTGTACTGTATTTTTGCCAAAAGTATAGCCATATTGTCATAAGTTTCTTTCATATGAACAGAGTAGGCGACTGGAATTGATGAAAATAAATTTCCGTTATGCAATAACACGGCTTTTAGACTAGTCTTGGAGGAGTCGATGAAAAGTCGCCATTCGTTGACTATGTGCTCATGACCGAGGTGCACCATTAGACCGTTTACATCTTTGCAATAGCAAATGTCATCATCCATCTCAAAGTATTGAACAAGTTCTCTGTGTCTATGATGAAATTTAGATATTGGAGTATTGGGCGCTAAAAAATGCCATTCTTTGAGTCGCGAACCGAGTAATTCCGCTTGTCCTTTGGTAAGAGCGAGATCACGTATTAGATCTGAAAGTTCTGAATGGTTAATTAAGTGAACACCATCATTCACCGGTATATAATCCGAGTCAGAATTAGTTTCTAAAGCAGGTAAACTATCCCTTTCTGATGGTTCATTCACGTCCAACGGATATTGTTCTGGTGGAACTGGGATCGGGCATGTGATTGGATCACGAGGCACTGGTTTCGAAACCGATTCAATATTTGGATAAACCACAGACTTTCTAGTTTTAAAAGTGAAACCATGGATATTTGTCAAGCCGAAGTAACAATCAGTAGCATGATTTGTCGGTTCACGCCATATTACTGGCACTCCATAAGGCATCGACTTATGCTTCGGCGATTTTCGTAACCAACCTGCCAATGTATTTGCACAAGTCGAACAAACTGCATTTGGGTTCCAAGATTTATTTGTATCATCAACTTTCGAATCGAAATAAAGTTCATATGCTTTCTTTAGTAATGGTGTAAAGTTTTTCTGGTGAACACGATTGGTAAAATATCCGCACACGTAACAGAACAGATCAGCCGAATTTCTACAACTTCTAGAAGCCATATTTCGCTCAGAATTATTTCAGAATACAGTAACTATTTGAAAAATATCGTAACATATGTCATGCATCTTTTAGCAGTATAAAAAGTAGAATTATTTTGCATTTTATTAATTTTTAATAAGTTATATAGTAAAAATGAAACGGCGCAAATAACGGTTTCCCAAAAATATATTTATTCACAAATATCTTAAGAACCCGATGTGATAGAGATAAACGGATTTAGGTTTGAAATCAGCGCAAGAAACTAACCTAATAACACTTATTCTTATATAAGAAAGAAAAATGTTGTTTGTCAGTGTAATTAAACGGCCAATTGCTCTCTATCGTTCTATATGGATATTCGTTAGCTATTTCCTTGCATTCCAATGTAGGTAATTTTTAAGTAATTAAATCGGGTACCTCCCTGATATGAAAATATCACTAAAATCAATTGTTCTCTTTAATTAACTTACTTTTATGAGATCGGCTTGGTACCTATTTATTAAGTGATATATCAGGTGTATTAATAGCTATGTATTTATTTTCATCTCTCGCTATTCTTAAATAAATAAATTAATTCCTTCCCGTCAAAAACACAGAATAGGCCCTTTCTGCTTAATATAAAAGGTATCTTTATAGACACCAGAAAAGGAGCCTTCTGATTGGCCAGTACATTTGGACCTTTTATCCTAGATTGAGCGCGGAAAATATGACCGTGTTGTTTATACAGATTCAAATCGTGACAATCTCTAAGTGACGGAAGGAAAGAAACATTTTTTTTAAAACTACAGACAATTCAGAACAGCCCTCCACCGCTGCCAATAAAAGCGGCTTAAACAAACTTTTGTTTTCGAGTTCACAGTGAAAACACACGAGCTAGCTGAATAAAATTCATTTTATTCTTAAACTGCGTAAGATAGGTACGCGACCTTTTCTTTCAAGTGAAGTTGATATTTGGTAAATTATCATTTGGTTTCCCTTCTTTCTGTCGATGAGGTTGATATTTGGTAAATTATAATTTAGTTTTCCTGCTCTCTGTCGATGAAATTGATATTTTGTAAATTATCATGTTGGTTTCCTCCTCTCAGTTGATGAGGTTGATATTTGGTAAATTATCATCTGGTTTCTCTCCTCTCTGTCGATGAAGTTGATATTTGGTAAATTACCATTTTGTTTCCCTCCTCTCTGTCACTGAAGTTGATATTTCGTAAATTATCATTAAGTTTCCATCCTATCTGTCGATGAGGTTGATATTTGGTAAATTATCATTAAGTTTCCCTCCTCTCTGTCACTGAAGTTGATATTTGGTAAATTATCATTAAGTTTCCATCCTATCTGTCGAGGAGGTTGATATTTGGTAAATTATCATTAAGTTTCCCTCCTCTCTGTCACTGAAGTTGATATTTGGTAAATTATCATTAAGTTTCCCTCTTCTCTCTGTCACTGAAGTTGATATTTGGTAAATTATCATTAAGTTTCCCTCCTCTCTGTCACTGAAGTTGATATTTGGTAAATTATCATTAAGTTTCCATCCTATCTATCGATGAGGTTGATATTTGGTAAATTATCATTAAGTTTCCCTCCTCTCTGTCACTGAAGTTGATATTTGGTAAATTATCATTTGGTTTCCCTCCTCTCTGTCACTGAAGTTGATATTTGGTAAATTATCATTAAGTTTCCATCCTATCTATCGATGAGGTTGATATTTGGTAAATTATCATTAAGTTTCCCACCTCTCTGTCACTGAAGTTGATATTTGGTAAATTATCATTAAGTTTCCATCCTATCTGTCAATGAGGTTGATATTTGGTAAATTATCATTTGGTTTCCCTCCTCGCTGTCAATGAGGTTGCACGAAGGAGATTGTCTTCCAGAGATAAATGTTACTTACAGGCTGCACTTATTCTAAGTATTCTTAAATGTGAAAACCGATATGATTTTATCAAGGTAAATCTTTAGAGAGCGTCCCATTGGCAGAGTGTTTCGAGCGGTGATCTCTCGCTGCAAAGGTGCCAAACACGGTATTGTCACGCTCCAGTCTACCCAGCTGTAAATGGGTACCTTACTCTGCTCTTGAGTTAGGGAAGAAAAAAAGAAAGCGAGGAAGGGAACTTGTCACACCACCTCTCGATGCTGGACCTAGTATAGTACTCTAGCACTTCACTCCCTTACGTCAGTATTCTCTATCGCAATGGTTCTCAACATGGGTCATGCCATATTTGCAGGGGGCCACGGTAAGATGGTAAAATACGCTTTGGGGGGGGGGGGGGGTCACAGAGTTAAGTGAAGCTCAGAAGGGACCATGAACAAAAAAGGGTTGAGAATCCCTGTGCTATGGGACTACCTTGACTTGTTAGATCTTTAGATATCTCTGTGTTTGTAAAGTAGATGTCCTCAGCTCTCTGGTTACCTACTCTGGTTTATAAAGTGACGTTACAGCTAACAGGCTATACATGTCGAGTCTTCTCAAATTTAGGAGATTGGAATCTAATCCAGGGACCGAAGACGCAGCAAGAGAGATGAAGGCAGTCAGCGACTCATAGCTTGACTGCTTGCGTCAGGGTCAACGAACCAGAGCTGACCAAGACCCTACTCCATCTCCAAGTGGTGATCCTGGAAACAGGCTGCATCACTGTAGTCTGGCTGAGAGAGTAGGGATCGAAGTGGGAAGGCAAACCCGGTCCCAAAAAATGCAATGCTGAAGTCGGATTTGTCGGCCGAAAGGCGCAAATATCGCAGCTTCGCTGTAAACGGACACAACGCAACCAACGTCCTTTTCAGGACGAACGAAGAAGAAGAAGAAGCAGAATCTAATCCAGAGACGCGATCCATCTCGATTGCATGTTAGTTTAAATTTGGTTTGTTTAGGGGGCACTCAAGATATTGAATCATTGACGCCGTATTTTCAAAGTATCATCAATTTCCATCCAAACTTGACACCGCTTATTTTTTTGAATGCATCGTTGCCAAAGGCAGCTAGGATAATATCATTACACTGACGATCTTCAAGGAACGACAAACACTAATCTTATTTGGCATACGTTATTCCTTAAAAAAAACCAAAAGAAATAAATAAAATGGAAGAAACTAAAATAAAACAAAGAAGGAAGGAAAAGAGAAAGAAAATACCACCAGTTTTTAACAAATAACAAGTAGTGACGTATTCTATTTTCATGATGTATAAATAGCTGCCTGTCACGTGGTGTACCCGGGGATCTTCGAGATGACAACGAAAGAATAGTTCTACTGCTCCTGTAGGCATGTCGTAAAATGAGACTTATATGAGGATGTGCACGAGGATGGTATCCTTATCATGACAAATAAAATAATTGTACAGAAAACACTACAGAAGTACATGCATGCTCTTGTGCAGGTTTTCTACAGAAAGGCCAGCTTGGGTGTTGGTTCCATGTTCTGTGAAGAAGCCAACTGGTGATGATGATAGTAGAAATATGAATTTTTTAAATTTATACTTCCTCCTTTTGAGAGCTTTCGTCACTAAAAATGTATGATGCAATCTCGATTATTGTTATTATATAATAATCATCATCACCATCATCATCAACAACATTATCATCATCATTCTCAGCAGCATGATCATCATCATCTTCATCATCAACATCATCATCAGCAGATGATCATCATCATCACTCTTCTCAGCAGCATGATCATCTTCTTCATCATCATCATCATCCTCATCATCAAAGAACGAACATCTAGATCAGGACGATATATTTCTCTACATGTGCCGCTCACCTACCCAGGACTCGCTGCAGAAAGAAGAAAGCTACTTCCGGTCTCCCGAACGATCACAAACACTCTATATGGCACAACTCAACAGCTACTAAAACATATGTAATTTCTTCATGTTGGTATTAGCTGTGAAAGAGCAACAAGCTCAGCATCCCTAGTTACACAACAACAACATGTTTCTCTACAGTTTCATGGCTAGTGAATTCTATCCTTTCTGGTTGACATAAATTCAAATTCCAGCTTATTAAAAAGTCCCGTTGATTTTTTATTTGTCGAGCTAAATCTCTTTCCATCAATACCTCATGCTATTATAACTCACAATGTTGTTCCTCTTCTCAAAGTCTGTCATATGAAAGAGGCCTGTCTTGTAATCGATGGGCTGTATTTTCTTCTGCTCCCTGGCTGTCACGTAGGTCTTTATATCATTAAATTGCCTACATCTTCTTCCTATTCTCTCACCCGCATCCTTTATTTAATTATCTTTCCTTACTTGTTTTTTTCCTGTATTTTTCGCATCACTCGTTTGCGAAAAATATTTTCTTCAGTATTCTTAAACTTTACCTGTTTCTGTTCTCAAAACTGAGAATCGCACTAGCATTCTATTACGCAGATGTCAGTCGCGCAGGTAGACGAGAATGTGCGAATAATTCGTTTCGCTGGACATAGAGCAGACTTTTGGTCTACCATTTTTCACCTGACACGAGAGTAAGGTGTCAAACCCGGCATCTCTACGACGCAGTACGAGACGGTTGTCTGAGAGTTGCTACTGACACGCGCACATCTCGGTCAGTAGGTGGCAGTTACGACACGCGTTAAGCTGACGTAAATGTTGGGAGTAGGGGAGATAATTTCGCTTGGCGAAATAAGTTGGGGCCCTTTGTCTAATTTTAAGATATTAACCCTAGTTTGAAACTTTATTTTCATTCTCACTCAGAAACTTCGCAGTAAAGACAGAACTAGCCTTCGTTCGATTTCTAAATAATCTCTGTTAATAGAGATGGCCTTTAGTTTGGTCGAAGTGGTTTAAGTTCTTAGTACTTCTGTGTTTGAGTGAAATACTGGGGTGACCCGAACTTTACCGGCATTTAGTAAAGAGACATATTTGTGTGAAGCATAGACAGTTCCTATCTTTAACCACGTGGGTTTTTTTGTTTCAAGTAACACTGGTCTGACAGTGCATATGCCATCAGAGAGAGACAGTAATAGCAATCCCACTAACGGTTTCTAAAGACTAGAAATATATACTGGGCTTTTGAGCCAGTTCATATTGCTCCACAAATTTAAATGTACATGCTGCCTGGCGGCGAGAATATTACAAGAATAACATTAACTTTCCGACAGAGATTGTGACTAGTATTATGGTGACCAAATATAGTACCTGCCTGAAAGAAGACACCGATCTGACATTCCTTAAATCCTAGAATCCAAAGCTAATGACATTGTGCTCTGCTAACTTCCGTGCCTGGACAAATTTTATGTGACTTAATCAGACATTCGGAAAAAATTAGAACACCCAAGGAATCGTTCCCTGAGACAGAGAGTTCAGTACGTCTTTTGGAACTGGGGGTTTCTTGGTCGATGACTGCATTTTTCGGGTCTGTGCGAAGGTCCTAAAATTATTATGTTCCCAGAGGCAGCGAGCAAAGTTGTGAGTATATATGTGTGAGCAAGGCCATGGCTGAATGAATGAGAGTACACAGGCTCACGTATATGTGCGTGCCCGTGAGTAGATAGAGATTTATGTAATATATATCTGTGGTTTAGACTGTCTGACACTTTAAAAAAAGCGGTCGTAGAAGATAGGTGAGAGAGAGAAGATTATCTCGATTCTCAAAGACAGCCTCTATATCACATTCTATCATCTCACGTGTGGAAATTCTATTGCTTTTCACCAGCTCTCACTGTATCTATCACTCATTCTAAGCTATTCAGAAGGGACCAACTGTAAAGTGCAATCTTTACTATCTTGCAATATAATACATTTATATACTTATTATGTTCGCAAATATTTTGTAAACAAAGTATTTTCTTTTTAAGTGCTTAAGGAGAAGTCATTTTTGAGTTACTTCCCTTGAAATGAGTTCCGTCATCTTCGATCGGACTCCGCGGACGAATTTAGGCCTACTGCGATTTATTCTTTGGCTGGGTAGGAATAGATTGTTCTTGCTTCAGTATATCTATGGCCTGAATTTATACGTAGTGTTTGTATGAGTAGGACGAGTCTGTCTTATATATGGATATCTTTACATTTCTAAGTCGAACTATGTTGGTTGTCGCTAGAAAAGGTCAAAGGCTATGCAGCGGAAGTATCGCTAGCAAGGGGTGTGATTCATGGCTGTCATCCTGTCGGGATGTCGAATTTTGTTGTAGCCGGCCTATCGCCGAAAAAGTGATCTATAAGTAGATGGGGAAAAGTGATAGTCATTTTGGTCTGTATCCAATAGTGAGTGAAGCTCACGAGAGAAGCACAGCCATGTTGAAATCCATATACTTTGTATTTATCGAGTGAGAAAAAGGGATGCCTGTACTATCGCTCGATGAACCAAGAGATCACTGCTACATGTGAGAACCCATGTCTGGGATTCCTATATCTTTATGGAAAATATATATATTGAACTTTACGTGAAGGGATATTCGCTAGACGAGATTAGGTCTAGGAGCCTTCCTATATATTGGTTATGGTCTGACGTGCCCAGTCAGTAAAGCCAGATGATTTACATGATGGAACTCTGAATGCTTATTTACGAATGCTCCATTATGATATTTGCCAAGCATGAATGCTAACTTAAGATGATATTCCTGTGATCAACATTATGCTGTCTATGTCGACATTTGTTCCTGTAACCATACACGTACTGTCCAAGTGTGCGTCTCATTAAATGTTATAAAAAGACCACCGTAGTTCCAGTACTTCTTGAATTCGAACAGTGTGAGTATGAGTGATGTACTACCAACTTGTCAACTCTATCGAATCATTCTACCATTCGCGTTCTGACATTCATATACACACTCATTGTCTACACTCACATTCTTGTCGGAGCCTCATCACGTTCCAGGACAAGATGACCTGTATGACCAAAACTGTGCTGGGTTTAATGAGTTGACAATCGTTACACTTTACTACACCAGTCCCAACATCTACATTTATCAACTGGTGGACATTCACGTCATTTAACAAATAAAGCGTGATTCAACAACTAGTAGCCAGTATGAGTTAACAACTACACAGAGTTTAACAACTGGTGTGCCAGCTTCCTGGGTCAACCTGCACAGTGACCATATTGAGAAGTAAACTACTGAGACCAGACGTTCCTTGGGGTCTGTTACGACACACAAATACATCAACAGTACAACTCTACAGTGATGTCAGCGTGACCTGTCCTGTCGAGAGTATGCGGTAACTAGGTCAGCGTTTGTTGACATTTGGTTCGTTGGACATTTGCCATACAACTGACAGTGTTACACAGCAAGCTTGGGTGAAACATAGAACATTACACATCAGGACTGGAGAATATTTGACAGTGTTTGCGAAAGGAAATGTTATTGAACTGAGAAGTCCTACATCGATTGTTATCATTCACATCAACGATGGAGCTTCTATTTCTGTGTTGAATTTAAAATAATTAGACCAGAAGTATTTGTTTAATAAAGTACCACAGTACTGTACTATTAGGCAGTGTAACTGAGCCTTCTTTACAACACATTCTTTCTGCAACACTCTATTTACATCATATTGCCATACTATTTATGCATTTATGTATTTATGTTTAAATATTTATATGTGATATTTGTTTGTATCCAGCGGGTTGTTGTTTTGGTTGGGCGGTGTCACACAACAGAGTATCCCACGTAATAGAGGGTCTGTTGTGTGCGTTTCTATAGGTGCAATTTTCTTGATTGAAAATTTGCTGCGACAGCTGTTGCTATTAGTGTTAGCTGTGAAGACTGTACTCATTGTTATTTTTGTAATATTCCTCTGTTCTTTAGTTTGTTTTGATTTGTTTGTAATTTGTTGGTCTACCCTATTCTATCTTTCAGTTCTATTCTCAATTTATATTTATATACTGTGGCGTTATTTGTATTTGTTATCCTCTTGCGGTTTATCTTTTATTGTTTTTCCCATTTGATTTATTTCATCTCCGCAAATGTTTTCATGTTCTCCTGTATAACTGTTTTGTTTTGTGCCTGATCGACATACACTATTTTAAATATAGTTGATCATATAAATTGATGTACAAGAATCAACTGATAGTTAATTGCTATTACTAAAGGTACACAGTTGATGATATAAAACACTATTTCTGGTGCACTGCACTTATATTATAGAGTGAACCAGCAACTTATAGCTGTTATTATATAAGGATTTATACAAGACCTTTGTAAGGCTTGTTTCCCACAGTGATTGGGATAGTTAAGTACTATTTTCCCACAGGTTACAAAGTTATCATACAAGGTCTTTGATTAAGACTAAGAAAGTGAATTTATTTACTTTTGCAAATTACTGATCTTATTAGACAAGATGTCTACATTAGATTATTTTATCACACAAGGCAAGGTTCTTGATAAGACTGGTCAGCAATTAGAAGAATGGGCAGTTGCTCAATATGACAAAGCATTAGCTGCAGAAGAGAGAAAATTACAAGCTGCTGCAGAAGAGAGAAAATTACAAGCTGAAGCTCAAGAGAAAAAAGCAATAAGAGAACATGAACACCAAAAAGAACTTTTAGCATTTGAGTTAGAAAAGTTAAAGTTAACAAACATAAGTGATGGTAATCAAGCATCTGGTGGTAATGGTAAACCCTTTACTTACAAGGTCAAGGTACCAGCGTTCAACCCTTCCAGTGATGATATAACATTCTGGCTAAATAGATTTGAACGCTCGTGTCGAGCTCATAATGTAGATAAATCACAATATGCTAACCAGTTATCAGAAAATCTGAAAGGTGATTCTCTGACTAGTTTAAGTTTGGTTGAAGAGGCTGACAAAGATAACTATGATGTTATTAGGGCAGCCTTATTAAAGAAGTATCAGTTGTCTGAAGAGGGTTATCGGAAGTTGTTTAAGACAATGGTGCCTGAGGCAGGTGTAGAATTCTCAGAATTCATTGCAAGGACACGTCTTACATTTGATCGTTGGATTGAGCTATCCAAAACAGAAAAAACTTATGAAGCCCTTATGGACTTGATACTCAGAGACAAGATTATGTCAAGTATAAATAAACCTTTCCTCGAATTCTTACATGAGCGTAAACCTAAGTCTCTAAAAGAAATGGAACAGTATTGTACCCAATACGTCACTGCACATCCGGACGTAGCTATTAGCAACAGTAAGGTTAAAGAAGGTATGCCAGTTGCTTCTGCAACACCATACAACCCTAATCACTCTCACAAATTCCAAGGACCTCAAAATAGGTTTAATAAAAAAGGTAACTATTACAGTTATCAGAACCAAGGTAACCAATCATTTCAGGGTTCTTCTTCGAATACCTGGAGAAGAGCTGACAGCCCTCGATTCAGGGGTGGTCATAATTACAGGAACTTTCGCAAAGGAAGTCATTCTAGAAACTATCCAAGTTTTTCCTTCATGGAGACAACAAGATCATAATTACCGAGATACTCATTATAATGAATATGATGATAGTAACCAAAGGAGCTATGATTCAAACCCGAGTAGGGGTTATAATAGTGGAAACAATGATAAGTACAGAGGCAATAATAACAGAGGTAGAGCACAATTCAAAAAACATAAAGCTCATTACCAGGCGAACTCTGCACAGCAAGAGTCCCACGAAGCCTATAAACAAAATAAAGATAATGATGACTCTAATAATATGGCATGTGCCGCTTTTGATTTTGGGAGAGCATCTCAGTGCCCCCAATGCAAAACATTATTTGAGCCAACCACAGTGTCTACTTTAAGCTGTGGGCATCCTCTTCCCGCTCTTCCTGCGTCAATCGCGCATGATGGGAGAGGTTCTCTTGTCTTACACAAAGGTTTAGTAAATGACAATCCAGTCTCAGTACTTTTTGATTCTGGATGCACAACTATTGGGGTTAGGCAGTCACTCATAGATCCTTCTCATTCTACAGGCAAAGTAGTCAAATGCGTAACATTTGGCGGCACCATAGAGAAATACTCTACCGCTATCATTAGGATTGCTACTCCTTTCTTCACAGGAGATGTACACGCATGTCTTTTGCCGAATCCGATCGCTGATCTTATCATCGGTCGCATTCACGGAGTCAAAGAATGCACTCCGGAGCAAATTTCCGTTTGGGAAAATCAAAATATGCAATCTGCTAATGCGGTAGTCACTAGAGCTCAAGCTCTCAATATGCCTGAAACTTCATCTGTTGAAGATAATGAAGTGCATAACCAAGATGATCCCTTGGTAATTTCTCGTGACTCGTTATAAAACAACAAGAAGAAGATCCGACTCTTAAGAAATTCTTCACTCTTGTAACGAAAGGTGATCCGAATAAAGATTCAAATTGTAAATCTTGGATTACAATGAAGAATGGCGTACTTGTACGTATGGTGCAAGACTCCACTAAGTCAAGTCATTCTCAAATTCTTGTACCCAAGAATTTGAGAGTTAAGATCTTACAACATGCACACGACTCTCAGTGTGCTGGTCACATGGGTTTTTCCCGTACAAAGTCAAGAGTTCTTGCGGCTTTCTTTTGGCCTTTTGTGAACAAGGACATACGGATCTATTGTCGATCCTGTAAAGTATGTCAAGAAGTCAAATCCAAAGGTCCTCGTCATGCTGCGCCTATTCAGGCTGCAGATATTCCTATTCGTCCATTCCAGAAAATGGCGATAGACATCATTGGTCCATTCAAGATCAAATCTGCTAGAGGACATCAGTTTATCTTAACGTGTGTAGACATGTGCACACGTTGGCCAGAGGCTATCCCTCTAAAGAGCATTACTACCGCTGACATTGCAGATGCTCTTTGGCTTATATTTTCTCGGCTGGGATTCCCCGGAGAAATATTATCAGATCATGGCACCCAACTGATATCGGATACCATGTCTCAAGTAATGTCTACTCTACAGATAGAGAGATCTTTGAGTAGCATCTATCATCCTATGTCCAATGGGATGGTCGAGCGACTAAATAGAACACTTAAGAACTTATTAGGGAAGATAACTGAGGATCATCCTCAAGATTGGGATAGGGTTTTACCCGCGGCCCTCTTCGCGTACAGAGAGGTCCCCAATGAACATACAGGGTTTTCTCCCTTTGAACTTGTCTTTGGCGCGCGACCGCGCGGCCCAATGTCTTTGCTGCATGATCTTATAACAGCTGACAATATTGACGATGACACAAAATCTTCTTACGAGTATGTCATCGCGCTGAGACAGAAGATTATAGAAGCATGCAAATTGGCAACGTCCTCTTCTGAATTTGCTAAGCAGAAGGCAAGACAATTTGCTAATAAGAAGAGAACTTTACGACAACTTTGTCCTGGTGACAAAGCATTTGTTTTGCTACCTTGTCGTGAAAATAGACTCCTTATTAGTTGGAAAGGTCCGTACGATATAATATCGAAAATTTCAGATGTTGACTACATCGTCGATATTAACGGGAAGCATAAAACCTTCCACATCAATATGCTTACGGAGTTCCATGAACGTCCTGACTATCTACAGCCTATTTTCCAGGCAACGGACGATTCTCATGTCAAACATGGTCATTACTCATCACTGTCTGTAATACAGGATGAGGAAACAAGTTTTTCGGATGTTAATCTTCCGCTTCCAATGATCCCACTTCATTCTAGTGAATCATGGAAAGACGTTACTGTTTCTCCTGATTTGTCTCTAGGAGAACGGCGACAAGTTTCGTCTATGTTACAAACATTTCAGGATGTCCTCACTGACATCCCTGGACAAACTCATGTCATTGAGCATGACATTGTTCTAACTGAACATACTCCAATTAGGGTTAGACCTTATCCTATCCCTATACATTTCCAAACACAGGTTGAAAAGGAGTTGGATGAAATGATAGATTTACAAATAATCGAACCATCCACTTCTGCATATTCTTCGCCGATGGTTATTGTTCGAAAAAAAGACAATAACATACGTCTTTGCGTTGACTATCGCAAGTTGAATCAAGTTACGAAGTTCGATGCTGAACCTATGCCTTTACTGGAAGAACTACTTACTCGTCTTTCTAAATCGCATTTTTTCACTAAACTTGATTTGTCTAAAGGATATTGGCAAGTTCCATTATCCGAACGCGCCAAACCTCTTACCGCTTTCTCTACTCCCAGAGGCCTTTTCCAATGGAATTTTATGCCTTTCGGCCTTATGAACGCACCAGCTACATTTGTACGCATGATGCGTCGAATCCTATCGTATCGGTCAGATGTCATTGCTTATCTAGACGACATCTGTCTTTTCAGCGATACTTGGGAAGATCACTATTCAGGGTTAGTTGAATTATTATCAACTCTGCGTGAGTATAACCTGACAGCAAAACCATCCAAAGCTTGTATTGGCTTTAGCGAAATTGCTTTCTTAGGCCATCGAGTAGGTCACGGTTTCTTGAAGACAGAAGACCATAATATCACTAAGATACTTAACATCTCTATCCCTAGGACTAAAAAGCAAGTGCGAAGTCTTTTAGGTCTCATACAATTTTATGGACGTTTCATTCCGAATCTGTCCTCTATCATGGCACCTCTCTCTACACTATTAAAGAAAGGGTCGCCTAACATGGTTCACTGGTCTCATGAATGCCAATCTTCACTAGAGAAGATCAAAACTATGTTTTCATCACCACCTATTTTAGTGTTACCTACAACAGATAAGACATTCGTTCTTCGTAGTGACGCTTCATCCACTGGGATTGGAGCGGCACTAATGCAAGAGTACTCTGGAACTCTGCATCCTGTAATGTATATATCCAGAAAACTTAATGCTGCAGAAAGGAATTACTCGGTTTTAGACCGTGAATTATTGGCAATGGTTTGGTCAATTCTCAAACTCCAAAGATTCCTTCTGGGCGCGCATTTCGTGGTGGAAACTGACCAAAAAGCTCTTACGGCTATCCAAAGTAAGAACTTGAAGAGCTCGAGATCAACTCGATACGCAATCGCTCTTCAACCTTTTCATTTCTCGGTACGAGCTATCCGTGGTTCAGAAAATGTGATGGCGGACATTCTGTCCAGATGCCCACATGATGCCACTTAACTGTTAAATATTGGTTTTTTTAATATGTATAACTTTACAACAGTTATTTTTTGTTTCTTTACTAAGATACACATTTGTAATTTAATAATAGAATGATGGTATCTCTACTTAGCGGTTTATTGATGTTTATTCACCGCTGTTCTTTGATGATTGTTTCTTCATAAATCATAAATTTGGTAAGACTGTAAAGTGCAATCTTTACTATCTTGCAATATAATACATTTATATACTTATTATGTTCGCAAATATTTTGTAAACAAAGTATTTTCTTTTTAAGTGCTTAAGGAGAAGTCATTTTTGAGTTACTTCCCTTGAAATGAGTTCCGTCATCTTCGATCGGACTCCGCGGACGAATTTAGGCCTACTGCGATTTATTCTTTGGCTGGGTAGGAATAGATTGTTCTTGCTTCAGTATATCTATGGCCTGAATTTATACGTAGTGTTTGTATGAGTAGGACGAGTCTGTCTTATATATGGATATCTTTACATTTCTAAGTCGAACTATGTTGGTTGTCGCTAGAAAAGGTCAAAGGCTATGCAGTGGAAGTATCGCTAGCAAGGGGTGTGATTCATGGCTGTCATCCTGTCGGGATGTCGAATTTTGTTGTAGCCGGCCTATCGCCGAAAAAGTGATCTATAAGTAGATGGGGAAAAGTGATAGTCATTTAGACATGTTGTATGTACTTTACCCCAGTGTTTATTCTCTTTTGCCAAGGAATGGCAAAGTTATATTTCGCATAGAAAGGTAAAACCACAATTTATTATGAACTTGGGCTTCGCCATCGTTGTCGATAAGCAGATGCACAGTGGTACTTTTGAAAAGAATATTTATTCAAAGGAAGATGACATTCCTATGTATCAGCACTAGATTATATGATATTATTCAATTACCTTTATGATAGAAGCTATGAAGAAATGAGGACATTTAACGAATGACCAATTTTGGTCTGTATCCAATAGTGAGTGAAGCTCACGAGAGAAGCACAGCCATGTTGAAATCCATATACTTTGTATTTATCGAGTGAGAAAAAGGGATGCCTGTACTATCGCTCGATGAACCAAGAGATCACTGCTACATGTGAGAACCCATGTCTGGGATTCCTATATCTTTATGGAAAATATATATATTGAACTTTACGTGAAGGGATATTCGCTAGACGAGATTAGGTCTAGGAGCCTTCCTATATATTGGTTATGGTCTGACGTGCCCAGTCAGTAAAGCCAGATGATTTACATGATGGAACTCTGAATGCTTATTTACGAATGCTCCATTATGATATTTGCCAAGCATGAATGCTAACTTAAGATGATATTCCTGTGATCAACATTATGCTGTCTATGTCGACATTTGTTCCTGTAACCATACACGTACTGTCCAAGTGTGCGTCTCATTAAATGTTATAAAAAGACCACCGTAGTTCCAGTACTTCTTGAATTCGAACAGTGTGAGTATGAGTGATGTACTACCAACTTGTCAACTCTATCGAATCATTCTACCATTCGCGTTCTGACATTCATATACACACTCATTGTCTACACTCACATTCTTGTCGGAGCCTCATCACGTTCCAGGACAAGATGACCTGTATGACCAAAACTGTGCTGGGTTTAATGAGTTGACAATCGTTACACTTTACTACACCAGTCCCAACATCTACATTTATCGACTGGTGGACATTCACGTCATTTAACAAATAAAGCCTGATTCAACAACTAGTAGCCAGTATGAGTTAACAACTACACAGAGTTTAACACCAACCCAAGTCTTAATTCTCCTATCTAAAAATCTACGACACTGGCTTTGTAAAAATCAAATCAGACTTTCCATATGACCACTGCCTCCTTAACACCATAATATATGTTTAACAGATAACACGCTACCCAATTTGAAACTGTGTGACCTCTCATCAAATATTTTCATTTTCTCTTGCATCTGATTTGCCTAAGAAGCGCAATGAGGCTATGTGGTCTGGACAGGATTTTTTTTTGTTTCGTAAAGCTGTTTGTTCGTCTGTTAGTTGTCTATCTGTGTACTGTAATGCTAGCAAAGGAAATAATTATATTATATATAGTTTAATAAAGACACTTATACAGACACGTGCAATTGAACAAACAACGATAACAATTTTAATATTAAAGCCCCTTTTCAAAACCAATAAAACCGAACATACTGAAGTGACTTCTTTCTTTCTTTCTTCATTCGTGCCTCTTTTCCTTCCTACCTCACTTCCTTCCTTCATTTCTTCATTTCTTCATTTCTTTCTTTCTTTCTTTCTTTCTTTCTTTCTTTCTTTCTTTCTTTCTTTCTTTCTTTCTTTCTTTCTTTCTTTCTTTCTTTCTTTCTTTCTTCCTTCCTTTGTGCCTCTTTTCCTTCCTACCTCACTTCCTTCCTTCTTTCCTTCCTTTATTTCTTTCTTTCTTTCTTTCTTTCTTTCTTTCTTTCTTTCTTTCTTTCTTTCTTTCTTTCTTTCTTTCTTCGTGCCTCTTTTCCTTCCTACCTCACTTCCTTCCTTCATTTCTTTCTTTCTCTCTTTCTTTCTTTCTTCCTTCGTGCCTCTTTTCCTTCCTACCTCACTTCCTTCCTTCATTTCTTTCTTTCTTTCTTTCTTTCTTTCTTTCTTTCGTTCTGTCTTTCTTTCTTTCTTTCTTTCTTTCTTCCTTCGTGCCTCTTTTCCTTCCTACCTCACTTCCTTCCTTCATTTCTTTCTCTCTTTCTTTCTTTCCTTCTTTCTTTCTTTCTTTCTTTCTTTCGTTCTTCCTTCGTGCCTCTTTTCCTTCCTACCTCACTTCCTTCCTTCCTTCCTTCCTTCCTTCCTTCCTTCCTTCCTTCCTTCCTTCCTTCCTTCCTTCCTTCCTTCCTTCCTTCCTTCCTTTCTTTCTTTCTTTCTTTCTTTCTTTCTTTCTTTCTTTCTTTCTTTCTTTCTTTCCTTCTTTCTTTCTTCCTTCGTGCCTCTTTTCCTTCCTACCTCACTTCCTTCCTTCCTTCCTTCCTTCATTTCTTTCTCTCTTTCTTTCTTTCTTTCTTTCTTTCTTCCTTCGTGCCTCTTTTCCTTCCTACCTCACTTCCTCACTTCCTTCCTTCCTTCCTTTCTCTCTCTCTTTCTTTCTTTCTTTCTTTCTTTCTTTCGTTCTTCCTTCGTGCCTCTTTTCCTTCCTACCTCACTTCCTTCCTTCATTTCTTTCTCTCTTTCTCTCTTTCTTTCTTTCTTTCTTTCTTTCTTTCTTTCTTTCTTTCTTTCTTTCTTTCTTTCTTTCTTTCTTTCTTTCTTTCTTTCTTTCTTTCTTTCTTTCTTTCTTTCTTTCGTTCTTCCTTCGTGCCTCTTTTCCTTCCTACCTCACTTCCTTCCTTCATTTCTTTCTTTCTTTCTCTCTCTCTTTCTGTCTTCTTTCTTTCTTTTCTAATTGTAATTATCTTATTATTATTTGATATTTAAAAGTACCACATGTGCAGTTTGTATCGGTTTCTGTTCAATTTTCCTGTGACACTTTTCCATAAAACTAATCATGTTATTACTTACCTTATTAAGCACGATAAATCTCCCACTGGGGTTCCTAAAATGTGGATCATTTTTTCGTAGTAACTCAGTGAGGTCACCGTGCTCCATATACTCAAATATCATGTAAGGATTTCCGTGGGTTTCTGTCGGTAAACACCGAAAATAACCGTTAACAATTCAATTAATCGTTCAATAACACGTCATCAATTCAATAGAAGTATTTAAATGGTATGACAATATAACTAATGGGGATATAATGCAATGATACCACCGAAACAAGATGTGAGGAGAAGTGTAATATAACACACACTGAGAAAACCAAGTTTATAACATTACAAGGCAGTCCCTGTTCAGGAACCCTTACGGCAAGAAAATTAGAGGGAGACGAAAATCGCTCGGAGAAGGGAATTAGACACGAAGGAGAAAAGAAAGGCATGGAAAGGACTTCATCGGATGGCACAGGACACCAAGACTAGGCAAGTATGTGTTGAAATTATGTGCTCCAGAGGGAGCAGAAAGTTAATGAGACATGTTTTGAGCTGTAGATAGATGTACATGACACCCGAAGACGAGGACTGGAAAACAGACATGTTGTAGTACAAGCTAAACGATGATAAGGGGAAATAGTTATGAATATTAATTCAAAAATACGAAGTGGAAGTGCACAACGAACGAGAATTAGTCACCAAGATCTAACGTTCAGTGACTGTGGATCAAACATAAGACAAGACAAGACAAGACGAGACAAGACAAGAAGAGTCAAGATGAGACGAGACAAGACAAGACAAGACGAGACAAGACGAGATGAGACGAGACGAGACAAGACAAGACAAGACAAAACAACGAACGAGGAGAATTAACAGAGGAATACAAATAATGCATGAAGAAATAACAGATCTGGAATAAAAATAACTGATTAAAACAAAAATAAATGTAACTGAACATAAGATTTCGTTCCAAGTTTAATTTTAACAGAATTAACATTAATAGGAAGAAGAAGAATGAGAAGAAGATGAAGAAGAGGTACAGGAAGAAAAAGAAAGAAAAAAAGGACGAAGTAGGAAAAGAAAGATAGAAAGTGAGAAAAAAGAAGATGAAAGAAAGAATAAAAGAAAGAAATAAATAATGAAATAAATAAATACATAAAGAAGGAATAAATAAAAGGTATAAAGAATGAAAGAAAAAAGAATGAAAGAAAGAAAGAAAGAAAGAAAAAAGAATGAAAGAAGAATGAACGAAAGAAAAAATGAGCGAAAGAAATAATGAAAGATAGAAAGAATGAATGAAAGAAAGAATGACAGAAAGAATGAAAGAAAGAAAGAAAGAAAGAATGTAAAAATAATGACAGAAAGAAATAATAACACAAAGAAAAAAAGAATGAAAGAAATAAATAATTAGGGAATAAAAAATAAATGAAAGAAAAAAAGAAAGAAAGAAAGAAAGAATGAATGAAAGAAAGAATGAAAGAAAGAAGGAAAGAATGAAAGAAATAATGAGAGGAAGAAAGACTAAATGAATGAAAGAAAGAAAGAGAAAGTAAAAAAGAAAGTAAGAATGAAAGAAAGGAACAATAACTGAATGAAATAATGAAAGACAAAATGAAAGAAAGAAATAATGAAAAAAGAAATAATGAAATAAAGAAAGAAACAATAAAAGACAGCAAAAATGAAAGAAAGAAAGAAGAAAAAGAAAGAAAGAAGAAACGAAGAAGAAAAGAAAAACAGCAAGAAAGAAAGAAGAAGAAAAGAAAGAAAGGAAAGGAAGCAAAATAGAAAAAGAAGCAGAAAAAAGGCAGAAAGAAAGAAGAAGAAGAAGAAGAAGAAGAAGAAGAAGAAGAAGAAGAAGAAGAAGAAGAAGAAGAAGAAGAAGAAGAAGAAGAAGAAGAAGAAGAAAGAAAGAAAGAAAGAAAGAAAAAAGAAAGAAAGAAAAACGAAGAAGAAGAAACAAAAAGAAACAGAAGAAGAAAAAAAAGGCAGCAGAAGAAGAGGAAGAAGAAAGAACTAAAAGAAAGAAGAACAAAAAAAGAAGAAAGAAAGAAAGAAAAGCGAAAAAGAAGAAACAAAAAGAAACAGAAGAAGAAAAAAAAGCAGAAGAAGAAACGGAAGAAGAAAAAATCAAAAGAAAGAAGAACAAGAAGAAGAAGAAAGAGAGAAAGAAAAAGAAGAAAGATAAAAAGACAAATAAAGAAAAGACATTAATAGTGAAATATAGTAAAATTGAGTAGTTATTCTAAGCTTTATGTAAAAAGTGTAATGAAACAGATTTAGGTAGGTTATAAAGAACAAAAAGTGGAAAACGAAGACACAATGAAGCATAAAAGTCACATATTGTAACAGAAAGAAAAATCTCAGCAATAATTTACAAAGTGAAGAGATAGATTTTAAAACTAGGTTTCTGAGCTTTCGATTGGCTAAGTGGTTAGAGAGCTTGCCTCTCGCTGTGAAGTTACCAGGTTCCGGGATCGCAACATGGTAGGGTCATGCTCCAGTCTACCCAGCTGTACACAGGTACCTGACTCTGCTGCTGAGTTAAGGAAGGCAATGGCAACAAGGAATGAAACTAGTCATTCCACTTCATAAAGCCTTCCTAATACAATCACACCTTGCTAATACGGCAGGTTAGGGACCATACTCCCGCCGTAAAGCAAAAATCGCCGAAAAGCGAAGCATAGCCTTTTTTAGCTTGCAAATGCATGTAGGATACTTAAAAGCCAAAATAACATGTTTACACTATCATATATTGAATGCACAATAAAGCTAGGTCTGAAATAACAATACACAAGACCTAAACATAAGCCACGAAAGTAAATTAATAGAGCTAATAAAGTAAATTAAAGTTAAGATGTTTATTTCACACGTCAAATACAATGTAATAAAAACTATACGTTCATAAATTCACGCTTTCTAATCATGTTATAGTTCACTGGTGTAACAATTTTAATTTTCGTTAACACTTTACCCTCTGCATGAACATTTCTACTAACTGTTTGGCGAGCTAGGCCTAGCTTGCGACGTGCTATCTCAGCCATAGACATAACTTGCTCACTTAATATAATCATATGTAACTTTTCTTTTCAAGTAAGAGGCTTACGGTGTCTTTTTTATCACTGCACTTGATTTCTATGATAGATAAACACAAACGTATTACACTACATATACCATAATAAGTAACAAGTTTGTAAAAGTTTTGAAAATTGCCAGTAATACACAACAGACGCAGAGCGAACAACTTCTGCCAACAGACTTGAACGACACAGGTGCTGAACGACTGAGAAAAAAAAATGGTACAGATGCACTCGCTTCTCTATCTCACTTGTCGAGTGCGAGCGTGTAATGACGAAAATCGCCGAATGAGCGAGGCAACCACAGAAAATTATGAATATGATTGAACAGCGCTGTATTAGCGAAGCGCCGGTATGACTGTATAGTAAAGTCTCTTAACACTTCGCTCCCCTACGTCAGTATCTGCTGTGGGACAACCTTTAGGAAGTTAAAAAAAAAAAAAAGAAAAGAGGATCAGACACTGACCTTGAACAATGACACATAGAAGTTTCAAGATGTTGTCGTGATCAAATGATGCCATAATTTCCACTTCTCTATCAAAGTCTTCTCGCGCCTGAAATGTAGCACGTGGAAAGTTATTAAAACCCCGTAAGGCCCAAGAGCTTTTATAAATGAACGCTAAATTTTATACTTAACTCATATTTCTCAGACTGAATACGCATTTTAGAATGTAACTTTCTATAAAAATTTGAAGGCCGTTCATTTGCTTATGAAATAACCCATATTTGACCAAGTGGGAATTAATACTTGTTTTATTATAAAACTATTATAGAGTTATGTATGCTGGGTCATATATGGGCCGCTGGGCCTTAAGGGGTTTTAAACAACACAGTACGTCATACATTCATTTTTATTTATTTTGCGCCTTTCAGAGACACCATGGAGAACCTCATAGGAAGTTTGCATAAAAAAATAATGATGGTTTCTGCAGCATGTTGTTTTAATCAACGATATGTGCCCCCTACACACACACATTAGTTGAACTATGGCAAGGCCTATTCTACCTGTCAATCATTCAATATCCTTTAGCTCTCCAAGAAACATAGGCCTTAAACAAACACACGCCAAGTCTTCCTGTCACGTGCTCATGATCTGTCCAAGTCTTCCTGTCACGTGCTCAAGACTCAAGATCTGTCCAAGTCTTCCTGTCACGTGCTCAAGATCTGCCCAAGTCTTCCTGTCACGTGCCATCAGCTCAAGATCTTTCCTCGTCTTCCTCATTATTTTCACTTCTGTCTCAAGGATACTTCTCCGTGTGGCTGTGTGGTCCACTTCTGCCTCTCTTATCTGTGGGTTCCAGAATAAGGACTGCCTTGTAATGCTGTTCACAGGTTTACTTAATGTATATCCTATCCATCGCCAACGTGTTCTTCTCATTTCTTATTTCACTAGTGCTTGCTGGTTCTTGTCATCAGTTCCACATTGGTGACTTTGTAATACTGTAGCGTGAGGTTTTTATTGGTTCTAGGATCAGTATAGTACTGACAATACAGAAATCGAATTTCTGCAGGAAAATGGTGAAGTCCCAGTGTATGAGAAAACTACTGGTATCACAAATTAGTTACGGCTGTGAATGATCTGATCTCGAAAAATTAGTAGAGTGGAGACAGTCATAAAAATGCCACCCCGCTGTGTAACTAACTGTGATATTAAAACAAGGAAACAGATTTCACTTAACAATTATAAAATTGACAAGTCGTTCAAATACAATTTCCTTATTATTTATTAAGTATATACACTATCTACTCTTGTGCTGAAGGGTGGATGTTGGAAGATGGAATGCAATGGATTTGTACGTTTACATATGATTTACATATATATATATATATATATATATATATATATATATATATATATATATATATATATATATATATATATATCTATATATATATATATATATATATATATATATATATATATATATATATATAAAACAAGTCTTCCAATTATAGGAACAAAATTATAGATATCAGCTGTGCTGTTAATTAATTATAGAAAATTTATCAGCTGTGCTGTTAATCTTGTCTCTCACTACGCTAAATCACTTGTTCTTCCTTGACCGTTAATTGCTCACAATTGCCGACGGAAATGGTACTAATGTGTACTCATCTCTTAGAACAGTTCTGTCCTTCCTAATTTGTTGCACACCACACCCGCTGATGATCGTTCCTTTAGCCCACCCAAGACTGAGGGGGACTAAGGATGTAGCTCCGGTACAATCACTGTGCTCCTGCGAAGTTCCAGGCAGCTGGATCGACTCGAAGATACGACCTCAGGTTGGATGACACGAATAAAACCTGTAACAAGGAAAAATAGGGGCTAATTTCTGTCATCAAGCCCACCTATTTCTAGTGTATGTGAGATGAGCGTGTCTCAGGTGTCTGCATGTAGGATGAATGACAACATGGCTTAGTATGATTTAGCAATAGCGAGACAAGACAGGTGTCTACTTGCAAAACATTCTTTCTAATAATTCAATACATGAATACATCCAATAATTTGTGCCACCGTATGATACAACCGTTTCCTTCCACCTATAATATACCAGGCCATCTCTGATAAGTGCTATACTGGCTGGTAAAATATATCCTAACAATACTGTTGTAGTTATATGAGTCCTAACAAGGACTGTTAGGTTATATTTCGGGTTGGTTTTCTTCTTCAAAAATCATTCCAGGAAATGAAATCATTATACCTAATTCCCCAAGATATAATCAGTATACCTGATACATTCATAGTAAAACAAAATCTAAAGTTATATTAAATATATACAGGTGTAGGTTATTTTCTGGTGGTTTCCTTCTTCAACAGTCATACACAATCATTATACATGATACTATAACATACAATCATTATACATGATATAGTCATAGGTTATATTCAGGTTGGAGCTATATGAGTCCTAACAAGGACTGATAGGTTATATTTCCGGTTGGAGTTATATGAGCCCTAAAAAGGACTGATAGGTTATATTTCAGGTTGGTTATCGTCTTCAGCAATCATACCAGGAAATACAATCATTATACCTAATTCCCCAAGATACAATCAGTATACCTGATACATTCATAGTAAAACAAAATATATTAAATATATACAGGTGTAGGTAGTATAAATGACACACACAAAATACAATCATTATATATCTGATGTAGGCCTATTCTCCTACCAGTTTATAGTAAGTTTACCTACCCTCTAAGATTAATACAAGCCAGATTTGGACTCGACTTTAGTGAAGCAAGAGTGCCCGGTCACGCAGGTAAGCAATAAATCAATGTTGACAGCTTTCTCTTTCCCCAGTCGGTCGTACTGGCTTTCGTGTTTGTGTGTGTTTCTTTTTGAATAAAATGTGCCCGTTTATATAGGTACACGCAAGGAATCTGCCAATGCGTAAAGAACTCTTTTGATTGGTTCTCGGCGGTATCGTACATTCCGTGACCGAGTCCCGAAATACAGGGCTCATGCCTAATTTTATTCTGTCTGCCGCCATGTTGGGGGAACAAGATGGTGTATACTTCGTGTAATTTATTCTGGCTCAGAGTCTGTTGAACGTGGATTGGCTGGGCATACTTGTTAACAAAGAAGTGGGTTTACACACACGTTTCACGACAAATACCATTCAATCCTTCTATTCTACGCGAGCACACATTTATGAAAGTTATTCGTTTTTT
Source organism: Oreohelix idahoensis (assembly GCA_024509875.1). Taxonomy (NCBI): domain Eukaryota; kingdom Metazoa; phylum Mollusca; class Gastropoda; order Stylommatophora; family Oreohelicidae; genus Oreohelix; species Oreohelix idahoensis. Next base: position 65,403 of record JAMPIV010006736.1, read on the forward strand.
GGTTGGTTGTTGTTGTTGTTGTTGTTCGCCATGTTCCAACTATCACCAGGAACAGTTCATTTATGCCATCATCATGTTCTTAATCATCACCATCATCATTGTCTTTTGCACTGCGGACGGAGCACGGGGCCACGACTGCAGCTCCCTCCCTTACCAAAAAGTGTTCACATGCTCTTGCCGAGGGGAATTATGTAGCAATTTGTTGTACATAATGAGGTTGTCAGCTCCATGCCCAACCTCATATGAGTCGCCTGGTACGACATGCCTGAGGGGGCAGTAGTCCTATTATTAAGAGACCCCTGGGAACAACACGGGGCATACATATATATATATATATATATATATATATATATATATATATATATATATATATATATATATATATATATATATATATTAGGGAGACTATCAGTCCTCTTTTCCCCGGATTTGTCCTCTCTTTCGGTTTAAGAGTAAACGTCCGGGCGACTTTTTTTCAAAAGTGCATTTTGTCCGGCTTTCTCCTGAGATTAAACATGACTTTGATTAGGTCTATCTTATACAAGTAAATTCTTTAAAGAGTATGTGCTAGAAAATATTGAACAAATTGAAAGAAATAGTCCTGTCGTTCTAAACTGTGTTAACTCTGTGATAGACATACTGTGTCAGCGTCCTTGCCCTTGAAGATTCCGAATGCGCTTGTTAAAAACCAAAGAGACGGTTTGTGTTACACGTGTCATGATGGTAACAAATGCTTTTACATCAGTTGTTTAGAAAACTTAGAGGTTTCGATGAAACCATTAGGTTTCACATACTTTTCATGCATGACCTTACACGGAATACCAGCGTGGGAAGATGTATGAGCTTCTGATCAATATTTCATTGATAAAGACGTTGCATTTGACGATGAAAGTGATGTGATCAACTTAACAATCCGACAACATTTTTTGAAAGTAATACTAATGATGAAGGATTTATGCAGTTGCTCTAACATGAGAAATGAATCAAAATTTTAAAACAAATCAGTAAAAATTGGATTGCATTCTGATTTTTGATGATCGCACAATTTTTCATTGCGGCACCTGGTCACCATGGAAACGTGGACAGTCTTATTTGATTGATGGAAAGTCACTGGACAAAATACAGAAACAGTCTGAAAGTGGATTCCATCAACAGAATTATATTTCCGCATTATCATTTTTTAAAAGTATTATGCTGTCAATTTCATGATTATTTAAAAGGCAAATACTGAATTGTCGAAGAAGACACTGTCTAAACAACCTCAGTAAATAATATTATTATCATAATAATACAAATAATAATAAGAATATTAATTTTATCAATACTAATTAATATGTGGAAAGTTAATATCTGAGGTGAAAATGATGTAAAAACATACATTTAAAAGGATATTTTATTTCTATGTTTTTCTAACCTTTATAAAACTAGTTCTAGTCATCCCAGTCATGCTTAATATTATTGCAGTTAACAAGTCCTCTCTTTTTGTCCTACATTTTGGCGTGTATTGTCCTCTTTTTACCTCAAAAAGTCAGAAATATTCTCTTTTTGTTAAAAACGATAAGGTCACCTATATATATATAACCAATTTTATACTATATCTTTCTTTGCCTCATTCATGTCCTCAGGTTACAATCGAGCTCTAAGATAAAACATTACTCACAAAATGTTCCTCTCATTTAATCTTCTCACCATCGTACTCCCTTTTTAATTTGCTTAGTATATATTTTCTCAACCCTCCTGTTAGCCTCGATTACAGCTTGCTGTATTTCAAAACATTCGTTACCCACGGGATATGAAACAGTTTCATTCTCAGGGTATTTGTATTATCAATCTAGTACAGTGTACAGCCATATCTGGGGCTGGTGCAATGAAACCACATTAATGATAAAACTCTGTTAAGGAACCCTGAAACGCGTTGTGGGAACGTTATAATTTTCTTTGTAACATGTAAGTGCTAGTGACAATATCTTGTGTCGACACGCAACAATAATCTCCCGCACGTAAGTTGACAAGTTAATATGTGTCTAATTATCATGCTTCATTTTGAAGTGTGATGTAAGAATGGAGCAATATTTGGAAACAAATGTCTCACGCCATTTTGCAAATGTGAAACCGTTAGGCAATCACACGAGAGTGTTAAGAATAATTGCTTACGGAAAGTATTTTTCCTTTTCTCTGCTTGGAGCTGCACTGTATTACGTATGTGTGCTTGTAGTTGTGCTTTTTGTAGCACTTAGTCTTACAAGGTGAAGGGGCCAGCTTCATATGAAACCTCAGCTTAGTTGCCTTGCACACATACGCTTACACATACAGATAGACGTCAGTGTTGTCGTTACTTTGTATATAATTATTGGCCTACTCCTCACACAGACATACATACGCAAATATGCCAACCTACTCATACTTCCATGCACACACGAATACGCCAGCCTGTTCATACTAACACATACAAATACGTCAGCCTGTTCATACTAACACATACAAATACGTCAGCCTGTTCATACTTACACATACAAATACGTCAGCCTGTTCATACTAATACATACAAATACGCCAGCCTCACGCAGCCTGTTCATACTAACACATACAAATACGGCAGCCTGTTCATAATTACACATACAAATACGTCAGCCTGTTCATACTAACACATACAAATACGCCAGCCTGTTCATATTAACACACACACACATACATCATCCTATTCATACTTACACATACAAATACGTCAGCCTACTCATATGTCCACACAAAACAAACGTCAGCCTACTCATACTTCCACACACACATAAAATACGTCAGCTTACTCATATTTACACATACGATTACGTCAGCCTACTCATACGTCCACAAACAGAAATTTGTCAGCCAACTCACACTTCACTTACATACATAAATGCGTCAGGTTACTCATACTTACACACAAATTCGTCAGCCTATTCATACGTACATGCAACTACTTCGGTATACTCGTACTTACATACAAATACGTCAGCCTACTCATACTTATACATAAATACGTAATCCTACTCATTCTTACTGTGACATAATTTGTCGTTCTCCTTTTCGTATTTTCTATCTCTCTCTCTGCCACTATCTATTTATTTCTTCATTGTTCTACACATAAAATTGTGCTGCACCACTTCTTAGATTTTTTACCTCTCTTCATACTGCGATCGTGTCATTTCGCGGCTAACTGACCATCCTTAAGGATTAATTGTAATCGCTTAAGTTGTTGAACCAGATTGACTTCATACGGTAAACATGAAAGTAATTGTTGACTTTCTACGTAATTCTTTCCGCTAGACAACGCATGCCTGTCTGGGGGCATTGTTTGCTATAAACGCGTTCAGAAACTTTGGCGGAGAATACAAAAGGAGGACCAATTGTTGTCTGTGAAAAATGTATGTGTTCAGCAATATGCCGCTGCTTATTCTTCTTAGACCCGCGAAAGTGCGGGTGATAATTGCATTAGCACTTCCGTCCATAAGTTTCTGTAATAATTATTACAGATAAACCTGTCTGGGGAGACAAATTAGCGAGGACACTATCTTGCATGTGAGGTTACAAATCTTATGTAAAAGGTTACCTGAAAGTAACGGAAGGAGCCATGACATATATGGAGGAGGCCATGTGTTCAAATTTTAAAATGATATTTTAAAACAAGAAGGTGAAGGTAATAGCGAAAGCCCCGACCCACTTCATTTCTTGCTCATGGATTGGATCAAATGAGAGCATGAAACATACATTAGTTCTTATTGGAAGCCGGTCAGAGAACAAGGTATAGGCGTGGGCAGGAAAACTGCGATATAACGTAGCACAATTCGAGCTACACGAGCCTGCATTCCAAGATCGTCAAAGTTGACAGCCCAGATAAAGCAAGGAAAGAAGAGAGTTAGAATTCTGAATTAAAAGACCGGACACAAAAACATATTAGAGCATCTTCTGAAACATCAGTAGAAAACTCCTCAATATTAATACGGAAACCGGATTCTACATGACCACTCACTAGTCACAGAGGGAATCTAAATAGAAACAATACCCCAGACGCGTGATCGAGGTATCTTCATCAAGACTATAATGAGCAAGAAGTCTAGATCTCCCAATTATTGGGGTGAGTTGTAACACATATTTTATACTTTAATTTGAAATGTTTGTACTTGCTGGTGGTTATACAGGTCAATACGAGGCTGGCAACCTCAGCATGTGAAAATGATATATTCATGAACCACCACAGCAAAGCGCTGGTGATTGCTTCGTTCTAGTTCTCACAAGGAACCAAAAGCAGAGGTAACCCCCATTATAATTTGAATAAGTTATATGTATACTTAGACATGTTCACCCAGAAACAAGCCATTGCATTTTCCGCTGTCCAGACATACTTTTCTCTCAGACTAACTGAAAGTAATGGTGAATTTTTATCATATCCACTGAGCTATAATCTACACTTAGAGGGGATACAATTGCTGAGAAAAAGAGTCGTTGGAAGATACAGCGGGAAGGCGCCTGATTAGTATCACAGAACATAAAACTTAGCAAAGGCCTTTGTTTTCCTCTAAAGTTTGTAGTACGAGTCTACAAGAACTGTCTACGATACCAGTTTGGAAAACGAACCTGTAGTTCAGAGCTGGTAAACAACACTAGACGCCTAACTTCAACGGCCTGTGAAGATACTCGCATTGACCAGGAGCGGTTACACCTTGCATTCACGTTTTGGGACGTGCCCTCACCACGGAAATCGTTTATTGACGAAGCAGTCAGCAGTAACAAGAACCCTTCATCAATCTGACAGCTAAGTCTAATCTTATCAGGCCAGAACCAAATGAGCACTGTAATAATACATTTCCAGCGATGCTTCAGTGAAGAAACCAATATTAACTCATCAATCATTTATTTATTTTACCTTTGTTAAAAGATAATTGATCATTAAATTTGTTTTTTGATTTTGCATAGTCATAGTTGATTTAATTATTACAGAGAGATGTACACACGTATGAACCTGTATTTTCCATAGATAAACGAGCTAATAAAGTAGCATTTTACTGTTAAATCAGCTAGGGGCTTAAACGAGCTAAATAAAATACACAATATATCTCTTCACAAAAGGTGGCGGGCAGATAATAAGTTAACTTTGCTAAGACACATTCAGCATTGTTCTTGACTTCTGAATATCTTGTGAAGACTACCTCAAGATAGAAGCATCATCATCCTTCTATTTACCAATTTTCCAAGAATAATCTTGAGTGAAGGTAGATACCTTCGGAGACCCACATTAGATACTCATGAATTTTGGCCATTGTTGGACCACTGCAAAGCAGGGGCGGCATCCCGTGACACTTACACACAAAATACGCCAGACTTCTCATATTTACACACTAATACGTCAGCCTACTTCTACTTACGCACAAATGCGTCAGACTACTCATATGTACCCGCAAATACGTCAGCATACTCACACTTGTACACACATATATGTCAGCCTACTCATACATCCACATACACATTCACAAATATGTCTACCTACTTTACTTACACGTACAAATATATAAACCTACTCGTACTTATACATACAAATACATACGCCTGCTCATCCTTCCAGACGCACAAATACGTCAGCCTGCTCATACTTCCACACATCCACATTTGTCAGCCTACTCATACTTACACATACATCAGTGTGTAGAAATTTCCACACACTCATCACCTTATTGCCATACCCAACACAAACATCCACGAACTCCTTATTACATGCACGAGCTTATCGTCACCTTGGTCCTACTTTGCTACTGCACCAATACATTTTAGTGCTGCACACACGCACTCTATTACTGCGCACAGACAGTTTACTCCTGCACACATATACATACGCAGGCGTTATCTTACCTCACGCGTAGCTCCATCCTTGAGAACCTTGACCGCCACTTGTTTGTGCGACTCACTTTCGGGAATGTATAGTTCACCTTCAATAAAAAACAACACATTCTGTAATGTATAGGACACCCTCAGTGAGAAACAACACATTCTGTAATGTATAGGATACCCTCCGGGAGAAACAAAAACATTTTGTAATGTCTAGGACACCTTCAGTGAGAAACAACACATTTTGTAAATGTATAGGACACCTTCAGTGAGAAACAACACATTCAGGAATGTATAGGACACCCTCAGTGAGAAACAACACATTCTGTAATGTACACTTTACCTTCGGTGACAAACTATATTCGATCTCATGCAGTTTACCTTCAGTGATAAACAATATAGTCGACAACGCACAGCATGCTTTCAGTGAGATACAAGATATTTGGGAATGCGAACAGCACCTTCAGTGAGAATGAACACACTCGGCAATGTATAGTTCACAAAATAAACACATTTCAGAAATGTACAGTTCATATTCAGCGAGAAACAACATTCTGTGATAAAATGCTATTATGTCCGGAGTCATCCAAAAGAAGCATTTATAATATTTTTTCGTTCTATCTACTGCCCAACTCATGAAGAGTCGCAGGAAGAGTTGTGTACTGGATTCTGAACGACTGAGCTGTTGCTGCTGCCATGCTGCGTTTTGTTAAAGATGTCACACATGATCCATTTTTTGTGGGGCCGCCTCCTCTTTTTGACCGCTTTAGTTTTGATATTTGTGGTGAAGTGGGATGTTATAAATATTTATAGGGGACTTAGTGTACTGACTGAGATCAGCTGTGAAGGTATCTATATCTAATAGGAGTAGTGTATTATAGGTAACCTTACTTGCTGCCACATATGTATACCTCAGTCAGAATTATTCTGGAATAGAGTGATGACTACGTTATATGTCTAGGGTATGTGTATGATGAAGTGTAAGTCATAACAACAACAGACAGATAAACAATTTAATTTATTCCACCACACTTGACAACACTGTGACACTCACATACATATAACACTCTATGAGAATATCTTAAAGGAGTCACTGATAACTTTTCAAATAACAATATGTATTCAGTGCTGTCATGAAGGTATATGTGTCCTGATTCAAATACAAAGGGAACCAGGAATCACAATCAATTTTAATTACAAGTTATATGTACAGAATTTATTAATATGAATCTTGTAGTGACATATGTTATTAATAGTATCCTATGTGTGTCAGTTGTGTAGTAGTAATCTGAGGTAATACTGGTTTTGTTTTGTTCAAGCTCTGTTGGTATTTGTCATCATGACTTCAATAGTTTGTCTTTATTGGAACTAGTATTGGAGATGTTCTCAGTTCCTGATATTAAAACAATTAAATTCCCCTCTTAATTTTATTTTATAGTGTCATTTTAAGATGGGGTACATAATGTTGAGCTCCATGGCCACACTCTCTTATCTTTCGTGATGACTGCAGAAAAAGGCTCCTCTGCTCGATTACTTTAATGAGTTCTGGAGCCACCCCACTGGTTTCTATATGGACCAAGGAGTATGCTGTCCACCTCTGGCTTCAGCAAAGCTCTGACCAGGTGCTGCTCAATAACTTTAAGACCACGGTCCCACAATTCATGGAATAATAAACAGTTTCGTTGACTGGCAATGAATATAGCACAACTCCGATCTGCCGATGTCCCAGGCTTTATTTTATAAAAAATATACACTGGTGCTCAACGCACTGCTTCTTAGTAGAATTATTACAAGATGTGGCAATGAACAGACGCTCTGAATCGAGTATATTCGCAGCTCTACCCAATGAAACCATGTCTACACATCTTTTCAAAAAAGTACTCCTTTTCACGTTCCCCCTGACAACACAAGATAGTATTTATAGCCCGACCAATCGTGTTTAGTCTTACATTTGTTACGCTCCAATCAAATAGGAGTTTACATGGTAGGCTATTTCCGTAACGTAATGTTTTTTCAAACACGTTATAAAAAAATTTTATGAGCAGAAATGATTTCATGCTGTCAGGCATCCCCACTATTTTATTTTGGTTATAATTTGGTAATTCCTAGACTATTTGCGTAACGTTTTACATATTCTTTGTCAGCAAGCCCTAAGGAACCCAAATATACAAATTTAAAAGAGCTAAGTGGCTGCGTTCAAAATATGCAATTTCTTCTACCTCCTGTTTCGAAGATGTGCTGTCTGGGTACTGTAATGTTTTCAAACGTAAACCAGTATAATGTCATATTTCCAATAAGCGTTTTTCAGGATTTTAAAACCTAACTCTGGGAAGGTTAGTGTTTTTATCACTGTCCGTCTGAAAAAAAGTTAGTGCATGTGGCCTTACACGCGTGTTGGCAGCAATTGTGTATCGCGCGACGCGTGTTTAGTATTGCATGCTTCCTGCCTTCATGCGCCCCTCTCTCTCTCCTGCTTTATCTGTCTTTTAGTTACGCCGTGTATAAAATGGAATGAATGAAATATTAAATTTAGGTCATTGATCAGTTTGCGTATCTCAAGGTTGTTCCAAGAAATACAGTACACGTTTCATTGAAGAAAGCGGGTAATAATACAGTAGGCTTTTACTATCAACGTGAAAGCGTTACAATTTGCTGACTAAGTAGAAAACGAGGGGATTTTGCGTACAGTCATTGTGACAGCACGGTTTCTTTTACCATTTCTATTTTCTTTTATTAAATTTATTTGTTAGGCTTTACATTTACGTTTTAATTTATATATGTGGATTAGAATATTCCACGACAATATTACACGACCCTGATGGTGGGCGGTCACGACTCATCTTCACATGATGTTGAAACAAACTAGTTTTATTTTTAAAATGTTTATTATAATGTGTTCCGTTCCAGGTGTTCTTCAGATATACGTATTCTGCCAAGAACTCTATAAAGAGACTTATTTCTTCTGATAACCAACACAGCGTGCCTCGACGTTACACTGAAACAGAAAACACTGAAAATGTTTAAACCTTGACCAATCTGACTTTTATCATCATCATCATCACCCTCATCACCATCAACACCATCATCACCATCATTAGCACCATCCCCATCATCATCACCATCAACACCATCACCATCACCATAATCAGCACCATCACCAGCATCATCACCATCATCATCACCATCAACACAATCATCACCATCATCATCAACACCATCATCATCATCACCATTATCATCACCACTATCAACACATCATCACAATCATCACAACCAACACCATCATCACCTTCATCATCACCATCAACACAACATCACCATCATCACAATCAACACCATCATCATCACCATCAACACCATCATCATCACCATCAACTCCATCATCATCATCATCATCACCATTATCATCATCATCACTATCAACACAACATCACCATCATCACCATCACCATCACAATAAACACCATCATCATCACCATCAACACCATCATCATCAACATTCTTACTCGTTGATGTCTCATCCTTTTGCTCCCTATGAGCATAGTCCTTCAACAAGATCACGCGAAACCTTCCTAACCTTTACGAAAGTTCAACGTCTTTCCTTTCTTCTATATCCCTCTCATGTTCAGTTCTCTTCTCAATGTGTTTTTCCGACTTCCTACCCTGCTCCAAAGCCTAGGCTCATGAAGTGTACATAGAAGCAAACAAAGAAGTATGAAGAAACATCAAAAGAGACAAGAGGAAGTATTTTGAAGAGTTGGTAAGGGAAGCAGAGGAAGCTGCAGCCAAAGTAAGTATGGGGGATCTGTACAACAACACAAAGAAGCTAACAGGGAAATATAAGCAAGCAAATGGCCTCTTAAAAGATAGGAATGAAAAATTGCTTAGTAATATACAAGAACAAATGAAGAGATGTGTTGTGGGCTTTCTTCTTTGTTTGAGCGGGCTGATATTTTAGTTGGTTTTCAGGTCATGTTTATTCATCTTATCTGTCTTACATGAGTATCGATCTTCTACCACAACACTGGATTCGTTTTATAAATTTCTTCGAGTGTTTCAATATGAATGTTCATGCAATAAACTTTGCATGTATTTTATTTGATAGTGTTATATTATTTTTAGTTCATTTCTTATTAGCTTGACAGCGTTTTGTATTTCCTCTGAACCGTACCTTAAAGATCAACGGTCATTATTTATAAACAGAACTGGAATTTTTCAAAACAATATGAGTGAGTAAATCTCGCTTAGACGACTACAATACTTTAATACTCATTCATCATTTTTCATCATGAATAAACAACACGAATTTTTCACGTTACAGAACACTTCTCACAGGGTCGCTGCCCAATATACATCACAAGAACTTTGACATATGCTTACTTCAATTTGGCTTCCACAGCCAGGCTCTATCAGCCTTATATATTCTAATGCGTTTCATATTTTACGGCTTACGTGAATAACAACAATGATTGCGGTTTATACTACCGACATATATATATATATATATATATATATAGATATATATATATGAGAAAGTTGAAAGTTTCAATTATTTAGGCAGTAAAATGACTCGGGATGGTGACACAACAAGAGAAATCCATACTAGAATTGCTTTGGCAGCTAGCGCCTTCAATAGATTATCTAACATTTGGAAATTACGATCATTGAATATACATACCAAGCTTCGTCTGTTTAATTCAAATGTTATCTCAGTGTTAACATACGGCTGTGAGAGTTGGAAAATAACAAAAGCATTGGAGAACAAGCTGAATACATTCGAGAACAAATGTCTTAGAAAACTCATGAACATCAGTTGGAAAGAATTCAAGACTAATCGACAAATAAGAGAAGACTCTAGGCAGAAATATGTCTCCGACTATATAAGGAAAAGACGATGGTCATATATCGGTCATGTCCTACGAATGCAAAACAACAGAATACCACTACAGGCGCTCACTTGGGTTCCTGAGGGTAAGAGGAAAAAAGGAAGACCAAAAGAAACACTCAGAAGAACAATAATAAGAGAAGGAAGAACGTTGGGCCTAAATAATGTGCAAGAGCTAAGAGGAGTGGCGTCACAACGAACAACCTGGAGAGCACTGGTTTCTGCCTTATGCGCCGTGTTTGGTGCTTAAAGAATTTATTATTATTATTATATATATATATTCGGACTCAATGGTCCTTACACATTATTCATTTAGTTTACCGGGTTTACATTACCGTAATATATTTTCCTAGTTCTGCACTATTATACTTCGGTGGCAATGCCACATTTTATAAACACGTCCATAAGGCTCAAAGCCACATATAAGACTCTCTGGTCTTTATCCACATATTATTATATCGGCTCTAAAGCCCGAACACAGACGGTTATACACTTGGATAAGTGGCCATGCCACACATTCAAAACACTTTGGATAAGTGGCCATGCCACACATTTGAAAACACTGCCATTTGGCTCCAAGGCCACACACAGACTGTCGTAACTATGTCTAACGCGTCATGCATCGATATATGCGATCTATTTCATTTATTTATTCAGCTAAGGTGTTTCATGGTGCAACCATCCGAATCTAGCTCAAACCCAGATGCTTGCAAACCCTGAAACAATCCTCAACAAGATGGACAGAACATTTTGAGGAACTTCTCAATAGACCAGCTCCAACTAACCCCCAGACATCCAGCCGGCAGAAGAGGAGCTACAAATCGGCTGTGAACGACCAAGTAGAGAAGAAATAAAGAGAGCCATAAAACTTTTGAAAGACGCAAAAGCAACTGGTCCAGATGGCATTTCAGCAGAGGCCGTCATCACAGATATTGATACCTCTACAGAGATATTATACAAACTACTTTGCAAAGTCTGGGAGAGTGAGGAAATACCAGCAGAATGGAAGGAAGGTTATCTGGTCAAGTTCCCTAAGTAGGGAAATTTACAGGAATGCACACATTATAGAAGAATAATGTTACTATCAGTGCCAGGAAAAGTATTAAATAGAATCATCCTTGAGAGATTAAAAGAGTCCATAGACAAGCAACTGAGAGATGAACAAGATGGTTTTCGACAAAACAGATCCTGTACAAACCAGAAAGCCACATTGAGAAAACTAGGTGAACAAAGTCTGGAATGGAATTCACCGCTATACATCGAACTCGTGGACTATGAAAAGGCATTTGACAGTGTAGACAGAGAATCACTTTGGAAATTGATGAGGCATTATGGAGTTCCCATGAAGATCATAACTTAATAAGGAAGACCTATGAAGACATGACATGCAGAGCTCTTCATGAAGGACAACTTACAGAACCGTTTAGAATTAGAACTTGAGTGAGACAAGGATGCCTCTTGTCTCCATTTCTTTTCTTACTAGCAATAGATTGAGTTATGAAAACATCGACATCACACAACAGAAATGGAATCCAGTCGAATCTGACTAAACAGCATATTGCAGTTGACTTGGCTCTTCTGTCCCATAACCATAATCAGATGCAAGAGAAAATGAAAATTCTCGATGAGAGGTCACAACAAGTAAGCCTGAAAATACACAGGGAAAAGACAAAGATTATGAGAATAAATGCAAGAAATGATAACAAGGTTGAACTTGAAGAAACACCACTAAAAGATGTAGAATAGTACACATATCTTGGCAGTAATATAAACGGAGGGACAGACAATGATATTGTGACAAAACGTCTGTACATGTTCCTTTGTTGGCTCTGTCGCACCTTTAGCCACTACGGCAGTATAATTTCTTCTTCATTTTCTCTCCGATCGCTTTTATTTGGCATAATTTGTATGCCCTTTCATTCATTATTTTACTCTTTATGCTGAATCTAGTAGGGTGAAGTCTCTAACACTCCACTCCCCTATTGAAGTATCTGCTATGGGACTGACTTTATCTTGTTTGCCATCCCAGACTGGGTTCACGTTCCGCCAGGTAATTAGACCGGTCAGCCGATTATACGTTATTACATAAGCCGCCTGCCCCCTTTGAACGTGAGGGTCGAACATTTGAACCCAGGTGGATATCGACCATCTCTGTGTTTGCACAAGACGGGAGTGCACGATAGACTTAAAAAAAGCCATATTGTCTGTCGGCGACCTTGTCTGGTGGACAGACGAAAACACAGGTGATAAATACGTTATTCACTTCAGCTGGCCCATGTCTGTATCAAGATTCCGCCCGTCTGGGCGGAAGGTATTATCGAGGGATGAGTCACAGATTTGTTTTTATGAAGATGCCATCGGAAGTATTACGACTTATTAGACAGAGGTCACGCATGGAATATTAAATTTAATATTTTAAACACGTGGGGGATTTTTTGAATTAAACACCCCGACCCACATAGTCTAAAGAGATTCTATTGGTTTGAAGTGAGCGCCGGAATATACATTGAATTTCATTGGAAAACTCGGTGGAAAGACCATCTGTGATCTGAACTGGAAACCGAAAATATAATCTAGTAAAATCTGAGACACAGAACACAGACAGCATCGCAACTTCAAACGAGCAACCCCCAAAAAGCCAGAAAGAGAAAGATCGGACCTAGAATTCCTTACTTATAAGTGACAGGTCGGAGTATTTTGGAAACTGAAAACCTTAAAAAGTAAGCCCGCCTTTATAAATACAGAGTCTGGACACCTAAAGGAATTGGATCACCCGTCAAAGAGGAATTATTACAGTTTCCCAGACCAAGTGTATCGCAGAACTCCCGTTGAAGAGGAATTATTAGTTTCCCAGGCCAAGTGTATCACCGAACACCCGTCGAAGTGGAATTACTAGTTTCCCAGGCCAAGTGTATCGCAGAACACCGTCGAAGAGGAATTACTATACTTTCCCAGACCAAGTGATTCGAGAACATATGCACCGAAATTGCTCGTGTCCATCCGAAACCAGTGCAAGGAGATTGTGTATAACCCAAAATTTTGGGGTAAGTTGTGAACATTTATTTTACAAATGTGAATAAACATGTTTTCTTGCTTAGTGGTTATATATGAGGCTGGCAACTTCCACATAGGAAAATTATATATTCATGAACCACTACAGCAAGCGCTGGTGACTATTTCTGGCTAGTTGTGCGGAAAACCCGACAACAGAGGTCACCCCAGACTCCAACTGGAACAGTGATGAGTGATGATTACATCACATGTGCCTCAAGTGTTTCATATCCTTTTGTGAGATATATGTAGCTTATTAATGTTAGTTCAGGCACAAGTCATTATTCGTGCTGTCCAGACACAATGTTCGAGTTAATACCCAGTAATATTGGTGAATTGTATTCATCTTTCCTAAATCGCACTGTGTATACTCAAGAATTTAATTCTTCTGAGAGATTAACATTGGTGGGTGGACAACGAGAGGATGCTCCTGTTAAGCTTCCAACTCAGTGTACTTAGCAGAGGTATGTGTCTTTGTTACGCACAGATCATTTTTTCTAAAGTCATTATATGATCATTTTTTCCTAAAGTCATTGTATGATCATTTTTTGCTAAAGACATTGTATTATTAGATTGACTGAAATGTACACTTTAATTTTTTTCGTTCACAGATATATAACTCTGGATAATTGAGATTATCATTTAATATGATGTTACCTCCTCTTGTGTCGAGACACGTTCGGTCCATATTTTTTTGAACGAAGTGTGATCATTCTCCTTATATGGTAGTATCGGTCAACTGTTGTTGGAATGTCTGAAACCAGTGTTGAGGTTCTCTGTTCATGTCCATATAAGGCTTGATCTAGTATAAATTTTTATCTGGAATGTTCCTAGATCGTCTTGGTTGATTGCTATTCAAGTAGATGCGTTCTGCGCATGTCCGGACGCGAGGCGTCTGGGAAGTTTCTTTTGTCTGAGAGTGGATGAAAGGTTGTGAAGCAGAGAAGACGCGTTTGGCGTCTCTGTGATTTTGTTAGGGATTAGGAGCCTTATTGTGAGATAGTTAGCTTACAAGGTCCTTCCCTTGAGTATTCTAAAAAACGCCTGGAGGCGTATGTTTTCTGTCGTGTGGATTTTCGAACGAAGGTAATGCCTCATTTACATCCAATCTGTAACTTTACTTTATGTTTGACAATGGTCGATCTCTGCTCACGTATGCATTACAGAAGGAGAGGTTCCTCTAATAGAAGTCACGCCCCAGGTATCTTCATACCTGAGATCTATATGTACACGGGTCATACTCAGCCCGAAGGACAGTTCTTTGTTCTATGAACGTCGCTGTGTGTCAGCGATTATGCCTACGTCAAGGTTAGACTTAGGAATGCCTGTAAAGGTCAGTTTGACCTGCACTCCTGGAATGCCATCCTCGTGCGACTTATGATTTGACTCATTTAGCACATCTGAACAGTAAGAGGATTTTTGTTGATGTACTTTTGTATTTGGAGCCAACCATATAATCCCTTGGCGCCATATCATCATCTTTAGAATATGCCAAATGCATTGATGAACTATGTATGCTGATATTCGTGAATGTCATGACTTTGCCCTATTGTGAAATGGATGTACGTACTTGTACCTGTGGCGTCAAAATAAATGATGAAAAAAACGTCCAGAGCAGTTTACCCATTTATGACTTCACATGTCGTACCCTATGTGCTGTAAGTCTGTGAACTACATCACTACTATACACAGCAACAACAACTACCCTAAACCAGATAAGACACCCTACATCTTGAACTATAATACCTGGTGTCGATAGGGGTGGTATTGTGACCGGGCTGAAGGTTTCTTCAACGAAATCGGACTTATACTTACAACGTCCATGGTGGTCAGTTCTACCATTATCATTATGGAAGCATCACAATAGCGGCCTTATCACCAAGAGAGGAGCGAGCCCTAAATCCACCCTTATCAGTCTTTCTATTTTTTTCTAAAAGTACGTGGTTACAAGCATCAGACGGGGTGAAGTACTAACGTTACGACGCCGCTAGTATGTGGAGAAGTGCACTCATCACCAAAAAGAAGTGACGAAAACCACGGCGACAGGACTCACCTAGAGTTACGTTTTCGTGTAAAATAGGCGACAGCAACGGACTTTGATAAATCCTCACCTACGTCTCAGTGACGAAAACTTGTAATTACAGCAAAATTTCACCAATCTTTCCATATTTATTTTAACTGTTAAAGACTAATTCATTATTTTTTTTTTTTTCGTACGCCCGCTAATACTCGAGGCGAAATCTCAGGTTATTATTAATATTTTAACCTGACATTGATTTTACGTGAGTATCCCTTTGTTTCTTGTACAGAGACAGGTGTCCCTCGCCATTCAGGCAAATACTCTCCGATTTCGGAGGTACCCATTAGAGCTGGGTCGGCTCAGGAGCCGCCAGTCCCTGGTCGACGACACTCTTCAAATGTCCTCGCCAGGTCTCGAGTTAATCCAGTCCAAATCCCGGTCAACGAAAAATCTTCAAATGCCGTCGCCCGGGTTTGATCCTGTATCACCCGGTCGCCAGAGCGGTGTTGTAACCACTACGCTAGCGCGGCCCCCTAATTCATTATTAAAGTTGTTACATGTTGTTTTAAAACTGAAAAATCATAGTCGCTTCAGTTCTGTATATGTATGAAAGCAAACGTATGAGCCAGAATATTTAATATATAAATATCTATACCTAGACAAATATTTACCTCTACACAGAGCTATACCATTATAAGAGGAGTTCGCTGAACTAACTCAGCTGGGGGCTTGAACGGGCTAAAAACCATTGCTTAAATCCTTCACAACAGACGACGGACAGATACAAGTTAACTATTGCTCAGCGCTATGCCGCTTGGTTCTTGACTTCTGAATTATCTTGTGAACGCTCCTTTCGGATAAAAGATTCATTACACTTTTATCTACATCTCTGCCAATGTGCGAAGGTAAACACCTTTGACTACCCAGTTTAGATACTCTTGAGTTCTGGCCACTGTTCCACTACTGCAAAGCAGTCGAGGCAATACGTGACAGATATCAAAATCAGAATACAAAAAGCAAGAGGAGCTTTTATTGCATTGGGAAACATATGGAGAACAAGAGAAATCAAGTCCAACACGAAAATAAGAATCTTCAGCTCAAATGTCAAGTCAGTCCTGTTGTATGGCTCTGAGACATGGAGAGCAACAAAAGAAACAAACAAAAAGCTACAGACTTTCATAAACGGGTGCTTGCGTAGAATAGAAAGACTGAAATGGTATGACAAAGTCACAAATGTGGAATTTATGACAAGAACCAGACAAGTACCAGTGGAACAAGAGTTGAGAAGAAGACGCTGGCGATGGATAAGACACACATTGAGGAAACGTGTTGATAGCATTACAAGGCAGTCCTTGTTCTGGAACCCACAGGGAAAAAGAGGCAGAAGTAGACCAAAAAACACATGGAGAAGAGAACTGGATACAGAGGTGAAAATGATGAGGAAAACATGGAAAGAACTTGAGCGGATGGCACAGGACAGGAAGACTTGACATGTGTTTGTTGAATGCCTATGCTCCTCGGGGAGCTAAAGGGTATTGATTAATTGTCCCTGCTTTCCCTTTAGATTCCAGAACAAAGACTGCAGTCTAAAGGTTTCCCGAATGTGTGTCCCATCCAACTTCTGCACCTTTTTCTCATGTCGTGCTCCACTGGCACTTGTCTGGTTCGTAGCATAAGTTTCACACTGGTCATCTTGTCGTGCTGTTTTTATTCTTCTATTCTTCGCAGGCACCCATTTAAAGGTAAAGGATCCCGTTACACGCCCATTAAAGCATATTGGGAATATGGTGTTAGGCCCAAATTTTCTCGACCATCGGCACACTAGTGGTGATGTGGTCAACATCACGCCGGCCGCCTTAACCTTCCCAGAGTTGCTCTGGTACCCAATTGGGGCTGGGTCGACCCAGGAGCCGTTTGTGGCCTAAAAAAATCCCACCTCATCTGGGGATCGAACCATGAACCACTGAGCTAGGAACCCATTTATGACATTCTATATCTTCTTGGTTTTAATTGTGGTTGTTCTCCATTTTTCGGATCTTGACTTTAATAATTGTGATACTTTCTCAAAGATGAAATACTTTAATAATTGTGATACTTTCTCAAAGATGAAATACTTTAATAATTGTGATACTTTCTCAAAGATGAAATACTTTAATAATTGTGATACTTTCTCAAAGATGAAATACTTTAATAATTGTGATACTTTCTCAAAGATGAAATACTTTTTTAAAAAAGTATGCCTCTGCTATTAAAATAGTGGTACTTCGACGTGTTGAAAAGTGTACAACTTAAAAATATCTTGAAACTGTTTCTGCAGTTATGTTCCCTGAATCTATCTGTTAAAAGCGACTAAGAATGT
Organism: Oreohelix idahoensis; assembly: GCA_024509875.1. Classification (NCBI taxonomy): domain Eukaryota; kingdom Metazoa; phylum Mollusca; class Gastropoda; order Stylommatophora; family Oreohelicidae; genus Oreohelix; species Oreohelix idahoensis. The sequence continues at coordinate 83,574 of JAMPIV010006736.1, forward strand.
CTTTGTCTATTTGAAAATAATATGACTGAAAACTGGACTAACTACAAAAAGTGGATCACACACCTGAAACTTTTAAAAGCTGTAACTCAAAATCTCTAACGTCGAACAGACGCATAAAAGCTATCAGCTTGTTTCTCTGCTCAGACAATCATAAATCATTATGGCATTATGAGACCAATACCGTGCTTGTAATTTTCTCCTGAATTTATTACATACACACACACTCTCTCTCTGATTCCCTTTCGCCCTCGTTATATTACAGAAACATGTAGCAATCATGTAATGTTTATGACTTTCTTGTAATAATAAGACACAAATAACAATCAAAATAACAAGAAGCAAATAAAACACAAAGACAAGGAACAGGAAATAAATGTTGGCTGAGTAAATTCACACTCATGTAGTTCCCGGGGGGAGGGGATAGGGCAAGTGTTCGAGGAGACGAATAAAGAATATGACTACGACAGTCTCAGACCTCTCGTACGGGGGGGGGGGGGGGGGGGGGGGACTAACATGAGGTTGTGCATGGAGCTAGCAACCTCAACACGTGAAACAGGTTGCTACAGAAACCACCAGAGAGCACAATAATGTTTGGTGCAGGATTCCATCCAAGAGACTAGATGCACTGGTGTCCCCATGCTTCATAGGGCGCGAAAATGGACATGATGATGAGTAAATTCCTGAAGTGATTTGTATCCTGACTTACTTACTTAGTCGTTTCTATTCTACTATGAGATGTAGAGGCTTAGAATAGAGAGTGCCATACTATCCTATCAACTGTATTCCTCCTGGGCTGGTTACATTCTAGTCCTCGGTCCTTCAGAGATTGTTGGTCCAGCGAACTCTGGGTCGTCCTGGAGGTCTGGATCCCTGGCTCTAAGTTTCCTATACTTGTCGTGGTAGCCGAAAGTGATTTGTATCCACAAGAAAAAATAAGACAAGTATGCTGATAATATTGTGTTTATATTTCTATTTATACATTGTAAGGGAGAGCGCGCTGGTGTTATGGTTACCACATTGCGCTGGCGATCAGGTGTTCAAGGTTCAAGCCCGGGCGTGCGCATTTGAAGGAGTGTCATCGACCGGGATTTTGACTGAATAACCTGAACGGCTCCTGAGATAAACCCACTGTGGATAAGAAGGAGCGAAGCTCCTGACCGGGGTGGAAGGAAAGTCCACAAGCTCCCCAGCCTCGCAATGACATGTCATTGGGTCAAAGGGCTGAAAGCCCAAGTGCCGCTGGTAAACAAAACAACATATACATTGTAAGGATCACAAAGAAAACGATGATGGGTTCATGTTATTAATTTTGTGTTATATTTCAACTTCCGGTTAATGCATTACAACTTTCTACAATGTGTTTTTTTTTTTAAATTGAAAGCACTTACCTCGAAATACCTGTCCAAACGCACCTTCCCCGACCACCTCTAGAAGTTTCAGGTGTTCGGAAGCCACTTCTTTCACATTATGCCTCCTTGTGATTATGCTACCTGAGCTGAAGTAGGTTGGGTTTTTGCTGATGTTGTTCATTCGGTCAAGCAACACCGTTCCGTCGCTATTCCTTAGAGAGGACAAACAAGAAAGTTGACAGATTGTGCAGCAGAGCTACTGTCATTATTCACCGCGAACACGAAATGTCAGCAAAATGAAGTGAAATGATAAGGGTGGATTTAGGCTGACTTCAATTACCACCCCTATCGACACCAGGTATTATAGTTCAAGATGTGAGGTGTCTTATCTGGTTTTATGTTGTTGTTGTTGCTGTGTAGAGTAGTGATGTAGTTCACAGACTTACAGCAAGTAGGGTACGACATGTGAAGTCATAAATAGGTAAACTGCTCTGGACGTTTTTTCATAATTTATTTTGACGTCACAGGTACAAGTACGTACATCCAGTTCACAATAGGGCAAAGTCATGACATTCACGAATATCAGCAAACATAGTTCATCAATGCATTTGGCATATTCTAAAGATGATGATATGGCGCCAAGGTATTATATGGTTGGATCCAAATACAAAAGTACATCAACAAAAAATCCTCTTACTGTTCAGATGTGCTAAACGAGTCAAATCATAAATCGTACGAGGATGGCATTCCAGGAGTGCAGGTCAAACTGACCTTTACAGGCATTCCTAAGACTAACCTTGACGTAGGCATAATCGCTGACACACAGCGACGTTCATAGAACAAAGAACTGTCCTTCGGGCTGAGTATGACCCGTGTACATATAGATCTCAGGTATGAAGATACCTGGGGCGTGACATCTATTAGAAGAACCTTCCTTTCTGTAATGCATACGTGAGCAGAGATCGACCATTGTCAAACATAAGTAAAGTTACAGATTGGATGTAAATGAGGCATTACCTTCGTTCGAAAATCCACACCACAGAAAACATACGCCTCCAGGCGTTTTAGAATACTCAAGGGAAGGATCTTGTAAGCTAACTATCTCACAATAAGGCTCCTAATCCCTAACAAAATCACAGAGATGCCAAAACGCGTCCTTTCTGCTTCACAAATTTACATCGTCTCCAAAGATAAAGAAACTTCCCAGACGCCTCGCGTCCGGACATGCGCAGAACGCATCTACATGAATCGCAATCAAACCAGACGATCTAGGAACATTCCAGATAAGATTTAACTAGATCGAGCCTTATTTGGACATGAACAGAGACCTCAACACAGGTTTCAGACATTCCAACAACAGTTGACCGATACTACCAAATAAGGAGAATGGTCACACTTCGCTAATAAAAAATATGGACCGACCGTGTCTCGACATAAGAGGAGGTAACATCATATTAAATGATAATCTCTATTATCCAGAGTTATGTAGCTTTGACCGAAACAAATTAAAGTGTACATTTCAGTCAATCTAATTACACAATGTCTTTAGCAAAAAATGATCATACAACGACTTTAGAAAAAATGAAGATCTGTGCGTAACAATGACGCACGAAAGTCTTTTCAATGTCTTTTAAATCAAGCAAGGGTCTCCCGAGGCTCTATAATGTTCCGAGACAAGGTGGTACTTGAGAGCAGACAGGTTAATACATTCATGAGATGAGTTTGAGAGAGAGAGAGAGAGAGAGAGAGAGAGAGAGAGAGAGAGAGAGAGAGAGAGAGAGAGAGAGAGAACGAGAAAGCGTTAATAAATATAAAAAAGAAATAAGAATGAATAAACCGTCTGCCGAATAGTTCCGGGGGGGGGGGGGGGGCCCCCTGAGGACATAAAGAAAGGATAGTACTACTGTTCCCTAAAGCACGTCGTCCAAGGCGACCACAATAGAAGTTTGAATGGGGTTGGCAATTTCCTGATTATAAAATAATTTGCTACAGAAAGCATCAATGCTCTTGGAGGTGTCCCTTTTATTTAAAAAAAAGTGTTTGGGGTGGGAAAGAAACGTTCATTCATTCATTCATTCATAACCCTCCACTCCCAAAGGAGCATAGGCCTTCAACAAACACATGCCAAGTCCTCCTGTCACGTGCCATCATCTCAAGTTCTTTCCACGTTCTCCTCATCATTTTCACCTCTCTTTCCAGCTCTCTTCTCCATGTGCTTCTTGGTCTACCTCTGCCTCTCTTGCCATGGGGGTTCAAGAACAACGACTGCCTTGTAATGCTATCAATAGGTTTCCTCAGTGTGTGTCCTATCCATCGCCATCGTCTTCTTCTCATCTCTTGTTCCACTGGCACTTGTCTAGTTCTTGTCATCAGTTCCACGTTGGTAACCTTGTCATACCATTTTAATCCCTCTATTCTACGCAAGCACCCATTTATGAAAGTCTGTAGCTTTTTGGTTGTTGTCTTTGTTGTTCTCCATGTCTCAGAGCCATACAATAGGACTGACTTCACATTTGAGTTGAAGATTCTTATTTTCGTGTTGGATCCGATTTCTTTTGATCTCCATATATTTCCCATTGCAATGAAAGCTCCTCTTGCTTTTCGTATTCTTATTTTGATATCACTGTCTGTCCCTCCAACTTTGTCTATATTGCTGCCAAGATATGTGTACGATTCTACATCTTGTATTGGTGCTTCTTCAAGTTCAGCCCTGTTATCATTACCTGCATTTATTCTCATTATCTTTGTCTTTTCCCTGTGTATTTTCAGACCCAACTGCTGTGACCTCCCATCGAGTGTTTTCAATTTGTCCTGCATCTGATTACCGTTATGGGACAGAAGAGCTAAGTCATCAGCAAAATCCAGATCATCCAACTGCTTAGTCAGAGTCCACTGGATTCCATTTCTGTTGTGTGTTGTCGATGTTCTCGTAACCCAGTCTATTGCTATTAAGAAAAGAAATGGAGACAAGAGGCATCCCTGTCGCACTCCTGTTCTTATCCCAAACGGTTCTGTAAGCTGTCCTTCATGAAGAACTCTGCATGTCATGTCTTCATATGTTTTCTTTATTAAATTTATGATCTTCAGGGGAACTCCATAATGCCTCATCAATTTCCAAAGTGATTCTCTGTCTACACTGTCAAATGCCTTTTCGTAGTCCATAAATCCGATGTATAGTGGTGAATTCCATTCCAGACTTTGTTCAGCTATTATTCTCAAAGTGGCTATCTGGTCTGTACAGGATCTGTTTTGTCGAAAACCTGCTTGTTCATCTCTCTGTCTCGTGTCTATGGACTCTTTTAATCTTTCAAGGATAATCCTGTTTAATACTTTTCCTGGCACTGAAAGTAACATTATTCCTCTATAATTTGTGCACTCTTGTAAATTTCCCTTCTTAGGCAACTTAACCAGATATCCTTCCTTCCATTCTGCTGGTATCTCCTCCTTTTCCCAGACTTTACCAAGTAATTTATATAACATCTCTGTAGCCGTGTCGATATCTGCTTTGATGGCCTCTGCTGGAATGCCATCAGGTCCAGACGCTTTTCCATCTCTTAGAAGCTTTATGGCTTTCTTTATTTCTTCCTTTGTTGGTCTTTCACCGTTAATTTGTAGCTCTTCTTCTGCTGGCTGGATGTCCGGGGGTTTTTGTAGGGCTGGTCTATTGAGAAGGTCCTCAAAATATTCTGTCCACCTTTTCATTTGCTCTTGTATATTTGTTACGGTATATGATATTAACGCCGTCTGCTAAAGGTTAGCGGACGTGCAATTGTAAAGGTTAAGGCATTTAATATATTGCGATAGATGTTTCAATTATTGAACGCTCCATACACGATCGATTATGACGTGTATAGCGTTGTTTGGGTCACAGTCGGTAACTAGGAAACGCTACCCTTTGTTACTTGACCGCCAAGCTGAATAGCTGCGTTTTTCTAACCTTCCAATTCAATGGCATGATATAGCCATTTTATGTGCATTTTTGATGGATCAGGGTCAGTCCTAGAACTCTATATGAGAGGAAAATTTATGGAGGTTAGTATTTAACTAGAATTCTCAGAAGGAGGAGAATAATCGTCAAATTCGTATGAAAGATTCAGACTCGCAGTCTCACTGTCGGCAGGTAGCCATGTCTAGCTGCGCGTGCATATAGCTGTGATGTTCTGACGACAATACTGCATTGTATCCTTAAACGGACATTGACACGTAAACCAGCAGTCTACGTTATTGATTAATTTATGCATGACTTATAAGGACTTATGTTCTGTTCCTATTTGAAATGATCATCCTGTGTGTACATGTGATTAAATATTACGGACTCAATCTGAAGGAATTAATTACTTCATTAATGTTGCTGAGTTCAAGTTACATGAACTACTTCTTCATACCATGCTACTGAGTTGTATGAACACCTTCACCCTAATTCGCGTAATACTAAACAAAGCACGATTAACAAGAGATCACTAAAGTAACCATACTCAGTGCATGATCTTCAACCGGCAAATAACTCAGCAACAATATTGCCTAGCAGTTTTCCATTCTTGTCTTTTATGAAGCAACTTGTTTGCTTGTATTTCCCCGTTAGCTTCTTTGTGCTGTTATACAGTTCTCTCATATTCCCTTTGGCTTCTGCATCTTCTGCCTCTCTTGCCAACTCCTCAATATACTTCCTCTTGTCTCTTTTGATACTTATTTTTACTTCTTTGTTTGCTTCTGTGTACACTTCTTGAGCTTTGGCTTTATAACTTCTGGTTTTGCTTGCGTTTAAATCTGCTTTCTTGTTTTTCCTGTCCTTTATCTTATTGATGGTTTCTGTTGTTATCCATGCTTTTTGTTGTCGTTCCCTTTTCCCCAGTATTTCTTCACATGTCTCATTCCATACCGTTTTGATTTGCTGCCAATAGCCTTCTGTATTCTCTGCATCTTCCAGCTGTTGGAGCACTTGGAATTTGTTGGATATTGTGATCGCAAATTTGTCTCTTGTTTCTTGATTTCTTAGATGTCCTACATTAAATTGTTGTCTATAATTTTGCATTGTTGCATATCTCTTGAGTTTCATTTTTACTTTGGCTATCAGGTGGTGGTGATCTGATGCCACATCTGCTCCTCTATATACCTTTACATCCTGCAATGATGATCTAAACTTCTGGTTTATGCATATATGATCAATCTGATCCGTGTATTACCGGGGCCTGAAAGGGGAGCAAAGAATAGTAACACTATTCCCTGCCAAGCATGTCGTAGAAAGCGACTAAGGAGGGTTGGGCATGGGGCCGGTTACCCCATCCCGTAAAAAATTTAAACCACAAAAAACTTCAACAAACATGGACAAGTCAATTAAAGAAAATAAAACACAGCCATCCAAGACAGGGAAAGGTCCTCACGCAGGGAGGCGTATGATGCAACACAGAGAAAGCCGAAAGGAGTCTGTGTTGCTGACTAACCTTCTTTCTTCTAGAACTTCCAGATTTGGCACCTGGAATGTTCGGACATTAAACGAACAAGGGAAAGTGGCACAAGTAGCAGCAGAGATGAGGGAATATAAAATCGAGGTTCTGGGACTGTGTGAAACAAAGTGGAAGGGGATATACAGGAAGAAACTCATCACAGGTGAATTGGTGCTGTCCTCAGGACATGAAGACGAAAGTTCAAACCACAGTGAAGGGGTAGCTCTTATGTTATCTAAAGAAGCACAGAAAGCACTCATTGAATGGGAAGCTGTTGGATCCAGAATAATAACTGCTTCTTTTAAAACAGCTAAAAAGAAAATAAATGTGAATGGAAAGAAACGTATTATAGAGAAAAGTGGAAACTTCATAAACAGAAAAGTAACAAAAAGACAACAGATATAATCTGTTTGTTAGGCCTATTCTAGTAAATGACTGATATTATTTTAAAAGAAATTATTTTTTGTACATTTTTGGCAGTGTATTTCTGAACAGTATTGTCATATGATAGTGTTCTTTCTGTGTCATTATACTTGTATATTGATAAAATACTCAGTTCAATCTGCCTTCATGTAGGAAGCACGAGAAAACAAATTTTTAAAAAAGTATTACCCGTAAAATCTACGAAGAACCTAGTGTTTTCTTTAATCGGACAGTGACAGCATGCCACGAAACAGGGAAATGCTGCCACTTCCGGGTGTCCTTTTGATCTAGTAAGACGAATCATTTTTTTCGATTTGTTCCTATCCATCCACCTTATTCCCCGTCTTACTGCAGCCCCCCTCATCTTCCTCTGTGTCTCTGCCATGGAGAATTCGATTAGTTAAATGTCAATGTCTCAATGAAGGTATTATATATGTACATCGTGAAACGACTCATAAGACTATGAACCACAAGGACATTTTGGCAATGCTCAAGAGAAGGAACAAGATTGGACTTTAGAACTTTCCCTCATTGTGCTGAATTTTTGAAACCCCATGGGGACCCCTTGGACTTGGGGGTCCTGAAGCTGAAGCTTCATTAGGTTCAAAGTAGATCTGACTATGTATAAATGCTTTAGTGCTAGCTTTCCATAAGGGGACCATTAACAGTAGTAACACCATGTAGAACCATAAATAGCGATCACAGAAATTGTAAAGATAATGAAACACAGTCGCAAGACTGATATCAGAAATGGTTGTAAGAACACGACTAAGTTAAAGAAAATAAACCAGAACAACAAAACGAATAAAATATTGTCTGAAAACAATAATGCAAGATTAAAATCAAAACCTGAAAAACAATCAACGACCATTGGAAAAATAAAAGAATATAGCTGCATTGTAAAAATGTCTTTCCTTAAATATCCTAAATAAAACAGTTTGAAAAGAGAGACAGAGAAAGTATTTATATAACTGACGGAAGATAGTGGTCATGAGAAATTTGAACTGTCACAGAAAACTTTAATCTGCCAGACCTTGAGCCAATTAAAATAAATAAAAAAAGGAAACCACCGGGAACCAGTGTAACAAAAAATTTTGGAAACGATCCAAGGAACACATGAAACTTTTTTTTATTTCAAAGGTAAAGGAATAAACTTTACAAGGTATTATTGAAGACGTAAAGGAAGATGAAAAACAGAGAAGGAAGAAATAATGGCATAAGAAAGCAAGAAGACGAAATAGAAGACAGCATGCTTAATAATGTGTATCACGAAAACCTCCTTTTGTCTGGATTATCGGTTCTTCATTGCCAAATTCCCTTCTGAGAATTACTTCAACGCTACTACAGACATCACGTTAATATTCATCCCGTGAACGATAGCTAAGGCGGGGTAAATTTAATACCAGCTATCTTGAAGAATAATTCATTCCTTCGTGAGCGGACAATTCACACAGATATGAGAAAATTATAAGAAATTTGAAGATAGCAGGTTCTTTGTTCCGGGTATAGCAGGCTCCTTCCTTATTCTTTCTGCATACTTCTTTGTCGTGCTTCGTTGTTTCTTTTTGGACACAAGATGAGACCAGAAGAATTACAGAATCTGGTAAAAGTTGGTACTTCAAACTCGAGCATTTTCCCACTTGAGGTTTTTTTTTTTGCCTACTTGGGATGAAGCACGTTTCTTTCAAGCTAGACTGAAGTCCGTCGGTTAGATCAGGGCGCGACTTCAATTAAGACTGTAAGTGAACTTTCAATTCAAGCACAGTGTTGGTAATTACTGAGCCCTGAAAATAACTACTAGTTTCTATCAGCTAATCAAGTCCAACACAAAAATAAGACTCTTCAACTGAAGTGTTAAGTCAAAGTCAGTCCCATTATTTGGTTCTGAAACATGGAGAGCAACAAATACAAAAACAACAAAAAAGTAAAGACTTACTTACTGAGTCGTTCCTCTTCTACTCTGAGGTGTAGAGGTTTGCGAGAGAAAGCGCCATACTATCCTTTCTGCAGTCTTCCTCCTGGCCTGGTTCCAGTCTAGTCCTCGGTCCTTCAGAGATTGTCTAATGTTGCCCTTCCAGCGAACTTTGGGTCGTTCTGGAGGTCTGGATACTTGGCTCTAGGTTTCCCATGCTTGTTGTGGTAGCTGATATTCTCCCATTCTGTAAACTATCGTAATTGAGACGGTTCCACTTGGGACTGGGCTTTTAGACCATGACGTATCGTCTGGTTGCGGACCATGTCTCTTCTTGTTACCTTGACTACCTTCTTCAGATACGTCATTTCTGCGGTTTGGAGCTGACCCTCGTGGGTTGTAGTCATTGCCTATGACTCGCATCCATAAGTCAAGACTGGGACATAGGTGGAGCGGTATACAGCCATCCTCGTCTTCTTGCCTATTTCTGTTTTGCTGAGGAATCCTCGATTTATGACCTGAAAAAATCTCACAGCTACTGTTGTATGAGTAGCCAACTCTTCTTTGATGTTTCCCTTCCAGTCTGTGACAGCTGCAAGGTATTTAAAGTAGTTGTCCTGTTAGAGACTTCCATAAATGATTGTTTGCGCAGGTTAAGAGTATTGAAATCGTACGACAAGGTCACCAACATGGAACTGATGACAAGAATCAGACAAGTGCCAGTGAACAAGTGATAAGAAGAAGAAGAATTGGACACACGGTGAAGAAACCTGTTTACTGCATTATCAGGCAGTACTACGAGTACTTTTGGAATCCCCAGGTAACGAGAAGTAGAGTCAGTCTGAAGAACATATGGAGAAGAAAACTAGAGACATAAGTGAAAATGATGAGTAAGACCTTCAGCTTATAACACGCAACGGTAGAATGCGGCATTTGTTTATTGAAGGCCTATGCTCCTTGGGGAGCTAAAAAGTTTGATTGATTGATTCTGTCTGCTAGCATGGTGAAGCCCTTAAAATGGCTAGTTCTTAAAAGACTGCAGAAGAGAAAGTAAACTAGAGAGAAATTCCTTAACAAACTGATCACGTGATATGAGAATGCACAGTATGCCACGCGCTTCTTCCTCCTAGCTTGGGACCAGATGTGATGATCCTTTAAATGCAAGCCAAGCTGGGAAACTGGAGCTCATGACTTCAACTTAACTCGTTTCGGAATGTCAGTAAAGCTACAGGAAAAACTTAGATCTACAGTGTAGATAATACCAATGAGTCTTCAACTTTGGTATTGGCTGCAAAAAAAGCAAGAAGCTCAGCAGCCCTAGTTAAACAACAACTCATCTCTCTCATATAGCCACATCTATTCATCTATGAAAGTTCGTGATCCCTCTGACTTCTCTCGTTGCCATACAGTATTTTACTGCCAACGGAGTTGGCGAAGACCATACTGTCTATCTGATCTATTCATAGAGTCAGCATTCTTAGAAGACATATTTTACTGTTTGCTTGTCTTTCCCACATAGACACATGACTGTCTGCTTCATTTTTACTATGTCGAATTGATGGTGTTTGAGGCTGAAGTTGCAGGCTCTCAGCCTGAACCTTACCACGTGATGTTTTCTTCAAAAACAGTAGCTTGCTTCTGGTTTATCTGACACACAGTGTTCTCTATGCCAGTTCTTTAAGCTATTTTCGATTATTACTTGTATCTGTTCATAAACGTCTTGTCCTCAACTTGAGTTTTTATATTCATTACTCTGAGGTCCACAAGGAGCTAAAGTCTTCAACAAACATGCGACAAGTCCTCCTATTGCTTGCCATGAGTGCAAGGTATTCCCATGTATTCCACATTATTTTCATTTCTATCTCCAGTTCTTCGGTCTAACACTGCTTCTCTTACCCCGAGAATTCCAGAACCAAGACTTCCTGGTAATGCTATCAACAGGTATCCTCAATGTGTGTCCTATTAATCTCCAGCGTCTTCTTCTCATCTCTTGTTAAACTGGTACTTATCTTGTCATCAGTTCTACATTGGTGACCTTATCATACAATTTCAATCCGTTTATAAAACGCAAGCACCCATTATACAAGTCTACAACGCTTGAATTTTTCTTGCCCCTTGTGTGTGTGATAGAGTATGTAAATATATTTACATGTATTAACACGTTTTTTTTACTTCCACCTGTTTCCCACCTCTCTTTGCTTTTTAATATCCACGTTTCTTTAACGCAGAAGGCATGCGCTTCGATATCTGTCGAACTCAAATTGTAGCCACGCCTATTTTCTTGTTCTCTGTCTTACAGGCACTATTAATGTTTACCAACAGACCTATTAGTTAGTCCTGAGTCGTTAACTGTATTTATAACGCAAACGATTGGGCAAGCGCTGAAATATTGACAGATCAGAGAATGAGCCGTCTAATTTTAAAATCAAGGGCGATAAGTTAAGACGTACGTTTTCGGTAATTACTTTGGTCAGGGGGAATTAATCTGAGGAAAGGGGAGATAAATCACAGTTACCCCCCACCCCTTTCATCCGTTCGTTCGTGAACGTAATTAGCTACAGACGAGACGAGATCAAAAAGACTAGTTGCTCGTTGGAGACGTCTACGGTCGGCATAAGTGTAAAAATAAGCTTTGATTCAGCATTCGACCGAAGAATTCCCCAAAATCTAAGCGAAGGCGTGAAATCTAGCAAGTGATAGCGATTTTCTGACCATTTAATATATATACTCCAGCGTTTCAACTCAGTTTATCTAGTAGCCACAGAATTTTGCAGAACCATATAGCTTCGAATCTTAGACCATTGTTATACTTATATTCAGACGGGAGCTATCTATCTGTAAATACCTATCCTAAATCTACGACAGTGTGGTATATCAGACTGTTCATTTCCGTATATCTTGCAGTGGGCAGGAATCTTTTCTATTTGTTCAGTTTTCAGCTGTTCAACCTTAATGCTTCTGAAAAGCTGTTTAATTTATTGTTCTTATGGTTCCTTAGGGCAGCTGCTTGAAGACACCAGAGACCGTAGAAAATGTAGAAATTTGATCGCCAACGCCAATTACATCGACGCCAATGAGTCATGTCTCACATTAAAAAAAAAAAAAAATTTTAAATAAAGTTTTGCCTCGTTTTGGCGAGGCGCGTCCCGTTGAACCTAGTCGGTTATATTAGGGCGCATGTCCAAACATAAAAGACCCTTAAGTCTAGAATGTCTCACATACATAACTCTGTAATAGCCTCAATGTGTGTTCTTGATTATAGTGTCTATTTATAGTACGGTACACGAGTTTCCCTCAGACCGCACAAAGAAATAAGTCCCTAAATTGGTAATCAGCAAACTAAAGAGGAAATAAAGTACTCAAATCACTTACCTAACAATGATGTCTCTATTTCTTGTCACACAAAAATGTTTGTTTAAATAACGACGCCGGTAAATAAAGCTGACAACAAGCAGGATCGCGATGAAGATAAATGAACCAACGACAGGAGCGATGATATGAAGAACAGGTATATCTGAGGAAGAACCATCGCTCTGGAGCCGCAGCGTTGGTGAGATCTGCAAAAATAGCAAGTATAATAGTTCTAAATATCAGGTATATTACTTTATTTTGGGCTAGAGTAGTTAAAAACATGCCAGTTAAAATGTAGAAAGGCATTAAAAAAGTAAATTTAAAAAAAACAGCAATGTTTAAAAAAAATTTCTCTAAAACCTTCCTTCTCTACTTATCATCTCATCTCAACCCGTAACCCGTCATGGGTCGTAGGGGTGCCATGGTGGAAGCATCATCATCTCAACCCGTAACCCGTCATGGGTCGTAGGGGTGCCATGGTGGAAGCATCAGCAGACAGGGTCCTCTACTGCTCTCTATCCTCAGCAATGCGTACAAGTGTGGAAAAACCGTGCCCTGCCCATTCTTTGATGTTATCAGCCCAGGATTTTCTTTGCCTTCCTCTTCTCCGTTTACCTTCGACTGTTCCCTGGAGGAATTACTTATAGTCCATCATTATACCCAGTGGCGTTAATAGGGTGAGACAAGTTGTGAACTTGCTCTGGGAGCTAAATTTTACGAGGTGCCATTTTATGGTTAAAAATAAAAAAATAAAAATTTCTCTTCTCATTTATGACAATCCCATTTATCCCACTTCACATTTTTATGTAGGTATGGGTAACTGCAGGGAAGAGTCAGGTGATGGTGTGCTGCTGAGAAGAGCAACAGCACCAGTTGAGAGTTTGTATGGAAGGGGGAGGCTGGAGGAAGTGAGATATGAAACTGCATTGATAAAGTTAGACATGAAACTGCATTGATAAAGTTAGACATGAAACTGCATTGATAAAGTTAAACATGAAACTACATTGACAAAGAGAGAAATCAGTGCGTGGTTATAGTTATAAAAATATATTAGCAACAATACAAGTTTCACTTTTTAACGAATAAAGTGTATTTTCTTTTTATTATTTTGTAACCGGTATTGTACCGAGTAACCAGCTTGAGCAACGAAATAAGAATTGCGCCAGAATTTTAAAGAACACTTTTGTTAATTATTTTACCCTGGGCGCCATCAACCCTAGTTACGCCTCTGACTATACCACTAGAAAAGTTTGAAAGACATATATTCAGAGCGTTATATCCTTAACTCTTAAAGGACGTGCTGGTTTTCCTATGTTTGACGCAAGGAATGTTGTGTCGCTTCGAGTTTTCATATAGAGTTAAAGTTTAAGGGTCGGTTCTTTCCAAGTTTTCTAAAAGACTAGTAGTTTTAAACATAGTTATAAAGGAAACTGAATGAGGATTAATAAAATATACAACTGGGACAAACCAAAACGAAGTTAGACATGAAACTGCATTGATAAAGTTAGACATGAAACTGCATGAATATTAGTCACCTTGTATGACATGACTATTGAAGCAGTAATTCTGTAATTATCTCTTCAGAGACTCCTGGCAAATATATAAGGCTAGTTCCAGTGGCGGTTCCAAGGGGTTGTCATTGGGGGTACTGCACTGTTCATTCATTAAAAATACTATACATAACACAAATTGTGACCACCATGTAAAATATCAACCCAGACACAAATGTGTCTAACCTATTTAAAAGTGAAGTCCATTTTTCTGTCTTTCTTTGTTACAAAAACTTCAATAACTCTGAAAAGTAAACAAGGAAAACAAAATAATGCATTCTTTACATTACAGCCACACAACCAGTCATGATGTTCATAAATTTCTCTGTTAAATTTTCTCTGGTATGTACTGTTTCTGCTAGTCGAGGTCTGGATAATTTTTAGATTCGGAAGAGGCCGACCTAGTGTTTTTACACGGCATTTTTCAGCCAACGACAATCGCGAAAAAACAATTTCTTGTAAATATGTAACAGTTACTTCGCTCATTTCTATAATAATTCAGCACACAAGAAAATATCAGCATTAAATTAATCTCAAAACAATGCAATTGACCAACGTTTTACGGTATTGTGATGAACGCGCACGTAAACAGTCGCTTGATAGAGATAATTTCCACTTGAGCTGTGTTCCGTTGCAGCCCTAGTTAAATAAATTCAACACAATCGCAGCTGGCCTCTTGCTGTGTGTGTGCTTTCGCTTATAAGAGGTCAAGGTCACTTGAACTGTCATCGTTTGCAGCACTAGCCACAATACGGTGTTGGATAATTTTTTGTTTGTTTTGTATTTAACCCCTCCGGTGTAACCTCAATTTTTTTGTATTTTTTGGTCTGTCCGGATTATGTATTATAATATAGTAGAGACAGTATGCAGTCCTTTTTTTTACAGGGGGCGCTGCAGCTCAACAGCTCATTAAAGAAAGCTGCCACTGGCTAGTTCATATATTCTGGCCTACCTTCCATCATGAGCATCTGTGAAAATTGGCCCCGAGTACTGGCAATCGTCCATTGCACCACAATGGCCTATAGTTAACTCAGATTTGAAGATCTTTCCACATAAAGAGCCAGTTACCAAATATATATATTCATTCATCTCTCGTTCATTCCCTTTAAAGGATAGTGCCGCCACTGCATCTGGTGCAGAGGGGTCACTAGGGGGTTGCGGACCGCACCCGGGTGACACCATCAGAGGGGATGATCAGCTGAGGGGGTGACACCAAAATGACTGTCTATAAAATTTGTGTGCAGTGTTCCAGCAGAAATTTATTATTTTTTATAAAAATATCCCTGTAGTTAGTTATAACCACAAAAACATTTTTCGTAAGCCCAGCTTACATGTGCTATATCAATATACCTACAAGGCTAAAACTCTTTGCTAGTTTACTTTTTGAACCTTCTAGTGACACATTAAAATTTACATTTGATAGAACTAACATATTCAATAGATTTATATTTGTGTCTGTGGCTTTATGTGAGAGGAGCATTTCAAAGCTGAAACTTATAAAGAACTATTTGCGATCTAACATGGGACAGTCAAGGCATTCCGATCTTGCGATATTATTAATTGAAAGTGAGTTGGCGAAAGACATTGATTTCGATGAAGCGATTCACACGTTCGCAGCTTTGAAGGCTAGGAAAGGAAAGTTATGATTTAGTCGAGATGTTCACTAAGTGCTGAAATGCTTGTGTATTTGTTCCTGTTAATTATTTGTGGTATTATTTCATATATGAGTATATTTCCACATGTATTTACGAGTAACATTAGTACAAAAAAACATTACTAAGGATTCTGTATGGTCTGGTACGGGAGGAGGTCCATGTGGGTGACACCATGAGTTATCGCACCGGGTGACACGAACCCTAGTGACGCCTCTGATCTGGTGCCCGTGCAGGAAGCCTGTATCAAATCACAAGCTTCTACAGCGATGATATTTTGAGTAATATCTTATAATTTGTGAGGTTGATAACCCCATGCACAACATTATTTTTGTCGCCTTTTGTACGTCATGGCTGAGCGGCTATCCCTCTATTATTTCTGTGTAATCTTAGAGTAAATTAATATGAAATAAATATAAAGGTATGTTATCAGGCACTCGCAGGAAATAAAGAAGTAGAACACCAGACAACAGAAAAACAACAGACATGAGTGGCTTACCCAGGATTTGAACACTGGACCTTCCGTGCGACAACCCCGCCTAGCCATGCAAGCGAATCACACTATCCGCTCTGCCATCTACGCATCATCAAAAAATGATGTTTCAATGGCAGGTCAATAGTGCGAACCACAATACACGACACCAGAAGTCCTCCATGGGCAGTTCAGCCTATTAATGACGCAATCACTTCTGTTGTATTTCTATCAAGCAGTATAGGCCGAATCCAACAAGACCCTTAGGACCTTAATACTGTGTCCAGTAAATGATAGTAGACTAGAACAGTGAGAACAGAATAGTGGGTAGGTTTGGTATTGTACAAACATTTATTACAAATAAGGGAGGGAAACCTGAGGCCTGTAAACAGTAAATTAATATGAAATAAATATAAAGGTATGTTATCAGGCACTCGCAGGAAATAAAGAAGTAGAACACCAGACAACAGAAAAACAACAGACATGAGTGGCTTACCCAGGATTTGAACACTGGACCTTCCGTGCGACAACCCCGCCTAGCCATGCAAGCGAATCACACTATCCGCTCTGCCATCTACGCATCATCAAAAAAATGATGTTTCAATGGCAGGTCAATAGTGCGAACCACAATACACGACACCAGAAGTCCTCCATGGGCAGTTCAGCCTATTAATGACGCAATCACTTCTGTTGTATTTCTATCAAGCAGTATAGGCCGAATCCAACAAGACCCTTAGGACCTTAATACTGTGTCCAGTAAATGATAGTAGACTAGAACAGTGAGAACAGAATAGTGGGTAGGTTTGGTATTGTACAAACATTTATTACAAATAAGGGAGGGAAACCTGAGGCCTGTAAACAGTAAATTAATATGAAATAAATATAAAGGTATGTTATCAGGCACTCGCAGGAAATAAAGAAGTAGAACACCAGACAACAGAAAAACAACAGACATGAGTGGCTTACCCAGGATTTGAACACTGGACCTTCCGTGCGACAACCCCGCCTAGCCATGCAAGCGAATCACACTATCCGCTCTGCCATCTACGCATCATCAAAAAATGATGTTTCAATGGCAGGTCAATAGTGCGAACCACAATACACGACACCAGAAGTCCTCCATGGGCAGTTCAGCCTATTAATGACGCAATCACTTCTGTTGTATTTCTATCAAGCAGTATAGGCCGAATCCAACAAGACCCTTAGGACTTATTTGTAATCTTAGAGGGAGCGTCTGACTGGCGAAGTGGTTAGAGCGCATGACTCTGGCGGTAAAGTTAATCGAGGAAGTAGAGGGGAACTGCGGTAAGACGTGGAATACAATGGATGGGTTTGAAAAAAAATCGAAAAAAGGTGATTCGTCTTACGAGGACAAAAGACAAAGAAAATAGTCTACGTTACGGCCACAAGGCCTTCGTCAGGAAAGGAAAGAAAGTGAAGGCTAAATAGGACACATAAAAACTTAATAAAATAATAAAATAAAACCGAGGTACTTCCCTGAAGGCAAAAACCGAAATCCTATCAAAATCGCTGTCTGCCGATGAGCGCGTGGCTGAACAGGAAGTGTTTAGGTCTGGCTTCCTGCACCAAGGCCAAGTGCATTGGTAACATCATACTCGTTACAAAACGAAAAAGGAAAGGACAACTTTAAAAACAAAACCACCGTTATCGATTCTATTTGCAAAAGACATCAATGAGTTTTTTTGCTCCACATCAGTGACAAAAGTTAGATTGTCACGTGTGAGAGATAGTCCAGCTGCTGCGCTGTCAATGCTCATAGAAATATAAGTATATGAGGAGAACTGCCGTAAGACGGGGGTAAAACAGTAGAATGGGGGGGGGGGGGGAAACAAACAAATAGTAATACGTCTTACAAGGAGAAAGGACAGGAAAAACCTACTCATAGAAATATACAGGGGGAGTCATACACACCTGATTGTTTACTGAAAACGTATGGCTCTACTATGTAATGGTATGTGTAAATGAAAGATACCACAACAATAACAGAGCAGTAACACTGTTTACTGATAATTATTAAAATTATTTATCATTCAAAATATTGTGTGTCTTTCGGCGAACGCTGCCTCATAGGGCTGTTTGTGGTTTACCCGGAAAGGGGGCCTCCCAGTACGGCGATGAGGCAGAGTTGCATGTCAGCTCAAATGATGTGCACTGCACGGCTGTTTGTGTCCTATACCAGAGCGCTCTTTTAGTTTCGGTGACAGGAATTCTGACACCGGGTATAAAATTTTGTGTGCACCGTAAAAGACTATTTTAGTTTTTGGCGGGGAAAATCAGCTGATGTGTGAGTAAAATCAGTAAAATATAAATCATTACACACTCGTTCTGGATAAACACAGCGCTAAAATTCTTTTGTGTACTATAACTTTGTTCTGTGTTCTATTTTTGATTGCATTTTTATTTGTTTGAAATTAGTTTTGACGGAGTTACAGACTTTTGAAAACAGCGTCATCATTTAAGGAAATTCATAAAATAAGTAATCTTTTTATTAATTTAATATCTAAAAATCGGCCCATTCGTTTGAGTTTATAATTATAAAGACTTCTCGAAGGGAAGCTAAAGATTATTTCCACATACTTTTTTTTTTGGTTTCATATCTTGAGAATGTGTGGTAGTCAGTTTTGTGAGTGTGGCATTACAAGAACAAGCATATTGTCACCAGATTTTATAGCATTTAAATCCCTTTAAACGCATTCCTGATACCCACAAATCTTAAATAAGGTAGTAAAAAAATAACTTTTTGTAAAGCACCATCTGTTTTTGCATTTTCATTCATTTATAATGATATTTAGCTACGTATATGAGCGTCAGAAAACATGTAAAGCTATAGATAGATTACTTCCACATAATTTGATCTATCTTTCAAGTCTTGTTAATCTTCTATTTATAATATGAATTTTTTTTTTTAATTGTGTGTGAGATAAGGACTGTTCCATTGGTGTTCTTTGGTAGACAATCCTGTGCACACGACGGCTGCCAGCGAATTCTAAGTAACTGTTTGTATATCTTCTTTCATTCAAAGTTACAATGCAGGTAGTAAATTTAGAGAAACCAAATTCTAAATCTAATACCATCCTTTTATCAATGGCTAGAGTCAGAGATACATATGATAATTTAGAAATATTTATGAATGGCATGAAAGCTCAGATAGAGTCACTAAAATATTTAGAGTGGGATGGTAAACAAGTTGTTAGGAGCTAAAATTGAATTTTTCAGGTAGGTATTGAACTTTGTGAGGATAAGGAGGAGACAGATAATTTTTTAGACTTGGCACAAGATCACTGCCACAGATATCTCACACAAAAAGTTTATAAAGATCTTACAAGAGCAATCATTACACAAACACTGAAAATTACAGACAAACAAGATATAACTAACATAGCTTTTATTGCCCAAGAACAATTCAACTCACTGAAAGAAGCATTTGAGAAAGTACACAACAAAATATCACACAGTAAACCAATTAGTAAAGAATCAATAACAGCATCGATAGAGACTTATATGTCTTTGTTCAGAAAGCTATTCCCTAGTAAGACAATTCATAAACAGCACATATTAGAAAAACATTGCGCAGGCTGGATCAGAACTCATGATGTATGATTGAGATAATTGTTAGCTCTCGTGTTCTGGGGACAATTTGGTGTGTTATTTTAAGGTTATAAATGTGGACATGCAATTTAAACTTTCAATAATTAATGTTTGACGCATGAAACCAAAACAAAACTTTGGTATCCATTTTCTGCAGGTTTTCTACTTTTGATTTCTGTAATTTGTTATGCATGTTGATTGTGACCGTTTTAGTGTAAATTGAATTAGAAACAAACCATAACAAAATGTAAAAAAAACCCGTAAATTTTACACTATTTCAGACTATTATATCTTCTGTTCTAATTGTGATAAAATGTTTGTTCTTGTTCTAAAATTTACTCTAACATTTCTAGTCTAGCTTTACGCAAAATTAAAGCCGGTATTTATAATAATAAAGTAGCATAAAAGCAATTCAAACATGTTTTGGGGACAATTGGGTGTGTTATTTTAAGGTAATAAATGTGGACTTGCAATTTAAACTTTCAATAATTAATGTTTGACGCATGAAACCAAAACAAAACTTTGATATCCATTTTCTGCAGGTTTTCTACTTTTGATTTCTGTAATTTGTTATGCATGTTGATTGTGACCGTTTTAGTGTAAATTGAATTAGAAACAAACCATAACAAAATGTAAAAAAAAAAACGTAAATTTTACACTATTTCAGACTATTATATCTTCTGTTCTAATTGTGATAAAATGTTTGTTCTTGTTCTAAAATTTACTCTAACATTTCTAGTCTAGCTTTACGCAAAATTAAAGCCGGTATTTATAATAAAAAAGTAGCCTAAAAGCATTAATTAAGCCCTATCAAAAGTAAACATCGCCACATGTTTTTCCCATTAGGAAGCTGACCACGTGACCTATGTCAAGTGAGCTATAAATAGCGCGGTCGGGGAAAAAGGGGAAATAACTAAAAGATCGCTCGCAAACAGCCGTGACTGGCGCAGTCATCTCACTGCTTACATATAAAGCATACATATAAGCGTGAGGTGGCAGGAAAGCAAACCCGTAAAAATTGCGTGCTGAAATCGGATGTGTCGGGCCTAGTGCCCTAGATTCTTCTTTAAGAGTAACGTCAACTAAAATTTGGCCGCCATTTTCGGTCGTACCCGTTTGCAGGAAAATGTACCCGATCATGAGTTTCGGACCCAATTTGCATTTCCGTTTAGGTTAGCTAATAATTTGAAATAAAATTAGATACAAATACAGTAGCACATATTTGTAATATTATTTGTATTTCAAGTAACAAAACAAAAAGAAGAAAACTAGTTTACTTACCGGTTTATTGAAAAGAATCAGTAGCGTGGATTTTTAACACATACTCCGTTGAATTTTATATTCCGTTAGAATTCCACTATTTAGCAACAAATATTCCGTTAGAGTTGCAACACTCAGCAAAACATACTCCCTTCGAATTGAACTATTTACCTAGTTTGAAATGTGGAAACTGGTGAATGACTGTTGTAGACACTGACAGTTTTACTAGATCCAGATGATCACACCAGTTTATGTTTTCATTTAAAAGATTCGTCTTACGAGGACAAAAGACAAAGAAAGTAGTCTACGTTACGGCCACAAGGCCTTCGTCAGGAAAAGAAAGACAGTGAAGGCTAGATAGGAGACATAAGAACTTAAATGAATATAAAAATAAATATAAAACAAAATAAATAAATAAAACCTAGGTACTTCCCTGAAGGCGAAGCATCGAAGTCCTATCACGCTTGGCTGAAAAGGAAGTGACTCTTGACCCCGGATGTTCACAATACATACTAAGAAACTAAAAACTAAAAAACGAAAAAATACCCAAACGTAATAAAAGTGGGGACTGGAAATAGAAGAGGTGATTCGTCTTACGAGGACAAAAGACAAAGAAAGTAGTCTACGTTACGGCGTCTTATCGTAGTTCCCCTCAACTTCCTCGATCTTATAAATATAGAAGAGGTGTTAAGAATAGACAGACCTGAGGAACTGCATAATATAGTCAAACAATATTTATCACGAACAAATGTTAATATTAGTGTCTGGGAATGTGAAGGTCTGATGCTGTTCTTACAATGCATATGACTTTTAACAGATGAAAGTCAATTAAATATCTGTTAAAGTCAGTTATATAACTGGAACCACCAGGCCTTTACATCCCTCCATTTTAATATAATTCTTGTTCAGAGTTTCTTCTTGATTTTGTTTGTTTTTTGTTTTTTTGTTTATTTATTTAACGTATTAGCATAATTGTGATTGTCCCTATTTACAATGATTTGACAAATGTGATGCCACTTTCTCATCGGCAGTTGTTCATATTATTTGGAAGTGAAAACAATATATATCCTAATTATAACCCATCAGAGGGCAACGGGATATTTGTCTTCATTAATTTAAAAAAAAAAAAAAAAATCTTACTCGACGCTTATTCCCGCTACTAACCCTGGTATTGTCGACAAAAAATGGCGTCCACGTCGTTCAGCCTCGTTTTCGATTCTGACTTAGTTGACGTAACTCTTTATAGAAATCCAGGGCACTAGTCGGGCCGAAAGGCGCAGATATCGCAGCTCAGCTGTAAACTACGACATTACGTACATACCGCTAAAAAAAGGCCAGCATGTAAGAGTGAGATTTGTTCGAGCGAACGCAAACAAACAACAGACAAACAACAAAAAATTGTTCACTGGCATCCATACAAAAAGTATGTTTTTGCGAAAATTTCCACAAACATTTTTAACACAAATCGTGGTAATTTTTTTAGAGCTCGTTTGGTAATGATGTCTTGAGATCCTCTAAGGTTTTAGCATTCTAACCATACACCTTGTCCTTTGATAATCCCAGTAAAATTAATCTGCTGGCGTTATAACTCATAATATCTCGTAGACTATTCGATAGGACCCCGTCTTCCAATCCACCTGCTAGGGAAGGTTTTAATAAAAAAATATTTCTGGCAATAAAGGAATAATCAATAGAAGAAAAAAAAATCATGAGAAGTGGACATAGTGTACTTAAAATTTGAGTGTATCCTTACAAAAATGAAAACAATTATTAAGATAATCTACTACTGATTTCTTCATACATAATATTTTGAAATAATAAGTGACTTACGGCGCATCCTGTAGTTTTCACAAATTTGCATATGTTCTTCAAAGTATTACCCACGCAGTCAAAAATACAACACTATGCGAAGATTGCATTTCGTTCTCGATAAAAATATAAAAACATATCAATACGTGCCCCATATCTAACAAAAATTATCAACTGAAAATTTCCACTTGCATCGATGTTTTCCTCTACATGTGGAGCTAACATTGTTTTCTGTAAGTTGCTATTTACGTTTCTTTGAATAACTCAAGAAATTGTGTTACTTCTTCTTGGAGCCGTATTATTTTACAGCAGATTTGTCGAATCTTCCCCTCCAGAGTCACCAAACATCAGCCTTGCATTTGTTTGGCCGCGGATCCGATTAATTTCTCGTTTAATTTGTTTGGGTTTCATTTACTCCGCTGGGGAGCCGCGCTAGCGTAGTGGTTACAACACCGCTCTGGCGACCGGGTGATTCAGGATCAAACCCGGGCGACGGCATTTGAGGATTTTTCGTCGACCGGGAATTGGACTGGATTAACTCGAGACCTGGCGAGGACATTTGAAGGAGTGTTGTCGACCAGGGATTGGCGGCTCCTGAGCCGACCCAGCTGCAATGGGTACCTCCGAAATCGGAGAGTATTTGCCTGAATGGCGAGGGACACCTGTCTCTGTACAAGTAAAAAGGAATACTCACGTAAAATCAATGTCAGGTTAGACATAGTAATAACCTGAGATTTCGCCTCGAGTATTAGCGGGCGTACAAAAAAAAAAAAAAAAATTTACTCCGCTGTTTAGTAATGTATCTCAGAAGCTCCACATAAGGCTTCACGAGAAAATGTAAAGCTTTTTTATTTTAATAACCCGAGATTATTTGCCTTTGTTTTTAGGGGAAATCCAAAAACGTTATCCCTTGGTTTTGTAGCGACACGTAAATGGTTATTTTGAAAGTGGCATTCCAGTTTGTTTGAAACCATTGATTTATTTTACAGAGTACATCCGGCCACAAGACACACATGGTTTGGATTAGTGTCGTCTCCGATGTCCGTGCCATGTGAAACCACAACGCAAGACATCGCCAGACTTTAAGAATAAAACACTTTTCTTGTCCACAGTTAATGCTTTAATTCTTTCATTTATTAAACTAGATAGAATGAGAGGGGTCAATTATAATGTTATTGGTAGGGTCTGTTTCACGGGAAAGTGATTGAAATTAGTTCATCTATTCGGTGTGTTTTTTTCTTACAAGAGATGGGTATTGTGGTAAAGTGGGATGATATAACTATTTATAGGGGACTTAGTGTACTGACTGAGATCAGCTGTGAAGGTATCTGTATCTAATAAGTGTGGTGTATTACAGATGACCTTACTTGCTACCACATTTATACCTCAGTCAGGCTTATTCTGGAATATTGTGATGACTACGTTGAATGTCTAGGGTTATGATAATGATGAAGTGTATGTTCACAACAACCAACCAACAGATAAACAATTTAATTTAATTCACAATACTTTACAACACTGTGACACTCACATACATAGGACACTCTATAAGACTATCTTAATAACTCACGTGTTAAAGTTTAAAAATATATATGTATTAATTCCTTCAAATATTAGATATCCTGATTCAACTACAAAGTGAACCAGGAATCACAATCGAATGTAATCACAAGTTATATGTACACAATTTATAGATAGAATCTTTGTATTGACATATATTATTAATGCAATATGTGTGTAAGTTGTGCTGTAGTACTCTGAGGTAATACTGGCTTTTCAAGCTAGGTGGTTGTGTGTCATCATGACTTCAAGTGTTTGTTTCTCGTGGACATAATATTGGGAAAGTTCACAGTTTCTTTTTATTTGAAACTAATAAATGTCCCTCTAGATTTAAGGTAAAGTCACTGTTAGAGGGGGTATACACAAGACTGAGCTGCTCTGGCCACAGAATCTTAACTTCTGTGTGGGCGGCAGGAAACAGTCTCCACTGCTCGCTTGCTTCACCGTGTTCTTGAGAAACAACCCTGGTGGATATCTGGACCAAGGAGTATGCTACCAGCCTCTGGATTCAGCAAAACTCAGACCAGGTGCTGCTTCAATACGTTAGGACCACGGTCCCTGAAACAAGAAGGTTGTACCTCCTACTTCAGAACTAATTTATAATCTATTTCCACACTGAGCACAATACATAACAAACACCGAGTTCAGCGCGGTATGCCAACTGTTAGCTTCTCATGTAATAACATTCACCAGTATTCCACTCCTTAATGATTACAACGCCTCTGCAATTTCAGCTGTAATTCCTTCTATACAATAAGATACGTGTCACAGTACTATTGGCAATCCCATGCAGTTATACTACTCTCCGACAAGTTTTGTTCAGGTTGGAGCAATATCTAGGCTTTGCCTCATGTTTGCTACCGAACCACACACATACACAGACATAAATTATCAATTCACATTCAATTTTCATCTAAAAGATATCAAATATTTCTAGCTTACCACAATTCATGGAAATAATACACAAAATACGTTGACTGGCAATGAGTTATGGCACAATTCCGATCTGCCTCTGTCCCAGGCTTTCATAAGAAAAATATGAGCTGGATCTCAACGCACTTGCTTCTCAGTAAGTTTATTTTTAAAATGTGGCACTGAACAGACGCTCCTAATTGACTATATCAAATGGTCTAACCAATAAGACCATGTTTACAAAAGTATTTGAAAAAAAGTACCCTTCCTACCGTTTCCCGTAACAACCAAAAATAGTATCTGCAATCGACTAATCATGTTTAGGCTTACATATTCTTCTAGCCAATCAAATCGGATTTAACTTGTTGGCCTATTTCCCGTAAAATAGTGGTTTCAAAACATGCCATTGAGCAATTATGATTTGGTGCTGTCAGACAACCTCACTATTTTATTTTGGCTATAATTTGTTAATTCCTAGACTATTTGCGTAACACTTAACATATTCTTTGTCAGCAAGTCCTAAGGAACCCAAATATATAAATTTAATGGAGCTAAGTGGCTGCGTTCAAAATATGTATTTTCTTCTACCTCCTGTTCACTTCGATACGATGGGGTGTCATCTGTACTGTCAGGATTTCAGACGTAAAACAGTATAGTGTCATGTTTCCTAATAAGCATTAAACATGTTTTTTAAAACCTAACCGTGTATTGGTAGTGTGTTTTATCACTGTCTATTTGAAAAAAAGTTAGTGCTTCATGCCTTTCGCGTTGGGGGTGGCATTAATATTAATCGCGAGACTGTGGTAGTATTGCATGCATTCCTCCTTCTCTCTCTCTCTCTCTCTCTCTCTCTCTCTCTCTCTCTCTCTCTCTCTCTCTCTCTCTCTCTTCTAAGCTCGTCTGTCTTTTCATTACGCAGTGTATAAAATGAAATTAATGCTAGTATTAATCTAGGTCATTAAGCAGTGCGCGTATCTCAAGGTTTTCTAAGAAACACAGTACCGGTTTTATTTTTTTGAAACGCGTGTATGCTGCTGTAGGCTTTACTATCAAACGTGAAAGCGTTACAATTATGCAGATGAAGTAGAAAAAGGGGGATTTTTGTAAGCCATTGTGACAGCACTGTTCTTTTACCATTCCTCTTTCCTTTCATTGAATTAATTCGTTAGGCTTTACATTTACCTTTTAATTTATATATGTGGATTTAGAATGTTTCACGACAAATTCTCCCCACTTAAAACAGACGTTATACGTCAGTCTATAATTCTATATACACATAGAGAAATTTAGGTCTATGCCTGGTGATTTCTTTGATTTTCATCGCACGGATGGCGGCTTAGAAAATCTGCATCAACGTTTCTCTGATTTTATTTTGATCATGGATTAATGCAGGTGGGTCAATTCAAAATAAGCACTACTGACGAAGGTTGCCTCAGACCTCTGCAATCCAAGAATACATTTCAGTTATATTACTGAACAGCGGCAAGTGTTACTGCTTGTCTTAATGCTGCTAAGCAATCAATATTCACCATTTCTCTTCTCTGAGTCTGTTCAACGACATGTCCCGAGAATATTAGATGTTCCTCAATTTGTACGTTATGAGGAGTTGATCTATATGGTGATATCTGAGTTGTGTAGGGGATCCAATAATTTCCTGATCAGCCTTAATAAACACTCGGACTATTCTCAATTCAAAAAGGCAACAATGGAGACACTCTGCTCCTCCGAAATGTTCACAGCCAACAATTGGTCTGATCTCAGGCGTGATTGAATGTGGAAACACCCTTCTAATAATATATTTATAATGTTCTATAACGTGCCACTCAAATGGAGGCCATATTCACCAACTATAGTTCCGCCTACCGACAATCTGGTGAATTAAGATAATATGTGGGGAAATGAGTTTCTGCATCAGAAATCAATTCGCCCTTAGCATTGCTATAAGATGTGTGGGTTATCTCCATCCAGGGTCCGAACACTACTTCCCCTTGGACGGTGTAGGGTCGGGTGACTACCAATGTCACCAGTGCCCTTTTAAGGCTAAGTTAATAGCCAAATTGTGAAGCGCTGTGAGCATTTTCCGAATTGCTCACTCGTCCACTGCCCACTGTTCTTCTGTTAACAATTTGTTTCGGTTTTAACTTAGGCGGATCATCTTCAATGTCAATGTCAGCCAGCTCCCTAAATGCGGCTTTAAACTGTTCCTGGGTTGACTGGTCTGAGTTTCTATTTTCTCTGGATGCCCTTCTCAGAGTTGCGAATCTAATTATTTTTGGTGAACACTGTTGGGGGAAAGGTGGGTACCTATCCTCTATGTCAACCTTATTATTTTTATTTTCCATGTTATTGTTAGGCCCGTATGTTTCAGAATGCTTGGCTGGCATCTGATTATGATTTTCCCAACTTGGGGACTGTACCTTGCTACATTTTTCACAGGCCCCCACAAATTGTGCAATATCAGCGGCTACTTGGGGCCAGTAGAATTTTTTCGATGTCCTTTGACGGGTGGTCCCATTTCTCTGGTGTCCACCGTCTGGTACAACATGAGCTTGTGCCATCACTTTTTCCCTGTAGGGGGTTGGTAATACCAATTGTCCCTGTTCTTTGGATCCTGCTCTAGCTTTCCTGAAGAGCAGTCCTTCCTTCAAATAAAATTGTCCTTTCTTAGGGTGTGCATGGCTTGTTGGCAATTTACCAAAGCAAGGTTTTAATGTTTTATCTTTTCCCTGGGCCTTTCTCATCTGCTTATGAGAATAAACTAGTGGTGGTTCCTCCTCCGTTCTACTAGGGCTCGACCTGACCTGAAGCGTGGCCATTACCACAGGTTTTACAGGGCTTCCTAGAAAAACACATTTGCTTCCTAACACCAGCGGGTAATTAGGATCGTCACACACGGCTGCTCTAATCACTCCTTCCACGTACCTTGTCTCTACATTGATCTCGGCTACGGGAAGTGTCATGGTGGATATTCCCTTTACGGCCCCTTGTATCTCCACTTTCTCTGTGGTATACTGTTCAGGGTGCACTAGGGTTGCACTCACAACTGAGTCATATTCTAAACCTGAATCGTAAAGGCACCTAACCTTGGCACCATTACATGTCACTTCTTCACAGATGGGGGGATGTTGAAGATTTATATGATTCTCTGTCAGTTTCTTCTTCCCCTTGTCCACTGTTATCATGCATGCCGCGTGATATGGAGAAACTTTCCTACCACATTCACTAGTATTATGATTATGCATCCTGCATATTTGACAATATTTTCCTTCCTGTCTGAAGGGTTTCCTGTTATCATATTTCCTTTCATTGAATTGTGGGGTTTTATTTTTATAGTCATTTCGTGGCCTATCAAACTGATGCTTACCTTTGTTTTGATCTCTATGATCAAATTCATTAAAGTTTTGTGGTGCCTGATAATTGTCTACCTGCCTCTTCTTATTACCTGTTACCTCTGCTTGAGCTGCTTGATATCTTTCAGCAACATTTAGTAACTCACCCAGCCTCTCTGCACCTTGTTCCATGAGAAACTTTCTCAGGTCTGGAGCCATGGACTCTCTTAGTTGTTCTATAAGGATCATTTCCTTAAGATCTTGGGTTTTCCCCAGAGAAGTCCATTTCTCCAAGTATGTCTCTAACCGTGCAGAGAACTGGTGATAGGTTTCACCTGACAGTAGTTTAGCTATCCTAAATTTTTTTCTATAAAATTCACCATTCTTTTCATATCTTAACAAAAGAGCCTGCTTTAGCATGTCACAATTTTCTTGATCATCTCTGCTCATTTTGGCGAAAACTTCATAAGCTGCACCACGAAGCCCTTGTGATAACTTTAAGCTCCACTTTTCTCTCTCTAACCCATACGTGGTAGCTAATAGTTCATATCTATTTAGATAGCTCTCGATATAATCTTCTTTCTCAACAAAATGATCTAAATGAAAATTCATAGCTGAGGTTGAGGCTCCCTGACTAGCAGAGGCATCAGAGGTAAAGGGACTGGCACCATTTTCAGGAGCATGGCCTTGAAACTCAAACTCCCTTAGTCGTAACTCATGTTCCCTTTGTAATCTCTTATCTTCTGCTTCCCTTTCTGCAGCTAATCTCTTGTCTTCCCTTTCTGCAGCTAATCTTTTGTCTTCCCTTTCGGCAGTCAATCTTTTTTCCTCTCTTTCTGCCTCCAATGCCCTAGCCTCAGCCTCAATCTGCAACCTCTTAATTTCTTTTTCAGCCTCTAACTTTCTTTCAGCCTCTTTTTCTAATCTTTTTTCTTCACGTTCAATAAATTTGTCACATTCAGTAGTGACATAGGCAATCATAACTTGCCCGTCCATTCCTAACTCTTTCGCAGTCTGCACAGCAGCAGATCGAAATTTTGCCAAGTCGGCCATTTTCTACCAGGCAAATGTATACACTATTTAACCAAACAATTTTATCTATAAATAATTATCTAAGGACAACCACAGGCACTGAGAGCTCAACCTTATTTTTCCACCCAAGAATACCTTTTTAATTTTTAATGTCCCGAAGTGAATTACTCCCAATATATATGCTAGGGGAAGGTACAAAATCCCGGGAGCGAGACCCCAATATATGTTGTAAAGTGGGATGATATAACTATTTATAGGGGACTTAGTGTACTGACTGAGATCAGCTGTGAAGGTATCTGTATCTAATAAGTGTGGTGTATTACAGATGACCTTACTTGCTACCACATTTATACCTCAGTCAGGCTTATTCTGGAATATTGTGATGACTACGTTGAATGTCTAAGGTTATGATAATGATGAAGTGTATGTTCACAACAACCAACCAACAGATAAACAATTTAATTTAATTCACAATACTTTACAACACTGTGACACTCACATACACAGGACACTCTATAAGACTATCTTAATAACTCACGTGTTAAAGTTTAAAAAATATATATGTATTAATTCCTTCAAATATTAGATATCCTGATTCAACTACAAAGTGAACCAGGAATCACAATCAAATGTAATCACAAGTTATATGTACACAATTTATAGATAGAATCTTTGTATTGACATATATTATTAATGCAATATGTGTGTAAGTTGTGCTGTAGTACTCTGAGGTAATACTGGCTTTTCAAGCTAGGTGGTTGTGTGTCATCATGACTTCAAGTGTTTGTTTCTCGTGGACATAATATTGGGAAAGTTCACAGTTTCTTTTTATTTGAAACTAATAAATGTCCCTCTAGATTTAAGGTAAAGTCACTGTTAGAGGGGGTATACACAAGATTGAGCTGCTCTGGCCACAGAATCATAACTTCTGTGTGGGCGGCAGGAAACAGTCTCCACTGCTCGCTTGCTTCACCGTGTTCTTAAGAAACAACCCTGTTGGATATCTGGACCAAGGAGTATGCTACCAGCCTCTGGATTCAGCAAAACTCAGACCAGGTGCTGCTTCAATACGTTAGGACCACGGTCCCTGAAACAAGAAGGTTGTACCTCCTACTTCAGAACTAATTTATAATCTATTTCTACACTGAGCACAATACATAACAAACACCGAGTTCAGCGCGGTAGGCCAACTGTTAGCTTCTCATGTAAAAACATTCACCAGTATTCCTCTCCTTAATGATTACAACGCCTCTGCAATTTCAGCTGTAATTCCTTCTATACAATAAGATAGGTGTCATAGTACTATTGGCAATCCCATGCAGTTATACTACTCTCCGACAAGTTTTGTTCAGGTTGGAGCAATATCTAGGCTTTGCCTCATGTTTGCTACTGAACCACACACATATACAGACATAAATTATCAATTCACATTCAATTTTCATCTAAAAGATATCAAATATTTCTAGCTTACCACAATTCATGGAAAATAATTACACAAAATACGTTGACTGGCAATGAGTTATGGCACAATTCCGATCTGCCTCTGTCCCAGGCTTTCATAAGAAAAATATGAGCTGGATCTCAACGCACTTGCTTCTCAGTAAGTTTATTTTAAAAATGTGGCACTGAACAGACGCTCCTAATAGACTATATCAAATGGTCTAACCAATAAGACCATGTTTACAAAAGTATTTGAAAAAAAGTACCCTTCCCCGTTTCCGTACCGTATCTTCCTAATCGTAACAACCAAAAATCGGGATTTAATCTGCCTATTTCCCGTAAAATAGTGGTTTCAAAACATGCCACAATAATCATTGTGCTGTCAGACAACCTCACTATTTTAGTTTGGCTATAATTTGTTAATTCCTAGACTATTTGCGTAACACTTAACATATTCTTTGTCAGCAAGTCCTAAGGAACCCAAATATATAAATTTAATGGAGCTAAGCTGGGCTGCATTCAAAATATGTATTTCTTCTACCTCCTGTTCACTTCGATACGATGGGGTGTCATCTGTACTGTCAGGATTTTCAGACGTAAAACAGTATAATGTCATGTTTCCTAATAAGCATTAAACATGTTTTTAAAACCTAACCGTTGTATTGGTAGTGTTTTTTATCACTGTCTATTTGAAAAAAAGTTAGTGCTTCATGCCTTTCGTCTCTCTCACTCTCTCTCTCTCTCTCTCTCTCTCTCTCTCCTAAGCTCGTCTGTCTTTTATTTACGCAGTGTATAAAATGAAATTAATGCTAGTATTAATCTAGGTCATTAAGCAGTGTGCGTATCTCAAGGTTTTCTAAGAAACACAGTACCGGTTTTATTTTTTTGAAACGCGTGTATGCTGCTGTAGGCTTTACTATCAAACGTGAAAGCGTTACAATTATGCAGACGAAGTAGAAAAAGGGGGATTTTTGTAAGCCATTGTGACAGCACTGTTCTTTTACCATTCCTCTTTCCTTTCATTGAATTAATTCGTTAGGCTTTACATTTACCTTTTAATTTATATATGTGGATTTAGAATGTTTAACGACAGGTATACTATTTACTAAAAAATTAATATGACTGACAGAACAGTTAAAAAATTATTTCAATCAATAAGACATTACCCTTTAGCTCCACAAGAAAAATGTGCCTTCAACAAACACATGTCAAGTCTTCCTGTCACGTGCCATCAGCTCAAGATCTTCCATGTCTGTTTTATCCTTCACGTTTCCTGTTGACTTCTCCATATTTTTCTTTTCGGGTACCTCTTTTTCTCTTACGCTGGCGATTTAAGAACGAGGATTACCCGTTAATGCTCTCAACAGGTTTCTTCAATGTGTGTCTCGTCCTTCTCTAGAGTCTTCGTCTCATCTCTTGTTGCACTGGCACATTTCTGTTTCTTGTCATCAGTTCCACACTGTTGACTTTGCAACCCGACTGTTGCCAGGGCCCAAAAGAGGAGCAAAGAATAGTAACACTTTAACCAACCAAGCATGTTGTAAAGGCGACTAAGAAGAGTTGGAGATGGGGGCCGTCTACCTCATCCTCTAGAAATGTTATAATCTACAAAAACTTCACAATTATTTCAATACTTACACACTAACAAGAAGTACACGAACATAATAGAATTAGCAATGGCACGGAAACACGCAAAAAGGCTCGCTACTATTTAGATGAACTTACAAAAAAGTATTCAGTTGATATCAGACTACACGTTCTGACTGTAATTGTATGCTCTCCGCATAGCTTATTTTGATGATGTACTTTAATTTGTCGAACGTTCTTAATCTA
This sequence comes from Oreohelix idahoensis, assembly GCA_024509875.1. Lineage (NCBI taxonomy): Eukaryota > Metazoa > Mollusca > Gastropoda > Stylommatophora > Oreohelicidae > Oreohelix > Oreohelix idahoensis. The sequence continues at coordinate 116,511 of JAMPIV010006736.1, forward strand.
AACACGGTGTTCAATGCATTTTATTGGTAGGATTGAGCAGGAAAACACACGAGAAATATCTCACTTGTGCTGTTAAATATCTCATTTGTGTGGTTAAATATCTCATTTGTGTGGTTAAATATCTAATTTGTGTGGTTAAATATCTCATTTGTGTGGTTAAATATCTCTTTACTGCAGACAAAGGCGATAGATTAAACAGCTCGTTAGAAAGCGGAAGTTTACTCACTGATTAAAAAGAATATTTAAGGTCTAAAATTTGGCCACACGTCTGGTGGCATCTTGTTTACTCACTGATTAAAAAGAATATTTAAGGTCTAAAATTTGGCCATACGTCTGGTGGCATCTTGCGGCCCATGTGTGAGTCGGAACATACCGGCTCGGATCTCACTTGGTGTTCCAAAGTGACCTTCAGCCAATTTCGCGAAAAAAAAGATCGCTGAATTTGGACAAAACAATTAAAGCAATGGTGTTTTTGTACACTCATCACCATCACCATCATCATCACCATTCACCTCCCCAAGGATCATATGCCTTCAACAAACTTATAGCACGTCTTCCTGTCCTGTGTCAAGTCTTCCTGTCCTGTGTCAAGTCTTCCTGTCCTGTGTCAAGTCTTCGTGTCCTGTGTCAAGTCTTCCTGTCCCGTGTCAAGTCTTCCTGTCCTGTGTCAAGTCTTCCTGTCCTGTGTCAAGTCTTCCTGTCCTGTGTCAAGTCTTCCTGTCATGTGTCAAGTCTTCCTGTCATGTGTCAAGTCTTCCTGTCCTGTGTCAAGTCTTCCTGTCCTGTGTCAAGTCTAACTGTCCTGTGTCAAGTCTTCCTGTCCTGTGTCAAGTCTTCCTGTCACGTGTCAAGTCTTCCTGTCCTGTGTCAAGTCTTCCTGTCCTGTGTCAAGTCTTCCTGTCACGTGTCAAGTCTTCCTGTCACGTGCCATCCACTCAAGGTCTTTTCATGTCTTCTTCATGTCCATCATGTCTGTCTCTAGATTTTCTGTAGTTGTTTTTTTTTTTTAAATGTGTCATAGGCACAAAAACAGATATCCAAGCGGAATGATGGAGCCTTTTCAATTTTGATTTTAAGCCGCGATCAACGCCAAAGCTTTCAGTCTTAGTTATTCAGATCCCTAATACACAAGAGATAAACGTCACAAAGTTGGTAAAACCCAACTAAACACTTGTGCACAGTTTAATAATAAATGATCAGGCTTCATCTTTTGTTATTTAGAACTCAATATCGCTTTTTGTTTGTTATTTGTGTGGGTCTAATACTGTCATAAATAAATGAGTTTCAGTTCTGGAATCAGAAGGGTAATAGAAATAATAGAAGAACAACAAAAACATAGAACTCCCTTCGGGTCTCTGAAGAGAAGAAGAAATAATATGGCGACTGCTTAATTCAGCATGTCGTAAAGGCAAATAAAATTTTAGTTGTGCCAGGGACTGGCAACTCCATTATGTTAATACAACTTTCTACAGAAACCACCGCTGTAAGATCACATGACCGCTTTGACGTGGGCGCAGTCATGCTCTACGACTCTATAACCTGCGAATATAGAGTGGAATGAAAACTATACTCAATAACCTGCTAATATAGAGTGACTGAATGAAAACAGATACAGTGGTGGCTCTATACTCAATAACCTGCTAATATAGAGTGACTAAATGAAAACAGATACAGTGGTGGCTCTATACTCAATAACCTGCTAATATAGAGTGACTGAATGAAAACAGATACAGTGGTGGCTCTATACTCAATAACCTGCTAATATAGAGTGACTGAATGAAAACAGATACAGTGGTGGCTCTATACTCAATAACCTGCTAATATAGAGTGACTGAATGAAAACAGATACAGTGGTGGCTCTATACTCAATAACCTGCTAATATAGAGTGACTGAATGAAAACAGATACAGTGGTGGCTCTATACTCAATAACCTGCTAATATAGAGTGACTGAATGAAAACAGATACAGTGGTGGCTCTATACTCAATAACCTGCTAATATAGAGTGACTGAATGAAAACAGATACAGTGGTGGCTCTATACTCAATAACGTGCTAATATAGAGTGACTGAATGAAAACAGATACAGTGGTGGCTCTATACTCAATAACGTGCTAATATAGAGTGACTGAATGAAAACAGATAAGTGGTGGCTCTATACTCAATAACGTGCTAATATAGAATGACTGAATGAAAACAGATACAGTGGTGGCTCTATACTCAATAACGTGCTAATATAGAGTGACTGAATGAAAACAGATACAGTGGTGGCTCTATACTCAATAACGTGCTAATATAGAGTGACTGAATGAAAACAGATACAGTGGTGGCTCTATACTCAATAACTTGCTAATATAGAGTGACTGAATGAAAACAGATACAGTGGTGGCTCTATACTCAATCACGTGCTAATATAGAGTGACTGAATGAAAACAGATACAGTGGTGGCTCTATACTCAATAACGTGCTAATATAGAGTGACTGAATGAAAACAGATACAGTGGTGGCTCTATACTCAATAACGTGCTAATATAGAGTGACTGAATGAAAACAGATACAGTGGTGGCTCTATACTCAATAACGTGCTAATATAGAGTGACTGAATGAAAACAGATACAGTGGTGGCTCTATACTCAATAACCTGCTAATATAGAGTGACTGAATGAAAACAGATACAGTGGTGGCTCTATACTCAATAACCTGCTAATATAGAGTGACTGAATGAAAACAGATACAGTGGTGGCTCTATACTCAATAACCTGCTAATATAGAGTGACTGAATGAAAACAGATACAGTGGTGGCTCTATACTCAATAACGTGCTAATATAGAGTGACTGAATGAAACAAGATACAGTGGTGGCTCTATACTCAATAACCTGCTAATATAGAGTGACTGAATGAAAACAGATACAGTGGTTGCTCTATACTCAATAACCTGCTAATATAGAGTGACTGAATGAAAACAGATACAGTGGTGGCTCTATACTCAATAACCTGCTAATATAGAGTGACTGAATGAAAACAGATACAGTGGTGGCTCTATACTCAATAACCTGCTAATATAGAGTGACTGAATGAAAACAGATACAGTGGTGGCTCTATACTTAATAACGTGTTAATATAGAGTTACTGAATGAAAACAGATACAAACACGCAAAAGAGACTTTTATACATATATTGGAAGGATACAGAAAGCACGAAAAAAGCTTGAGCAAATGGTGCAGTATAGAAAGGCTTAGAACGAGCTAATTAAAGACCTATGTTCTGCAGGTAGCTGTTAAGTCCTTTTTGCGCGTGAGAGTTAAGTGTATGAGACTTTCACATGCCAGTCTAGTTTTGACAGACGCACATGTGAGCGCATCTGATATAGATGTACATTGTTTAAATAGTTATGCGTACATTTCTACATCATCATTGAATGCAGATGACGCGCTTTTGTTGCGTCGATTTGTTGCTTTACAAATCATACCCTTGAGGCATTGTAATATTTCGGTCGTCGTTGATGGACGCATATTTTGGTGTTCTTTCTCCAATGTAAAGAGAAGACCCAGACTTACTAATATATTGAAGTACTCAAGAGTTTTATTCCTGGGGGATTGTTCCAGGAATTCGTTTACATTCACAATTATTGCCAGTTAACGGAACGTTTCAAGGTCTCTTGCCTCAAGACCTGTCGTAAAACGTGTGTGTAAACACACTTCTTTGTTAACAAGTATGCCCAGCCAATCCACGTTCAACAGACTCTGAGCCAGAATAAATTACACGAAGTATACGCCATCTTGTTCCCCCAAGATGGTGGCAGACAGAATAAAATTAGGCATAAGCCCTGTATTTTGGGACTCGGTCACGGAATGTACGAAACCGCCGAGAACCAATCAAAAGAGTTCCTTACGCACTGGCAGGTTCCTTGCGACTACCTATATAAACGGGCGCATTTTATTAAAAAAATACACACACAAACACGAAGGCCAGCACGACCAACTGGGGAAAGAGAAAGCTGTCAACATTGATTTATTGCTTACCTGCGTGACCGGGCACTCTTGCTTCACTAAAGTCGAGTCCAAATCTGACTTGTATTAATCTTAGAGGGTAGGTAAACTTACTATACACTTGTCGGAGAATAGGCCTACATCAGGTATATAATAGTTGTATTTTTTGTGTGTAATTTATACTACCTATACCTGTATATATTTAATATATTTTGTTTTACTATGAATGTATCAGGTATACTGATTGTATCTTGGGGAATTAGGTATAATGATTGTATTTCCTATTATGATTGCTGAAGACGATAACCAACCTGAAATATAACCTATCAGTCCTTTTTAGGGCTCATATAACTCCACCCTGAAATATAACCTATCAGTCCTCGTTAGGACTCATATAACTCCAACCTGAATATAACCTATGACTATATCATGTATAATGATTGCATGTTATAGTATCATGTATAATGATTGTGTATGACTGTTGAAGAAGGAAACCACCAGAAAAAAGCCTACACCTGTATATATTTAATATAACTTTAGATTTTGTTTTACTATGAATTTATCAGGTATACTGATTATATCTTGGGGAAGTAGGTATAAGGATTGTATTTTCTGGTATGATTGTTGAAGAAGAAAACCAACCCGAAATATAACCTAACAGTCCTTGTTAGGACTCATATAACTATAACAGTATTGTTAGGATATATTTTACCAGCCAATATAGCACTTATCTGATATGGCCTGGTATATTATAGGTGGAAGGAAACGGTTGTATCATACGGTGTACAAATTATTGGATGTATTCATGTATTGAATTATTAGAAAGAACGTTTTGCAAGTAGACACCTGTCTTGTCTCGCTATTGCTAAATCATACTGAGCCATGTTGTCATTCATCCTACATGCAGACACCTGAGACACGCTCATCTCATAAACACTAGAAATAGGTGGGCTTGATGACAGAAATTAGCCCCTATTTTTGCCTTGTTACAGGTTTATTCGTGTCATCTAACCTGAGGTCGTATGTTCGAGTCAATCCAGCTGCCTGGAACTTCGCAGGAGCATAGTGATTGTACCGGAGCTACATCCTTAGTCCCCCTCAGTCTTTGGTGGGCTAAAGGAACGATCATCAGCGGGTGTTCTGTGCAACAAATTAGGAAGGACATAACTGTTCTAAGAGATGAGTACACATTAGTACCATTTCCGTCGGCAATTGTGAGCAATTAACAGTCTAGGAAGAAAAAGTGATTTAGCGTATTGAGAGACAAGATTAACAGCACAGCTGATAAATTTTATATAATTAATTAACAGCACAGCTGATATCTATAATTTTGTTCCTATAATTGGAAGACTTGTAATATATATATATATATATATATATATATATATATATATATATATATATATATATATATATTTATATTTATATATATATATATATATATATAATATATATATATATATATATATATATATATATATATATATATATATATATATATATATATATATGTAAACGTGCAAATCCATTGCATTCCATCTTCCAACATCCACCCTTCAGCACAAGAGTAGATAGTGTATATACTTAATAAATAAGGAAGGGGAGCCGCGCTGGTGTAATGGCTACGGCGTCGTACTGGCGACCAGGTTTTCATGGTTCAAACCCGGGCTTCAGCGTTTGAAGGAATGTTTACGACCGGAAATTTGACTGAATAACCTGAACGGCTCCTGCACATAAATCCCATGTGGATGGGAAGGAGCGAAGCTCCTGACCGGGTAGGAAGGAAAGTCCACTGACCCCCCAGCCTCGCAATGACACGTCATTGGGCCAAAAGAGCTGGAAAGCTCGAGTGCCGCTGGTTAGAGAAAAAAAAAATAAATAAGGAAATTGTATTTGAACGACTTGTTAATTTTATAATTGTTAAGTGAAATCTGTTTCCTTGTTTTAATATCACAGTTAGTTACACAGCGGGGTGGCATTTTATGACGGTCTCCACTCTACTAATTTTTTCGAAATCAGATCATTCACAGCCGTAACTAATTTGTGATACCAGTAGTTCTCTCATACACTGGGACTTCACCATTTTCCTGCAGAAATTCTATTTCTGTATTGTCAGTACTATACTGATCTTAGAGCCAATAAAAACCTCACGCTACAAGACCCAAAGCCCTATTTGTCATGGCAGGACTTCCAATGTATCTGTCATGATCAATGGCTAGTGCGTCCCTCTGACTTGAGGAGCGATGATGTTCCAGATTAATTTATAATACATAAAGAAGTTAAAAACAAGGTTCCTTCGCAACGACCATGTATTTTGTCAAGCCGTTGACCTTCAGTTCATAAGGACCGGTGATGTCAATCAAACGGCTGTATTGATACTTATTGCTCGATGTATAATGATTACCAGATGTAACTACCTTTTGAACCATTCGTCTGACTGTGATGTCGTTGTTGCTGTCTACGTACAATAAAATATATTGTCTACTTATCTACATGGGTCCAGCATACTTGATCTACATGTTGGTCAATCATACGACCCTAACATTGCCTGTTACGTTAGTATTGTCTTCATTGGCCATTCATACGGCCCACATTCGCGTTATCAAATAATAGGTCGGCCACCCCTGTAAGCGCGACATAACTGACAACACCCTTGTCAGGCAAACATCAGGCAAACCCCCACACACCATCGTAACGGTAGCATTGTTAAGTCATGTTTTATTAATGGGAGTTAGGTGTTAAAGATTTATATGTATGGGTCAGATTTTTGTACACACGTTAGTTAGCACGCTTTAGTGATGAGATGATTTTTTGAGTTGGGGGCTTATTGCTCGATAATTTTTGAACACAGCTCAACTGTGTGGTTGCTAGTTGTTTAAAAAAAAAATATGATAAAGCAAGTTGTCGAATATTCTTAGTGTTAGTTTGGGGAGAGACGGTTGAGCTGAGCGATAGTCTCACGCGGTTAGTCCGCGCATGAGTAATTTTTACTGAGCTGTTCTGAGATGCAGTAATCTCGTGACAGTACGTTCCTGGCAGGGCTTCGGGATGGTGATTATCCATCTCGCTAGTGTGTTCCAGTGGGTTCTTTTTGTAAAGGAGAATATTTGATAAAGTGCAGAGTATATATATATATTTATATATATATATATATATATAAATATATATATATATATATATATATATATATATATATATATATATATATATATATATATATATATATATATATATATATATATATTATATATATATATATATATATATATATATATATATATATATATATATATATATATATATATATATATATATATATATATATATATATATATATATATATATATATATATATATATATATATATATATATATATATATATATATATATATTATCGAAGTGAAGATAGAGAGATTTACGGGAATGCTTTTCTCCCGGTGTATTTGTCATACAAAGCCTTGGCCTGCACGGGCTTATTGTTATACTGCATTTTGTTGTTCAAAGCTTGGATTATGATGGATTATTCATGTACTGCATTTATTACTCAAGCATTGGATTATGATGGCTTATTGTTGTACTGCATTTATTACTCAAGCATTGGATTATGATGGCTTATTGTTGTACTGCATTTGTGTTCAAAGCCTTGGATTTACTATGCTGGCTTGTTTATGTATAGTACTGATTATTCAAAACCTTGGAGTAGGTCAGCCCAAGTTATGTCATTATGAACCGTAATGCATGCGGTCCCGGTTAACGGATATTTGGATTTATTCAACCGATGCTGTATGTTTATGCTGTGAACTATTTATACCATGATGTCTACGTCACTGTGTCGGTAATAAACCGTGTATAACGTTATCAGTCGTTTCAACATTTCCTGACTCTTACGTTTACTGTGGTGTGTGGTTCCAGTCTGTGTTGGTATGCCAGAACCCTTCGCATTCGCGTATGTTGATAGTCACTCACTCACACACCTGTCGGCCATCCGTAAGCCCTACCTAAAGCTGATCGTCATTATCAGATCATTATACTTGGCCGCTTTGAACGAATGTTGCTCGTCCAATCTGGATTCAAATGTCACGGCCAGTTCAATCAGTATAACCTGAAGCGCTGCTGAAGAACGAAGCACTATATCCGACCGTCTCCGCGATTTTCTGATACTCTCTGGATATGCCCCTCGTCCAGGTAGGTCTACCGCCATCTCCCAATCGTTTGCACAGTCAAGAAGAGATGGTAAACTTCTACCAGGTTTACTCGGTTTGGGGTGTGCTGACTTTCCTGCCATCAGAAAGTATGTATTTGCGGTGCTCGGCCTTGCTATTCGCCTTCATCCTTGCCAGGTCTATTGTCGCAGCAAGCTCATTTAGCACTTTGTTATGGCGCCAAGTGTATCGCCCTTGCCCTAATGACACCTTACACGCCGAGAGCACGTGTTCAAGTGTCTGCCTCCCTTGGCACAGGGGGCACTACTCATCATCCGACTTTCCCCATTTCACAAGGTTTGTGGCCGACGGCAGCAGGTCATACATTGATCTAACAACGAAGCTGAGCCTAAGAGGTGCCATATGCCATATATCATTCCATGTCAAGGACCTCTGCAAGGCTCCTTTCCATGTAGTCCACTGGCCTTGTTAGACCTGCTGCACTGCTTTTTGCAACTTCTTATCATTTTCAGCTCCTCGTATCTCCTGAACTACCATGTCTCTGCGCTCCCTGTTTGATGCCTTGGACGACCAGCGGATGTCTCCATGACCAAATCCCCGTCTATTCGTTTGTGTGTATCCGATTACCTCCCTCAGTTTGAGTGACTCTTGGGCAGCATCAACAGCTTCTTCCACTCTCCACTTCCTTCCCGTTTTCAGTGTGGGTTGAATGGACTTAACCACGTCATCAGCTGACTCGCGTAACATCATTGCAAGCCTTGCCTTTCCAACTTTGTACTCTTCAACAACTGACTTGAAGGGAAGCAGAAGTTTTGACTTTTTGCAGTACAGTACTACATCTGACAGACCTGGTGGAACTCTTAGCCATTTCCTCATGAACTTGTTGACCTTCTGCTCTATAGCTTCCACTGTACTTGTGCTTATTTCATATATAAGCAGTGGCCACAGCAACTTCGGTATCAACATGAACTGGAGGCACCACAGTTTGAACTTTCCCAGGAGTCTGCTTTGGTCTATGATCTGTAGTCCTCTGTTTCCCTTTTCTATTGTCTGTTGCACTGCCTTCGAGTCTTTATATAATTTGAAATAAACATGCAGTTGTAAGTCTTACATATTTCTTATCATGGCGCGTTGAATGAAAACGTTTTGGCACAATCTTGTTTTATGTATGTTCAATACCCGTACAGCCGTATGCACTCCCATCATTCAACCAATAGCATGGCACGACGAATAAAATCGTTTTGGAACAATCTTGTACTATATTATTTGCCGTATCTCACAAATATTTTTTTAACTTTTATATTTGATTACAGTAACATTACAATGTTTTACATAGTTAAAAATTAATGCAGCTTAAAAGTTTAAAATACATAATCCAAATACTTTTCTCTAAAATAATAGTAACTTTTTCTTTTCACATACATTCTATCACAAATTTGAGTTTGTATATTTTGGATGTTTTTAATACAGCATGTAATTATTCTGCCGCCCACATGAATGCTTAAATCGCCCACTAGTGAAGAGCACTGGCGTAAGACAAGAGTTATGCTGTGATCGTCTCGAGGTAAAGTGTTGTGTTTTTAATGTTTTAAATTCTTGCTTACACGCCGATTGTGTTTGCCCTTCATGTTGCTTCTGGCACTGTAGCATTCACCTTGAATCTTTTAGATGTCTAAAATGTTTTTCTTTGGAAACGGCACAACCGTTTCACATAAGTATTCTCACAGTGTATGTGTGTCTTTCATTAAAACTATGAAAACATTCTTTTATTACAACCTTGTGCAGTAAAACCTACGTAGCTGACTGTAGCGTGGTGATTTTAAGAGAGAGTGAGAGAGAGGTAGAGAGAGAATGGAAGAGAGAGAGAGAGAGAGAAACCAACAGGAGGAGTGAAAGAATAAAAGAAATATCTATCACCAATTCTTGTGGGCTAGTTCTGAGAAAATCATCCCTCTCTAGCGGTAAAAGTTCACAAGATTATTTGTCTATTGAAAAGATTGTCTGACAATGAATGTCGTATGAAGGCAACAAGAACTGATTGTTAAAGTACAATCTTGTGAACAGGGAGGCTATTTTTAGAAATAGATAACCTCATCCTATCGCAAGGAAGGTCTTTGAAAGTGGAACAGAGACAACTGATTGGCATTCCCGGGATATACATCCCTCGCTGATTTACTACATTTACAATTACGGCTCGGCCCCTAGGTAAACAAGTTATAAATAGTTACTTCAACTACACTTCTTGCCAAATTTGTCTTGTCTTTGATCCACCATCGCTGAGTGATAGAACAAACATAAATACCTTGAATGAAACATACACTATTGAGAAAATGATAGAATTTTCCACACACACACAAAAAATCCAATTTACAGTTTATTCTTTTTTTTTCAAACGCAAAACAAAGAATATTATTAAACAAGTACCATGGTTGCTTTAACATTTAAAAAAAACCTGTATCCTTTGGGCAGTATGCACTGTTTCGTATTCCGCTTTCAACGTAGAGTAGTTTTGTATATAATCATCAAGTTGTGGGTTCTGCCTCTTCGAGATGTATTTTGTCTGCTGAGTTGTTATTTCTGTATGGCTCAATGGTTGCAGGTTTACTGTTTTAGGGTTCAGGACCTTATAGTTTCAATATTGCCGTTGGAGGAATATTGCAATGAGGCTTTGTCAAAGAATGTCACCATTATTTCCGTGTAAATGCCACAAATGTGATTGTCAATGAAATATACCCCATATTACTCATCTCCCTTTAAGATGGAACCCAATAGAGTGGTTGGATCTACTCGAGGACATTGTGGAATTGAGTGAGAAAACACGTTTCTTCTCTGTGGATTTTTAAATGTCGTCTGCGCACTAATTCAAAATTTTCACACGAGATGTAAGGGTGGTCTATAGATATTAGATGTTAGATTCCGCCTATCTATTCTGTTAGTTCCAGACTTGCATAAGGCAAATTCCTAGGTAAGCTTTCGTGCAAGGGAGCCGCTGGCAAGGGAGCCGCTGGCAAGGGAGCCGCTGTAGCGCAGTGGTTAGTGCACTGGCTTCCTAGCTCGGTGGTCCATGGTTCGATCCCCAGTTGAGGTGGGATTTTTTAGACCGCAAACGGCTCCGGGGTCGACCAAGCCTCATGAAGTGGGTACCAGAACAGCTCTGGGATGGTTAAGGCGGCCGGCGTGGTGCTGACCAAATCACCCCTAGTGTGCCGATGGTCAAGAAAATACGAGCCTAACACAGTATTCCCAATATGCCTCAATAGGTGTGTAACGGGATCCTTCCCCTCCCCACTCCCTTTACCTTTAAGGAGTACAGGTATTTGAAACCTGTCCAATGATGGCCGGCAATCCGTTTGTCCTGTGTACTTAAGAAGAATGGATAAGGAAAGATCGCTGACCGTTGATGTCCACACGTGAAGGAATATTTTGCATGTGTTAGAATCTAGCGGCTGGAATTTCTGCATTTTTTTTTTTTTTCATGCAGGCGGTTTCCGTTTTACATTTTGTTTACAGTGTTCTCGTAGAGATGCCGTCTTCCTGACTGAAATTCTCTTTGTCGTTAGACTTGCGTCCGTACAGTTACGCAACCACGACAGGTCGACGACGTACAGGTGAACTGATGATTCTATGAAATCAGGTGAAAGGAGCAAGAACTTTGAGGTGAGGTCAAAGTGGCCTTGTTAAAAAAAGCACATAGCCCTGGATTGACTACACAAAATAACGAAAATAGAGGAAGAATGAGTTTGACGAATATGAAGAGAAATTCTGTAGAAATAGCGAAATGAGAGAAAATGTTGGGATAGAAATGAAAAAGAAAACCAGAGGTAGTCAAGAGCGCTAAGAGACACAGAAAATAACTGAGATCTGGTTGTTTAACTTACAGCGTCTGTGAAATCCAATATTGTTGGAAAATATGTAGCTTCTGCCACTTCTCTTGGGATGTGCTGTAAAGTAATATTCGCCAGCTTCCACATCATTCGTTTCATTTTGAGCAAGTTTTCCAAAGTTGGGGTTAAATGTGTTCGTATTTCTTATAGGAAATGGATGCTCCTCTAGACAGAGTCAAACTGTGCCAGTTGTTAAATTGTTAAGAAAACTAACAACTTATCGTGGCAAGGTATGTTTGACAATGTTTTCCACAAGTCGATGGATTCGGACTCGAGGCGGACTTTAGTCACCACAACAACTCGACACGAGACTCGACTTGATTTTCTTATTAGCACCTCGACTCGACTTTGGAATTTCTAGTTTTGGCGAACCCTATTTCGCCGTAATAAAATATTGGAATTAGAGATTGTTATTTTTCAATATTATTTACATTAATTGCTATGATCGGTTGAATAAAAGCGATTGTGTATATAAACCGTTAAACATTTTTAAAATGGGACTAGACTTGGGACTCGTCTTGAAAGCTACTGTTAGGGATTAGAGTCTCGACTTGCGGACTTGTACTAAAAGACTTGGGACTCGACTTGAGACTTGTACTAAAAGACTTGGGACTCTACTTGAGACTTGTACTAAAAGACTTGGGACTCAACTTGAGAATTGCTGGAGAAAGACATTAAGACAACTCTGACGTCTGTAACACCTTGCCACTTATGTCAGTGGTACTGCACTACCCCGTCAGCGACAACAACCAGAAAGTACGCACGCCAGTTAACTTAGCAAAAATTGTATATATCATATGCATTAACATTGTAACATTAAAAAAATAGACCAAACAGTCTATTTAAGTTAGAGAACGAAAGCCTCACACCCACTTTATCGCACGTCAGTTAAAAAGAACGTTCATAAATTATAGTTAGAATTTCAAAAATTTCCTGCATCTGTGTCCCTATTTTCTACATACTCATCTTCTTCTTCTTTGATCCATAGCCGCCAACCGTCAAAGCAGTAAGTGGCCATCACGCTGGGCGTCTTGTAGGGCAACAACAAATTGATTCCAATTTGCTCGGTCGGCGGACATCCTTCGTACAGTGCCCCAACTCTGGTTTATTTTTTGCATCTCGGCTTCCACAGTTTTCCGCCAAGTTGTTTTGGTCGGCCTCTCTTTCGCTTTCCCTCGGGGGTCCATAGCATAGCTGTTCTTGTGATGGTATCAGGGTCCCTTCTGAGGACGTGGACAACCCAACTCCAGCGTCTGCCAGCTATGATGGTGTGCATGTCCTCCTGGTTACTCCGAATAAGTAGTTCTTGGTTGGTGATGGTATTCGGCCAAAAGATTCGGAGAATTTTCCTTAGGCAGATTGTGTGAAAAGAGGACAGTTTCGACATTTCCTTCTCTGTTACTCTCCAGCATTCCACACCATAGAGAAGCACAGAAAGTACACAGCTCTCATACAGTCTTAATTTAGTGTTTGTGCTGTACTAGGAAGACTTCCAAATGTTGTTGAGACTAGCAAAGGCTGTTCTCGCTTTATTCATTATGTTGTTAATGTCCTTGCTTGTTCCGCCGTCAGGTGTTACTATGCTTCCTAGGTAAGTAAATGTGTCTGTCTGGTTCTAACTTCTGGTTCTTTACTGTTATTGGCTCAGGATTGCCCACATTTAGTGTCATGACCTCTGTCTTTTTCAGATTGATGTTCAGACCAAGCTATTGGTCATACTTAGTCAGTATATCGGTTTTTACTCGGATGTGTTGATGTGAATGCGCGAGTAGTGCAATGTCATCTGCAATTCCAAGTCTTCCAGTGTAGAAAACGTTGTCCATCTAATTCCTCTTGGACTGCCCTCTGTTGTCTGGCGCATCACCCAATCTATGGCTGTCAAAAATAATGTTGTTGATAAGGGGCATCCCTGTCGTACTCCTGTTTACATACTCATATTAACATGCAAATCCTTTCACATTTTTTAACGGTCGGACCTGTGGATCCTTGAAAAATCCCAAGGTCCCTAACATTGGTCACTGCTGCCCATTTCTTAAGATGGGCCTTGATGATGTGACATCCCAGTTACATTGGCTTCTTCGATTATGCATTTTAAGGCTCTATTCTCACCCTCACTCGCCCTGTGAGGGTGTCGGCTGATGATATTTATATATGTATATCTTCTTTGCTTTATCCTGGTTGTGTGTTTCCTTGGGGGTGTGCCCCATCTATCTCCACTCTCTTCTGTAATCTCCACCTGTGTTTATTGCTACCTGGTTCTCTTCCACTACCTTTGTTATTACACCTGGCTATCTAAAACGAAGGAAAGGATAGAATCATAAAGTAGGACCAATCATATATTTTTGATTAGTGGATTAATTTCTCTTGTTGTTTTCCTGTGAGAATCAAATCTCACTTTGTTAAACCAGGCTCCGACATCCTGATTTATAACATTATTTTTGAGGGTTTTACATTGTTCACACACAAACACATACACGCAGCATCACATAGTTCTCTAAAAGTCGCACTAAGCTCAATAAAACGGATAAAGGAATGAAGAGGCAAGAGAAGAGGAGGAGGAGCAAAGTCATGTGACCACCTCAGGTTGCCACTTCGAGTACAGTTCATCAAATTTATCTTCGGTCTCCCAGCTTCCACAAACACTTTTCATAAGTGCTCAAATCTAATTAAGGAAACTGTTTCCATTTAGCCATTTCCCGCAACTGTGTTGTCAGGGAGTCTAGAATTGCAATAGAAAGACGGTAACTGTAAAAGTAAACAAAAGGGTATTAACATACGCAAGCAGAATGACAAAGGAATAATCCGTTTGTGAAAGAAAGATGAGTGTACAGTAAGGTAGCGAATGCAGAACTCAAGCGTCCTGTGGACACGGGCAGGGAAGAAAGTGAATAGAAGTCATCAAGTAAAATAGTTACAAGAACTCTATTAACTAAAGGTAAAGGTAGTCCCAGGGGGCTTGCCACATTTCTAGGGCGCTACAGCAAGATGGTAAAATACCTTTTTACAAGCTAACAGAGAACATTGGGGGAGGGGGCCCACAGAGGTAAGTGAAGCTCAGAAGGCTCAAAAAAAGTTGAGAACCTTTGCCATAGGAGATACTGTCATAGGGGAGTGGGGCGGGTAGGTATAGATTGAGAAAAGACTATGTCTGAGTTCAGACAGATTATGTCTGAGTTCAGACAGATTATGTCTGAGTTCAGACAGATTATGTCTGAGTTCAGACAAATTATGAATTTGAAAATGTGAAAGTAGATAAGAACAGAGTCAATAATGAAATTATGGGGAGAGATATGACTTTTGAAGAGCAGTTGCGCCACGTCTTCAGCCTCCTACGACTAACTTTTATTAAGTCAATCTCTCGCCCAGTCCTCCTATGCTCAGAGATAACAATAAGGCAGTAAGGGACATACGACACGACATCCAGGGACAGTTATAAGAGAAGAGATCCTGACAATAATAGGTAATTTTGTGTTTTATTAAACAAACAAAAAACAAAAAACAACCACCACAAAAATTGGAAAATCAGTTTGCCTTCAAAATATCTGAAGGCTAAAAAGAGCAGTCAAATTCACCAAACAAAAATATTGGCCAACACACACGAAGGTGCCTAATGAGTGTAAATTTATTCCAGCGCACACCCACTTTCAAAGGACACGAGTGATGGCAATGAATGCTAATGCGTTAACTCCAGCACACCTGCGAAATTTCTTTTAGCCGGTCGCTAGAGACCTCGGCTCACAAATTAAAAATTAATATAAGTGAGGGCTCGCTAGGAGCGCCTCAAATAGGTGATAAGTAGCCTGAAAACCCCACAAGTGCTGAGACTGGTAAATCGTTGGCTTCTACTTCTTGGCTGTAAGCTAGTATAATCCAAAGTGATAGAGTGTAAAGGGGTTACACTGATGTAACCCAGAAGAATGAATGGCAATTGTAACAGCCCATAGGTTCTGTGATGAGCGATATGAAATTACTCCACACTGAAAAACAAACATCCGTTAGAATGGTCGGCTGACAAGCCGTGTTGTCGGAATAACTTGGGGCTGCGAACATGGGGCAAAATAATTATAATCCAAAGGCACTTTCTGCTATCTGCCCAAATCTTATCCTGACGACTCGTTTTGGGCTCGTACTAGAGCACAGACAGCTGCAATCTTGACCAGTTCTGGAAAATACAGATACTCAAGAATATATACATATCTACACGACCATAGAACACCCAAGACTAAACGTTTACAACCCCAATTGACTGCACAGTCTTTTCTTTCCATCACGAAAACGAATACACTCCATGTCAAAACATACACCTTGCAAACCCCTGATACAAACATATACAACGCACACCTCTTTCCCCCTTCTCTCTCTCTGGGGCTTGACGGCGCTATAGCGCTGGACCATAATGTAGCCAGTCATGCGTGAAACGCCTTGCTTGCGTTCGCTTCGCATACGCGCAATCTGACTCAGGCCAAAAGCGAGGATTTTAGCCACCAAAAACAAGAAACATGTTATTAAATTAACTGGCGTGACCAACACCCTTGTAGCAAATTAAAAGCGAAACTCTATACAGAACTAAATTATACACATTTAAAAGGAAAACACCATGGTCAAATAAATTGATATACATGAATTTTCTGTCTTTTAAGATTATATATATATATATATATATATATATATATATATATATATATATATATATATATATATATATATATATATATATATCTGTCTTATCTCATCTTCTTAAAATTGGTAGCGCGCTTAATACATTATGCCTCCCAGATCTCGCAAAATTTACTTTTCTTTAAGAATTAAATATCCGAGATGAAATAAAATAACCCGGGATTAGAATATATATCTCTATAACTATACATATATGTATAAATAAGCTAACACGCCCAAAATTAACTATACGAAAAGTGCGGTGTGCTTACCAAATCAAAGAATTATCTCCACACAAATACAGTTAGAAAACGGCTCTCAACCGTAGTACAGACTGGCAGCAAAATCCTAGACGAAGCAACTGGTACCAATTGTTAGAGACCAGCCCTATTATAGTAAGAAAAATATCAGATGTTCGGTTCGCATTCGCAGACCGTTCAAGCTGAAAAGAGAACAAAAGCCGTAATACCATGCAAGAGCTTCTGTGGTTGCCCCTAGCCGAAGGAAAGTGGCGTAATGTTAACCTACACGCCCGTATCTGCGAGAGACTTAAGCTCGGCTGGCAAACCGAAAGACGGCAAGAATAAAAGACAGAGTTTCCCCGGTGCTTGGGGTACCCTGTACTAAGAGAAACTGAGATATTTGCCGCTTCCCCCAGTAATATACATTAAAGATTCTTTTGCAAAGTGCATCTTTGCACGTGCAAGGAGGTGGGCCTAGCTGGGTTCTAGCAAAATTGACAGTCAGAGAGATAATTAGAGCTGTTAAGATAAAAAATGACAGAAAGTGGGCATAGACAAAATTAGAAAGAAAACAGCGCAGACCACTCGGAGAAAAGAGGCAGACATTTCTATCAACCCGTCACAGGGAGTGAAGTCCTAGCGACTTCCGCATTCTAGGTCTAGCTTTATGAGTTAGGGTGATCAGTTACTTTCCTCGCTGCTTTTGCCTTCCTTAACTTAAGAGCAGAGTTACGTACGCAATAGCAACTGAGTAGACTGGAGCGTGATGCTACCAGATTTCGATATCAGAATCCGGTAAATTGTCCGAGAGGAAACAACTCTAATCGCTGAACCAATTGGGCTACATCAATAAAATTGAAGTAGTTGAATCGTTAAATAAGTAAGACATTAAAAAAAATTAGAAAAAGTAGCTATTTCTGGTTCTTTTTTTTTTTGCGGGGGGAGAGGCTAGGGGTGGTAGAGGAGTGGAAACAGTGTATGTATTACAGGGGGGAAAAACTTTGTTGAGAAATGCTTGTTATCTATAATTTACAACAGGCACGAAACAGAACGCAGCTGAACGGATAAAGAAAGATGCAGCAGCCATTTTGATTCTTCCACTGTGTAACTGATACACGAAATAAATAAAACTATTTTGACCATATGACTATAAAGAGGTTTATATACATTATTGACAAATGATATCAGAAGAGACCATTGAGGGCCAAAGAGAAAGAGAAAGAATATTCATTCATTTATTCATTCATCCATCCATTACCTTTCAGCTCCCTAGGAGCATATGCCTTAAAAAACTTATGCTAAGTCTTCCTGTCTCGTGCCATCAGCTTAAGGTCTTTCCATGTTCTCTTCTTCCCCATCATTTCGGTCCACAGTTCTCGTATCTATGTGTTCTGTGGTCTTACTTTAACTCTCGTACTCTGAGGACTCTGGAGTAAGGACTGACTTGTAATGCTTTCAACGGGTTTTCTCACTGTGTGCCCTATTAATCTCCTGCATCCTCTTTTCCTCTCTTACTCCACTGGCACTTGTCTAGTTCGTGTCATCAGTTCCACATGAGTGATCTTATCAAACAACTTAAATCATTCTATTCTACGCAGGCATTCATTTACGGAAGTCTGGGTCTTTTAGGTTGTTGTTTTTGTGGAAAGATGATTATTTCGCTGTTCGTGGGAAGGAAACACCAGAGTATGTACAGAAGTTAGCCTGTGTGCCTTCAAGACAGGAGACACACATTGTTGGAGATTCGTCACAGCCAACTTTTGATGTGGAGACTGTACATATTATGAGCTGACAGCTTAACAGACAAACAACTCTTCGCAAACGTCAGCACACAAGTGTTTTTTAAAAGGACTAAATTTTTTAACTGATGCAACTGGTTTAAATAGAAACAGGCGTAATAAAATAAGTGGAATGCGAATGAACTTGTACTTATAATAGAATATATTACAGTTTTACTTATTTAAATTTAAGTGCACTTTTCTTACACGCTACAGACTGGGTTACGAAAACACATACCAAACAGTGTAGATGGAATTCAATGAACTCCTATAAAACAGTTTGAAGTTCTACATCGGGGATTCTTAACCGGGGGTATCCATACCCCCACCCCCGGGGGCGGGGGGGGGTATGGGAACCTAATGATGAGGGTATTGGAGCGGATCTCTGAACAGCTTGTGTATTTATACTTTTTTATATCAATAAATGTGACGAAGGGGATATAGGGACATATTTGGCAATCCACTGAGGGTCTGTATTCGTTAAAAGGGCATATACACCCAGAAAAAGACAAAAAAGGTTATTTTTGATTTTCATATAATAATTGTGTTTTAAATATTTATAAGCCTTTTTACTTTGATATTCTTTTTGAATTATGTGTTTATCTGTAATAGTTTATGAGTTATCAATGTTCAAAGAGAATCAGATAAGTGTTTTAACATTTTAAAAACTAAACTTTAACGAAAACAGGGCTTGCGATTCACAGTTCCGGTGATATTTTCTACAATTTTAAAGCTATAGCCTTCAAATTTTGCACACTTATAGCCCATGTTATCCTTTATGGCATGAACCTCCACTGTTTTCTTACATGGTATAGAAACAGAGATATTGCTATACAAATTTCTAAATTTGTGCTATTTAAAAGGGTCATATTGCAAGAGCCATATCTACAAAGCTCATTGGGGTAGACATTTTTGGGTGGTTCACGCCATAGGTAGGGATGTTATGCACATCATCTGCTGGTTTGGCATTCTTTGCACCTTTTATGTGAGTGAAATTCATTCCCAGATGCACTGGGGGTTTTTCTTTCATTTTTTATTTCATCACTTCATGTTAATTAATTATTTTCACATAAAACATTAAAATTTATAAAGTAAACTTTGTTCATCATAAAATATAATATCTCTTGTAACATGTGGCCAAATTTTATGTCAACAAGTTCGTTAGTTATTTTTCTGTTAATTTTTAAAAAAGATAACCCATTTCTGGGTGGGTGTGCCCCCTTAGAACCCCCTGATCTAAATTTTGCCGATTACCTGAGTCTTCTGTCTCATAACCGTAACCAGATGCAAAAGAAATTTTAAAAAAATATTTGATGAGAGCTCACAGCAAATGTGGTATGAAAATACAGAGGAAAAAGACGAAGATTGTTAGAATAATTGCAGCAAACAATAGCAAAACTGCACGTCGAGAACCACCGCTTCAAGATGTAACTAATTCATATATCTTCACAGCAAGTTAGACAGCTTTGGAGGAACAGGCGGTGATACCAAAATCTCATCTCATTTCATCTCATAATCGGAACCTCTTCTACCCCGTGAAACGAGGTGTAGAGGGTACCCAAGTGCACAAGGCCCATGGGCGGGACATGTAATCGAAGTGACTTGGCAAACAGGTGATTAGCCCATTGTGCCCGGACTTGCCCTCATGTGTACTCATATTCGCTATGAAACCTCCGAACTATCGAGACGTCATTCCAGCCAAAATGGACAGAGCCTCATATACCCGAAGGTTTCGAGGGATGTCCTTCCTCATCTGCACAAAGGCATTTATAGAGGAACTCTCAGGACCCGTAGGTCTGAGGAAAGGAGCAAATCTGAAGACAGGCACAGCAGTCTTTGGTACTGGGAGGTCTCCACTCAGAGTGGTTTACCACACACAGTCAGTAAAGACAAAGGTCGCCTGCGGCTAAATACCAAAATAAAAATAGAAATTTTACTTAGGACCTTAAATTGCGTTGATAAATTAATAGAAATAAAAATGAATCAAACTCATCACAGAAAGAAATATTCAACTGTAATATGGCGGCAGTCCTAATGTACAGCCCTGAAGAACAACATAGAGTACAACCAAAAAGGTACACTTTCATAAATGTGCTTGTGAATAATAGAATAATAAAAGGATTAAAATGGTATGACACAATCACAAACCCGGATTTGATCAGAAGAACCAGACAAGCCTAAGTGGATTCAAAGTGAGAAGAAGAAGTTAGCAATAGATAGGACACACACATCTGCTGATAGCATTACAAAGCCTTCCCCCATGGTAAGAGAAGGAGAGGGAGATTGACAAGACACGAAGATAGGAACTGTAGACAGGCGTGCAACGGGTAAAGAGATATGGGAAGATCTTGAACGGGTGGTACAGGACAAGAAGCCTTTGTGCGTATGTTTTGCTATGTGTCACGGATTGCCTCCCCTTAGCTCTGTACTAGTGGTCCACCAGTGGCCAAAACTCAAGAGTATCTAAAATGGGTCGTTAAAGGTGTCTACCTTCGCACAAGATTACTCTTGGCAGAGTTGTAGATAGAAGGGTAATGACGCTTCTATCTCAAGGTAATGCCCACAAGATATTTTCAGAAGTCAAGAACAATGCTGCATAGGGCAGAGCAATTGTTAACTTATATCTGATCCGTCGCCTTTTGTGAAGAATTAAGCAATGGTTTTAGCCCGTTCAGGCCCCCAGCTGGTGTAAATCCGGCGAAATTCTTGTATAAGTATTTGCTCTTTAGATGTAAATAAATGTCTAGATGTATGTATGTATGTATATATATATATATATATATATATATATATATATATATATATATATATATATATATATATATATATATATATATATATATATATATATATATATATATATTATCTATATATATATATATTGTTAAGGATAGATTTGGGATGCAGATAAAATAGTGTGGCATGTTACTACACGCTAGCACATTTCCATTTTTATGTGAGGAACTGTGTTCGCCTGTAGACAAACTACGGTTTGCACAAAGCGTCCACCCGTGGTGAGCGAAGCGTTCACCCGTGTTGAGCGACGGTCAACTAGTGACGTTTTCTGTCACATGTCGTGGCGTTCAGTGTGTTAATTAATTGGGCTTCCGTCTTTGTGTTTGCGTCCAAGCGAGATGTAATTTTTCGAGCTCCGGGATAATGGAGAGTGATATAAATATATCCATTGTGGCATTATTGATTTTATGAGGCCGCCACGTTATGTGTAAGATGGTTCATAAAACTTATCTAGAAGTTCATACCATAAATTACTACAAGTAACTTTGAGATAATGAGGCAACTAATATTTTGTTTGGCCTGATTTCGTCTGCCGCATTACTTTGGTTTTCGTGGATTGTCCGAACCTTTAGTACAACGGCCAGGATTGAGTGGAGATGAGAGGAGTGTATTATTATTATATTATTGCCACTTAACGATGCCTAACGTTTGAACCTTATTGACGGACCAGGGATAATCTACTACGCTTATCCATTGCCATGTACTTTTGATGTTTGATGGACGTTATTGTGAAGTGACTTTATGTATCAAGTGTCAACCATGTTTTCCCGTGGACCTGTTCACCTACCGGCTTTGTTATGTGTACTGACCATAATGACCTGAATGAACACCTGCTATCATTCGCGTATACATGCATGATCCTCTAATTTATCCCACCGTAACACCATATAATTTACTGGCCTGTATGGTTTTGGATCGATACTTTCATCAGGACATGGTTTTCAAATTCACGTGAGCAAGTATACCTTCGTACTTTGCAAATCTACAGCTACCATTTAATTAGTATATTCGATCTTTACTCCTGTTCAGAGTGTTATTGTGAACACACCGCTTCGTGAGCTCAGTCATTATCAACGGGTCCAGTTGGATAACGAACGCTGCCACTGCGCATGTCCAATGTTCCAGTTTCAATGTCCTATTGTTCGCTGTAACGTTCAAGATTACAATTTCAAGCCAACCAGTCTGCAAGTTTATTACGTGTTCCAGTCTACATCACAACGTTTGTAAGATTCTTTCAAATTTCAAGTCTATGCCACGGCGATGTCAAGTTATTTGTGCCAAGTCAACACAACGTTTCGAGGTCTACACAGTTTATGATGCTCATCTGACTGCGACCGTGTATTTGTTTACATTTCATCCGTGCTTCACTTGTATTGAGGGACAGTGTTGTTCCAGTGTTGACGCCTTTTTCCGGACTTGCATCTGATCGGATTACGATAAGATAAGTGCCTGTTAATACACTCTTGTATCTTTGCCGCGGTGTAAACCTTTTTGTTACATCTGTGTTATTCGTTTTCTTGGTTTCTATGTCTTTGTACAAATCTGTTGTTAGCGAGACATGTCATTGTAAAATGACCGCTCAGCAGATATTTCTATAGGTTTTGCTTACATTTCTCAAGCAGGGAAATTTCCGACACGAGTTTTCTCACCGACGTTTAGTTCACTGCCTGTTTAGTGTGACCTAATTTGGTTAGGTGTGCTGCTCCGTCCTTTTAGTTGTCAGTTTTTGTAGTGTGTTGGTTTTGTTTTCTTCTCCTTAGTTGACAACCATTCTGTTCGTAATGCCAGTCTAACCTTCTATCACTTGTTTACATTTATATATATTGTTACAGGTCCTGTCCTGTTTTTTTAAGCAGTAAGTCTGTTCTATTTGTTGTTTTCTTCTTAGTTTCCCATTTGCATTCTTCTTCGTTTACTTGCTGCTATTATTACATTGTCTTGGTCACTTGTACTTGTCTTTTGTTTAGTTCCATTAATTCCGTTCTTGTACATTATCATAATTTTTTTCCTCCTCTCTTTCTCGTTTCCCTCATATCTTTACTACTGTTGGTCTGTCATACTATATTATTTTGTTATTGATTAGTAATATTAAGAATCTATTTGCATTGATAATATTGCAAAGCATAAAGCTAGTGAATTGGTATTGACGGACTAATTGAGATACATTTATTACATAATTTATAATATTGATAGTAAGATACTGAAGAAGTAAATAATGGAGTATCAGGAATTTATTACTATGGGCCAAGAATATGGTTACAAGGCGAAGGAATTAATGGACTTTGCCAAAGCGGAATTCAATGCCAAAGAAAATCAAGAAGCCCTTGAGAATAAGAGACAAAGAGATGCACGGTATGAAGAGCGAGAGCTCAGAAAAGCAGAGCTACTTGCGGAAGAGAACAAAAGGATTGCAGAAGAGCAATTAGAAGAAAAAAGTTGGAAAGACAATTAGAGGAGAAAAAGTTGCAACAAGCTGCTGAAGCAGCAAAACTTGCACATGAAAAAGAATTAAAAGAGAAAAAGTTGCAACAAGCTGCTGAAGCAGCAAAACTTGCACATGAAGAGAAAAAGTTGCAACAAGCTGCTGAAGCAGCAAAACTTGCACATGAAGAAAAAATGGCAACTTTACGTATTGAAGAGCAAAGAGGGCAACATCAGAGTAGACAAAATGACGACTCTAAACATAGAGGTTTCTCTAGCAACCACAATAGCGGTTTTGTGAAATTTCGTTTGCCTGTGTTTAAGCCAGAAATAGACGACATTTCGTCCTTCTTACAACGCTATGAAAATGTTTGTGAAGAAAATAATCTTGATATGTCTCATTGGTGTACAAGATTGATGGATTTCATGACTGGTGAATCCTTAACGGCCCTGTGCCAATTGGACGGGCCGAATAGACGCAATTATGATGCTGCTAAAACATTATTATTAAAACTTCATCAGTTAGACGCTGAAGGTTATCGTTTGAAGTTCAAACATATGATTCCTGAAACTGGTAAAGATTTTACACAGTTTGTAGCTGCAACTCGACTAACATTTAATAGATGGATACGGCTTTCCGGCATTGAAGGGAATTATGAGGGCCTTAAGGACTTATTATTGCGAGACAAAATTTTGTCTTCTGTAAGCAGACAACTGCGAGAATATCTACAGGAAAGGAAGCCGTCGAGTTTGAGTTCAATGGAGGAATTATATAGCCAATATTGTAATGCACATCCGAGAGTTTGTGTCAGTAACAACACTATTAAGGAAGCTTTACCTGTTGCCGCAGCTACAACTTGGAAACATAACAATTATAGACAAAGATCCTATAGTTTTGATGGGAATTTCAAACCAAGCAAATTCAATAACTCACTACCATATAGAGGCAGACAACCAAATAGGAACCATTCACCCCAAAACAGAGGTAATTTCCGACAAAACTCAGAAGAGAGAAGGAATGATAATTTTGGTAACTATAATAAGAATTGGAATAACTGGGGACCAAATAACCAAATGTGTTCACATCGGAATAGGTCACAAGACTATAGAAATCAAGGAAACAAAAAAGAAACCAAAGATATAATGACAGGAGTCAAAAAAACTTTTCCTACGATCAGAGACATAAATCACGTTCTAGAAATACTGCATATTCGAACTACCATGCTAACTCAGCAAACACTGCCGCTACATCCGAGAGTGTGCAGGACAACAATGTTGTTAATCATTCAGCTTCATGTTGTTCGTTTGACTTTGATACTGCTTCACAGTGTCCAGATTGCCAAACTTTATTCCAGCCTAATGTGACTTCCTTGTTAAAATGTGGTCATCCGCTACCAGCATTTACTGCTTCATCAGCACATGATGGCACAGAGGTACTACAGCTTCATAGAGGCTTACTGAATGGCACTCAAGTTACAGTACTCCGTGATTCTGGTTGCACGACTGTCGGAGTGAGACAGTCATTAGTACATCCGTCTCATGCAACGGGTGACTTTGTTAAATGTGTAACTTTTGGTGGGACAGTGGAATTTTATCCCACAGCCGTGGTGGATATTCACTCACCATTTTTTACAGGCAAGGTTAAAGTGTGTTTGTTAAGGAGCCCAATAGCGGATGTCACACTTGGTCAGATACACGGCAGCAATGATTGCTCACCCGAAGAAATTGTTCAATGGGAACGTCAAAATTTATCAACTGCTGCTGCAGTTACTACGCGTGCCCAGGCCAAGGCACTAAAGGAAAATGATGATACCGATCCTGGAATTCAGGACAATTTGCACGTTTACTCTGATATAGACAAACAATCCTTTATCAAACTTCAAAGAGAAGACAACTCTTTGAAGAAATTCTTTAGATTAGTCAAAGATAATGATTTCATTGATGATAATTTGTCACCAAAACAGTGGTACACACTTAAAAATGATGTATTGGTTAGGAATTTTAAAGATTCATCTTTAATCAGACATCAGGTGATGGTTCCCCAAAAACTTCGTCTGTACATTTTACAACATGCACACGATTCTCACTGTGCTGGCCATATGGGGTACTCTAGGACGCGTTCCAGAGTTTTGTCCTCTTTCTTTTGGCCGGGAATTTCCAGAGACACCTCCATATATTGTCGCTCTTGCGTTATTTGTCAAGAGGTAAAATCAAGAGGAGCCTATCATACGGCCCCGATTCAGGCGTGTGATATACCTGTACGCCCCTTTGAGAAAATGGCCGTAGATATTATCGGTCCTTTACCTGTTATGTCCGCTAGAGGACACAGGTATGTGCTCACATGTATCGACATGTGCACTCGATGGCCCGAGGCCATACCTCTTAAGAACATCACCACTAATGACGTTGCTGATGCCCTTTTCTTGATTTTTTCTAGACTTGGTTTTCCTCGAAAACTTCTTTCAGATCGAGGTACCCAATTTTTATCTGACACTATGACTGCTGTTATGAAACGCTTCAATATCGACAGGTCTCTCAGTAGTGTTTACCATGCGATGAGCAATGGCATGGTGGAACGTCTTAACCGGACGTTAAAGCAGTTATTAGGCAAGGTTACAGTGAAATATCCTCAAGATTGGGACAGGGTTTTACCCGCCGTACTGTTCGCATACCGTGAGGTAGCGAATGAACAGACCGGTTTCTCGCCTTTTGAGCTTGTGTTTGGAGCTCAACCTCGAGGTCCCATGTCACTTATTAAGGACCTACTCATAGACTCAGAGATGACTCAGGACATCCAGTCATCGTATGAATACGTCGTTAACCTCCGGCGTAACATTATAGATGCATGCCAACTGGCTACAGCTTCTTCCGAGGCTGCTAAAGCAAGATCACGCCAGTTCCAAAATCGCAATAGACGATTACGTCAACTATTGCCTGGCGATGAAGCTTTTGTATTGCTTCCAAGGAAAGAAAATAGACTTTTAATTGCTTGGAATGGTCCATATAAAGTGTTGTCACGCATTTCTGATGTTGACTATATCTTAGAGATAAAAGGGAAAAGGAAGACCTTCCACATAAACATGATTAAGGAATTCCACACTAGACCGGAACATCTTCAAGCCATCTTTCAAGCAGTTGATGAGCACCCTAGGCCTGCTACTCACTACTCTGCATTATCGGTAATTCAGGAAGAAGAATCGTCTTTTCCGGATGTTCCCATGAACTTACCTGTCTTTCCTCTTCAATCGACTGAGACATGGAAGGATGTCGCTATTTGTCCAGCTTTGTCTTCTGAACAACATTCCCAAGTCTCTAGTCTTCTACAATCTTTTCCAGATGTCCTCACAGACATCCCAGGTCGTACATCAGTCATTTCGCATGACATCATCCTTACAGATGATCGACCAATTCGTCTACGCCCCTATCCTGTCCCTATTCACTACCAGCACCAGCTTGAAGAAGAATTAAAACAAATGCTTAATTCAGGAATTATAGAACCTTCCAATGCCCCTTACTCATCACCTATGGTCATCGTTCGTAAGAAAGACAAGAATATCAGATTATGTGTAGATTACCGGAAGCTGAATAACATCACAGTCTTCGATGCTGAACCCTTACCCCTACTTGATAATCTTTTGTCTCGTCTCGCCAAGGCTCTTTTCTTTACTAAAATTGACCTTACCAAGAGATACTGGCAAGTTCCCTTGACTGATAGAGCTAAACCACTCACTGCCTTTGCTACATAACGGGGTCTTTATCAGTGGAATGTGATGCCTTTCGGACTTATGAACGCCCCAGCTACGTTTGTCCGTATGATGAGAAAAATTCTCGCTCATCGGTCCGATATAATCACATACATAGATGACATATGTCTATTCAGTTCCACTTGGGAGGAACACTTCTTAGGTTTACATTCTCTTCTGGACACTTTACGTCTCTATCACCTAACAGCCAAACCCTCAAAGATCTTCATTGCCTTTGAGGAAATTTCATTCCTGGGACATAAGGTGGGTCACGGTTGTCTTCAGACCGTGCCACAGAATGTTTCCAAAATTCTAAAATTGCCCGTGCCCACTACTAAGAAGCAAGTTCGTAGTCTTCTCGGCTTAATTCAGTATTACAGTAAATTTATACCCAACTTGTCTTCCATCACGGCAGACCTCTCTGCCTTGCTAAAAAAAGGCTTACCAAACCACGTGCACTGGACACCAGACTGCCAGGCTGAGCTAAATTATATTCAAAAATTTTTTTCTGTGCCACCAATTTTGAGGTTACCAGATACAAATCTGACTTATTATCTCCGCACAGATGCTAGTTCAAAAGGTATCGGCGCATCACTGATGCTAGAGTTCGAGGGAAAATTACACCCAACCCTCTACATATCCAGAAAGCTCAATGATGCGGAAAGGAAGTACCCAGTTATAGAAAGGGAGCGGCTGGCTGTTATCTGGGCGGTAGTCAAGCTGGAGCGGTATTTGTTGGGCGCCCCATTCATCATACAGTCAGACCAGAAATCCCTTTCCTCATTGAAGAAGGCGAATCACAAGAACCCGAAGCTAGCCCGGTTCGCCATCCTGCTTCAACCTTTTCAGTATGAAATCGAGGCAATACCAGGGTCTGCAAATGTGGTCGCAGATGCTTTATCGAGATGCCCACAGCTCGAACTTGAAGATTCATATTGATTTAGTTAATTGACTTTATATTATACATGTGTGAAGCCATGGTGTTTATCCACTACTAGTCACTATGACAAAGGACGATGAAGACACGAACACTAAATTCAAACCATTCATATTAACATTTGTGATTTACATGACTTTGAGATAATCATTATTCACTTTAACTAGTGGTACAATGAACAGTATTATACTACTTGCAGACATGAACAATTTCCAACTACGACATCATGTTATTATTCTGGAATGCACAATATTAATGCTACAAATCTAGTCCTGACACGGATAGTTTGGAGTATGATTATATTATTGCAAGTTTGTTTTGGACATTACTTGTCTTGCCACAACGTACAAAAGGTACTTAGAGCAGAATAATTAAGTAATGGAATAATTGTGTTAATTAGTTATACTTGCGTTCTTGTACTATATTTTTTTCCTCTCTTCTTTCTCTTTTTGTGAAATATTCATGTACTTTAGTTACATTAATGTCATATCTCATTGCTTCATATCTTTTTTGATTTGTCATGTGTGAATCGCGTTTAAGCTTAATTTTAGGATTTTTGACAGCATTGTTACTTGGAGATATAACCTTCTAAATTATTTTTTAAAATTATTATTCATGCATTTTTGAATTTTTGATTTGGATTTTTGTTTTTATTTATTTTATATATCTCATACCATTTTCATATATGCATGCTATTTTTTGATATGTTTATTATAAACTCACATTGATCATACATTTATGTATTCTTTTTCACATCATTGGAATATCGACTGTATATGACTTGTTACTTATTGACATATGACTGTTAATGATTGATGTCAAATTCGTATAGCATGATCTTTAATAATAAGTTACATTATGCAGACTGACTGCGACTAGATTATTTTCGATATGGCTCAATATTTGTGAGATGATCAATTTTGGCCGATATTTCCGCATAGGAAATATTTGAATTGAAAAAAAAAAACAAATAAATTTGTTTTTTTTTTACACCGCGAAGGGGGTAATATGTTAAGGATAAATTTGGGATGCAGATAAAATAGTGTGGCATGTTACTACACGCTAGCACATTTCCATTTTTATGTGAGGAACTGTGTTCGCCTGTAGACAAACTACGGTTTGCACGAAGCGTCCACCCGTGGTGAGCGAAGCGTTCACCCGTGTTGAGCGACGGTCAACTAGTGACGTTTTCTGTCACATGTCGTGGCGTTCAGTGTGTTAATTAATTGGGCTTCCGTCTTTGTGTTTGCGTCCAAGCGAGATGTAATTTTTCGAGCTCCGGGATAATGGAGAGTGATATAAATATATCCATTGTGGCATTATTGATTTTATGAGGCCGCCACGTTATGTGCAAGATGGTTCATAAAACTTATCTAGAAGTTCATACCATAAATTACTACAAATAACTTTGAGATAATGAGGCAACTAGTATTTTGTTTGGCCTGATTTCGTCTGCCGCATTACTTTGGTTTTCGTGGATTGTCCGAACCTTTAGTACAACGGCCAGGATTGAGTGGAGATGAGAGGAGTGTATTATTATTATATTATTGCCACTTAACGATGCCTAACGTTTGAACCTTATTGACGGACCAGGGATAATCTACTACGCTTATCCATTGCCATGTACTTTTGATGTTTGATGGACGTTATTGTGAAGTGACTTTATGTATTAAGTGTCAACCATGTTTTCCCGTGGACCTGTTCCCCTACCGGTTTTGTTATGTGTACTGACCATAATGTCCTGAATGAACACTTGCTATCATTCGCGTATACATGCATGATCCTCTAATTTATCCCACTGTAACATATATATATATATATATATATATATATATCTATATATATATATATATATATATATATATATATATATATATATATATATTAAAGGGCCTTGCTCATACGTATGCTTTCACACTGCCAATAAATGAATAAATAATGATTGTTTAGTTTTAAAAAGCATGTAATAAATTTAATAATCAATTAGTTTAAACAGGTTAAATTAAATGGAATGATGGTGAATTTTAGATGTAAATCAATTTTTGTCTTCACTGAGACTTAGGTGAGGCTTTAAAGAAAAAAAATATTGTCCTTTTGCTGTTTCCTTGTAATCAGAACTTAACTGATCTAGGTGAGTCCTGCAGCCGTGGTTTCGTCACTTCGTCTAAATTGTCAAATGTAGGCGGTTTGTGTTGATTCCCTGCTTTTAATGTAGAACTTTCGTCTTTCAGCTTCGTATCACGAACAGTCTGATAGCTTTGTTCCACGATCTTTAGACACGAAAAAGAGAAAAAATGCCACTGCTAAGTACATTTGGTTGGAAGATTAACAGGCGCATTGTCTCGCTGTCCACCCACCAACGTTAGCCTCTCTGAATAATTAAATTCTTGAGTATACACAGCGTAACTCAGGGAAGATGATTTTGGATATTAAACTTGGAAAATATGTGCTTGGACATCGCGAAAAGCAATGATTTGCCTGAATTACATTTAACAAGGTACATAAATCTCACAAAATGATATTATACACTTTAGGCACATGTGATGTAATCATCACTCATCACTGCTCCAATGGGAGTCTGGGGTTGCTGCTGCTTTTGCGTTTCTGAGCAAATTAGCATAAAACAAACACCAGCGCTTGCTGTAGTGATTTATGAACATACCATTTTAATATGCTGAGGTTGACATCCTCATTTATAACCACTTGGCAAGAAAAACATGTCAAATTCACATTTGTGAAATAAATGTGTACACTTACCCCAAAGTAACTTTTGGGAACACAGTCTCCTGGCACAGCTAGAATGGACACAGCACGTTGATGCTTTCGAATCACTTGGTCTGGGAAAATGTTGTATTCCTCTTATGAAGGGTTATCTGATTCCTTAGGTCTCCAGTCTTTGCATTTTAAAATGCGGGTTTACATTTTAGGTTCTAAAGATGCCCAAATACTTCGATCCCGTTCCTTCACGTTTCCAGTCTTTGTATTTTAAAATGCGGGTTTACTTTTTAAGTTTTAAATTTGCCCAAATACTTCGATCTGTCACATAATTTTGGATTTCTTAGTCCGATCCCTTTGCTCTCTGGCTCTGGTGAATTTTTAGCTTGACGTGGCGATGCAGCCTGATCTGTGACTCCGATTTCTCTAGATTATATTTCCAATTCTCAGTTCAAATCCCAGCTTTTACTTCCGACGAATTTGCTAATGGAAGTCGAAGTCTTTTCATCTCTATAATTAAGCCAATGGTAAGCTCTGAACTATATGGGAGGGGGTGTTTAATTTAATTTCCCCTACGTATTTTAAAATATTACATTTTAAAATTCCAACGCGTGACCTCTTTCTAATAAGGCTGTAATACTTCCGCTTGCATCGTTATGCAAACTCACAAACAGATATGTGAACGTATTCCTGTCTCAATTTTCCGCCAATATCGTCTCCCCAGACAGATTATCTGTAATATTGATTCAGGGATGTTCCAGCTGAAAAGATTATCTTATTATCACCTGTCTTTTCGTGCCTCCGCCAAACGGATTTCTCAGACAGACAATATGGCCTCCTTTCATTGATCGTGCGCGACTATATTGTGTCAATAGAGATTGACTGTATCAAAGGTGGCTAGGCGACTCAAGTGATAAACGTATTATCCGCTGACCGGTGTAATTAGCCTTGTATTATTACGATTCACCAGGCAAAAAGTAAACAAGTCTGGGAGTGATCACAGCAAAAAAATGAATGACGGTGCATAAAATATGCCAATTAAAAAGCGGATGAATTAGTGAGAGAGGGGCTCAAAAGTACATGTACAAACGTTTTGTCACACTATGCTCCTCAGGATGCTTGAGGGTAATAATTAAATAAGAAATATAAAAACAAATTGTAAACACACGCTTTTAATGGACTAAAAACCCAAAAAGTTTAAGCGCTTATCAAATATTTTATCCATAGGTGTCTAATGAAGTATAAAGCAGAAATTAATTTCATGCAGAATCAGCGCCCCACGCTTTTTGTCAATTTGATGTTACATTTTTTGACTGCAAGCTATAAACTCCTTGAAAAATTATTTCTTGGTTTTTAGTGCATTAAAAGCGTGTTTAAAATATTTTTTAAATATTTTTTATTTTCTTCTTTTTAGTGTTATAAAAATTATGACATACTAAAACATAAACTATATTTTTACTTATTGTAAATCTGGTATAACATTTCTTAAACGATCCATTTCTTTTAAAGCGTCAATATTACATGGCTTTGTGCCTGTTAATTTGGTGCAATCAATTTCTTCAATTTGAAGGCCATCTAGAGATCGAACTCGACTTTCCCTTGATTTATAATTTTATAATTTGGATTGTTTCTCTTTATTTAGCTAGACACTTGTTTGAGTACTGCCGTGTTTTACGCATAGAACAAAATAAAGCACACCAATGACTCTTGGATT
This sequence comes from Oreohelix idahoensis, assembly GCA_024509875.1. NCBI lineage: Eukaryota > Metazoa > Mollusca > Gastropoda > Stylommatophora > Oreohelicidae > Oreohelix > Oreohelix idahoensis. Next base: position 149,549 of record JAMPIV010006736.1, read on the forward strand.
TTTAATTAACTTGATTATGGCCCCTGATTTCTTTACATTTCTTTACGAAAAACTTTAATTACTTATAATGTCATAATTAGATTATGCTGGAAGCCCCTCACAACCCCCCATTGACATACGAAGTGGCGTTAAACAAGGCTGTGTTCTCGCTCCAACCCTCTTCGGGATCTTCATTGCCTTACTCCTGAAACATGCATTCAGAGATGCAGCTGAAAGAATATGCCTTCACACTAGGTCAGATGGCCGTCTGTTTAATCTTTCAAGGCTGAAGGTAAAAACAAAAATCAGAAGGGTCACCATAAGGGATTTGTTGTTCGCTGATGACGCCGCAGTCGTCACTCAAAGCCAACAGGAGCTTCAGAGCTTGATGAATCGCTTCACCCAAGCATGCAAGGACTTTGACCTCACAATAAGTCTAAAGAAAACGAATGTGCTGAATCAGGATGCGGGTGCTGCACCAGTTATCACTATCGATAACTATGAATTGGCAGTGGTGTACCACTTCACATACCTGGGGTCTACCATCAATGATAAACTCTCACTGGACACAGAAATTGACAGCCGCATTGGCAAAGCTGCAGCTACCTTTCCCCGCCTCACATCGCGTGTTTGGGGAAACTCCAAACTCACAACGAAGACCAAGGCTGCGGTATATAACGCCTGCGTCACTAGCGCTCTCCTATATGGCAGCGAGACTTGGACAACTTATGCTAAGCAAGAAAGAAGGCTCAATACCTTCCATTTCTACGCCACATCCTCGGCATCTCGTGGAAAGATAAAGTGACAAATGTCGAGGTATTGTCACGTGCTGGCCTTAAAAGCATGTATACACTGCTTAGACAGCGAAGACTACGCTGGCTTGGCCATGTCCGCCGCATGGAAGATGGTCGCATCCCGAAAGATATCTTCTACGTGCAAGTAGCAGATGGCAAAAGAACAGCTGAAGTTCAAAGATGTGTGCAAGAGAGATATGAGGGCACTGAACATAAATCCAGCAACGTGGGAGGATGAAGCTGCCGATCGCACCAAGTGGCGATGCTATTTACGGCGCCACCTCAGATTGGGCGAAAAGCTCACACAATAAGCCGAAGAGAAGTGAAAACGTCGAAAGGAGCATAAGGAAAATAAGCAGCTGAGGGCTGTCACCTCAGGGGCGCATTCCCATAGTCAATTTATGACTGAACAGGCTATTATATTATGCATAATTACTATATTAAATTATTAAATAATTGACTGATTATTGTATTGTCATCGGGAAAACACAACTATGCCAAGTTTCAGAGCTACTGCTCATCTGGAAGTGATTGAAAAATCGATTGCAAGATTTGAAAGTGGCATGAAAGTGACATGAAAGTGACATACAAGTGAACTTAAATAAAAGCGTGTAAAAAAAACAAACATGCAAACAACATTTCAAATAAATATATACAGAGGCAGATGAGAACGTACTATACATCTTACAGACATACCTCATTAGTGACTCCACCATAAGTAACATTGGTAGTATCCGGATACACGATGTCCTTGAGATTGTCATGTAGAAGGACTCCATGGTTGTCAGTGTCTTGCTGATTACCTGGAGGAAGTAAAATCACGTGCAGGTGACAACTGAATAATGAAATTTTAATGTAATGAGAATTATGATATTAGCGTGGCCTTAAAGACAAAGTCCCAGTGGGTTACCTAACACTGGCTGCCACGAGACTGCTTCAGGTAGAGCGCTGTTTCCTAATAACTTTCTAGCTGGACAGGTCAAGATCTGCAAGATATGTAGGCACTCCACTTAAGGAGAATACTGGCCGTTATGCTGGGTATTATGTGCAGAAGCTAGGTTTCATTACTTTTAAAACACAACAGGCATGAATCAAACAAGTGACATATAAATTCTCGTGGAGTTATAAAATATATTGACACATAGTGAGAGATCCGACAAATTCAAAATCAATACAGGGTGTCCATAAAAGATTGTTCCCTTTTCAAAAAATGTATTTTCGGCCCCATGATGTGGTACGAGGATGCTTTCTATCATAAAAGTAAGATAATCTCTGCAAGTTTTTAAGCATACCTTACAAAGACTCAAAAAGAATGTACCTATTTCTTTCTTTTCACCTACTTGACCAGTGTGTTGAGAGACATGTAACAATTACCGGTTTCAACTCAACTGCAAAAGTTTCACTTGAAATACCCGCTGCGCGCATGCGCACTTTTTTGAGTCTTTGTAAGGTAAAACTTGCAGAGATTATCTTACTTTTGTGATAGAAAGCGTCCTCGTACCACGTCATGGGGGCCGAGAATAAATTTTTTGAAAAGGGTACAATCTTTTATGGACACCCTGTATTAGCATGTTGCCTTGCTAACGGTGGATACGATACAGTTCCTAAGTTTCTGTATTTTCAGTTATATTTAATCAGGTGATTCAAATATGCAATAAATGATAAGTAGTCCTATTCAGGCATTTATTCAGAAGGATTGAAATGGTACGACAAGATCCGCGATTTGGTGCTGACGACAAGAACCAGACAATTGCCAGTGTAACAGGACAGAAGAAGAGAACGCCGAATAGGACACACATCAGGATACAGTTGATACAATTACAAGGCAGACTATATTCCGGAATACCCGGGATAGATGATGATGATGATGATGATGATATAATCCCTTTAGCTGTGAGCAGGTAGCTCTTGACAGCCCATTGCCTCTCTGACAAAGGTGCAAGTCTTCCTCAGTTGCTGTGATGATGTGTAGAGTGTATTGTGGATGGTTGGGTTCGATGGAAGTAGTTGGCGTCGCAGGTCTGTTAGTCTTGGGCACTGTAACAGCAGGTGTTCAACTGATTCCTCATGGTGGTGGCAGTGCCTACAGTTTGGTTCACGTAGTGGGTCTATTCTATTTAAATGTTTATTGACGGGGGCATGGCCTGTTCTCAGCTGGAAAATTAGACTCTGATCTCTTCTTTTCAGTTGTTTAACTGGATCTTGAGGGTTTGGTTTAGCTTGATGTTTGAAGAATGGCCGCCCTGTCTGGGAGGAAGCCCATTGGTTTAGCCATTCTTCCCTATAATTGTTTCTCAGGATCTGTTGGCAGGTTTGCAGTGTGGTACTTGATGGGAACTGGGGCAGTGCTGCTCCTCTTTTGGATAGTTTGTCGGCTTTTTCATTTCCTGGGACTCCGACATGCCCTGGGATCCACTGGAGTGTAACTTCGACGCAATAGGAAGTGAACAGTTGGTCAATAAATCTACAGATGTTATTAATATTAGGGGACATTTTGCTTTCTAGGGCTTGGAGTGCTGATTTTGAGTCTGAGAATATAACAATATCCTCAGGTGGAGTGATGCCACTTTCAAAGTCTGAGATTATCCGGCACAATGCTTTTTCTAGTGCCGTTATTTCTGCATCATAGCTGGAACAAATTTCTCCGCAAGGGCCAAAGATGCAAGGGTGGTCTTCTGGGTGCTGGTTGGGGTATTTTATCACTGCGCCATATCCAGCATTGATGGTAGCTTTAAATGCAGATCCATCTGTGTAGACATGGATGATGTCTTGTGGATATGAATCTATAGTTTCTAAAGCGATGGTTTTCAGTAGTGGTCCTAGAGTGTTCTTGTCTGCTGAGGGGTCAGAGAGTTCAGTTCTTACTATGGGAGTAGTTGCCTGCCAACAAGGTGGTTCATTATTGACAGTTACCATCGGCTTTCTAACTGCTGGTAGGTGGTGTTTGATGCTAGCTTCTTTTGCATTTTTAAGAAAAGATGTCTTTTGTATTCTGTGTTTTTGGTGCCACAGCTCTATCATTTTCCTATTCTCCTCCTTTGTGTCCATTCTCAGATACCTTTCGTATGTTTCCACTGCTGAACGTTCTCTTCTTAGGTTTAAGGGTTCAATATTGGTGTTGATTTCGCATGCATCTGTCGGCGTTGTCTTCATGGCACCACTTATAAACCGTAGAGCGTGATTTTGGACTTTGTCTAGCTTTTGTAAGAGGCTTTTACTTGCAATAGTTTGGAGGGGGGAGTGAGTAGTCAATTACTGGGCGCACATATCCAGTATAGAGTTGGCGTAATGAGTGCTGGTCTGCTCCCCACCCACAGGAAGAAAGGTGCTTAATGAGCCTGAGTCTTGTGGATGCTTTCTCAATCAGCTTGTCTATGTGGGGTCTCATGGTAAGTCTACGGTCGAGCTCGACTCCAAGATATCTCGGGCATTCTTCATATGCTAATTTCTCTCCATTCATCCAGACCTCGATGTTGTTCTCATTAACTCTCTTGTTTAGACTGAACAGGCCAACACAGTTTTCTCTACATTGATTTCAAGTTTCCAGAACTGGCAGTATGCAGAGATGGTTGTCAGGTTTTTGTTCATATTTTTGGTGATGGTTTGGAGGTATTTTCCTTTTGTCCAGATGACTAGGTCATCAGCAAATAGTGCTTTTTGGCAGGTGAAGACATCTGGGAGGTCATTTATAAATATAAGAAACAGTGTACAACTTAGTGCCGATCCCTGAGGCAGTCCTTCCTCCAGGGTTCTTTGTTTTGATGTTGTTCCACTGAATGTTGTTTGGATTGTTCTGTTGTGGAAGAAACCTTTTAACCAGTTGTACATTCGCCCTGATATTCCCATTCTTCGCATTTTGAAGAGGAGGCCTATCCTCCAGACTCGATCATAGGCTTGTCTAAGATCAATAAATGTTGCAAGCACATTTCTTTTTTCTTGGAAGGCATCACCTATCTCTTGGGTGAATCGTATCAACTGATCCATTGTCTGTTTTTTTTCTTCTAAAACCTGACTGATTGGTGTTTAAGATCTTATTGCTTTCTAGCCACCAATATAGCCTTTCATTTATCATCCTTTCAGTGATCTTGCCTAGGTTTGATGTCAGGGAGATCGGTCGATAGCTTGTTACTTCATTGGATGGTTTGTCCTTCTTAAGGACTGGGATGATATTGGCTTTTCTCCAGTCTGTTGGTAACTTGCCTTCTCTCCAGGTCTTGTTAATGAGGTCAAGGATGGTGGAGAGTTCATAATTTGAGAGGTTTGAGATCATCTCGTTAGTGAGCCGATCAGGTCCAGCAGCTTTTCCTTTCTTGCATTTCTTTAGGGCCATCTTGAGTTCTTAAAGAGTGAAGTTCTTTTCAAAGACCTCACAACTAGCTGTTGGTTGTTTCTCCATCATTTTGGTGTGTGATCTGATAGCACTGTCAAGTCTCTTGCGTGGTTGTTTTTTGTTTACGTTAGCAAAGTGCTTATTGAAGGCTTCTGCTTTCTGTGCATCCCTTGTTAGTGGTGGTTCAGTGCTTGTAATGATGGGTTCAGGGTTTTTCTTTCTTTTAATTCCTGAGAGATTTGATATGAGGCACCATGCTTTCTTTCCGTCTTTCCGCAAGTTTAACTCTCCACATTTCTTAACCCATGTTTCTCTTTTTGCTTTTTTGCTCAGACGTTTAACTTTTGCAGTTAGGCGGTTATAATTTGCTTTGTTGGCGGGGGTTGGGTGTTTCTCAGCTTGCCGTCTTGCTTTTTTCCTCTCGTTTACAGCAGCCTCCAGTTCTGTACTCCAGTAAGGTTTAAACTTTCTCCTACATCCTCGTGGAATGGCTTCTTTAGCAGACTGCAGTAGTGCTGTAGTGATTTTACTATATACCTTGTCTATGTCTAGCGTCATGTCAATGGCCTCGAATCGTTGTCGTACTTGTCTCCTGAAGAAATGCCAGTCTGCCTTTTTGTAGTTAAGCAATTTCTTTTTATTTCCCTGGTGTTTGTGATCTCAAGGAGGATGGGTCTGTGGTCACTTCCGATGTCGTCGAGCACTCTAACTGAGCAATGTGGGTGGATATCCGCTGTTACTAGGGTGAGATCTGGTCTGCTTTTTGTTCCACTGGCGCGGTGGAGCAATGTTGGTGGGGTGTGAGCATTCTGCAGTAGGATGAGTGTGGTAGTGTTAGTGAGTTCTTCTATAGCTACTCCTGTTGGGTTCCTGTCTGTGTAGCCCCACAGAGGTGAATGACCATTCATGTCACCAGCAATGATCATTCTCCTCAAGTCCGTGGTCTGGAAAGGCTTCAGAGCAAGGTGTGTTTTTGGCGGGTTGTAAATGTTAATGATTTTCAATGGCTTTCCACCACTCCAGACTATCACTTCCTGTAGATCTGTTTCGTCATTGGTTTCAAGAGCGGAAACCTCAGCCTGTGTATCATTCCGGATAAGTGTCACTAATCCTTGACATTTTATACACTTGCACTGGTACACTGTATAGCCTGTGATATGGAAGGAGGTGTCTTTTGGTAGCATTGCTTCTTGGATAACTGCAACATGGATTTTTAGGTCCAGTAGAAGCTTGGTTAGTTCAAGTATTTTGTTTCGGATTCCTGATATGTTGAGTTGGAGGATGCGTAGTGAGTCTGTGTTATATATATTATTATTACTGGTAGTATACTTTTCACTACCCTCCCCAGGTACCGAAGGGCAGCGCGGGCCTTGATAACCGAGGCGACACCCGAGCTCGTATAGAGTCTGTTGTCTTAGAGGCATGTTCATGATTTCAGGGGGGGGGGGGGGGGTATGGGTGCATTTTTCAGTATCCCAGAAGGGAGGCAGTCAAGTGTATCAGTATCCCAGGATCGTCACGTCCTGCCAGAAAAATAGCATATACATCTGGGTCAGCTAATTCATCATTCTTCAGTCAGCTTTGCCAACCCTTCTGCAGTGATGGTATATCTGGCGTTCCCCGCCACCTAGGAGGCTGTCACAGAGGGACAAAGGTGCAATGTCCGCTGGCCTGCATCTCTTCGTCATCCATGGGGATTATTGGATAGGAGACAAACAGTGAAGAATGAGGCAAGAAAGCATTTAACCCATGAAGTGGGGGTGGATTGGTGCAGACCAGAGCTTGTACCACTCGCCGGTGGGTTCTGCATCTACACCTATAGGGTTCCACCAACTCCACAGCCCTTTTGTCTGGCCCCTCACCAAGGACCTGTCCGGCTTGGGTGACCCTGCCAGGAGTAAAACTCCCGCCGGCATAGCTCCCGGGATCATTGAGGCACTCAAGCTCTCCAACCAACGGCAAGGTAGGCTTAGGTGTGGAGCATATTACCTCATTAATTTCCAAAGTGATTCCCTGTCAACTCTGTCAATGCCTTTTCATAGTCCACAAATTCAATATAATAGGAGAATTACATTCCAAACTTTGTTCAACTATTACTCGCAATGAGGCTATCTGGTCTGTACATGCCCTGTTTTGTCGAAATAGATCATTAACTTATAAAGGAAACATAAGAAGCCATGACACACAATTCTTCATGATGGACAACTTACAGAACTATTTGAGATATAAAGTGGGGTGCGACAGGGATGCCTCTTTTACCACTTCTCCTCTTACTGGCTATAGATTTGGTAATGACATAAATCGACCTCATCCAAGACAAATTGAATTCAGTGAACTCTGACTAAACAGCTTGACATTCAACATTTTGCAGACGACCTGACTGTTCTGTCCCATAAATGCAATCAGTTGCAAGAAAAAAATTAAATACTTGATGAGAGGTCACAACAAGTTGGTCGTGTGTGTGAAAATGAACAGATTAAAAAACAAAGACAATAAGAATAAATACTGAAGCGATAACAGCACTGCACATAGAAAAATCCTACAAGATATAGCATCAGACATATATCGTGACTGCAATATAGACATAGGTGGGGGAGGGGGGCAAAATAATCATGAGAAGGTTTTATTGTATTAGGAAATATATTGAAATCAAACGAAATTAAGTGCAACACAAAAATCAGAATATTCAATTCAAATGACTATTCAGTGATACTGTTTGGTTCTGAAACATGTACCCAAAAAAAAAAAAAAAAAACCACGAATAAGTTACATATGTTCATAAATTGTATAGTAGAAGGATTCATATGGTACGACACGGTCGCCAATGTAAAAATGATTGTTACATAATTGGTCGTTCTCTTTTTTCTCATTTCCTCTCTCTCTCTCTCTCTCTCTCTCTCTCTCTCTCTCTCTCTCTCTCTCTCTCTCTCTCTCTCTCTCTCTCTCTCTCTCTCTCTCTCTCTCTCTCTCTCTCTCTCTCTCTCTGACACTATTTATTTGTTCATTTTTGCACACACAAAATTGTGCCGCGCCACTCCTTACATATTTTACCTCTATTCATACTGCTGTCGTGTCATTTCACGGCAAATTGACAATCCTTAAGGATTAATTATAATCACTTAAGTTATCGAACCAGATTGACTTCATAACGGTTAAGGTAAAAGTAATTGTTGACTTTCTATGTAATTCTTTCCGCCAGACGTGCATGCCCGTCTGGGGGCATTGTTCGTTACAAACGCGTTCAGACACTTTGGCGGATAATACAACAGGAAGACCCGATGTTGGCTGTGAAAATGTCTGTGTGCAGCAATATGTTGCTGCTTATCCTTCCGTGACCCGCGAAGGTACGGGTGACAATTGCATAAGCACTTTCGTCCACAAGCTTCTGGAGTAATTATTACAGATAAACCCGTCTGGGGAGACAAATTAGCGAAGCCTCTATCTTGCAGGTGAGGTTACAAATCTGATTTGAAAGGCTGCCTAAGAGTAACGGAAGAAGCCTTGCCATATATAGAGGAGGTCATGTGCTCAAATCTTAAAATGATATGTATTTTAAAACACGAGGGTGAAGGTAATAACACTGACAAACAACATTTTTCTTTCTTATATAAGAATAAGTGTTCTTAGGTCAGTTTCTTGCGCTGATTTCAAATTTGAAATCCGTTTATCTCTATCACGTCGGGTTCTTAAGATATTTGTGAATAAATATATTTTTGGGAAACCGTTATTTGCTTCGTTTCATTTTTACTATATAACTTTTTAAAAATTAATAAAATGCAAAATAATTCTACTTTTTATACTGCTAAAAGATGCATGACATATGTTACGTTATATTTCAAATAGTTACTGTATTTTGAAATAATTCTGAGTGAAATATGGCTTCTAGAAGTTGTAGAAATTCGGCTGATCTGTTCTGTTACTTGTGCGGATATTTTACCGATCGTGTTCACCAGAAAAACTTTACACCATTGCTAAAGAAAGCATATGAACTTTATTTCGATTCGAAAGTTGATGATGCAAATAAATCTTGGAAGCCAAATGCAGTTTGTTCGACTTGTGCAAATACATTGGCAGGTTGGTTACGAAAATCGCCGAAGCATAAGTCGAGGCCTTTTGGAGTGCCAGTAATATGGCGTGAACCGACAAATCACGCTACTGATTGTTACTTCTGCTTGACAAATATCTATGGTTTCGCTTTTAAAACTAGAAAGTCTGTGGTTTATCCAAATATTGAATCGGTTTCGAAACCAGTGCCTCATGATCCAATCACGTGTCCGATCCCAGTTCCACCAGAACAATATCCGTTGGACGTGAATGAACCATCAGAAAGTGATAGTTTACCTGCTTTAGAAACTAATTCTGACTCGGATTATGTACCGGTGAATGATGGTGTTCACTTAATTAACCATTCAGAACTTTCAGATCTAATACGTGATCTCGCTCTCACCAAAGGACAAGCGGAATTACTCGGTTCGCGACTCAAAGAATGGAATCTTTTAGCGCCCAATACTCCGATATCTAAATTTCGTCATAGACACAGAGAACTTTTACAATACTTTGAGATGGATGATGACATTTGCTATTGCAAAGATGTAAAAGGTCTAATGGTGCACCTCGGTCATGAGCACATAGTCAACAAATGGCGACTTTTCATCGACTCTTCCAAGACTAGTCTAAAAGCCGTGTTATTGCATAATGGAAATTTATTTTCATCAATTCCAGTCGCCTACTCTGTTCATATGAAAGAAACTTATGACAATATGGCTATACTTTTGGCAAAAATAAAGTACAATGACTACCAATGGCGGATTTGTGGAGACCTAAAGGTCATTGCAATTCTCACGGGCATGCAGACTGGGTATACTAAATTTTGTTGCTTCCTATGTGAATGGGACAGCCGCAACAGACAGGAACATTATGCAAGAAAGGTGTGGCCTATCAGGGATCGTATGCAGCTCGGGCATAAAAATGTAATACACGAGCCATTAGTTAACAAAGACAGCATCATTTTACCACCGTTACATATAAAGTTGGGGCTCATGAAGAATTTCGTAAAAGCGTTAGATAAAACGAGCAAAGCTTTCACTTATCTTCGAGAAAAGTTTCCGCAAATTAGCGATGCAAAGATAAAGGAAGGTACCTTTGTAGGACCTCAGATTAGGAAAGTTATTGCAGACAAACAATTCGAGAACTTGTTACATGGTAGTGAACTTCGCGCATGGATGGCATTCAAATCGATCGTCGATAACTTTCTGGGAAATCACAAATCTGTCGACTATGTGCATATTGTTAAGCAGTGCATAGATGCATACAGAATTATGGGCTGTAACATGTCCCTCAAAATCCATTTGCTCGATTTGCATCTTGACTTTTTCCCCTGACAACCTTGGCGAAGTCAGCGATGAACATGGAGAACGATTCCATCAAGATATCGCCGTAATGGAGTCACGTTATCAAGGACGGTGGAGTGTGACCATGCTTGCCGATTATTGTTGGATGCTTCATCGCGATGTACCACATGCCATTCACCGACGAAAGTCGACTGCAAAGAAATTCAAGCCTACATAACTGTTATACTTCTTGTACAAATGATGTTGTAATACTGTATGCGTTGTTAAAAAACTTCAATTGCGTATTTCTAGAGATCCCGACCTGATAGAGAAAAACGGTTTGCAGATTTAAAAACAGCGCATTAAAGTTGACCAGAAAAACATAGAAATGTTAGAGAAAGAAAAAAAAAATTTTTTTTTTGTTAGTCAGTGTAACCAAAGCCGTGACACACTTCATTCCTTGCTCATGGATTGTGCAACATAATTTAGTTTGCTGTCTTTTTCTCTCCGGCAGTATTGAACTACTTTATTGTGCGTACTAATTATGTGCACTTGTCGATTGTAGGCACATTCTATTTTCCTACCTTCCGACAGTATTTGGTATTTTAGAGTCAATGTTTACACTCCTTTCATTCATTTGTGTTGTGTTTATTTACCTGAGAGTTTGATACAAATAAAACCAGATTGGCTGGCAAGGTCATTTTCATGTAGTGACCCAGGGTTATGTTTCACAGGGAGAGCCAGTTCATTATCAAAACTGGTGACAGATTACAGATACATGGATGATGTAAGAAGTTGTAGTGGTGATCATTACCGAGAATAGACGGAAATAACAACTCATTATAAGCAAAGTTGACCGTTTGAATTTTACAAACGCATGAGTCATGCAGAAAATTCCAGGAGAAAGTTATCATAACATGTACTTTTGAATGTATTGGCTGGCATTGGAGGCGCGAAAAGACATTCGCGTTGATTGGAAGATTAGTCGGAATACACCAGGCATAAGCATGGACCGAAAACTGCAATATAACGTAAAACATTTTAGACACACAACACTGCATTCCAGAATCGTCAAAGTAGACAACTCGGACTGCAGCCAGGAAATAGTAGAAGTTAGGATTCTGAACTCATAGAAACGGAAAACAAATATTGGAGCACCTTTTGAATAATACAGTAAGGAAATTCCAGCTTTTAATACGGAAACCAAACTCCTACAGGACCTACTCACAAATGCACAGAGGTATTCTATACTAAAAATAATACCTCAGATGCGTGTTCGAGACATCTTTATCAAGTTGCCAAGACTATTCTTTTGAGCAAGAAGTCTAGTTCCCAACGAGTTTGAGGTAAGTTGTAATATATATTTTATACTTTGAATTTGACATGTTTACACTTGCTTGTGGTTATACAGGTCCATACGAGGCTGGCAATCTCAACATGTGAAAATGATATATGCATGAACTACCACAGCAAAGCGCCGGTGATTGCTTCGTCCTAGTTCTCACAGGGAACCAAAAGCAGAGGTAACCCCAGACTCTGAAAGGAGCAAGGAGTGGATGATGAGAAAAATGTATATATTTATTATCATTATTAATAAGTTATAGGTATACTTAAACATGTTCATTCAGGCAACAGCATTGCATTCTCCGCTGTTCTGGCATTCTTTTCGCTCAGACTAACTGAAAGTAATGGTTAATTTGTATCATACCCACTGAGCTATAATGTATACTCAGAGGGGATAAAATCGCTTAGAAAAAGAGTCGTTGGAAGAGACAGCGGGAAGGCGCCTGATTAGTATCAGAGAACATAAAACTAAGCAGAGTGTTTTCTCCTAAAGTTGGCAGTACGAGTCTACAAGACCATTCGTGTTACGTCTACAAGACCATTTGTGGTACCAGTTTGGAAGACGAACCTATGGTTCAGAGCTTGTAATCAACACTAGACGCCTACCTTCAACGACCTGTGAAGATACTCGCATTGACCAGGAGCGGTTACCCCTTGCACTCATGTTTTTGGACGTGCCCTTGCCACAGACATCGCAAATTGTCGTAGCAGTCAGCAGCAACAACAACCCTTCATCAATCTGACAGCTAAGTCTAATCTTATCAGGCAAGAACCAAATGAACACTTTCATAATACATTTCCGGCGAAGTTTCAGTGAAGAAACCAATATTATTATATACAATCATATAATTATCCATCATTTCTTTGTTTTACCTTTGTTAAAAGAAAATTGAGCATTAAATTGATATGTGTTTTTTTTTTAACAAATTCAAAGTTGATTTAATTATTACAGAGAGAAGTGCACACGAATGAACCAGCATTTTCCATAGATAAACGAGCTAATAAAGTTGCATTTTACTGTTAAATCAGTTGGGGTCTTGAATGAGCCAAATGAAATACACAATATATATCTTCACAAAAGGCGGCGGGCAGATAATAAGTTAACTTTGCTAAGACACATTCAGCATTGTTCTTGACTTCTGAATATCTTGTGAACACTCCCTCAAGATAGAAGCATCATCATCCTTCTATTTACCAATCTGCCAAGAGTAATCTTGAGTGAGGGCAAATACCTTCGAAGACCCACATTAGATACTCTTAAGTTTTGGCCATTGTTGGACCACTAGTGCAAAGCAGGGGAGGCATCCCGTGACAATGATGACAAGTAACAAGACAAGGGTCAGTCGAACAAGACACGAGAAGATGACGCAGGCAATGGTTTGGACTCAGATTAAGGAAATCTGTTTATAACATTTGAAGACAGTACTTGGTCTTTAATTCACAGTGCAAATGATGTAGACGCAGACAGAAGAACACGCGGAGACGAGAGCTGGTGACAGAAAGGAAAATGACGAAGATGATATGGAAACACTTTCAGTTGACTGGACGCGAAAAGAGAACCTCATGTGTGTATGTTGAATACCTATGCTCCTGGAGGAGCTAAAGGGTTTTGGTTGATAGACTGACTTCGTTCATTCGAGAACTGAAGAGAAATGATGACCATGATAATCAGATAATGATATTTGTCATATTCTGCTTGTCATATTATGCTTTCTGACTGCCTTTTTTTTTTCTTCGTCATCATCAACTTCTTTTCCATTATGTTTTTAATGTGCGATAATTTTATCCAGTCTCCTTCTTCTCAAAACAGTCATTACCTTTCAGATATATGAGAAGCCAAGGCCTTCAACATAATACACAACAAGTATTATCAACATAATACACACCAAGTATTGTCATCATAATACACAACAAGTATTGTCTACATAATACACACCAAGTATTGTCTACATAATACACACCAAGGATTGTCTACAACAAACACACCAAGTGTTGTCAACTGTCAACAAAATACACACCAAGTACTGTCAACAAAATACACACCAAGTACTGTCAATAAAATACACACCAACTACTGTCAACAAAATACACACCAACTACTGTCAACAAAATACACACCAAGTACTGTCAACAAAATACACACCAAGTACTGTCAACAAAATACACACCAAGTACTGTCAACAAAATACACACCAAGTACTGTCAACAAAATACACACCAAGTACTGTCAACAAAATACACACCAAGTACTGTCAACAAAATATATACCAAGTACTGTCAACAAAATACACACCAAGTACTGTCAACAAAATACACACCAAGTACTGTCAACAAAATACACACCAAGTACTGTCAACAAAATACACATCAACTACTGTCAACAAAATACACACCAAGTACTGTCAACAAAATACACACCAAGTACTGTCAACAAAATACACACCAAGTACTGTCAACAAAATACACACCAAGTACTGTCAACAAAATACACACCAAGTACTGTCAACAAAATACACACCAAGTACTGTCAACAAAATACACACCAAGTACTGTCAACAAAATACACACCAAGTACTGTCAACAAAATATATACCAAGTAATGTCAACAAAATACACACCAAGTACTGTCAATAAAATACACACCAAGTACTGTCAATAAAATACACACCAAGTACTGTCAACAAAATACACACCAAGTACTGTCAACAAAATACACACCAAGTACTGTCAACAAAATATATACCAAGTACTGTCAACAAAATACACACCAAGTACTGTCAACAAAATACACACCAAGTACTGTCAACAAAATACACACTAAGTATTGTCAACAAAACATATCCCAAGTATGTCTGTTCTGCACTATCTGTTCGTGGGTCCGATTGACTGAGTGGTTTGAGCGCTGGTCTCTCGTGGCAAAGGTGCAATGTTCGAATCACTGTACCAACACGCTCCAGTCTTCCCAACTGTAATAGGTACCTGACTCTCCTCTTACAATCAAGGAAGGAAAAGGCAGCTGTTGAGGATTGTTGCATGGTTTGCAAGCATCTGGGTTTGAGCTCGATTCGGATGATTGCACCACGCAACACCTCTGCTGAATAAAAAAATGAAATAGATCGCGTATATCGATGCATGACGCGTGAGACTTACTTACGACAGTCGTTTTGTGGCCTTCGAGCCAAATGGCAGTGTTTCAAAATGTGTGGCATAGCCTCTTATCCAAAGTGTTTTAAAGATGTGGTATAACCACTAAAGTATGATAGTACATAACTAGAAAGTTATATTTAAAGCATAAATAAAGAATGTATAAGGACCATTGTGTCTGAATATATAAGACGGCAATATTAGCCGCAATAATTTATTATTAACGTAAGTCGTGGAAAATGTGGAAAACGCAGTTAGAATATGCAGGGCTGATTAAGCCTGGCTATGAATGCCAAAGTAAATTAATATATTAGACAGTGTATCTAATAGAACTAGCAGAATGATTAATTCTGTATAAATGCAAGAATTATGCCAAACAGTTTTGGTTGAAATATAATCGCAAGTTAATTATAACGATAAAGTATCAGACATGCAATGTCTGTAAAAATATAGACTCTACGCTATAATGTATCCAGTACTCTTGATGTAAACTATATTAAGTATGATCTTTGATTCATGATAGAAGAATGAATCCTTATTAAATTATTATGTCGTCAAAAACTGGTCTTATTCAGTAACGTATTCAAGGTTCCAGTTATGACTGTTTTGTGAAGAATGACCATTGACCTTCAAATGAATACACACTCTGTCACACTGGTAATATGAAATGAAACGATATAACACGGTCATTGAAATATATATGAACTTTTATTGAAAGAACGTTTAAATGCAACTACTTAAAAGAATCACCAAACGAATCCATGGTTGTAATCAAAATCGATACCGGGTGTAACACAGAACAGATGATCAAATAATTGCACGAAACATAATACAAGATTAACCCATTCAAACAGAGGAACGCCCGTAACAGCAGCGGAGAAGGGATCTGGTCCCCCCACCTCTCAATGCTGAACCTATTATGATGAAGTCTCTAACACTTCCCTCCCCGACAGCAGTATCTGCTATGAGACTACCTTTTACTATCCGTTCAGAGTATTTCCTTATGTATTCTTTGAAGCCTTCGTGCCTATGTCTAATTCCATTGTCATGTGTTTGTTGTATCCATCTATTTATTTTAACCCTATGGATACCAGACCAATTACTACCTCATAATGTTACCAACTGATTTCCTTAACATGTTATTTTTAAAATAAGAATTAGGCTTTGTTTCGGCGAGGCGCGCCCTGTTTAACTTAGACACCAGGTTCGTCGGTAATATTAGGGTGCATGTCCTAATATAAAAGGCAATGTGGTTGTTAGCGTCTCATCCACACAACATGTTCCATTGGTATTGGTAAATAATTTCCCGGTGCTTATAGATTATCGTTTTGTCTTCCTCCAACCGCTTCGCTAGAAACAAAAAAACGCTTTAAAAATGAATGTTCTATCTTCGTATCGCTCTCAGCCATCTGGGCCTATTTTAACAACCGAATCACCCCCCGCCCCCCCACCCCCCCCCCTTTCCCTTTTTTATCTCTTACCCGCTATGCAAACACAAACCAGAACAGAACAAAATTATGTAGCAGCGTAAGGTTCCACTTACATTTAAAAGGTTCTTTTTCTTTACACACGAAACCGCCAGTCCAAACGACCGATTATATTCGTTTTTGACTTCACTTGTTCTTCGTCATCTTGACCTAATGATACATATTATACCCATAGCCTCATTATTATTCAAAATAAACCGATTTGCTCTATCCATTGGGATACTTTAAAAATATCCCGGAATGATATCCTGGTTATATCATAATACTTGTCTGTATTTATACGTAGCTGTTTCGCTTCCTGGTAGGCTGTATATATATTGGATATTAGGTCTTATCGATATAATGGAAGCTTTTAGAGACGGGTCATGCATAAAATATACAGTTAAGCTAACGACAAAATGATTTAATGATCTACTTATAATGAGGTCAGGGCAACCAGGTTTATAGCTGTAGTTTAATAATTGAGGACGAGAAATGAGGGATCAAACAATCGAGGGATCTCCCAGGATCGCCAGTCACGGATAGCCTACCTAAGATATAACACTCACATAAGGGATCTCCAAGGATGCCCTACCCCAAAAAATCAGGATACCCTACTGTGACGAGTCATATATGCAGTCGGGACCTAAGACGTGTCAACAGTGAGGAATGCAGTTAGCGACCCATAGCTAGACTGCTTGCGTCAGGGTCAGCGAACCAGAGCTGACCAAGACCCTACTCCACCTCCAAGTGGTGGTCCTGGAAACAAGCTGCATCACTGCAGTCTGGCTGAGTGAGTAGGGATCGAAGAGGGAAGGCTAACCCGGTCCCAAAAATGCCGTGCTGAAGTCGGATGTGTCGGCCGAAAGGCGCAAATATTGCAGCTTCGCTGTAAACGGACACAACGCAACCAACGTCCTTTTCAGGACGAACGAAGAAGAAGAAGAAGATATATGCAGTCGCTTCATTTTCCTATGACCATCCTAGCTTCCTTGTACTGTGCCATTCTTTTTTTCTTCCATTCGCTCATTATCTTCTTCTTCGCCTTTGTCTAGCGATATTCTCTTTTTCCCGGTTAACCTGGTTCGACCTACGCCACACGGTTAGGCTCGACTGCAGATGACACGTGATCGTTTGTTCGAGTGATCAGACTTCGCTAGCCAGATGGATCAAACCCACCTTGACGTGTTTGAATAATCGCCAGCAATAGACAAGTTTTAAGATGCCTTTCCTTATTAGATTGCATAACTACATCCCACCAGATGGTAAACGTGTCTTATAGTGATAAAACAGATTGTCATTTAAAAAAGAGATAACGTCGATGAGACGTTCAAAAACAAAGCTCATCTTTAAGCTGTGAATTAACAATCTTGAGTATTCCGGAATTTGGCTGGTTTTAACCTTCAATTATGAGATTATAAAAGTCTTGAAAGAGATTTTTCAGAAGTAACAATCAAAGACAGGCTGGTGATATAATGATTATGAAACATGACACGTAGATGGGCAATACCTTATATGGTCAAGTAGTAATATTCGGATGAGTGCGGGGAAGGAAGGAAAGGGGAGAATAACGTTGACACAAAAATCAGACTTTTTACCTTTCGGGTTGGTTAAAAATAGAATAATAAACTAAACTTAATTATGATTGGGTCTCACTAAACAGGACCTCACGAGATGATAGTTGTACTTAATTATAAACGAGTCTCACCAACCAGAACCTCACGCGGCGCTATTTGTGCGAGGGCAAAACAATCAACCTTAACACCTAATACGGTTTAAGATTTTTGCACTGCATTTACTTACTTCCACCAGGAGAAATCATAGACATCCAGAAGTCACGGGATTTGCCTCCTCTTTGCTCTGCAGTAGTGGTGCACCAGGGGCCAAAACTCAAGAGTATCTAAAATGGGGCTTCAAAGGTGTCTATCTCCGCACAAGATTACTCTTGGCAGAATTATAGATAGAAGGATAATAAGGCTTCTGTCTCAAGGGAGTTTTCACGAGATAATTCAGAAGTCAAGAACTATGCTGCATATGGCAGAGCACTTTTAACGTATATCTGATCCGGCACCTGTTGTGAAGTTTTAAGTAATTGTCTGGCTTTTTCGAGCCCCCAGCGAAATTCCTAATATATGTATGTTTGGCTCTATGGCTGTAACTATATGTATTTGTATTAAAGATTTTAGATCATACATGCGCTCTCTTATCTATAAGAACTGAGTCAACTATGAATTTGTAAAATAACATATAACAAATTTAACAACCAATTAGTCTTTAACAAATTTAAATAAATATGGATGAAAGTGACTTTATAGGGTTTTTAAAGTGTCTTCACTGAGACTTAATTGCGGACTGATGATTATTGTCCGTTGCTTTCGCCTGTTAACAAAACTTAACTTGCGGAGTACTGCATTGGTTGGTTGTCGAGTCTTTCATGATGCGGGCACTTCTCTAGGGGCGTCTAGATAAACTCCACGCCTATTGTCAATGTGGGTGTCTTCACAACGTGTCCACGGTAGGTATTTGGTGTTGACCCCAGCACTTGAATCACAAGATTGTGGCGAAGACTTATACTTCAGACTAGTCTCTTGTAAATGTAACTTCGCAACCCCGAACTTTAGGTAAAATAAAAGAACAAATGCCTCTGCTAAGTACATTTGTGGTCTGAAAATTAATAGTCGCATTGTCTCGCTGTCCACCCACCAATGTTAGCCTCTCTGAGTAATTAGATTCTTTGAGTATACACAGCGTAACTGTAGGAAGATGATTCAAAATCACCAATATTCTTCTTAGTATTTTAATGGGATAATACGAGCGCTTGAACAGCGCGATTGCAATGATTTGTACCTGAACTACAATTAACAAGGTACATATATTTCACAAAATGATACCATACACTTTATGCACATGTGATGTAATCATCACTCCTGTAGCGTGAAGTTTTTATTGTATCTAAGATCAGTATAGTATTGACAATACAGAAATAGAATTTCTGCAGGAAAATGGTAAAGTCCCAGTGTATGAGAGAACTACTGGTATCACAAATTAGTTACGGCTGTAAATGATCTGATCTAGAAAAATTAGTAGAGTGGAGGCAGTCATAAAATGCCACCCCGCTGTGTAACTAACTGTGATATTAAAACAAGGAAACAGATTTCACTTAACAATTATAAACTTGACAAGTCGTTCAAATACAATTTCCTTATTTATTGAGACTATACACTATCTACTCTTGTGCTGAAGGGTGGATGTTGGAAGATGGAATGCAATGGATTTGTAAATTTACATATGATTTATATATATATATATATATATATTACAACAAGTCTTCTAATTATAGGAAATAATTATATCAGCTGTGCTGTTAATCAATTATATACAATTTATCAGTTGTGCTGTTAATCTTGTCTCTCACTACGCTAATCACTTTTGCTTCCTTGACAGTTAATTGCTCACAATTGCCGACGGAAATGGTACTAATGTGTACTCATCTCTTAAAACAGTTCTGTCCTTCCTAATTTGATGCACACAACACCCGCTAATGATCGTTCCTTTAGCCCACCCAAGACTGAGGGGGACTAAGGATGTAGCTCCGATACAACCACTATGCTCTTGCGAAGTTCCAGGCAGCTGGATTGACCCGAACCTACGACCTCAGGTTGGATGACACGAATAAACCTGCAACAAGGAAAAATAGGGGCTAATTTCTGTCATCAAGCCCACCTATTTCTAGTGTATATGAGATGAGCGTGTCTCAGGTGTCTGCATGGAGGATGAATGACAACATGGCTCAGTATGATTTAGCATTAGCGAGACAAGACAGGTGTCTACTTGCAAAACGTTCTTTCTAATAATTCAATACATGAATACATCCAATAAGTTGTACACCGTATGATACAACCGCTTCCTTCCACCTATAGTATACCAGGACATCTCTGATAAGTGCTATACTGGCTGGTAAAATATACCCTAATAATATTGTTGTAGTTATACGAGTCCCAACAAGGACTGTTATATTCGGGTTGGAGTCATACCAGGAAATACAATCATTATACATAATTCCCTAAGATATAATCAGTATATCTGATACATTCATAGTAAAACTAAAATCCTATATTAAATATATACAGGTGTAGGCTATTTTCTGGTGGTTTCCTTCTTCAACAGTCATACACAATCATTATACATGATACTATAAAATACAATCATTATACACGAAATAGTCATAGGTTATATTCAGGTTGGAGTTATATATAGTCCTAACAAGGACTGGTAGGTTATATTTCAGGTTGGAGTTATAAGAGTCCCAACAAGGACTGTTAGGTTATATTTCAGATTGGAGTTATACAAGTCCTAACAAGGACTGTTAGGTTATATTTCAGATTGGAGTTATACAAGTCCTAACAAGGACTGTTAGGTTATATTTTAGATTGGAGTTATACAAGTCCTAACAAGGACTGTTAAGTTATATTTCAGATTGGAGTTATACAAGTCCTAACAAGGACTGTTGGGTTATATTTCAGATTGGTTTTCGTCTTCGGCAATCATACCAGGAAATACAATCATTATACCTGATACCATATAATATAATCCTTATACATAATACAGTCATAATAAAACTCAAATACTAAAGTGATATTATAGACAGGTGTAGGTTATTTTCAACAATCATTATACATGATACTATAAAATACAATCATTATATATGATATAAGCATATTAAAACTCCTAAATGTTTATATTAAGTTTACCTACCCTCTAAGATTAAAACAAGCCAGATTTTGACTCGACTTAGTGAAGCAAGTTTGCCCGACATGCAGGTAAGCAGAAATCAGTCTTGACAACTTTCTCTTCCATAGTCTGTGGTTCTAGCTGGCCTTCGTGTTTGTGTATGAATTTGATTCTTCTTCTTCTTCATTTTGAGTCGACTATAATGTTTTTATACCCTGTTCAACCTGGAAATTGGTTATAATTGGGGTATATTGTGTGCTACGCTCTTCGATGGTGGTCGGTTGATAGTCCTGAAAAGGACTGGTGCTATAGCACGTTTCACTAGCTTTGCCCTCAAACAAATGTAATTATCTGATTAACCGTCCAACGTATTAATGCCATTTTTTGCATACGATGTTAAATTGGGTTAGACCCAACAAATATATACTTTATATCTGTGCATCTTGTCTAGTTCCCATAAACGGATGAAATCCTTTGATCTTTGTCGGCATACTAATTATTGTGTATCGAGAAAATAAATTTTACCACTTCATGCACAGATTCTGTGAATTGATTAGGCATAGGCGTGTCTACTATTACAATAATGTGGCCATCACTTTTGCATATGAATACCTGTTGAAGCTGATTTCTTAAATGATCTGCATGCGAGATACTCGTGACATTGTTTGTCATTGACATTTAATGCGCTACCAAACTGGTCCTTCCTTGATCTAATTATTTCAATAGGTATCACCTCTTTGCGGTTCATAAATATCATAATGGAACGTTGCTCCTCTAATGTGCTTGTAAATAACGGTAAGGTCATCTTTAAAGAAATTAAACTTCATCCGAATCATAATCAGATGTCTCTGAGAAATTGATAATCAATCTCGGCTGAATGAAGGACAAACCATCATTCTTCCAATATTCCTCTTCCTCTTGTAACACATGGTTCTCACATTTCTTCCAATAATCCCTGATTATATTGGACATGGCGGCTTTTATAAGTATTTCAACATCTTTTAATTTGAACGTTCTATTTTCTGTTTCTACCTGTTCCTTAATTTTAGCCTATACTAGTTCTGTTGGGTTTAAGTGAGAATGGTAAGGAGGCAATTTTAAACATCTGTGACCATGTTCATGGATTGCCTTGTCTATGTGAAATATCTTTGTATGCTGTGTCTTTTTTACAATTCCAAGTAATTCAGGCTTCAGGGACATTTCGTTGAATGGAATGTTGTTTTTGGTCGGCCAAATCTTTATTACATCTTCAGTACTTGATGAATTAGGAACTTTATCTTCTGGTGCCACAACGTTGTGATATGAAGCATTGTCCATTATCAACACGACGGTCTATCCAAGGAAGGAAGTACATGATTCACAATCCAATCTTGAAATAGCTTGCCATTCATCTCTGTATGATAATCCCTATTATCTTTAGATTTTGAAACAAATGTGAGTTCAGTATTATGTAGAAGCCCATGATGGCTGCTTTCTGCATGTGCAATTATTAGGCGCTGTCCTTTGCTGCTTGGTACTAGTCTCTTAGTTGTCCCATCAGATGATTGCCATTCTCGTTCTTTACTGTGGTGCGCATTGATCCAAGTTTCATCTAAATACACAAAATCATAACAATCTCTTCTCATTTCTCTGACCTCGCGTAAATATTTGCTTCTCATTGCAACTATATGAGGCTTCTCACAAATAAGGTTTCTTCCACCAACATATTTTCTAAAAGTGAATCCCAAACTCCTAATAGTCCTCCATAGCGTAGATTTGGAAATTTCAATGTCATTATTCTTTCTTAACCAAATTTTCAATTTCCTTAAAGTCACTGCCTCATTATTGTGAAACATATTGCAAATTTCTCTGCGGATCAATTCTCTGTCAAAATTATTCACCACTCTTGGCCTATTTTTCGTGTGTAAAACACTGGAATTACAAATTTCAGATGTCGCTATCCAGCGGTGCAATGATCGTTTGCTTATCCCCAAGGCATGAATAGTCCTCTTTTGTGGGTTTGAAATGGAATGATATAGTTTTCCTCGGGTAGCTTCATTGCAGAAATACTTTAAAATCCTATATGTGATTTGCTGTAATGTCATAACATGTACTCGCAGACTCATTTTTCCTACTCAGCCACACATAACTTTTTGTAGACACGCCACTGATTGGCAATGTGTGCGTAAAACCGGAAATAAACTGTTTTATGTTCAAGAAGTGCAATTTCACGCAATTTCACGCAAAAATCATGCCAATTTCTTGATAAACCAAAAATTTGCAAATGAGGTCGTATAATTTACTGTAGACATTTCAATATGTGTGTGTGTGATGTGTGCTGGCAAGTAGGATTTTATATTATATCGCAAAGAAACAAAAATTGAAACCAATGGCCGCATTTTAATGAAAAATTTAATTCATAGGGTCTATGCCATTTCAAATTCACACACAAAATTTCACTTATATGCATTATATATTCGCTGAGATATAGCATTTTGAAGTTGGGCAAAGCTAGTGAAACGTGCTATAAAATGCGTCCTTTTCGTTGTTTCTCTGTTTGTGTTGCCGTGGCATGTTCTTTATTGTGTTTCGTATCCTGCCTCCCTATCTGTCCTGTATGGTTTTGTGTGTTTTTGCCTTCCTTGTTTCTGTTTCTTGTGTCTTCCTTTGCTCTTGTATCTTAGATAGCGCTTTTTCTATAATTGTTGGGAGTAGCTTTTCCAGCGTTTCCTCGATGACTTCTTCGTCAGATTGGTCGTTCGTTTTAATATCTTTTGTGTTTGATGTTATTTCTTTAATGGTCATTCTTTCTGTCTCTATTCTCTTCAGTACCTCTTCGTTTCCTTCTTTCAGTTCTATCAGCTTCTTGATATCTTCTTCTACCTGCTGCTGAATTCTTTTCATGTCTTGGTGTATTATTTTCATGTCGTTCATGAATTGTTGTTGTTTCGCGCTTTCTGAACTATCCGGGTTTTCTTCACATCTGGCAGTTGACGTTCTGTTTTTGTGTGGCTGTCGGTTTTCTCTCTCCTTTCGCAGTTGTTGTTTTAGATCTCTCACCTCAGTCGTGAGCTGTCTGACCTGTTCTGTTAGGCTGTCTTGGCGCCTATTACCTAGAGTACTTGCCTTCAGTGTGTTTTTTGCCTCTTGGTACGATACCCCCTTTCCAATAGCAACTGTAATTATTTGCCTTGTTTGTTGGTATTCGGGACACCCGCGGTATCGTGCTCCGTGCTTTCCGAGGCAGTTGGTACATTTTCTATTGTTGTTTGGTGCTTTGTAGTCGCGGTCTTTTTTTTGCCTTTGGGCAGTCTTTGTATTCGTGGCTGCCCGCACAGTATCTACAGACCGTCTCTTTTCTGCACGTGTTCCTTGTGTGAGAAAATGCCTGGCACTTTGAACGCTCTATCACTGGCGGGATGAAGGCATGTGCTCTTCGAGGTCTATTCTGGATAGTGATGTTTTCTGGGATTGTTTTCCCTTGTAGAATCACTGTTATCAGTCTGGTGTCTTCTTTGTTCCAGGACTTAAGTCTTTCTGCGTGTGTGAACCTGTACCGAGGGTTTTCGGCCTGGATGTAGCTGAGGGCCTCTGTGTCTGACAAGCTGGTGTCTATCCCTTGGCTTCAGTGTAGATTTCTGCTTGGATTTTGATCCGGTGTGGTAGCTGAAATTCTTTAGGCCCGGATGCCAGAGCAGTCATCAGCGATTTAGTCATTTCTGTATCATTCAGGGCAAGTGTCACTCCCTGTGGGTGCGTTCTAATACTTATTATGCCTCTTTTGCCTACTATTTTCTCCAGGACGTTGATTACTTTGTCGTCCGGGAGTGCCCTGAGTGTGGCTTCTCCTTCAGACAACTGCGTAATTTTTATTTTGCGCTCTTGATCCTGTTCTTTGTGAATGCTTTTTCGTTGTTCGCCTGGGCGGCATCTCCCATCTGCCACCACTGGCTGAGTATCTGTCTTTGGGCTCGGTATCCTGTCCTCTTCTGTCTGCTCATGATTCTGCTTCTCTTGATCACCGCGGGGGACTTGGCTGTTCTCTGTTGAATTCCGGTGTATCTCGATGTCTGACACTGGAGCCTCCTCAAATAGTGCTTCTTTCAATGTTGGAGTGAGCCTAAGGAACTCGTCTCCGTCTTCACGCAATCTGTATAGTGCATCCATTACGGTCTCTGCGATAGCTTCTGTGTCTAATTCGTCTAGTTCAGATGATATTGTCCCCTCATCAGCAGCTGGCTGTGAGGTGACGTCTTGTTGTTCTGCTCTTTTGTCTACCTCTTGTGCCGGTCTGTGTTGAAGAGTTGTCTCTTCCACCTCCTTTGTAGTGTTTGCAGGTGTCCTCTCGGCATCGTGTGGTGGTGTCATTGGTGTTTGGTGCAGCTTCTCTGTGTTAGACAGGGTTTTTGCTGACGAGTCGGGTACGTGTGGTGGTGTCAACATGGTTCTTAGTTCCTGTTTTCTTTTCTCTATTCTTTCCGTCGTCTGCTCCAGCTGTTGTATCGCTCTCAAAATGTCTTTACGTTCTGTGTCTTCATCTTCTAGGTCAGAACCGTTTGCTTCTGGCTTCTGAGAGGGACCGGCCACTACGCTAGTAGATGGAGTAATCGTGCTATCTGGTTGACTCTGTTTGTTCTTTGCAGGTTCTTGTTTGATGCTGCTGACAAGTGTTTGAGGGCTTCTATACACTTTCCTCTTTTTCGCTTGTGGCTTGGTGCGACCCATTTTAGTGAATTCCGACGGCTGTGTTCGCCCTGAAAAGGACGCTCGTTTTAGTATAGTGCTGTCTGTATGAATTTGAATAAAACGCACACCAATAAATATATAGGTCAACGCAGGTAACTGCCACTGCGTAAGGAACCTTTTTGATTGGTTCGCGGCGTTTTAGTCTTTTTAATTGCCGGGGCAAGCTGATTGGTTATATGCGTTTTGGTACTTTGCGTGACCCAGTTCCGAAGCAACAGTGTTTTTCTTCTTTTTTTTTTCCTAATTTTATTCTGTCTGCCGCCATCTTGCGGGAACGTGACTTCGTGTAATTTGTTCTGTCTCAGAGTCTGTTGTACGTGGATTGGCTGTGCATATTTGTCTATCGACATAGGGTATTAACAAAGAAGTGGGTTTACACACGACAACTCCTCACTGCTCCACTCGGAATCTGGGATTACCTCTACTTTGGCTTTCCTGAGCAAATTAGCATAAAACAAACACCAGTGCTTGCTGTAGGGGTTTATGAACATACTATTTTCATATCTTGAGGTTGCAAGCCTCCTATGCTTTGTATCACCATTTACCAAGAACAGACATGTCAAATTTACATTGTAAAATAAATGTTCACAACTTACCCCAAATAACTTTGGAACATAATCTCATGGCAGAGTAGAATAGACACAGCAACTTTGTTTAGGTGCTTCTAACCTTTGGTCTGGGATAGTTTCAGAATCCCTCTTTTGACTTTTGCTTCTGATTCCTTAAGTCTCCAGACTTGGTATTTCAAATCGCGGGTTCTCTTTTAAGTTATAAAGACGCCCAAAAACTTCGAACTGTCGCTTTTAATTTTGGAATTCTTTGCCCGATCCTTCTCTCTGGCAACTGGGAGTTGTTAGTTGACGCTGTTGAAAATGCATTCTGATTTGCGTCTCCGACTTGGCTAGGTTATATTCTCATTCTCATTCGACATTGGTATTTCCGACCAGCTTTCCAATGAGAGCTAAAGGTTATTTCAGGCTCTCGATTTATATCAATCCTGTCTCTTTAGAACTATGTATGTCGGGGTGTTAAATCATTACTATCCCCCGCATGTTTGAAAATATCAATTAAAAAATTTATACTCGTGACCTCTTTCAAATATGGCAGTAATACTTCCTATTGCACTTGTGCAAACTCACAAACACATCGGTGAACTTATTTCCTGACTAATACATTTCATACCATAATCGCCCCACACGGGTTATCTGTATTATTGATACAGAGATGGTCCACCGGAAGTATTACCTCATTATCACCCGTGTTTACATACACCTCCCAGACGGATTTCTTAGACAATCTGGCTTTCTTTCCGTCGATCGTGCGATATCACCTTACGTCAACAATGCCCGTCTCTATCAAAGGTGGCTAGACGACAAGTGATATAAGTATTATCTGCTGACCTGTCTAATTAACCTTGTAATACTACGATTCACATGGTGACTTGTTTACAAGTCTAAGATGTGACTATGCAAAAATGTAGGTGCATAAAATACGAAAAATAATAGAACGACGAATGAGGGAAATTAAGAAATAAATCGGTAATGCAGGAGAGAACGAAGAATGTAGAAGAACATAAACAAAAATCGTTACACCAGAAATAAGGAGTACTACTAAGGACTCCATTATAAGACAGGCCACAACACTAGGAGTTCCTTCAAAAATTAGGAAGCATAAATCTTTCAAAATAATGACGACAGCCACCAGTCTAATGAACCTTTTTCCTGTGTTAACAGTTAGGAATCTTAATTAAGCAAGTAAACCTAACCAAATGAGGGACGTTTGCACCGTTAACAGACGCACGACATTTTGCAGCCTTCCTGTACAACAAAGTCTGGTTTTATCATTATAATTCACCAAATCTATTGAGGTAAATTGTAACATGTAAATTTTATAAATTTGTATTTGCATTTTGACATGTATGAAGTACTTATTAATGTACAGTTGCATATTAAACGGGCAGCGTCGTCATCAAAAAAGAACTGCTACATAAACCACCATTGTAGGAGTTCCTGACTGCTTCGTGGGGGTGTCCTCACAAGGAACCAATAGCAGAGGTAGTGCCAGGCTCTATAGGTAGCAGGGAGTCGATGATGGTAACATCACGGTGTATATATTTATTATTCCTTCCTTTTAAATTAAGTTGTATACGTATATTTATATATGTATAGAATTTTTGTGCACTCTTCCGCACTCCTAACGCATTTTCATCTGACAAGATGGGTTTAGACTTAATGCTCAGGGGTATCGGGCAAAATGCTGAGGAAGATTAAATGGTGAAGGGAAGCAGAGGTCGCCTGATGATTGCAGTAGGAGACTTGAGACTTAAAAGAGGTATTTGTTTCCTCTCAGTTTTTGGTATCAGTTGCCAGACGTCGACTCTAGATACCTACAACAAAAGGATCTTGAGGATAACTAACGAGACAAACTAAGCACTTACGCCGGCCTTGCTGCAAGGGACGTGCTGCTGCCAAAATATTCGACTCCTGAAGAGAAGGAGCAGTCAAAAATCCACAAAGAACCAGCAGTGACTGAACCAGAATCCAACTGACCCCACACCGCCTGTTAAGTGAACTACTGGCGCGGCATATGGCTACTTTAATTGCTTATCCGCATTCAATTCAGATCTTCCTGTGATGATACATTTAACTGTTTTTGTTCTGACAAAATACATTTTCAATATTTTAACCCTGTTGACTACATAATCCAAAATAAATCTCTCTTGTTATTGATGTAAATATAAATTTAGGGTTAAGTTTATCATTTTTGAGTGAATTTGCTGTCTACACCCGTATGACTGTTTTTAAATACATATAGATATAGATGTATACAAATGAATATTCTGCAGAATCACTTTTAGCTGGGGGCTCATAAAATACGAGTCAACACTGATATCTGTCACAAGAAGTAGGCAGTGAATACAACATTTATAACAGACTTAGATGACTCAGTTGTTATATACGCCATTCTAAAAATCCATCTGAGACTCCCTGAAATAGAAGCAGCATTTCTTTATTTATACTCGTATCTGTGTGAAGAGTAATTGTCAGCGAAGGTTGCTACCTTAGTAAAAACTCCTTCTTTTACTCGAATTTTGGCCATTATTTAACCACTACTGCAGAGCAGGGAAGACAACCCGTCACACCTACCCAGGATTCGTTACCCACATATGGGATTTTCTAAGATACCCTACAAAAATATGACACCAGGACACCTACGGCAGGAAATCTCACTCACATGAGGGATCTCCAAGGATATCATACCCAAGCTGCCGCACCTACATAGGGAGTCTCCATGGAACGTTTACCAATAATGAATTACACCAGGATGTCCAGCCACTACATACACAGATAAGATAAAATTATATAATGTTATCAGATCTAAAGGTCTTTTATATTTGGACATGCGCACTAATATAACCGAATAGGTTAAACGGGACGCGCTTTGCCAAAACGAGGCAGAATTTTTTTTTTTTTTAAAACACGATAAAATCAAGCACCTTTACTGCGCCTCGTTGTTAGAACATCAGATTGATGGGAACATCAGATTGTGGGGAACATCAGATTGTAGGGAACAAGTCAAACCATGAAAAGATAATCGAGGGAAAAGCAGAAGCTATCAGGAAGAGAATACACAGTTATGTAAAAGCAACACTCTCTTATAAAGAAGTTTTTTTTTTCAAACCAACCTTCGTAATCGTATTTAAGAACAAAGTTTTAGCATCCAAAGGCGCTTAGCGTCAGAAAGTGAAGATGAATCAAGGTACATTGTCAATGAAAAATGGGGTGCTTTAAGTAAAGGATCCAGAATGGGAAGTCAAGCAAGTTGGATATCCTCTCAGAATATTGGCTTCCCATGAAGAGCAGACGCGCTGATTTGCTTTCACCAATCTCTGTGAGGGAGAAACTGCATGTCAACGAAAGAAGCATGAGACAGGTCTAAAACTTTATGAGAAAAATAGATGTGCTTATATCACACTGGACGACGAAGAACAGGAATATCCAGAATTAAAAAATAACCAAAACCACTCATTCCCACAACCAACGTGCAATTTATCACACTTGTATTATGCAATTAATGACTTTTATGGTAATCTCCAAAAGAACGTTGCATTTCGTTCCGCACAGAATATGAGTCTCTTAGAAATAACTATAGGAGACTCATATTCTGTGCGTAACGAATTGCTACGTTCTTTTGGAGATTACCTCTATTATTATTATGTCATACTGTTCCGTTTCCGCCAAACGTTAAAATTCTTGTGTAATGCATCCCTAGAGGTTAATCAACCGAAGAACATTAGCATTTTCCTGGTATAGTAAATATCATATTTGTATTACAGTATTCACC
The DNA here is from genome assembly GCA_024509875.1 of Oreohelix idahoensis. Lineage (NCBI taxonomy): Eukaryota > Metazoa > Mollusca > Gastropoda > Stylommatophora > Oreohelicidae > Oreohelix > Oreohelix idahoensis. The sequence continues at coordinate 179,736 of JAMPIV010006736.1, forward strand.
AGTGTGTTACCGGCGTTCAAAAGGGGAGCAAAGAATAATCTCACTGTTACCTAGCAGGCATGTTGTAAAAGGCGACTAAGGAAGGTTGGGCATGGGAGCGGTTACCCCATCGTGTAAACATCTTAAACAAAGATAAAACTTTAACAAATAACATGGACAAGTACACGAAATAAAATAAAACTCAACCATCAAAAACTGGGGGTTTTCTGACAAGGAGGCACATGATGCAACACAGAGGAAGATGACAGAAGTCTGAGATGCTGACTCACCTTCGTTCTTCTAGGAAAATCTCCATATGTGGTACCATATGGAGAAGAGAACTGAAAAATACATGAAACGGATGAAGAAGACGTGGGACAGAAAGACTTGGCATATGTTTGTTGAAGACTTATCCTCCCTGGGGAGTTGAAGAGTTGAAAGATGATGAATGAATGAATGAATGAATGACAGTATTGCGTCTAAAAATTATCTTAGGTGTCAGAGGCGTAAACAAAGGCATGCTTTTTTTTTTAACTTTTCCGCCAGTACTCGAACTGAGATGACAAATAAAGAATATGACTAGTACATATGAGTAAAATTTGAGAAGAAAAAAACATTTGTGTCCTTAAATACGTGGGTTTACAAAGTAAAACCTGTCTGGCAGTGCGTTTGCATCCAGAAACGACAGAGTACCCATTTTCACAAACTTTAAGGCTAAATGAAGTAACTGGGCCGATCGCGCCAGATTAAATTCTTCCTATTAATCTCTAGTACATGCAGCCCTGTGGCGAACTATATTACAAACAATAACATTTCCGACATTTTTGACTTATTGTGGTGTGACCAAGAACATATATACATATTGAGAGAAGTTATCAACCTGGCATTTCCGAAGTACTGGAAACCTCGAGTTCTGACACTGTAAGCCCGTTAAAAATTTCTTATCTGACCTGAGTCAAGTGACACTAACAGAAATCTAAAAATACAGTTCAAGTGGAAGCTCCCCGGACCATTGGATGAAACCTGATCTGCAGAGCTGGGTTCCACTTTTACTAAACGAAATACAGATTTACGTTACGGTGTGTGTGTGTCCTGAAGTTGCGCCAGACGGCGAACGCCAGCCAGATTGTAGGTAAGAAAGTACGACAGGGGCCCCTGCTGAATGAACCGAGTGAAAGCGGAACGAGTGATTCTTTCAATTTGTTTGTATTTATGCACCCACTTTTGAAATTTCTTTGTGCAAGTTTGTTGCTAATGATATTTCCCTCGTAGAATAGATTAATGTATCAACTCTGTTCTTAACCTTAGAGGGAAATCTTAGACTATAGCGTATGCATCAGTGACTCTTTGGGGCTATCACTTTTCTTCTAACAGGATCGTGGGCTAAACATCGGGGGAAAAGATTATACCTATGGGTCTATTATTCTTTTAGTAATTCATTAACCTATGTGTAATTATATGTGCTTGATAAGCAAACTTATTTGTTGTGGACAAATTTTCTTTATGTTAATAAAATTTACATAAACATTATACCAGTGTGTTAGTCAGCTTGTCCCAAATACCTATATTCTATTGTTATAGTTTTCACGTCCGTGCGTCTAACTGTCGTCACTTGTGTGTGCGTATGTGAGTGGTATATATATATATATATATATATATATATATATATATATATATATATATATATATATATATATATATATATATCATAATAGACTGTCTGACTCCTCTAAATCTGTTGTAGAAGATAGGCTGAAAGAGAGAAGATTCTCGATTTCAAGGACAGCCTCTATTAGTTTCTACCATCTCACTCGTGAAAATCTATTTCTATTATCATCTCACACTGAACTATCACTGAACTATTCTATTTCTATTCAGAAGGGACCAATCTATGTCTTAATTCTCCTATCAACAAATCTACGACACACACGATGTGGTAAAGTGGGATATTATAAATATTTATAGGTGACTTAGTGTACTGACTGAGATCAGCTGTGAAGGTATCTGTATCTAATAAGGGTAGTGTATTACAGATGACCTTACTTGCTACCACATATTTATACCTCAGTCAGAATTATTCTGGAATATTGTGATGACTACGTTGAATGTCTAGGGTATGTATATGATGAAGTGTAAGTCACAACAACAATAGACAGATAAACAATTTAATTTATTCCACCACACGTGACAACACTGTGACACTCACACACATTTAACACTCTATAAGACTATTCTTAAATGAGGCACTGGTAAATTTTCAAATATAAATATGTATTAATTACTGTCACTAATATATATGTGTCCTGATTCAAATACAAAGTGAACCAGGAATCACAATCAATTTTAATTACAAGTTATATGTACAGAATTTATCAATATGAATCTTGTAGTGACATATTTTATTAATATTATCCTATGTGTGTCAGTTGTGTAGTAGTAATATGAGGTAATACTGGTTTTGTTTTTTCAAGCTATGTTGTTATTTGTCATCATGACTTCAAGTGTTTGTTTCTGTTGGAACTAGTATTGGAGATGTTCTCAGTTCCGTTCATGAAAACAATTAATTTCCCCTCTTATTTTTATACAATGTCAGTTTAAGATGGGGTTACATAATGTTGAGCTCCGCTGGCCACATAGGCTTATCTTTCGTGATGGCGGCAGGAAAAAACTCCTCTGCTCGATTGCTCCCCTGTGTTCTGGAGACACCTCACTGTTTGCTATATGGACCAAAGAGTATGCTATCCGCCTCTGGATTCAGCAAAGCTCTGACCAGGTGCTGCTCAATAACTTTTGGACCACGGTCCCTGAAACAAGAAGGTTGTACCTCCTACTTCAGAACTAATTTATACTCTATTTCTACACTGAGCACAATACATAACAAACACTGAGTTCAGAGCAGTAGGCCAACTGTCAGCTTCATCTGAAATAATTTACACCAGTATATTCCTCCCTAATGAATACTACGCCTCTGCAATTCCAGCATTATTTCTTTCTATTCAATAAGCTAGGTGTCAGTGTACTGTTTGGCAATTCCATGTAGTTTTACTTTCCTCCGACACCTTCTGTTCAGGCTGGAGCACTATAGTGGCTTTACCTCATGTTCGCTACTGAACCACACATATATACAGACATAAATTATCAATTTACATTCAATTTTCATTAAAAGATATCAAATATTTCAAGCTTACCACAATTCATGGAAATAATACAGAATTACGTTGACTGGCACTGAATATAACACAATTTCGATCTGCCGATGTCCCAGGCTTTTATTTAGAAAAATATGCACTGGTGCTCAACGCACTGGTTCTGTAGTAAGTTTATTTGCAAATGTGGTGGTGACCTGACGCCTCTAATTGACTATATTGGCAGGTCTAACCAATCGTGCCATGTCTACCCAATCGTTTGAAAAAAAGTACTCCTACTCCCGTTTCCCCTGACAACGAAAGATAGTATTTATAGCTCGACTAATCGTGTTTAGCCTTACATTTATTGCGCTCCAATCAAATCGGATTTAACATGGAGACCCATTTCCCGTACAATGGTGGGGTGAAAATCTGCCACTGAGCGATTCTGATTTGGGTGTTGTCTGACATCCCTCACTATTTCTTTTGGCTATAATTTGGTAATTCCTAGACTATTTGCGTAACGTTTAACATATTCTTTGTCAGCAAGTCCTAAGGAACCCAAATATACAAATTTAAAGGAGCTAAGTGGCTGCGTTCAAAATATGCACTTTCTTCTACCTCCTGTTTACTTCGAATACGATGTGGTGTCTGGGTACTGTAATGTTTTCAAACGTAAACCAGTAAAGCGTTTTTCAGGATTTTAAAACCTAACTCTGGTATGGGTAGTGTTGTTTATCACTGTCGATTTGAAAAAAAGCTAGTGCTTGTGGCCTTACACGCGTGATGGTAGTAATTGTGTATCGCGCGACTGTGGTAGTATTGCCTGCGTCCCTGCTTTCAGCCCTCCCTTCTTTCTATCTTTAGTCCATCTGTCTTTCGTTTTAGGTAACGTAGTGTGTGGTAAAGTGGGATGTTATAAATATTTATAGGGGACTTAGTGTACTGACTGAGATCAGCTGTGAAGGTATCTATATCTAATAAGAGTAGTGTATTATAGATAACCTTACTTACTGCCACATATGTATACCTCAGTCAGAATTATTCTGGAATAGTGTGATGACTACGTTATATGTCTAGGGTATGTGTATGATGAAGTGTAAGTCATAACAACAACAGACAGATAAACAATTTAATTTATTCCACCACACTTGACAACACTGTGACACTCACATACATATAACACTCTAAGAGGATATCTTAAAGGAGTCACTGATAACTTTTCAAATAACAATATGTATTCAGTGCTGTCATGAATGTATATGTGTCCTGATTCAAATACAAAGGGAACCAGGAATCACAATCAATTTTAATTACAAGTTATATGTACAGAATTTATTAATATGATTCGTGTAGTGACATATATTATTAATGGTATCCTATGTGTGTCAGTTGTGTAGTGGTAATATGAGGTAATACTGGTTTTGTTTTGTTCAAGCTCTGTTGGTATTTGTCATCATGACTTCAATAGTTTGTTTCTATTGGAACTAGTATTGGAGATGTTCTCAGTTCCTGGTATTAAAACAATTAAATTCCCCTCTTAATGTTAGTTTACAATGTCATTTTAAGATGGGGGTACATAATGTTGAGCTCCATGGCCACACTCTCTTATCTTGCGTGATGACTGCAGTAAAAGACTCCTCTGCTCGATTACTGTAATGAGTTCTGGAGCCACCCCACTGGTTGCTATATGGACCAAGGAGTATGCTGTCCACCTCTGGCTTCAGCAAAGCTCTGACCAGGTGCTGCTCAATAACTTTAAGACCACGGTCCCTGAAACAAGAAGGTTGTACCTTCTATGTCAGAACTAATTTACACTCTGTTTCTACACTGAGCACAATACATCACAAACATTGAGTTCAGAGCGTTAGGCCAACTGTCAGCTTCATCTGAAATACTTTATACCAGTATTTCCCTCCCTAATGGTTACTACGCCTCTGCAATTCCAGCATTATTTCTTTCTAGTTAATAATCTAGGTGTCAGTGTACTGTTTGGCCATTCCATGCAGTTTTACTTTCCTCCGACACCTTCTGTTCAGGCTGGAGCACTATAGGCTTTACATCATGTTCGCTACTGAACCACACATAGATACAGACATAAATTATCAATTTACATTCAATTTTCATTAAAAGATATTGAATATTTCAAGCTTACCACAATTCATGGAAATAATAAACAGTTTCGTTGACTGGCAATGAATATAGCACAACTCCGATCTGCCGATGTCCCAGGCTTTATTTTATAAAAAATATACACTGGTGTTCAACGTACTGTTTCTTAGTAGGTTTATTACAAGATGTGGCAATGAACAGACGCTCTGAATTGAGTATATTCGCAGCTCTACCCAATCAAACCATGTCTACACATCTTTTCAAAAAAAGTACCCCTTTCTCACGTTTCCCCTGACAACACAAGATATTATTTATAGTCCGACCAATCGTGTTTAGTCTTTCATTTGTTGTGCTCCAATCAAATAGGAGGCTATGGTAGGCTATTTCCGTAACGTAATGTTTCTTCAAACACGTTATAAAAAAATTTTATGAGCAGAAATGATTTCATGCTGTCAGGCACCCCCACTATTTTATTTTGGCCATAACTTGGTAATTCCTAGACTATTTGCGTAACGTTTTACATATTCTTTGTCAGCAAACCCTAAGGAATCCAAATATCTCAATCTAAGGGAGCTAGGTGGCTGCGTTCAAAATGTGCATTTTCTACCACCTCCTGTTCACTTCAATCCAAATGTGGTGTCTGGGTACTGTCATGTTTTCAAACGTAAACCGGTATAATGTCATAATTCCCAATAAGCGTTTTTCAGGATTTTAAAACCTAACTCTGGTATGGGTAGTGAATTTTATCACTGTCGATTTGAAATACAGTTAGTGCATGTGGCCTTACACGCGTGATGGCAGCAATTGTGTATCGCGCGACGCGTGTTTAGTGTTGCAGGTGTCCCTGCTTTCTGCCTCTCCCTTCTCTCTATCCTTTTGTCCATCTGTCTTTTAGTTACGCCGTGTATAAAATGGAATGAATGAATTATTAAATTTAGGTCATTGATCAGCTTGCGTATCTCAAGGTTTTTCCAAGAAATACAGTACACGTTTCATTGAAGAAAGCGGGTAATAATACAGTAGACTTTTACTATCAACGTGAAAGCGTTACAATTTGCAGACGAAGTAGAAAACAAGGGGGATTTCGAGTACAGTCATTGTGACAGCACTGTTCTTTACCATTCTTCTTTCCTTTTATTAAATTTATTTGTTAGGCTTTGCATTTACGTTTTAATTTATATATGGGGATTAGAATAATTCACGACATCTCCCCTCTTAAAACAGACATTATATGTCAGTCCTTTATTCTATATACACATAGAGAAATTTATTATTATTTCTGGGGTTTACGGTGATTCTCATCACACGGATGGCGGCTTAAAAAATCCGCTCCCAAATTTGTTTTTCCAGATATATACTCAATGCTAAAATTATATGGAGCCAAAAGTAAGGACCATCGGAGTAACCTAGAGTTCTCATGCCTAACCTGGGCTAGAAACGATAAAGGTTTGTGATCCGTTTGCAACTTAAATGCCTTCCCATACAGATAAATATTGAATTTCTTTATTGCCCATATTACTGCAAGACATTCTTTTTCGCTAGTTGAGTAGTTGATTTCAGCTTTATTCAATTTTCTGCTAGCATATGCCACTGGGCTTAATTCCCCATCCAATGCATCTGATTTCTGTAGTAGAGTTGCACCTAACCCAATATTACTGGCATCCGTCCTTACTATGAATTCTTGACTTAAGTCAGGTAATTTCAAAATAGGTTTACTTGTGAGCTTTTCCTTCAATTCTTGGTAAGCCATTTCACATTGTGGTGTCCATGTAATGCGATCTGGATGTCCTTTACGTGTCAAATCAGTTAACGGTGCACATATGGAATTAAAGTTTTTGATATACTTCTGGTAGAAACCACATAATGAGACAAAGGATCTCACGTCCTTCTTGGTTTGTGGTCTCGGGGCTTTCTTTAGTTTCTCTAAATTCTTTGGGTCAGGGGTCATGTTTCCCTGATAAACTGTGTGTCCCAAAAATTCCAATTCTTTACATCCAACGCAACATTTGGTTGGTCGGGCTGTTAAATTTGCTTCCCTAAGTCGATCAAACAGCATCTTCAGAGAGTCAATGTGTTCCTCAAATGTTTCTGTTGCTATAAGGATATCATCCATGAAATTTGTTATACATGGATTATTCAGAGGGTCCAATAATTTTCTCATCATTCTAGAGAAGACACTAGGCGCATTCTTCAATCCAAATGGCAATCTATTAAACTCATAGTGTCCTTCTGAGGTACTAAAAGCTAGGTATGGTCTAACCTCAGGCTTTACTGGAATCTGATAGTATCCTTTACTCAGATCCACTTTTGAGAAATATTTAGCTTTATTTAGTCTGGCAAACAGCTGATTTGTATCCGGCAATGGATCCACCTGTCCTTCTGTAATAGCATTCAGTCTCCTGTAATCTATACAGAGTCTATGTTCTCCAGAGGGCTTCCTTAAGAGTACAACACCGGAACTATATGAGGATTCACTGTGTGAAATAATTCCTTCTTTCAACAGATAGTCTATCTCTTCCTTCAAAGCTTTCTCCTTAGCAAACGGAATCGAATATGGTTTCATACAGACAGGTGTGGGGTCTATCAGTTTCATATCATATTCCAATAGGTTTGTATGCCCTGGTCGGTCTGTTAACACCTCTGCATGATTATTTAGAACCTGTTGCACTCTCTCTTTCTGAGTTTTTGTTAAATGTGTACTGATTTTCACCTGTGCTGCTGTCTCACAGGGGTGTAATGGATATTCAAATGATGAAAGTGGTTCCTTTTTCATCTCCATGGCGATGGACAAGGTCAACAAGTGTGTCTCTTCCTGATGTTCTCTTTCCAAATATTTCTTCAGGAGATTCACATGATAGATTTTTTCTTTCCCCTTCTTATCTATCTTATAATTTGTTCTAGACACCTTCTCTAAAACTGTATATGGACCTTGCCATCCAATCTGTAACTTATTCTGACTCCCGGGGAGAAGAAGCAGTACCTTCTCTCCCACAGCCAAATCTCTGTCTTTCGCCTTCCTGTTATAATAGGCAGCATGTTTCTTCCTGGCTTGTTTCAAATTTTCATTGGCAAGTTTCCAGCCAGTTTTTAAACGAGTGGTCAGCTCATTCACATATTGGTATGAAGATGTAATGTTTTCCTCTGCCTTTTCATCAGTCCACGTTCTTAACAAAGCTACATATGGACCTTTAATTGTGTGGACCTATTTGTCCATGCACCGGTATGGTCTCTTCCACTCGAAGCTCTATAGTGATGATTTTTCTTCCCAGAATTATCATGCATAAAACGACCGCTACCAATTTTTCTTTTGGGGCTTTCTCCCCACTTAAAATTATTGATGAGAGATTTCCTCTCTACATCCTCTTCCTCCAGTTTGTTTAAGTCCGATTGAGGGATTTTCGGCTTATCCTGGGGTAAGACATCTTTTTGCACTCTCCGCATAGTGGCCATTGTAAAACAGTTAAGTGAAGCTTGTCCGTGAAAAGGGGCTTCCCATTCCCTTTGGTCCACTTTATCAAATTTATTTTTCTTCGTATTTTCAGGCCTAGTTTTACCCCTTGGCGTGTCCAGGTCCTGATCCATGTTCCCACTTGTGGGTGTTCCCTCATGTGCTATGCTACACCTTTCTACAAAATTCTCAATGTCCCATCTTGCTTTGGGCCAATAATAATTGTGAGCCACCTTTTGAATGATGGTACCTATCTTCTCATGGTCCCCATCTGGTTTCACATGTAGGCTCCTTATTAAGTCTGCCCTATATCTTTTAGGAAGTACCAGCTGTCCCTGACCTTTGGATCTAGCTCCAGTCTTCCTATACATCAACTTGTTTTTCATGTAAAAATCTCCCTTGCCTGGAGTTGTATGACAAGTTGACAATTTCCTGAAACAAGGCCTGAGTGTTTTATCCCCAGCCTGTGCCTTCCTCATCTCTTCTGGAGTGGTATCTAACATAATATCCTCCTCCTGTCTTGAGGTCGACCTGACCTGAAGGGTGGCCATATACACAGGTTTCCTTCTGCAACGGTCAGTGTCATGATTGTCCATCTGACAATTCTTACACCACCTTTTTCCTTGGTTGAAAGATTTTCTTTCATCATATTTCCTTTCATCGAATTGTGGGGTTTTATTTTTATTTTCATACCGTGGCCTATCAAACTGGTGCTTACCTTTGTTTTGATCCCTAGGATCAAATTTATTAAAGTTCTGTGGTGCCCTAAAGTTATCCACTTGTTTCTTTTTATTACCTGTTACCTCTGCTTGAGCTGCTTGATACCTTTCAGCAACATTTAGCAACTCACCCAGCCTCTCTGCACCTTGTTCCATGAGAAACTTTCTCAGGTCTGGAGCCATGGACTCTCTTAATTGCTCTATAAGGATCATTTCCTTAAGATCTTGGGTTTTCCCCAGAGAAGTCCATTTCTCCAAGTATGTCTCTATTCGTGCAGAGAACTGGTGATAGGTTTCACCTGACAGTAGTTTAGCATTCCTAAATTTTTTCCTATAAAATTCTGCATTCTTTTCATATCTTAACAAAAGAGCCTGCTTTAGCATGTCATAATTTTCCTGATCACTTCTGCTCATTTTTGCAAAAACTTTATAAGCTGCCCCACGAAGTCCCTGAGATAACTTTAAGCTCCACCTTTCTCTCTCTAACCCATATGTGGTAGCTAATAGTTCATACCTATTTAGATAGCTCTCTATATCATCGTCTTTCTCAACAAAATGATCTAAATGAAAATTCATAGCTGAGGTTGAGGCTCCCTGGCTAGCAGTAGCATCAGAGGTAAAGGGACTGGCACCATTTTCAGGAGCATGGCCTTGAAACTCAAACTCCCTTAGTCGTAACTCGTGTTCTCTTTGTAATCTCTTCTCCTCCTTTTCTGCAGCTAATTTTCTTTCTTCTGCTTCCAATGCTTTAGCCTCTTTGTCAGCCTCAATCTGCAACCTCTTAGCCTCAGCCTCAATCTGCAACCTCTTAGCCTCAGCCTCAATCTGCAACCTCTTAGCCTCAGCCTCAATCTGCAACCTCTTAATCTCTTTTTCAGCTTCTATTCTCTTATCTTCGGCCAATCTTTCAGATTCTAATTTTCTTTCGGCCTCTTTTTCTAATCTTCTTTCTTCCCGTTCAATATATTTGTCACATTCAGCAGTGACATAAGAAATCATAATTTGCCCGTCCATTCCTAACTCTTTCGCAGTCTGTACAGCAGCAGATCGAAATTTTGCCAGGTCGGCCATTGTCTAACAGATAAATGTCTAAACAATTTTATCTATGACTAATTAACTCAAGACAACACAGGCACTGTGAGCTCAACCTTATTTATTTTCACCCAAGGATACCTTTTAATTCTTATTATTCCCTGAAGTGAGTTACCCCCAATATTTGTAATAGGGAAAGATTCAAAATCCCGAGGGCGAGACCCCAATATATGTGGTAAAGTGGGATGTTATAAATATTTATAGGGGACTTAGTGTACTGACTGAGATCAGCTGTGAAGGTATCTATATCTAATAAGAGTAGTGTATTATAGATAACCTTACTTACTGCCACATATGTATACCTCAGTCAGAATTATTCTGGAATAGTGTGATGACTACGTTATATGTCTAGGGTATGTGTATGATGAAGTGTAAGTCATAACAACAACAGACAGATAAACAATTTAATTTATTCCACCACACTTGACAACACTGTGACACTCACATACATATAACACTCTAAGAGGATATCTTAAAGGAGTCACTGATAACTTTTCAAATAACAATATGTATTCAGTGCTGTCATGAATGTATATGTGTCCTGATTCAAATACAAAGGGAACCAGGAATCACAATCAATTTTAATTACAAGTTATATGTACAGAATTTATTAATATGATTCGTGTAGTGACATATATTATTAATGGTATCCTATGTGTGTCAGTTGTGTAGTGGTAATATGAGGTAATACTGGTTTTGTTTCGTTCAAGCTCTGTTGGTATTTGTCATCATGACTTCAATAGTTTGTTTCTATTGGAACTAGTATTGGAGATGTTCTCAGTTCCTGGTATTAAAACAATTAAATTCCCCTCTTAATGTTAGTTTACAATGTCATTTTAAGATGGGGGTACATAATGTTGAGCTCCATGGCCACACTCTCTTATCTTGCGTGATGACTGCAGTAAAAGACTCCTCTGCTCGATTACTGTAATGAGTTCTGGAGCCACCCCACTGGTTGCTATATGGACCAAGGAGTATGCTGTCCACCTCTGGCTTCAGCAAAGCTCTGACCAGGTGCTGCTCAATAACTTTAAGACCACGGTCCCTGAAACAAGAAGGTTGTACCTTCTATGTCAGAACTAATTTACACTCTGTTTCTATACTGAGCACAATACATCACAAACATTGAGTTCAGAGCGTTAGGCCAACTGTCAGCTTCATCTGAAATACTTTATACCAGTATTTCCCTCCCTAATGGTTACTACGCCTCTGCAATTCCAGCATTATTTCTTTCTAGTTAATAATCTAGGTGTCAGTGTACTGTTTGGCCATTCCATGCAGTTTTACTTTCCTCCGACACCTTCTGTTCAGGCTGGAGCACTATAGGCTTTACATCATGTTCGCTACTGAACCACACATATATATAGACATAAATTATCAATTTACATTCAATTTTCATTAAAAGATATTGAATATTTCAAGCTTACCACAATTCATGGAAATAATAAACAGTTTCGTTGACTGGCAATGAATATAGCACAACTCCGATCTGCCGATGTCCCAGGCTTTATTTTATAAAAAATATACACTGGTGCTCAACGTACTGTTTCTTAGTAGGTTTATTACAAGATGTGGCAATGAACAGACGCTCTGAATTGAGTATATTCGCAGCTCTACCCAATCAAACCATGTCTACACATCTTTTAAAAAAAAGTACCCCTTTCTCACGTTTCCCCTGACAACACAAGATAGTATTTATAGTCCGACCAATCGTGTTTAGTCTTTCATTTGTTGCGCTCCAATCAAATAGGAGTTAACATGGTATGCTATTTCCGTAACGTAATGTTTCTTCAAACACGTTATAAAAAAATTTTATGAGCAGAAATGATTTCATGCTGTCAGGCACCCCCACTATTTTATTTTGGCCATAACTTGGTAATTCCTAGACTATTTGCGTAACGTTTTACATATTCTTTGTCAGCAAACCCTAAGGAATCCAAATATCTTAATCTAAGGGAGCTAGGTGGCTGCGTTCAAAATGTGCATTTTCTACCACCTCCTGTTCACTTCAATCCAAATGTGGTGTCTGGGTACTGTCATGTTTTGAAACGTAAACCGGTATAATGTCATAATTCCCAATAAGCGTTTTTCAGGATTTTAAAACCTAACTGTGGTATGGGTAGTGAATTTTATCACTGTCGATTTGAAATACAGTTAGTGCATGTGGCCTTACACGCGTGATGGCAGCAATTGTGTATCGCGCGACGCGTGTTTAGTGTTGCAGGTGTCCCTGCTTTCTGCCTCTCCCTTCTCTCTATCCTTTTGTCCATCTGTCTTTTAGTTACGCCGTGTATAAAATGGAATGAATGAATTATTAAATTTAGGTCATTGATCAGCTTGCGTATCTCAAGGTTTTTCCAAGAAATACAGTACACGTTTCATTGAAGAAAGCGGGTAATAATACAGTAGGCTTTTACTATCAACGTGAAAGCGTTACAATTTGCAGACGAAGTAGAAAACAAGGGGGATTTCGAGTACAGTCATTGTGACAGCACTGTTCTTTACCATTCTTCTTTCCTTTTATTAAATTTATTTGTTAGGCTTTGCATTTACGTTTTAATTTATATATGGGGATTAGAATAATTCACGACATAGTGTATAAAAAGACATGAATGGAATTTTAAATCTAGGTCAACCTGCGTATCTCAAGGTTTTTCTTAGAAATGCAGCACATGTTTTATCGTAGAAAGCGGGTATTGAAGCAGTAGGCTTTTACTATCAACGTGAAACGTTACAATTTGCAGACGAAGTAGAAAACAAGGGGGATTTCGAGTACAGTCATTGTGACAGCACTGTTCTTTACCATTCTTCTTTCCTTTTATTGAAGTTATTTGTTAGGCTTTACATTTACGTTTTAATTTATATATGTGGATTAGAATATTTCACGACACATGAGTCCTGCAAGGTGGTGGCTCCATGGGTCATATGGATCTATCATGGAAATGTTGATTTCTTCATATTACGTTTCTTGTCAATTCGACTTCGTCGCCGTCTTCAATTTTATCTTTTTCGTACACTTTCAGACGTCAAAGTCACTTTGTTTAAAGACAGCAAGGATCAGCTTGAGGTTGTTGATATCTCCATCGAGTTTGTCCTGGAATAGTACTACTGACGATCATATGTGCTTTCTTTGTTCCTGATATCTTGAGCATCTTTGCAGCAGACATTCACAAGTCCTTTATCGGTGCCACAGTTCACTTATTTGGATATACGCCCTAATATAACCGAATAGGTTGAACGGGACGCTCCTCGCCAAAACGAGGCAAAACTTTATATTTTAAAAAAACTTATCAGCATGTCCTGTTTTTAGCTTGCTGAATAGATAGTATCACAATCGACTGTGGCCGGAGTCTGATCAATTCATTTTCATAAATTCAGGAAAAAGAAATTCGGAATGAAAGAAAAAGCGCGTGGCAAACCAAGCAGCTTGCAGACACTCTTTTCGAATTTTTCCAGTAGAAAAGTTGTTAACAACGAGCATAATATGTTTATGTGTGTGCTTAAACAAATTTTAGCCTCTCGTTTCCCTTTAATTTAATAATAGACCGTACCCTAATGGGATATTCTACAGCAGTGTTTCTTTCCCAGTGTTCTGTGGAACCTAGGGTTCCACAATTCATCTTCAGGGGTTCCGCTAGAAATCATGGAATGAATAAATACATATGTATAAATATCGCTTAACATTCCAAACATCGTTCTTATAGAGTGTACTAATTAGTTGTATGAGTCTACGTTTGTTTCGCATTGTATTGATAAATATTATCTCGCATCGAGTATTTCAATGTTTGTATGATCAGTAACACTTTTCTTATTTATTTATAATTAAGGAGACAGACTTCCATCTTAGTAATAGCAACAGCCATGAGATAAATACACCAGATTTATAAAAAATACAAAATCTTTCACAACAGTATAGCGCATTAGCAAGTACATTTTACAGCGCAACATGGAGAGACGCTGAATATATTCATATGTACGTACATTATACCCAAGAGCCAAACATTTTTAAAAAAGTTTTTGTGGTTGTCACTTCATTTATCTTTCATGTTTTAACATTTATTAGATACGAAATAATCACCTGCCACAACATGGGTCGAAATAATCACCTGCCACAACATGGGTCGAAATAATCACCTGCCACAACATGGGTCGAAATAATCACCTGCCACAACATGGGTCGAAATAATCACCTGCCACAACATGGGTCGAAATAATCACCTGCCACAACATGGGTCGATATAATCATGTTGTGCTCTTTCTGCTGCATTGGTGGCGGCACAAAATTCTCCTGTGATCACTTCATTCATTTTCATTTTTCATCACAAGTACGGAAATACGGAATCATCGGCACGAAAGCTCGAAGCTTCATCTATGAGCAGTGAGGCTTCACAGGCTAAAAACATAAATGTATAAATGGAGACACTTATTCATAATTTCCTGAACTGCTTATATAAATGGGTAAATTTAAGAAATGTTGTCCCCGAAAAGCAACAGAGGAACATTTCTAAATAAAAAAAAATAAAAAAATTGACGCATTGACGTAAAGTGGAAAGAAATGTGTATTATTTCCACAGACGCACAATTTAGTTCACTGATGGAACGCAGCATGAAAAGATCGCTACTTTGGTGGCAAAATATGGGACGTACGTTACCGTTAAGGCAATTCCCATGGTTAAATTGCTTTGAATCTATTTTTGTTTTTGCGACATTCCTTTAATGCCAACCCCTACACATTAAAAACATTAAAAAACAAAACCACAACACGACGATAAAAAAAGTGTCAATCCTTTTTGGTATGATGGCGGCTGACATATGTGTGTATTTGTGTATTGCACGTGCGTGAAAAAAATACAAAGATAGCATCTGTTTACAAATACATTTTCTTGGCAATAATTTAGCAGTAGTCGAATAGCCTCGATATGGTCCCGCAGGTTGTGGAAAGTTATCAGAGGGATTCTGCCGTGGTAAAAAGGTTGAGAAACACTGGTCCACAAAATCGGAATTGCGTCAAAAGAACGGTTCACTAATTTTGTTTACTTAAAAAACATCGTGACTTCGATATTGCGAAACAGTCTGCTGTAAACAGAAAACTGGTCGTATAGAAGGAGAGCCGGACTTGTGTGGGGTGAAAGGGTCGACTGCTCTGGGCACTAAGACTAAAAGAAAACGGTGATATTAAAGCACCGGAGCTGGCAAGGAGAAAAAAATGTAATTTCTTGCCAAAAATCTCGACCTTTCTTTAGCTGTAACACAATTCATCCGAGCGTAAGAAATGTGGGCCACGTAAATCCTTTAAAACCAAAGTGTGATAAATGTTTAACCATTCGGTTGTTTGTAGTTCTTGTATTGTTGTTTTGCCAGTAATAAATTACACTGATCTATAGGTTTATTTACGAATCTTTCTTTATGTTTTCCCGTAGAGTTTAAATAACTTTTACGGGTACAAGAATGGGGGAGATACAGCACGATACAGGCACCGTATACTTTAAGGCCTATTATGTATAGCAGCGGTGGCCAAACTACGGCCCGCGGGCCAGATCCGGCCCGCCAACTAGTTTTGACCGGCCCGCCAACCTGTTTTGGCCCGCCACTTATTATTGTGTTGAAGCCACACTCTTCACAATGAAATAACACACAAATGTATGTTTGAAATAAATAATTACACGCCATATTACAAATTACAAAACAAATTAAAACAAAAGATTCATTATTATTTTTTTTTTTACAGTAATTTCAGTTCGAAGACTGGTATACATGTCTTGGCAGATGTGCAGTACAGTAGTTTGCCGTTGCTTTCTGTACGTGGTTCATTATATATGTAAAACTAAATCTCAGAACGTTATTTTTTAAGGATTTTATAGGTCTGGCCCTCGGGTGTTACCCTTTACCATAATCTGGCCCTCCGCCAACCTTAGCTTGGCCACCACTGATGTATAGAATAGAACTCATGTGGGATTAGTTATAAGGTTTACGAAGGGATTACCCTAGTCACTCTGAATAAGTTATAATGTTCAGGAGTCCTATGAGAAGAGTTATACTTTTCGCAAATGTTATACTAGTCATATGTGATAAATTATAATGTTAACAAAGGGGATTATGTGTGACGTGTAATAAGTTGTAATTTCCACATAATCTCACGCGAGTTCCAATATCTCATTCTTGCCCATCCCATCTCTCTAATGTATGTGGAAGTACATATTTCTGTTAAGATTTTGTTCAAAGTTCTTGATCAATAAATTCAGCGGCTCCCAAACTGAGCTGTACGGCTACTCTAACAAAATATTTAGTCAAATAAATTCAGTGGTTCCCAAACTAAATTGAACGCATATTCTAAGATGTTTCAAGAAACTTTTTTTTTTCTCTGGTGACAAATAATTTTTATTATGAGTTAAGATTTTGCCAAAATTCACTAATATTTTAAAGAGTCTTGTGCGACCTGAAAGATAGCGTATTGTCTCCTACTAAGACTCTTCAACCCCTGCCCGAGCCACCTTTCCGTAAGTCTTCCACGTGCTCAGGATACAGATGTTCTAGCCTGGGACACGTGATGCTGGTTTGTCTTGTCTTCATTCTAACCACATAATTTCCATTCCTGACCTGTGACTAGTTTTTCTGTACTCGTTATCATTTTCTGTTGCGCTACCAATGGAGCATGGAGCTACCACTCCAGTGTGTCCCCGGGTAGCAAGCCTGCACCAAATGGTCTTGTAGTTGTGGTTACTGTAGCAGTTTCTGTTATATTATGTGGTTGCCAGCTCCAAACGTAACTTCTTATTAGTCAACTTGTACGACATGCATGAAGATGCTGTAGTCCTATCATGTCTTTGTCTCCTCAGACATCCATGGGGACTACACGGATCTCTGCTGTACTGACTTCCTTTAAACAAAAAGATACTGTTAAGTTATTTTATATTCATATAAAAGGGGGGGAGGGGGGGGGGGGGGGAGTTTAAATGTTTGAGATCCTCACGTGCACGTCTAGTATTTTGTAGACGCACATTTGCGCGCATCTAGGTTAATTGTATGTTATATTATTTGCGTACGACCGTGCACCATTATTAAACGGGTATGGCGCGGTATGTCGCGGTGATTTGTTGCTATACGGGCAACGTACTTGAGGCAGATCAAGAAAACTAGCGTCGGGTATAAAAAAAAGGTAAAGGATCCCATTACACACCCGTTGAGGCATATTGAGAATATGGTGTTAGGCCCACATTTTCTCGACCGTCGGCACACTAGGGGTGATGTGGTCAGCATCACGCCGCCGCCTTAACCTTCCCAGAGTTGCTCTGGTACCCATTTGGGGCTGGATCGACCCAGGAGCCGTTTGCGGCCTAAAAAAATCCCACCTCATCTGGGGATCGAACCATAGACCACTGAGCTAGGAAGCCAGTGCACTAACCACTATGCTAAGCGTCGGGTATAGACGTAATTAATTATGGTGTTCTTACCCAAGTCCAGGGAAGACACGAATATGTAGCAATTATGATCATCTGAAAGATGAAGTCACTCTTCTTGAGGGAGCTATGCCAAAAAGCTTGTAATTTGAATATTTAGCCAGAAACGGCTCGTTTTAAGTATCTTACCTCCGATACTTGGTTTCCTGTAACGTTATGGCAGAGCTTCAACTTGACCAGATATGTCAAGTTGCTAGTGCGTCCCACTAACGCTAGGAGCTGATTGAAGCGTAAAGGAATATAGATAACTACGTAAAGAATATTAACATGGTCACTTCGTCAGAACCATGTATACTACCAAAACCGTTAACCTTGATGTGGTAACGGTTAGTGCAGTCGGTCAACGTCTTTGGTGAATTGTAATTGTGCTATGTACATTTTCCTACCATGACTATTGCTGATGAAGAAAGTATGTAAACTACTGATGTAAAGTTTCGTCATGAATAAATATGTTGTTAACACTAACTCTTCCAACGAGTATAGCGTTTATCCGTGCCAACTGTTCATCATGTATTGATCCATCTTGCTTCGTTATCGGGTCCTATTATCATTAACCAGATCATCAGCATACGCCAAAGAAACGGCCCACATTATATTCGCGTTAACAAGAAATACGTCGGCCACATGTTGTAAGCCCGACAGCCCTGACAACATCAGTGACAGTCCAGTAAAGAAAAACCACCGGTAACAGATTGTTGCTTGGCTGTTTGCAATCGTGTTCGAAGGGTGTTGTCACAATGAAGACGACCAGAAGGTCAACTCAACCTACGCAGTGGTGTGTAGACATGGAGTGGGGATACAGTACATGCGAATGATGGCAATCGTTCGTTGTCACGAAGTGTATTTGCCTTCTTTTCTCTCTGTCAATCTTTTCTCATACCAAAACATTCCTTTTCTCTAAATTCTCTAGAATATCTACCTCTCGTCAAAACACATCAGGAGATCTCCCATTTGCTTCGGAAAATAAATTCCTTTGTTCTACGTTTGACTGGCAAAGTCACTGACGCTTCGCTGTGAACCTTTTAACGCCACTTTTAGCATACGGGTAAGGCAGTCATTGTGTTATATGACTTTTGACCTCAGCAACCACAATGAAGTATTGCCTGGTATCACAATGCCACGGACCGGCCAGTTTGTGTGTGTTTGGGGGGATGGAACGTAATGTCAAAAATAGGTCAGGCGCCCCACCCCTCACGTATGCAAATTAACGCCACCAAACAGAAACCTGGAGGAATTTTGGCGCGTTTCTCAAAGCGCAGGCATAGTCTGGTAAGCGGCATTCTCTCGCTAGCCGGCAGACTGACCGGGACAAATGGTTGCTCCCAAGAAATACAGAGGGGCCCGATCATTTTAACCAGCAATGGATCTTGCCTGAGCGAGTAAGTGATCTAATATATTGTTATATGAATAACATGAATTAATCATATGTTTATCCACAACATATCATGTCAGTATCTTTTGTTTTTCACTGTGACAGAAATTAATATCCTTGATTTTGTACAGGAGACAACAACATGATGTATACTTAAAGTTTCATCTATGAACCCTTGTCCTGTTTTCTACAGAATGAATTATACTGTATGATTTCAGCCATGATTATCATTGTCATATTTTAATCCTAAACTGATTTCTGCAATTATCCTTATTATATTTTTAATGTGTTAATGTGCATGTATCCTATGTTATGATGGTATTATCAAGGGATATGAATGCCTATCACATAAACATAGAACTATGTAATAATGGGAACAGCACTGTAGCCAATTTTATAAATGAATATGTTGACTGACTTGTAATTCAGTGGTTCTCAAACCTTGGCAGCAATGACACCCCAACATGTTACAGAAGAATAGAAAACTATTACCCAGTGGTTCTCAAACCATTGTTGACAATGACCCCACACTGAATTTACTGCTCTATGGGCACCAGGTAGACCAGTGGTTCTCAAACTTTTGATGACCACTGCCCCAAACTTCACAGTTGGTGAAGCTAACAGCCCATATGTTGGAAATCACTGCGGTAGACAAGCTGGAAGCCAGATATAAGTTGAGACCCACCTGTTTGCTTATAACATCAGTTATGCTATAGTATTTCCTAGATAATAAATAGCACTTTGTTATTGATGTTAGCTATGAATGTTTGTTAGATTCCTGATGGACGATTAGCGCCCAGCAGATATGGGAAATGACTTCTCTGGCAAGATTACTAATGGAGCTCAAATTATTGTCAATCCAGTCATACCAGGTTGTCATACCAGAAGACTAAACCATAAGCAGTGTTCTCAAGGGCAGACATACTCCATCCCAGTTGGTGATGAGCCCTGTGTCAAGACGGAGAAGAAGCAACTTGCCATCCTCTGAAACCCTAAGAAGAACTTGCTGGACCTGGAGTGCTGGGACATATTGAACCCCTGGCAACAAGACTACATAAATTCAGCATATGAGATGAGTATCTGAACATGCCAGCAGAACCACTACAGAATATTCCTATTGTCCCATGATTGACAAATTAATTCTGACATGGTTCAGAACCATTCATAGATTAGGGAACATATAGTTGTACATTTGAATATATGTGAGATTCTATCTTCATTTTTTGTAAACTTTACATAACAGAGTCTGTTGTTATTTTCTTTGTAATATTTAATTGGGTTGCATAGTTTTAGTAACATAAATCTACACCCTGGGGGCAGAGCCAAAATTAATAAACACTATTGGGTCAGGATATTTTTAATGTGGCTGGGCACCAAATCTCTTATCCATCTGTATGTACTATACATAGTCCTTTGTAGGATATCGGATAAAGAATTTATCGCCTAGAGAATATCTTGTTTAGTTTCACCAGAATTCTCTTAGAAAGTTTTTTTGAGTGGACTAATTCCCGAGGAGAGATTGGGCATTCAACTTGCAGTCTGGAAGAGTTTCCTCTAGATATTATCTTTTATTCTTCCATCAAGTCTGCCATACTTACACTTTCTCCCTCAAAACAAAAACCATTTCGCTACACTGGGACGCTCGTGTCCGAGATCTACTTTTTTCATATTTAGACACTTGTTTGAGATATGAAAACTCTTATCTTTCTTAGACCACTACTGCTGTAGGTACTTGTCACTAATTGGTGTCCAGGCTAGGATTAGATTAAAGAGGGGACATATAAATTACCCTAGACTAAATTACACATAAATTTTTACAAGAAAAACAGATTTTAAGTTAGGTTATGAAAACTATTCTTGGTGGTACTGCTGGTTATTAGTTACATGTTGTTAACTAATATTTAAGTTATATTTTATGTATGCTGGTTTTAAATGACATAGGTTGTTAAAATACTTTAGTTTAGTTACGGCTATAGAAAGTATTTAGGCCTGTATTTATTTGATAGTGAGTTAGAGATCTCATACTCGCTCAGCAAAACCACTGCTGTTAAAATGGATGAGATAGAAGGACTGAAGAAATAGTCAGCGCAATCATATAAAATTGGAAAATTATCTGGCTTCTCGGGAAGTTTGCTGGAAAATTATGTCTCGGAACAGGTAGAATGTTTCATGAGCATAATGGGGCAACAGAACAAATTGAGAGCAAAATGCAAGGAAGAGAATGTGGAACATGAGAGACAAAGACAAGAAAAATCCCTCCAGTGTAAGGAAGAACTGCAAGAAATGGAAACTCAGTTTCAACCTACAAAAATGGAATCCAGGGATAAACTTGAATCTAGGAATACTCATCATGCCACTCCTTTGCCAATTCCATCACCATCTTCAGTGGTAAATATAACTGCACCACATGAAGCCAAGTCTATGTCTCAGAATTCAGGCTCAGACAGAGCAGAGGTATGGATATCCAAACGGAGACAGCTAGACTATCCTGAAAATAAGATTAAGCACAAGAGTGCTGATAATCTGAAGAGACCTTCCTCATCCTCAGCAAAAACTCACAACAGGCATATCGAAAACAACCCCACCAAAAACCTGGTAAATAGGATCGCTCAACCAAATAGGATCACTCAACAGAAGAGGATTACGCAACCCTATGGGAAGGGAAGGGATGTTCTTGAGCATCACCTGTCGGCCACCCTACATCAGTTAGACTGTAGGCGCCAAGACCCAATCCCACATGCTTCATACAAAGCTAAGGTCCTTACCATGGATGGGAACTTGACGAAGGCCCGGAGTGGATACAGGGATTCTCAAAATGTGGAGACTGCCACAATAAATGGAGAACAAATCACCTGTTTACATTATCAAGGTCTTGGGTGTGATGCCCTTGTCTTAGCCTCGGTTGTAGACCCTGATCAAGTCACTGAAGAGGATGTTGAGGTAACAGCACCCATGATAAACAACAGGAGGATGATTTTGCCTTTAGCTTATGTAGAAGTTAGGTCGAACTTTGTAAACGGCAAAGTAAAGGCCGCAATATTAGATGAACTAATTTACCCCATACCTCAAGGAGGGAAATATATCATCTTAGGAGACTCAGCACGACCCAGAGATGGTGTGACTGAACAGGCTATGGAGACTCCAATGCCTAACTCATCTTCCAATATTTTAACTGAAAAGTTGGAAGAGTGCAAAGGGATTGACCACCCCAGTGCACTTAATTCTGAACAAGTTTTGATAGTCTCACCCACTATCTGCATGCATAAAGTGAAGCCGGGCCAGAGTTTCTTGGTACCTGGTGGGATGAAACATGTTTCAGAAATATCTTCCTTTAACATGGGAGAAGCGGCTGTAGAGGAACAGGACCCTCAAGCACTAAGACTTCACTCAATTCCGATAACCTCACCCACTCTCTGGGATCAGAAAGTGAAGCGGGTCCAAATTTCCTTGGTACCTGGTGGGATGAAACATGTTTCAGGAATATCTTCCTTTAATACGGGAGAAACGGCTAAAGAGGAACATGAGCCTCAAGCACTTAGTCTTCAGTCAGTTCCGATAACCTCACCCACTCTCTGGGAGCAGAAAGTGAAGCGGGTTCAAATTTCCTTGGTACCTGGTGGGCAGGAACAAATGGTAGACTTATCCTTCTCTGTCACTGGAGAAACAGGGATAGAGGAACATACACGCTCTCATACCTGGGGAGATAGGTATGTGTCCTTAGGCAGGTCAAGTAATATGACTAAAATAAGGTTGTGTATGAGGTTGGCAACCTCATCATGCAAAACTATTTGCTATAGACCGCATTGCAAGCAGAGTGTAGGCTTTAATGCAAGCTCTTTGCCAGGAGGCAAGCTACAATGTAAGGTCCACAAGGAGGAACATAAGAGAGGGAAGATCATACGAGCAGGATTGCTTAACGTACCTCAACTCCTTGACAATGAGGAAACGGATAGAGATGTGTTGATTACAGGCATACCGTTCGACAGAGGGAAAAGAGGAAACAATGGGATTGAATTAACAAGAGATATGAAACAGGAAGGTCTTAGCAGACAGAAGAGAATAGTCGGCTCAACTTAAGTTAGCCGTAGGCATAACTTTTAAAAGGGGGCCTATGTCAAGAAGTGTATTCGCCTTCTTTTCTCTCTGTCAATCTTTTCTCATACCAAAAACATTCCTTTTCTCTAAATTCTCTAGAATATCTACCTCTCGTCAAAACACATCAGGAGATCTCCCATTTGCTTCGGAAAATAAATTTCTTTGTTCTACGTTTGACTGGCAAAGTCACTGACGCTTCGCTGTGAACCTTTTAACGCCACTTTTAGCATACGGGTAAGGCAGTCATTGTGTTATATGACTTTTGACCTCAGCAACCACAATGAAGTATTGCCTGGTATCACAATGCCACGGACCGGCCAGTTTGTGTGTGTTTGGGGGGATGGAACGTAATGTCAAAAATAGGTCAGGCGCCCCACCCCTCACGTATGCAAATTAACGCCACCAAACAGAAACCTGGAGGAATTTTGGCGCGTTTCTCAAAGCGCAGGCATAGTCTGGTAAGCGGCATTCTCTCGCTAGCCGGCAGACTGACCGGGACAAATGGTTGCTCCCAAGAAATACAGAGGGGCCCGATCATTTTAACCAGCAATGGATCTTGCCTGAGCGAGTAAGTGATCTAATATATTGTTATATGAATAACATGAATTAATCATATGTTTATCTACAACATATCATGTCAGTATCTTTTGTTTTTCACTGTGACAGAAATTAATATCCTTGATTTTGTACAGGAGACAACAACATTATGTATACTTAAAGTTTCATCTATGAACCCTTGTCCTGTTTTCTACAGAATGAATTATACTGTATGATTTCAGCCATGATTATCATTGTCATATTTTAATCCTGAACTGATTTCTGCAAATATCCTTATTATATTTTTAATGTGTTAATGTGCATGTATCCTATGTTATGATGGTATTATCAAGGTATATGAATGCCTTTCACATAAACATAGAACTATGTAATAATGGGAACAGCACTGTAGCCAATTTTATAAATGAATATGTTGACTGACTTGTAATTCAGTGGTTCTCAAACCTTGGCAGCAATGACACCCCAACATGTTACAGAAGAATAGAAAACTATTACCCAGTGGTTCTCAAACCATTGTTGACAATGACCCCACACTGAATTTACTGCTCTATGGGCACCAGGTAGACCAGTGGTTCTCAAACTTTTGATGACCACTGCCCCAAACTTCACAGTTGGTGAAGCTAACAGCCCATATGTTGGAAATCACTGCGGTAGACAAGCTGGAAGCCAGATATAAGTTGAGACCCACCTGTTTGCTTATAACATCAGTTATGCTATAGTATTTCCTAGATAATAAATAGCACTTTGTTATTGATGTTAGCTATGAATGTTTGTTAGATTTCTGATGGACGATTAGCGCCCAGCAGATATGGGAAATGACTTCTCTGGCAAGATTACTAATGGAGCTCAAATTATTGTCAATCCAGTCCTACCAGGTTGTCATACCAGAAGACTAAACCATAAGCAGTGTTCTCAAGGGCAGACATACTCCATCCCAGTTGGTGATGAGCCCTGTGTCAAGACGGAGAAGAAGCAACTTGCCATCCTCTGAAATCCTAAGAAGAACTTGCTGGACCTGGAGTGCTGGGACATATTGAACCCCTGGCAACAAGACTACATAAATTCAGCATATGAGATGAGTATCTGAACATGCCAGCAGAACCACTACAGAATATTCCTATTGTCCCATGATTGACAAATTAATTCTGACATGGTTCAGAACCATTCATAGATTAGGGAACATATAGTTGTACATTTGAATATATGTGAGATTCTATCTTCATTTTTTGTAAACTTTACATAACAGAGTCTGTTGTTATTTTCTTTGTAATATTTAATTGGGTTGCATAGTTTTAGCTGTTTAACCCCCAAGAGCCAGTATACTGTACTTCCCGCTAGACCCATTTGGCCAAATCAACAGTATACTGGCTTTCGTATCTCTTGATCCTTTCTAGGGCTGTTTTCTAATTTTGACAACTCAAAAACGCTATTTTCTTAAAGTATAGCCATCCATTATGGACTCTTGTTATTTATGAATATGAACCTTTAAAAAAATTATTTCCAAACAAAAACAATAAAAACATACTGGTATGGCCATTTTTGTTTGGGCCAAACCCACTTTTTTGCTTGGGACAGAAAGAGTTAGTAACATAAATCTACACCCTGGGGGCAGAGCCAAAATTAATAAACACTATTGGGTCAGGATATTTTTAATGTGGCTGGGCACCAAATCTCTTATCCATCTATATGTACTATACATAGTCCTTTGTAGGATATCGGATAAAGAATTTATCGCCTAGAGAATATCTTGTTTAGTTTCACCAGAATTCTATTAGAAAGTTTTTTTTGAGTGGACTAATTCCCGAGGAGAGATTGGGCATTCAACTTGCAGTCTGGAAGAGTTTCCTCTAGATATTATCTTTTATTCTTCCATCAAGTCTGCAATACTTACACTTTCTCCCTCAAAACAAAAACCATTTCGCTACATTCGTAAGAGTTGACAAATAGACCAATCTCACTGTAGTGAAATTGACAGAGATACAACGGTAAAATACCTCCAAAGATAACATGTAAGGATAAAAAACATAATGCGTAGGCTGCTGATGTACATGATCGCCCAGACCGCGGGTCATCACCCTCCATAAAAATTGACTCGCTAGACAGGAGGGGAACGGCGGATCAAAAAGGAAAAAAATATGACTGGAAAGATTGCGTGAGACTGGAAAGGCTAAGGAGACGCAATTGGGGGGGAAACGGAGAAAAGTCACGTTTCCCAAGTTGACATAAAAAGTAAGCAACTCGACAGAAGGGACCATAGATATGTTACGCCACAGTCATTTATTGGACGCTTTTGCGCGATACCAAGCAATTGATTTGAATTCAGCGGCTAAACGCAGATGTTAGGAATATTACAAAAATTAAAAAGTATTTTTTTCTTAATATTAATGTTAGGAATATAAAAATTAGCTGGCCGGATGGCCTATTCTGAGCAGTGAACTAATATGTTCTTAATTTTACAGACGGATAGATAATATTGAAGATAATGACAAAAGACAGTGTTGTTCACATCATCGACAGACTGTATTGAATCTAAAAGTGTCGCGATTTGCACACAAAAACACGACCTTGGGACGCAGGTGTTCAAATTTACTTAGTATGGAGGAGAGGGTTTTTGGGTGGTAGCTGTGTCTAAAAATAACTTTTAACGACAAAATTTTGGAGGGGAGAGAAAGGTTGGTTCAAAAATCAAGTACATTTTTGTAGAAACACAAGTAGAGACGGACAGACTAACAGATAACCATCCATACTTGACTGAAGCATGACTGAAATGACTTTATGGTAGGAAATTTGAAATTCAAATAAACCTGGGCAGTGATTGGCCACAGACAATCATATCATTAGCGCTCAGACGCGAAAGTGGGGCCATTCTTCAATAGTTGTTCAGTGATAGACACAGATTTTAAAGTGTGGTGATTTCCATATGAAAGAAAGTGTAAGAAGTTTAGGGACGCCATACTATAGCCAGCAGCTCAGCTGAGTTTTGCTAGCAATTCTGTGTTATTTATTCATAATCTGGTAAGATTGAAATTATTTCCTTATATATATTTTGAATATTGTTTCATGTTCGAGTGATTTGATACTGCCATATCGAAATCTAGCCTTACAAACAAGTAGGGATTTGCTCTAGACCCCCCGCCCAAGTCAGGGTCTAGGGACCAACAATGTACATAAACTCCAGCAAGGGTTAGGCAAGACAGATCAAGTGTTGAGAATAATGAAACATATTACCTATCCTCTTTTAGGGCAGAAAACTAATAAATATTTTTCAGAATCTATAGTCTGGGAGGATCTATCTGATGTAAAACCACCATGGTAAATGTGCTGTTTGGTCAGAGAGATCTGACCTGTCTGTATGATGTGGTTGTTGTGTCAGTGTTGTGTCCAGACGTGGGTAGAGAATAGATTTTGACACATGGCCCATACTTTGATTGCAGAGCTGTGAGTTTCTGTTGTCAACCAAGCAGTGTCTATTCAGTTGGTGACTTACTCGAGTGTATCTGTGCAGTACTTGTGACAGAGATCACCATTATTGCCCGCCAGCACGGAGAGGTGGGATCACCAGATTTCAGCACCAGAGCTACAACTACAAGATGAGTGAGCCTCTGGTCTGCTGGACATTCACCAACACCGTTTAGTTACTAATACCCCCATGAAAATTCCTACCATTTTCTGGACACTGTGTAGTCAATATAGACAGGTGTGATGAGGCCACCCCAACAGCACAAACATTAACTATCCTTCCAAGTAGATGACTACTAGAACATTTTAATAAAACTAACTAGTATAGTACATATATATGTACACTATTGCATTTATGATATAATATTCCATGCATTTCTTTTCATAATCTCTAAATCCTTTTAAGTTCTGGTCAACCTAAAAAATTGATCCAGAACAAAATAAATGTAATATAATTCTATCAAAAAATCTTACACACGTGAGTTAGTTCAGTGTATTTTAACATTTATTAATATTATTAGTCTTGTTAAATATCTGTGGGTATATCTATAACCTATTACACCACACTACATATCATAACCCTAGACACTTTACGTAGCCACATTCATTAAAAAAAAATTAAGTGTGAGGTCGTAGTGGTAGCAAGAAAGGCCTTCTGACAATTCTCAACTACATTTTATCTCAGGAGCCTTCACAGCTGGCCTCATACAATTACATTTAGTAATATCACCATCATACAATACCATCAAACACCACTACACTCACTCACTTATGGCTGGAAGTCATTTACTCCAACTACTGTGTACGTTTCATACAGTTTAATTGGAACGATCACACTTGACAGCATGGGTACAGTGACATCAGACAGGTTGGCATAAATCATAATAATGTTGATCAATGAAATACACTATCACATGGGCATTCATGTTGCATAACAGTACAAATGGAATGTCAGTAGACAAGCACTCCGTAATTCCAATATATATCGTCTGACTTTACTGACAGCACGTCAGTTCATAAGCAAGGTTCAAGATGGTTCCTAGACCTAACCTCGTCTAGCGAAGATGCATATAGATAAAGTTCAGCACATATTTTTTTGGATAATAATATTGAACCACTAGTAGTGGGTTCTCTTCTGTAGCAGTGATCTCTGGACTCATCAGGTGATAGTAAGGGATAAATGCCTGTTCTCTCCTCGATGATTGGAAAATATAGAATTTAAAATCGCTTCTCCTCCCAGTGAGTTGTCGCTCACCCAGGATACAAACTATGACGCACAATCAAAGCTGATCATACATCAAATGTCCTCATTGCTTTGTAGCTTCTACCATTTATACAATTGACTTCATCACATAATATGGTGCTGCTAGGTATGAATGTCATCTTCATCTGGTTAATATTCATCTAACCGTACAACCGTACGACTGCTCATCGAATACAATGCCTCAGGAAAAGTTCATAAGAAATGCGTCTTTACCTTGGTATCAGAAATATACTAGAATATGATTCTGCCATTCCTTGGCAGTAAGAATAAACACTGGGGTGAATAATACATGGTATGTCTAAAGAGACTACCTCTTTCCCCACTAATATAGAGATCACTTTCTCGGCGACAGGCCGCTACAATAACTCAGCACCCATCAGGGCGGAACCTTCTCACCTTCGCTTTGCGACACATCCGCCGAACAACCTATGACCCCGAGTTCGACACCGAAGATATAGTTCGACTTAGACATACAAAGATATTAAGATATAAGACAGACTCGTCCTACATAGACAAGAACTACACATAGATTCGGGCCATAGATATTCTGCAGCAAGAACAATCTATTTCTAACCAAACAAAGAATAGATCGCTGTAAACCTAGATCCCTACGCTGAGTTCGATATTCAGGAAAGATACAAGAACAGATAACTCACAGAATGAATACACATCGACTAATCTGAGTTCTGTCCCTTAGACTAATAATCGTGAATTCAAAGATAAATATATTTTTATCAGACCAATAATTACATTTTTCATTTGTATGCGTAATAACAGTAATCCGTGCGCCACACAAAAGAATATGTGCGCAACACAGATACATTGTAGAAAGAAATTAGCATTAACATTTATCTTTAGCTCCTTATAGAGACATGAAACCACCACTACAGCAGCTTCCCTTACAGGAAGCCAGCACCAAAGCATTCACGTTCTCTTGCGTCATTGGAGTATGTATTAACTTGAGTTACGTGTTGAGGTTGCCAGTCCCGTATTTAACCTCCCGTTACTCGCCTATAGCAACACGTCAAGTAGTATATTAACTTCAATCACGTCTAAAGAATTTTTTATATTTGGAGAAGCGCCCTAATATAACCGACTAGGATGAACGGGATGCAACTCGCCAATACGAGGCAACACTTTACTTAAAACAAAAACACCTCTAGCAGTAGTCGTACTTTTTTGTTGTTGGCCTCTTCAGATACCCTCGGGAACCTAGGAGATGTGGACAGAAATACTGACTTTAATATTACGTTGTGAATATGTGATACTCTCCCATAATTCCAGCAAGATGAGATGGCTGAGAAATACATGGTAACTAATGTGTGTCCTCACAATAGAATGAATTAAATAGATGTCAAATTCTGCGAAGTAATACGCACTGCATTTCTAATTGATGGAACCTATCGAGTTATATTTCTAGTTAATGCAATATAACACTTTAAATTTACTTTTAATGCCACTAATCGCATTACATTTCTCACTAACGCCACCTATAGTATTACATTTCTCATTAACGCCACCTATGGCATTACATTTGTGGTAAATACCACTCATTACCAATGAGCTCTTCAAGGAGGATACTCTTCAATAAACCACTGTCAAGTCTTCTTGTCCCGTGTCATCAGCTCACGATCTTTCCATATCTTCCGTATTCCTTTGATAGTTGTCTCCAATTCTACTTTCCATGTGTTCTTCGATCTCCCTCTACGTCTCATGCCCAGAACAAGGATTACCATGTGTAGCATGATAATCATTGCCTTGTCAATGAATGAAAAAGAACGGAATTGGGTGAGCCAATCAGAAATTACGAGCTCGCAGAAGACTATCGATATCGTATTATGGCGTCTGCTCGGAGACCAAAACTGTACAAAGTCTAGGTTAGATTTATGTGTAGTGAAAGATAATGCATTCACAGAACGTGATGGAAGTTGGATTGTTTTTCAAAGAATAAATCCAGAAATATGCAGTTCTAAGGAATGGTAGATAGAAGGAGAACTTATTGAGGAAATTGAGATTAACAGAGCCAGCACATCGAAAACTACTGAGTCGATAGACCTTAAAAATTCGTAAATAATGTAAATCACAACCAATTATAGCCCAATGTATATGGAAAAAAGTACCAAGTCCGGAAAATAAAAGGAGATATATCAAAAAGTTAAGAATAAACGAGTTAAGATGCACGACGAAGATGTCTGGAACCCAGCTCGCACACTTCACTCGAAACTGATAAAAGTGACAGACAGAAGGCAGGCTGCAAAACGCTGCTGTCTGATACGGTCGCGACTGGCCTATAAAAGGGGACAGCGGAGTTTTCAAAACACACACTTACACAGCTAAAGCCAGAGATAGACTGAAGAGGGAAGCTTGCCAAGGCTATAACTTTGCTATCTGTGTTGAGGTGCCGTTCCACTTCACCAATTCAAGTCTGTTCTGTGCTTAACATCTATCCTAAGAGGGTTCATATGTGTCAAAATACACTGGAGGTCTTGAAATCCAGATCAATAAGAGCTTCATGGAACCTCACAGGAGCCAATATATTGTCATCTAGATAACAGCCTTAGTCCCCATCAGCATTTGGTGATCTAGAGCAAAGATCTTCAACATACAGTGGTGTGTCATTCACATGAGTACAAACATTGACTCTAAAGTTGAGTATTAATTGTGACAAAATTCCTGCAGCATATATGAGCAGTCAAAGACAGTGCTTAGTTTATGATGAAACAGTTTGATTAATAGCTCACACAAGAGACTATATTGAGACAGGAACTTTGGGGAACCTTTTTAGTTAAATTTAAGATTGCTGAAAAGGCTTTTTAAATTGAGTTCTTAATCAACTCAACAATCATTCAAGTTGTGTAATCACTTTTATTCATTCACATTCATCAGTTCACCCTTCACAAGTGCACAAGAAAAGAAAAAAAGTTAAGTGTAAATATTAAATGATTCATAATTGTAACACTCTGACTTATTATGTTTATATTGTTGAAGTTTGAGTTTTATTGAATAGTTTAATTATCATAGGTAGTTACACAGCAAGGTGGCACCGTAGGGTCTGACTTTACTCTGAATACTATCTGAAGCAGATACCTTCACAGCCGTGACTATCCTGTGATACCAGTGTTCTTCTCCAACATTGGGACTTCACTCTTTTCAAGACAGAATTCCATTTCTGTTTCCTCATTACTACTACTGACTATATACAGTTAATTAAAAAACCTTACGCTACACCATATAATACTATCAGCAGGTTTCCTCAGGGGGTGTCCTTTTTATCGCAAGTGGCTTCTTCTCATCTCTTGTTCCACTGGCACTTGTCTGGTTCGTGTTATTATTAGTTATGCCATTTCAATTTTGTTTTCTACGCAAGCATCATTTAATGAAAAAATGACTTCTTATTTTGTTGTTCTCCATGTTTCAGACCCATACAATAGGACTGACCTGACATCTGAGTTAAAGTTTCTGGGTTTTTTTTTAAATCCAGTCATTGAACTTTATAATAATGTTCGAATCAATGTAGCCTACGGCAACGTACTCAGAATCGGAAATTTCAATATCAGATATGAAATGTCAGAACAAGTGTTAGAAAATTCGGTAAATTAAATGTCAATGTTTCGACCACTCGGCGAAAACTGTATGAGTCGCTAGTCTGTGAAATGTCGCAACGTATCAGTGGCGGCTCCAACGCTTTTGAGTTGTGGGGATATTTTTAAATAATTTTAATGTTAAATGAGTTCATACCCACGCTGGAGTATAATAGAGTATAACACAACAAAGCTTTAAGATGACAAAATCATACACAGCATATACAGTACAAGTTATTTATCGTCAAGATTACAATAACAGGACAAATATGCAATTGGTATACGTTAAATATTGAAAAATTACCATTTATAAGAACTTTACAATTACTCTAAACCACTTGAGCAGCAATGCCAATTAGCTTTAGGTCTGTCCAGTTTGTATTTACTAATGACTAGAATAAAGTCGTTACACTGATGTGACCCTGATAGTTTTACGACCGATGTTTGCTTGAAAATTACTGTGCTGAATGCAGTTACAACAAATCTACTTCGTTCATTGTAAAAACGTGGGTTAGAACTAAAAGTTGTGTTGTTAACAATAAATAAATCACATCAAAGCAATGTTAATAGTAACACATTATGATCGAAGAAAAGAAAATTATCTTAGGGGTGGTATCCCCCATTTATTTTTGACGTGTTCTGTGAAGGCACATTTCCCCCGCGTTGTGACGTGAAGGTTTGTGATATGTAAACGTCGTCCAACAATACATTCATATTGTTGGGGATGGTTTATGTTATCCTCAAATTTAGAAACGTTTGAAAAACGATGCATTAAGGAAGTAGCGAAAGATTCGTGAAAGAGACAGCTAGAGTAGAATTCATTATATAATCATAGCTGTTGTAACATACATATAAAGACTTGTAACATGTCATTATTAGAATATAAAAATAAACTTTATTTGTTCCAACTCCAGGTGAGAATTGACACCACCATCCCCTAATAACAAGTCGTCACTGCAACGTATTACTGTCGTTTTAATCTATACACGGAACACAAATCTTCCCCCTACCAAAGAGTCAGCAAAGACTTTGCTTCAGTAAACAGAAATTTTAATGAGGCTGATAAGAGTGTAACATTATTTATCTTGAGGCTTACTTTTAAGAAGAAAAGCGCCTGAATATGAACTTTGACTGAGTAAATACAATCAATCAAGTTTTAGGAAAGATAGACTCGCGAGCAGTCAGACAAACAAATAAGGAAACATTCAGACAGGCAGAAGATGAGGCAGGCAGGACGACAGAGAACAGAAAGACTATTAATGAAATGTAACAAATAACTCGGTATATCATCATCATCATACAGGATGGAGCAATCGCCGCAGCTGGTTCTAGTTTCAGGTTGTCTGCACCAAGCATTCACATACTCATGCAACTGTGGTTTCTGTAACAATTTGTTTTACACGATAAGGTTGTCAGCCTCACGCACACCCTCATATTAGTCGTCCTGTACGATTTTAGTGTTTTTGTATACATCAGAAACCCCAGGGATCTACACTTTATACAGCGGGCATAAAAATAGATTGAACCTCCTCTCTCTTTGTAGTTCACGGAAACACATAGACACACACACACACACACACACACAAATTCGCAAAAAATGGTGGTAAGACACTAGGAAATAACTGAAAGATTAAGAAAACGAAGAACATCCTTAATACCGAGTTTCCGTTGTTATTAATATCGTTGTGACAACCGCGTTCCTTCTTATCCCCAATAACACTTTAATTAAATTTATCATCATGATTGTTATCATCACCAAAGATATCATCCTTACCTCAGTCACCACCATTACAACGTGAGATGGGGCGGAGCGGCATTACGGGTTTTAGGATGATTATTTTTGTCTTGTATATTAGCGAATAGATGTGCTAGATTTATCTATAGTCTGTTCGGAAATTCGTGCCCACAGAAAGCGTCAATTTTCTCTAAAAACACAGGTGGCGTAGGCTGACCCTACCGAGCATACTAATCTTCAAACTTGAACAAAAGAAATACTTATTTGAACGGAGTCTAATCTTACATCTCGCACTCGTAGATGCTCACGTCGAAATCGATCAGGTCGTTTATTGTTTAAAACTACTAAAAATGTAGACCCAGCGTGCAAGTCGACAACAGTAAGTTGTTCAATAAGAGTTGATTTTTATACCTAGACGTATTGTAAAAAAGTAAGAAGGGGGTAGGGATTCTCTTCTAGTTTAGTATTCATCGACTATCGGATGAGTTTTGTAATTAGGTCCGTCTTGTCCCGTAGGACTCTTACAAAAAAAAAAAATAAAAAAAAAAAAAAAAAAATAAATACACAAAAAAACTATCTCGTTAATAACCTGCATGGAAAATCTATAGACTGCAGTGCACTGAAATTTTATTAGGTGGGAAGTCCAAAGGATAAACATTTGTATTGTTGTCCGGGAGTGCACTAATTGACGCTTTCTTCGTGGGACCAAAGAACGTACGATATTTCATTTCCCGAGAACGCCGGAACTAGTAGAAAAATGATTTATTCCTCCAGAGCATATCGAAAAAAAAAAAAAAAGTCGCAGTAGAGTCCGTTTTCACCAATAGATCTGTTCCATCTCTTATGTAAATGCTTCGGGGTTTTTTCCTACAAAACTACCTAGATTTTAATGAATTCACATTTTGCAGTGTTTAGTCGTTAATCAATTATCCGGTGAACGCTTACAATATGTTTTGTTTACACATGAGTAAGAGTTACAGTCATTGATTCAGGAGGTAGGAGGATGCTGGATTCAGCGACAACCAGTAAAATTCGGACTTTGAGTCTTTCTTGCACCGCTGTAGTTCTTACCAGTGTGTAACACGAGTGCTTTAGGTATTATTATTTTACAGTTCTACTACGTCACACATCGTCAAGGAGTAGGATCTGTAGAGTGCGTTATCAATGTCTGCTCACAACAAAGGTGGATAGTTGTATAAGTAGTGATACATTTTTTTAAATCTGAAAAGTTATGGTTGTGGGCGATGGTTGTGTGACGGAACGGTGGTCTGTGACGCAGATGTAATAGAGAAAAAAAAATAAAGGAGGTGTGGAGTCGGTGGACTGCGAATGGGTAGTAGTATGATCTAATTATTAAATTCTCTTTTTCCCCCGCGCGAGCAGAGGCCAACATTAACCACCCCCCCCCCCCCTTCTTGCTCGATTGGCTGATTCTGACATGGAGTCATGGTTAGTTTTTAACAATATTATTGGTGAGTACTAAGTCTTCGGTCCCCAGGGAGCAAAGCCACGCGATGATTTCATGGTCCTTATCAGTTTTTTTTCTATTATAAGTTAATAACGCGTCTAAGTCTGTCTTAGCGTGCCTAGCAGATGTCTCCTAGAAAAATTCAGCACCGTGAATCTCTAACATCAGTTATCCGCCCTGCTACCCAAGCGGGATAAACTCGTATGTATAATGGGTATGTCCCCAAAACTATCATAATTAGTGTGCCAGTATGTCATAGGTTTGTTTTACGGAATTAGATTTATAGCACGATAGAGTAAATCCGTTAAAAGTTTCTTCCTGGAGTTTAAATTAACGGGGTTCTTATCACGTCAGATGCCATCGAATTGCTACGATCCTTAGAATAAAACTGTCAAGTTGTGCCTATAACCGTATCACAGTGAATAAGAGCAGTGACTAGGAATTTAGTGTAACGGGGTTTTTTGTTTCTTTGCGAGATATTTCACTCTGTGCGAGATCAAGTCTCTCTGAGATATTCTGGCACTCTGTCATTTTAATAGTAAGCTCTCTGTTGAAAATCAAAATGCAATTTTTTGGGGCTGTCCATGTAATTTTATACAAGTGTATATGATACGCAGGATTAGTGCGGACGTATGTTGTGGTGTATTGTTATTTAATTGGGTATATAATTTGTTGACGCAATACAGCCCGCG
Organism: Oreohelix idahoensis; assembly: GCA_024509875.1. Taxonomy (NCBI): domain Eukaryota; kingdom Metazoa; phylum Mollusca; class Gastropoda; order Stylommatophora; family Oreohelicidae; genus Oreohelix; species Oreohelix idahoensis. Next base: position 215,892 of record JAMPIV010006736.1, read on the forward strand.
CTATTCGTAGCGTGGTTTACAACACCTCTTGAGCGACCGGAGTGATACAGTAACAAACCCGGGCGACGGTTCGCATATGAGGATTTTCATCGTCGACGGGAGGGATTGACAGTTGGATTAACTCGAGTCCTGTCTTTGCTATTGACATCTTGAAGGTGGTGTCGTCGACCAGGTACTTGATATGGCATCCTCAAGACCGATACATTCTAGATGCAATGTGGACCCCAGACCTCCGGAATGGCAAAGATATGTGATGCCTGAATGGCGAAGGATACATACGTGGTCTCTGTGACAGGAGAATAAAGGGATACAGCACGGTAAAATTCAATGTCAGTTAGCACATACAATAGTAATACGACCTGACGGCAGTTTCGCCTCGAGTAATTACGGGCGTCTACAACAAAAAAGAACGAAAAAAAAATGTCCATTGGTGTGTTCAGTTTTGGTAATGTAGTCCCGGCAATGGTAAGGGATGTTTTTAATACTACTGCAGTGGGATTTAATATGTTACCTAGATGGCTCATATAGATATGACCAGCACACGGGCAAAAAATTCGGGATTATAACCAGAGTTTGTATGTGCATTTAGCGATTGTGGTTAGCTCTGATGGTGAGCGGAATGCTGGAGAGTCGCACGAAGATAGGAAGTGTCAAAGTATTGTCCTCCTATTATCACAACAGAAGCATGCCTAATAAAAATTCTCCGAATCTTTTGGCCCGGATCCCATCACTGTAACCAATGATTCTATGCGTGCTACCGTAGCGAGTGAGAGGGACATATGCACGCCCATCATAGCTGGCAGACGCTCTAGCTGGGGTTGGTCAATGTCCCTCAGAAGAGACCCCGAGATGTCATCACAAAGAACAGACTATGCTTTCGGGGCAGGCCCCTGATGGGAAAGCGTAAACATAGTGGCCCGACCAAGAACTAGATTTGGCGGAGGACTGTGAGTAGAGGCTGAGATGCGACGGAAGAATGAACCAAAGTATTGGGCCATATTTAGTACAAGGCATGGGAACCTGGGGGGGGGGGGGGGGGGGGGGGGGGGGGGGGGGGGGAGCATGGGGGGCTGGAATCAATTTGCAAGGCTTGCCACTACCAGACGCCACTAGACGCTGAAGTCGGCACGCTAGGACGAGTTGCTTTGACAACGGTCGGTACAGTTAACGCGGATCACAAGAAGAAGCAGATATACCTATAATACTATATAGCTGTATATATACTAAGATATCGAAAATATGGGGTATATATGTCATCGATATAAGATCGGTGTAACATTTTTTGTCCTTCCCTTAATAAACCCATTCTTAGGTCAATTCTGTTTATCATCGAAAGTAAGGCCATGTTGGGGAGACTCTTGGTTTACAGATCCAGGGATTCCCTCGAAAGTGAAATGAATTGTTCATTTTGACCGCCTGTCTATTGGCTAGACTAGGGTGGGGTAATAGATATAGGTCAGCCCCTGTACTGGTTTTTAGTCTTCCACATACCAGAACCGATATTAAGTGGCAGAGCAGGGGAAGAGAGAGGTGCAAGTGTCTATGGTAGTCACGCTTGAACCTTTTGGGTGGAAATAATTGTTTTAATTCGCGGTGCATAATTTTGATGTGGGGAATTATTCTATAAATGGAGTTTATGTATTAAGTAAATTAAAGGGTTTTTATGTCGTTAGGGGTGTGATACTATTTTGAATATTGATTGTCAACATATAAGATTGGTTAGTTTCTTTATTTAGAGATTTTCTCTCCACATAGCCCGGAGGGTGGTAACCTGCCCCTACAACCTTTTACCAACTGGCAATTATTGGTCCATCTCAGGAGCCGAGGCTCGCAGATAAGGTCACCCCAGAGGCTGAAACGATTATGACTTGACGTTCTCCAGGCAGTGAAGCTATATGCTTTCAGCAGCGGAACAGGATTCATCTTTAAAAAATCCGGAGCTCTCCAGCTCGTTAAACCCCACTACTCACAAATTTTTTGCGCCTGATAGGGCCTGGACGAATAATGTCACTGGTTTTTCTTTTAATATCCCGATGCGTTTTCAAATGAAACCCGCCCATGCCTGCGCCAAGTTGACATTTGTAGCCTTAATTAAATGAGCATGATGACGATTCACATCTGTACGTAATAAGTAAACATTTACGCATGACAAGTTTGTAAGCTGATTCAGGTAGAAATCCTAGATATTCATTGTCTTTGTGCTGCATGACCCGTTAAAATAATATGCCGCCGGTTTGATAATTTAATCCTTCCAATGGTCGATCAACGAAGCGGTGATCTCATTCCTAACACTACATGCACAATATAAATTCATTACATCAGGTAGTTTGTTTGAAAACAAATTTCAAAGTTGAACATCAATTGGTGAACGGATGAGAGTATGAGAGTACACAATGCATTGTAACGGAAATTCCCTAAATTGTGTTTCATAGGTTGATAGACGAGAAATGAAAGTAAGACACGATTGGTTAACGAGCGACAATTCTAAATCAACAGAATTATTTGTTTATGCTGACAATAACCATTCAGCGGGCTGTATCGCTAGCGGATTCTCTTACTGACAACAGAGGAACATGAAATTTTAATAAAATGGCAAAGTGGTTAGTCAGAGCCCACTGAATTTCATTTCTATTGGCTCAGTTCTAGGTTTTCATATCTCAATCTATAGCCAATAGGAAAATAAATGGAGGCAAGATGCATCCCTTTTGCACTCCATTTCATATCCCAAACGGTTCTGTAAGTTGTTTTTTTTTTCATGAAAAAAACTCTGCATGTCATGTTTTTATAAGTAGTCTTTATTAAGCTGATGAGTTACAGAGGGATTCCATAATACTTCACCAATTTACACAGTGATTCTCTGTCAACTCTGTTAACCACTTTTTCATAGTTAACAACTCCAACGTAAAGAGTTGAGTTCCATTCAAGATTACGTTTCACTATTATTATCAATGTCTCTTTCTGATGTAAACATGATCTGTTTTGCCTAAATCTGCTTATTCGTCTCAGTTGTTTGTCTATGGACTCTTAATCTCACAAGGATTACCCTCTTTTAACTTTTCCTTGGTTCTGATAGTAACATTATTCCTCTTTAATTTGCTGACTCTTGTAAATCTCCTTTCATAGACAACTTAACCAGATATCCTTCCTTCAGTTCTACTGGTATAGCTTTTCTCTCCCAGACATTACCAAGTAATTTTTATAGTATCTATGTTCATCAAGTAGCATGTCCTTTGCAGAACGTCGCTCTCATCACAGCCCGCCTGAAAGACTCTCGATCTCTAGCCAGCCTTCCTGCCTCCTCCAATGTCGTATTCAATGTGTCTTCAATGTCTTGTGTCCACCGTCGTCCTGGTCGGCCCCTGCTTCGCCTTCCAGGTACCATACCCTCCATCACTGCTCTTTCTAAACCACTTTGACGTTTAATGTAGCCAAAGTATTTCAGTTTCCGGGACATGATATTGTTTATGAGCCAGTTTTCTTCGATGTTCGGGTCGTGTAGGATGTCTATATTTTTCTTCTTCTTGGTCGAAGATATTCTGAGAATTTTTCTGTAACACTTTGCTACGAAAGATGCAATTTTTTCTTTTAATGTTTGTGTAATGGTCCATGATTCACATCCATACGTTGCCACCGGAAAGATGCACGTTCTCAGAAGTTTTACTTTTATTAATTTGCTGGTGTTATGCCATAGGTTCTTCATTTTATTTAACCTCTGTATTGCTATGGCCAGTCTCCTTCTGACCGCTTTTGAGCAGTCTCCATTGTTGTTAAATATGGAGCCAAGATATTCAAAATTTGTGACATCTTCAATTTCCTCATCATTAATGGTAACTTTTGGTTGGCATTTTGTTTTGTCAGTGGACATTATCTTTGTTTTTTTGAGTTCAGAAAAAGGTTTTGATCCTCACTGTGTCTTTTGCCAGACAGGATTAACTGTTCTAGTCCCTTGGCACTGTTTGAAAGAATAACTGTGTCATCTGCCTACCTGAGTTCTGGAATCGGATTTCCACCAATTGTGAACAGATCGCAATTTTCACATTCTTGGTCACTCCTAACATTTCTCATTATATTTTCTGCACAGATGTTAAACAAGTATGGAGAGAGGATGCAACCCTGTCTTACTCCCCTTTTCACCCCAAACCATCCTGATGTTTCCCCCGCTACTCTGACAGCTGCTTGTTGTTCGTGATACAGTGTTTCGATTAGATGGATCAAATGCGCTAGAAACCCCATGCCTCTCATGACGTTCCACAATTTCTGATGTTGTACGCATCGAAGGCCTTGATGTAATCTACGAAACAGGTGTGAAGATCTACATTGTATTCTCTGCATTTTTCGAGGATGTTTCTCACATTAAAAATGTGGTCCCTCGTACCTCTGCCTTGTCTAAAACCTGCCTGTACTTCATGTATTTCATGTTCTAACTTCCTTTCTATCCTCTTCATGATAATCCGCAAGAGGATTTTGCTGGCATGACTTATTAAAGCAATAGTACGATAGTTGGTACACAGTTTTAAATTGCCTTTCTTTGGGAGAGGGATATACACAGATCATTACTATCTTTGGGAGAGGGATATGCACCGCTCCTTTTCTATCTTTGGGAGAGGCATATACACAGATCTTTTCTATCTTTGGGAGAGGGATATTGTTGCCGTCATTTTTGACGGTGGAAAAAACTCCAACCTAATGTATGTTTGGTTTAATGTGATCAAAGAGAGATAAATGTTTATTATCTTTCTGTGACAGTTTTGACTGGTGATTATCTTCTCCTGTCTTATGTTGTCCTGTCTCAGGCAATGTCTTATAGTTGACATGTCTTAAGTCTATTTATAGGATCATATACGGAGTATCTTTATCACCCGTTTGGGCGGAAACGCCTGGTCTGAGTTTGCCTCGATCTGGTCCATGCTCTATGGGCATGCGCGGGTCTTGGCGGCAAAAGCCGGGAGACTGATTCAGAGAGAGTGTACATGAGGCTTAGAACGGATGTACCGATCCGTAGATTTCTCTCTGCCAAGTTTTCGATAGGGATTGGAAATTCTGGGAATGACAGTCTTGTCATTCTTCCGTCCCTGAGTGTTTCTTTATGCCAGTATTGGCTGTGTTGTGTTACCTTAGAGTGTAAGGATTCTTTAAGAAGGTAACTGAAACATTATTCGATCTTTTCGTCTCGTTTAGATCTTACAGGTACATTTATCGCTGATGGCGACATAGTGAGCGAAGCTCACAAGGAGTTATTATACTGTACCCCAGTATGGCTTCATATTTGAAAGACTAGGTCTAAGTTGACCTGTTACACACATAAGCCTAAGAATCATTTTTATGGATCCGCAATGCAGGCGGAATATGGTTTGGCAGAAAGTATATTTAATCTCAGAAGCTTGTGTAAACTGAGAGTAACCTGATTATCGAGGCCCGCGACGTGCGGCCTGATTTCATTGTCATCATATTGGTCCGTATTTACGGCCAATCTTCTTCACCAGAATGACGTATCTGGCATGTGAGGCCAGTCTGAAGTCTTTTGCTAATTGTAGGACAATGGCATTGACTTTGTTTAAATAACTGATATCGCCCGTACTAAGCAAGATATTTGCTAGGGCTTACCTGACGGGGCTCAGTCAGGGATTAGAGCTATTGCATGAACAGTAAACAATGGTCAAGACATTGTTACATGTCTGGGATCTGTGATGCCTGAAGCTGACCTTTGTACCTACATATATTATGTACACGATCTTATACTATTGACTGTTTCGTCCATCATCATCGTATTATCGTACGTCATGAATAAATATTGTAAACGTCAGCAGCATTCCCTACTTCACTGACTTCTACTTGTGGTTGTGTGAGTTAATGTAAAGACGTCCAAGAGCCTATACGGCCTTCGTGTTATCAGCACGTTAATTACTCACTTACACAATCAACCACATTGTTATACAAGTACTAAATGTCTGAATCTACATGAATACTGACATGATGTATGTGTCTACTATACCCTGGCGGCACCTCACGCTAGTGACCTAATTCCTCGCTACTACTTGGTACTGTCCAGGACAACACGACACGCTTAACGTACTAACATTCATAACACATCAAAACAGTACGTTACATCTGGGCATTTACACTGAACAACTGTCTACATCTAAAAGACACTCTAAATCTCCGGTCAAACAGACTTTTACATCTGGTGGACCAGATTCGTGGGTTTTTTGTCAACGACACGGATTTTCCTGCCCACATCTGGATTTATGCATCCGGAAAACAAGATTGACGTTTAGTTGTCAGCTACGCAGTAGGAAATAGGTCAACGTCTGCTGACCGACGTATACATTTATGGATGGTACAGAATTGCTACATGGACCACAGCTGCTGCAGAATTGCTACATGGACCACAGCTGCTACAATAGTGCTACATGGACCACAGTTGCTAACGAAGTTATTTAACACTGTGACAATCGTCGAAGGACATATGTGTCAAAGTTCACGTCACAAGTTTACGTGCAAGCTCGAATTGTAAACATAGAACAGTTCAATCTGTTGTTTACTACGGCATTCTACAAACATTCTCAACTGAAGTCGAGTTTGGTTTGATAGCTTCACTTTGGAGACTACTACACCTGTTGTCAAGTTACGGTGACCTTCAACGGTGGAACGTCTACTAGTGTTTACTAGTGTACTGCAATGAACTGCATCTTTGCGGTTGTAGAGGATTACGCTTAAAGATAAGTGGCCTGGTTTTACATGTTAAACTGAGCCTTTATTTTGTGTGCAAATAAGCCTTCCTCGTTACACATTCATTATATGCATTCTATTGTTTACTTGTTCTTTGTTTACTTGTTGAGTTAGTGTGTATTTTTTTTCAGCGGGTTCAGGTTGGAGGGTCTTACAGTAAATATCCCACTCAACCGAGGGTTACTGTAAGCGTTCTTTAGGAATTGTGCATATTTCTCACAGTGGAAATTGCAAGCGACGTTTGTTGCTATTTATTTATTTTTTTTTCTTAGCTGTGACGAGATGTGTTAGTGTTGTTTTCGTTATTTTTTCTCCGTACTTTAGTTTTTGATTCGTTTTGTTTGTATTTGTCTGCCTTCTCTTTTCTATTGTTAATTTCTTTACACCCTTTTGTTTATACACTGTGTTGTCATTGTATTATTGGGAATTTTGCGCAGTTATCATTGTGATTTTTCACAACATTTGATTTAGTTAAGCTGTATTTTCTTTTGACCTCTGCGTATGTTTTCGTTCGTTTAGATGCTTGTCTTTGTTTAGTTATCGTGATATTGTTGATATATACAGTCTTCATGTATACTTGATCATGTACTATTATTTATATGATGCAGATTATATACTGAGTTGATTAATAGTGACTTTATAAATAAGGTAATTGTACTCAGTCTTTATAAAAGACTTATCTCCCTCTGAGATTGGGATAACTTGTGTTGCTATTTCAGATATATTGACAGCACATTTGTAGACAGGATGTCTGCATTAGATTTCTTCATCCAGCAAGGGTTGGCCCTTGGCAAGACTGATGAGAAATTAGAGGATTTTGCGCTTGCTCAATATGCCAAAGCACAAAAAGCTGAGGAGAAAAAGATTCAGCAAGACAGAGAATTTGAAGAGAAAAAGATTCAAGCGCAGCTAGATAGAGAAGCTGAAGAAATGAAGATTCAGCTAGACAGAGAATTTGAAGAGAAAAAGCATCAAAGAGAACTTAAAGATAAAAAGCATCAAAGAGAACTTACAGAGAAAAAGCATCAAAGAGAACATGAAGAAAGACTCTTGGCTTTGGAAGTAGAGAAGTTGAAAGTGACTAATATAGGGAGTTCTCAAGCGACTTCTTCGAGCACAAAAAGTCATGATTATAAGTTCAAACTTCCTCATTTTAATCCTTGGAAAGATGACAAAACGTTCTATCTAGATAGACTAAAACTTGATTGTGTAACATATAAAGTAGATAAGGCACAATATGTTAGACAACTGTTGAATTCACTTACAGGTGAACCATTAAGTATTATAATGGCAATAGAAGAAGATGATAGGACTAACTATGAAGTTGTCAGAGCAGCCTTATTGAAAAGATATCAGCTTAAAGAAGATGCTTACCGTCTTCGTTTTAAGACTATGTTACCAGAATCTGGTGTAGAGTTCTCGGACTTTATAGGAAAGATACGCCTTACTTTCACTAGATGGATAGAGTTGTCTAAGACTGAACATACTTATGAAGCACTTATGGACTTGTTGCTTAGAGACAAAGTAATGTCATCTGTTAATGAGTCTTTTCTTGCCTTTATACACGAACGTAAATCTAAAGACATAAAAGAAATGGAACAATATTGTTGCCAATATGTCACTGCTCATCCACAACAAACAATTACCAATAATAAGATTAAAGAAGGTTTACCCGTGGCTTCTGCGACTCCATACAATTCTAATTTCGGAGGTAAAGTTAAAGGTACTCAGCGCAACTTCGATAAGAAAAGTAAGCGTAACTTTGGACAGGATCAAAGTGATTCATGCCAAAGAGGCTTGTCTTCTAGGAATTGGAGGCAATCTGATAGCCCTCATAATTATGGTTCCAACAAATTTGGTAACTTTAAAAGGGGTAGCCACAATAAAAACTATCCTCGCAATAATTCTTTAGGAAGACAGCAGTATCAGTCTAATAGATATTTTCATCAAGGTGTAAATCACAATCCCAATTGTGAAAACTGCGGTTCAAACCAAAATAATAATAGCAATAGGGGTAATTACCATAATTCCAAAGGAAATAGTAATCGAGGTAGATGGCAGCATAATAATAACAGATCATGTCATCATACTAACTGTGCTGAACAAGAGTCACAAGGAGTTAGTAATTAACAAAACAATAGTAAACCTAGCGCTAGTGCTAGTTCTTGCCTTTGATTTTGGGAGAGCATCTCAATGCCCTCAGTGCACCACTTTATTTATACACTGTGTTGTCATTGTATTATTGGGAATTTTGCGCAGTTATCATTGTGATTTTTCACAACATTTGATTTAGTTAAGCTGTATTTTCTTTTGACCTCTGCGTATACTATATCCATCTCGAGTTGCGGTCATCCTCTGCCCGCTCTTCCTGCCGCAGCGGCGCATGACGGGAGAGGATCTCTTATTCTACATAGGGGTATAATGAATAATGATCCAGTCTCAGTCCTCTTTGATTCTGGATGTACCACTTTTGGGGTTAGACAATCTCTAGTAGATCCTTCATGTGCCACTGGAAGAGTGATCAAATGTGTAACATTTGGTGGCACAGTGGAAAAATACTCTACCGCTATCATCCATATAGCTACTCCCTTCTTTACGGGAGAGGTCCAAGCGTGTCTGCTTCCGAATCCTATTGCGGATCTTATCGTCGGGCGTATACACGGCATTAAAGAGTGTACCCCGCAGCAGATTATTGCTTGGGAAGAACATAACTTAGAAGCTGCTAATGCAGTTATCACGAGAGCTCAGGCTCAGAATATGCCTCAGACTTCATCGACCGAAGGTGTTGAGGTACGTGATCAAGATGATCATGATGTAATTTCACGTGACTCTTTTATCAAAAGTCAACAGGAAGACATTTCCCTAAAAAAATTCTTCGTTCTGGCAAAAAAGGTAACCCAAATAAGAACACAGATAACAAATCTTGGATCACTATGAAGAATGGCGTACTAGTGCGTATGGTACAACACTCTGACATGTCTATACATTCACAAATTCTTGTTCCGAAAGACATGAGAGTTAGAATACTGCAACATGCTCACGACTCCCAATGCGCTGATCATATGGGATTTTCACGTACGAAGTCGAGAGTTCTTGCGGTTTTCTTTTGGCCATTCGTCAACAGAGACATACGTCTTTATTGTCGCTCGTGTAGAGTATGTCAAGAGGTAAAATCGAAAGGTCCTCGCCATGCAGCATCTATCCAGGCTGCAGACATTCATATCCGTCCATTTCAGAAAATGGCGATAGATATCATTGGTCCTTTCAAAATAAAATCAGCAAGAGGACATCAATTTATTCTTACATGTGTTGACATGTGTACTCGATGGCCAGAGACCATACCTCTGAAGAGCATTTCGACTGCCGATGTTGCAGACGCTCTTTGGCTGATATTTTCGCGGTTGGGATTCCCTAGGGAAATCTTGTCAGACCATGGCACCCAACTGATATCTGAGACGATGTCGCAAGTGATGTCTACTCTTAATATCAAGAGATCACGGGGTAGTATTTATCATCCTATGTCTAATGGACTAGTCGAACGTCTCAATAGAACTCTCAAAAATGTACTTGGGAAAATAACTGAGGATCATCCACAGGATTGGGACAGAGTCTTACCCGCTGCTCTCTTTGCTTATAGAGAGGTTCCTAATGAACATACCGGGTTTTCTCCTTTCGAGCTCGTCTTTGGCGCGCGTCCACGCGGCCCAATGTCCTTGCTTCACGATCTGATAGCTGCCGATGATATTAGTGATGACACACAATCTTCTTATGAGTATGTCATTGCTCTCAGGCAGAAAATCATTGAAGCTTGCAAATTAGCAACTTCCACATCTGAGTTTGCTAAAGCAAAGGCAAGACAGTTTGCAAATAAAAATAGATGCCTACGTCAACTTTGTCCTGGAGACAAAGCATTTGTATTACTTCCTTCCAGGGAAAATAGACTTCTTATTGGTTGGAAAAGTCCTTTTGAGATTGTATCTAAAATTTCTGATGTCGACTATGTCGTCGATATTGACGGAAAGCATAAAACTTTTCACATAAATATGCTTACGGAATTTTATGAACGTCCAGAGTACTTACCACCTATCTTTCAAGCGACGGACGACGCTACAGTCGCTCGTGGCCATTACTCATCCCTGCCTGTCATACAGGATGAGGAATCTACTTTCTCTGATGTTAATCTTCCTCTTCCGATGATTCCACTGCATTCTACGGAATCATGGAAGGATGTTGCAATTTCACCTAATTTATCAACTAAGGAACAGTCACAAATCTCTTCCATGTTACAAGCATTTCAGGATGTTCTCACGGACATTCCTGGACACACTACAGTCATTGAACATGACATTGTATTGACTGACCATACTCCTATCAGGGTCAGACCTTACCCTATTCCTATGCACTTCCAAACTCAAGTCGAGAAAGACTTGGATGAAATGATAAAGTTAGGAATAATTGAACCATCCAGTTCGGCATACTCGTCGTCTATGGTTATTGTCCGAAAGAAAGACAATAACATACGCATTTGCGTCGATTACCGTAAACTAAATCAAGTAACGAAGTTCGATGCAGAACCTATGCCTCTCTTGGATGAGTTACTTACTAGACTTTCCAATTCTCGTTTCTTTACAAAGCTGGACTTGTCTAAAGGATACTGGCAAGTTTCTCTAACCGAACGAGCCAAACCTTTCACTGCTTTCTCCACACCTAGGGGTTTGTTCCAATGGAACTTTATGCCTTTTGGCCTTATGAATGCCCCAGCTACATTCGTACGCATGATGCGTTGAATACTGGCATATCGGTCTGATGTGATTGCATACTTGGACGATATCTGTCTTTTTAGCGATTCTTGGGAAGATCACTATCTGGGATTAGATGAACTGTTGTCTACTCTACGTGAGCATAATTTGACAGCTAAACCCTCTAAAGGCTATGTTGGGTTTAGTGAGATTTCTTTTCTTGGTCATCGTGTTGGTCATGGTCTCTTGAAGACAGAAGACCACAACACTTCTAAGATACTGAACATCACTATTCCTAAGATTAAAAAACAGATCCGTAGTCTCTTGGGCCTAATACAGTTCTACGGAAGATTCATTCCGAATCTTTCCTCTATTACGGCACCACTCTCAACCCTATTGAAGAAAGGGTCTCCTAATATGGTTGATAAACTCTGTTTAGTTGTTAACTCATACTGGCTACTAGTTGTTGAATCATGCTTTATTTGCTAAATGATGTGAATGTCCACCAGTGGATAAATGTAGATGTTGGGACTGGTGTAGCAAAGTGTAACGATTGTCAACTCATCAAACCCAGCACAGTTTTGGTCATACAGGTCATCTTGTCCTGGAACGTGATGAGGCTCCGACAAGAATGTGAGTGTAAACAATGAGTGTGTATCTGAATGTCAGTACGCGAATGGTAGAATGATTCGATAGAGTTGACAGGTTGGTAGTACATCACTCATACTCACACTGTTCGAATTCAAGAAGTACTGGAACTACGGTGGTCTTTTTATAACATTTAATGGGACGCACACTTGGACAGTACGTGTATGGTTACAGGAACAAATGTCGACATAGACAGCATAATGTTGATCACAGGAATATCATCTTAAGTTAGCATTCATGCTTGGCAAATATCATAATGGAGCATTCGTAAATAAGCATTCAGCGTTCCATCATGTAAATCATCTGGCTTTACTGACTGGGCACGTCAGACCATAACCAAGATATAGGAAGGCTCCTAAACCTAACCTCGTCTAGCGAATATTCCTTCACGTAAAGTTCAATATATATATATTTCATAATATAGGAATCCCAGACATGGGTTCTCACATGTAGCAGTGATCTCTTGGTTCATCGAGCGATAGTACAGGCATCCCTTTTTCTCACTCGATAAATACAAAGTATATGAATTTCAACATGGCTGTTCTCTCTCTCGTGAGCTTCACTCACTATAGAATATAGACCAAAATTGGTCATTCATTAAATGTCCTCATTTCTTCATAGGTTCTCTCATAGAGGTAATTGAATAATATCATACAATCCAGTGCTGATACATAGGAATGTCTTCTTCCTTTGAATGGATATTCTTTTTAAAAGTACCACTGTGCATCTGCTTATCAACAACGATGGCGAAGCCCAAGTTCATAATAAATTGTGGTTTTACCTTTTTATGCGAAATATAACTTTGCCATTCCTTGGCAAAAGAGAATAAACACTGGGGTAAAGTACATACAACATGTCTATATGACTATCACTTTTCCCCATCCATATATAGATCACTATTTCGGCAAAAAGCCTGCTACAACAAAACTCAGCATCCTCACAGGATGGCAGCCATGAATCACACCCCTTCGCTAGCGATACTTCCGCTGCATAGCCTTTGACCTTTTCTAGCGACACCCAAATTAGTTCGGCTTAGAAATGCAAAGATATCCATATATAAGACAGACTCGTCCTACTCATACAAACACTACGTATAAATTCAGGCCATAGATATACTGAAGCAAGAACAATCTATTCCTACCCAGCCAAAGAATAAATCACAGTAGGCCTAGAGTCGTCTGCGGAGTCCGATCGAAGATGACGGACTATTTTCAAGGGAAGCAACCCAAAAATGACTTCTCCTTAAGCACTTAAAAAAGGAAATACTTTGCTTCCAAAATATTTGCGAACATAATAAGAATATAAATCTATTATATTGCAAGATAGTAAAAATTGCCCTTTACAGTCTTACCACACCTCCCGGGAAAAAAAAAAATAAAATTTTTTTTTTTTAAATACATCTAGGAGCACCGTAGAATAGGCTCACAACGCAAGAATACTGCGCAGATGAAAATATCAGGAATAACTATAATTCCTAATATGACTGGTGAGAATATATATCTCAAAATCTGAGAGAAATTGTTTCCCTACGAATAAATGTTTCCAGGAAGGTGTGATGTACGTATAATACAATTCTGGTAATTATACAATGCATACCAAAAATTCACACTATAATCTTAAATTTATGATTTATGAAGAAACAATCATCAAAGAACAGCGGTGAATTAACATCAATAAACCGCTAAGTAGAGATACCATCATTCTATTATTAAATTACAAATGTGTATCTTAATAAAGAAACAAAAAATAACTGTTGTAAAGTTATACATATTAAAAAGATCCAATATTTAACAGTTAAGTGGCATCATGTGGGCATCTGGACAGAATGTCCGCCATCACATTTTCTGAACCACGGATAGCTCGTACCGAAAAATGAAAAGGTTGAAGAGCGATTGCGTATCGAGTTGATCTCGAGCTCTTCAAGTTCTTACTTTGGATAGCCGTAAGAGCTTTTTGGTCAGTTTCCACTACGAAATGCGCGCCCAGAAGGAATCTTTGGAGTTTGAGAATTGACCAAACCATCGCCAATAATTCGCGGTCTAAAACCGAGTAATTCCTTTCTGCAGCATTAAGTTTTCTGGATATATACATTACAGGATGCAGAGTTCCAGAGTACTCTTGCATTAGTGCCGCTCCAATCCCAGTGGATGAAGCGTCACTACGAAGAACAAATGTCTTATCTGTTGTAGGTAACACTAAAATAGGTGGTGATGAAAACATAGTTTTGATCTTCTCTAGTGAAGATTGGCATTCATGAGACCAGTGAACCATGTTAGGCGACCCTTTCTTTAATAGTGTAGAGAGAGGTGCCATGATAGAGGACAGATTCGGAATGAAACGTCCATAAAATTGTATGAGACCTAAAAGACTTCGCACTTGCTTTTTAGTCCTAGGGATAGAGATGTTAAGTATCTTAGTGATATTATGGTCTTCTGTCTTCAAGAAACCGTGACCTACTCGATGGCCTAAGAAAGCAATTTCGCTAAAGCCAATACAAGCTTTAGATGGTTTTGCTGTCAGGTTATACTCACGCAGAGTTGATAATAATTCAACTAATCCTGAATAGTGATCTTCCCAAGTATCGCTGAAAAGACAGATGTCGTCTAGATAAGCAATGACATCTGACCGATACGATAGGATTCGACGCATCATGCGTACAAATGTAGCTGGTGCGTTCATAAGGCCGAAAGGCATAAAATTCCATTGGAAAAGGCCTCTGGGAGTAGAGAAAGCGGTAAGAGGTTTGGCGCGTTCGGATAATGGAACTTGCCAATATCCTTTAGACAAATCAAGTTTAGTGAAAAAATGCGATTTAGAAAGACGAGTAAGTAACTCTTCTAGTAAAGGCATAGGTTCAGCATCGAACTTCATAACTTGATTCAATTTGCGATAGTCAACGCAAAGACGTATGTTATTGTCTTTTTTTCGAACAATAACCATCGGCGAAGAATATGCAGAAGTGGATGGTTCGATTATTTGTAAATCTATCATTTCATCCAACTCCTTTTCAACCTGTGTTTGGAAATGTATAGGGATAGGATAAGGCCTAACCCTAATTGGAGTATGTTCAGTTAGAACAATGTCATGCTCAATGACATGAGTTTGTCCAGGGATGTCAGTGAGGACATCCTGAAATGTTTGTAACATAGACGAAACTTGTCGCCGTTCTCCTAGAGACAAATCAGGAGAAACAGTAACGTCTTTCCATGATTCACTAGAATGAAGTGGGATCATTGGAAGCGGGAGATTAACATCCGAAAAACTTGTTTCCTCATCCTGTATTACAGACAGTGATGAGTAATGACCATGTTTGACATGAGAATCGTCCGTTGCCTGGAAAATAGGCTGTAAATAGTCAGGACGTTCATGGAACTCCGTAAGCATATTGATGTGGAAGGTTTTATGCTTCCCGTTAATATCGACGATGTAGTCAACATCTGAAATTTTCGATATTATATCGTACGGACCTTTCCAACTAATAAGGAGTCTATTTTCACGACAAGGTAGCAAAACAAATGCTTTGTCACCAGGACAAAGTTGTCGTAAAGTTCTCTTCTTATTAGCAAATTGTCTTGCCTTCTGCTTAGCAAATTCAGAAGAGGACGTTGCCAATTTGCATGCTTCGATAATCTTTTGTCTCAGCGCGATGACATACTCGTAAGAAGATTTTGTGTCATCGTCAATATTGTCAGCTGTTATAAGATCATGCAGCAAAGACATTGGGCCGCGCGGTCGCGCGCCAAAGACAAGTTCAAAGGGCGAAAACCCTGTATGTTCATTGGGGACCTCTCTGTACGCGAAGAGGGCCGCGGGTAAAACCCTATCCCAATCTTGAGGATGATCCTCAGTTATCTTCCCTAATAAGTTCTTAAGTGTTCTATTTAGTCGCTCGACCATCCCATTGGACATAGGATGATAGATGCTACTCAAAGATCTCTCTATCTGTAGAGTAGACATTACTTGAGACATGGTATCCGATATCAGTTGGGTGCCATGATCTGATAATATTTCTCCGGGGAATCCCAGCCGAGAAAATATAAGCCAAAGAGCATCTGCAATGTCAGCGGTAGTAATGCTCTTTAGAGGGATAGCCTCTGGCCAACGTGTGCACATGTCTACACACGTTAAGATAAACTGATGTCCTCTAGCAGATTTGATCTTGAATGGACCAATGATGTCTATCGCCATTTTCTGGAATGGACGAATAGGAATATCTGCAGCCTGAATAGGCGCAGCATGACGAGGACCTTTGGATTTGACTTCTTGACATACTTTACAGGATCGACAATAGATCCGTATGTCCTTGTTCACAAAAGGCCAAAAGAAAGCCGCAAGAACTCTTGACTTAGTACGGGAAAAACCCATGTGACCAGCACACTGCGAGTCGTGTGCATGTTGTAAG
This sequence comes from Oreohelix idahoensis, assembly GCA_024509875.1. NCBI lineage: Eukaryota > Metazoa > Mollusca > Gastropoda > Stylommatophora > Oreohelicidae > Oreohelix > Oreohelix idahoensis. The sequence goes on from JAMPIV010006736.1 coordinate 232,410, forward strand.
ATCTTAACTCTCAAATTCTTGGGTACAAGAATCTGAGAATGACTTGACTTAGTGGAGTCTTGCACCATACGTACAAGTACGCCATTCTTCATTGTAATCCAAGATTTACAATTTGAATCTTTATTCGGATCACCTTTTGTTACAAGAGTGAAGAATTTCTTAAGAGTCGGATCTTCTTCTTGTTGTTTTATAAACGAGTCACGAGAAATTACCAAGGGATCATCTTGGTTATGCACTTCATTATCTTCAACAGATGAAGTTTCAGGCATATTGAGAGCTTGAGCTCTAGTGACTACTGCATTAGCAGATTGCATATTTTGATTTTCCCAAACGGAAATTTGCTCCGGAGTGCATTCTTTGACTCCGTGAATGCGACCGATGATAAGATCAGCGATCGGATTCGGCAAAAGACATGCGTGTACATCTCCTGTGAAGAAAGGAGTAGCAATCCTAATGATAGCGGTAGAGTATTTCTCTATGGTGCCGCCAAATGTTACGCATTTGACTACTTTGCCTGTAGAATGAGAAGGATCTATGAGTGACTGCCTAACCCCAATAGTTGTGCATCCAGAATCAAAAAGTACTGAGACTGGATTGTCATTTACTAAACCTTTGTGTAAGACAAGGGAACCTCTCCCATCATGCGCGATTGACGCAGGAAGAGCGGGAAGAGGATGGCCACAGCTTAAAGTAGACACTGTGGTTGGCTCAAATAATGTTTTGCATTGGGGGCACTGAGATGCTCTCCCAAAATCAAAAGCGGCACATGCCATATTATTAGAGTCATCATTATCTTTATTTTGTTTATAGGCTTCGTGGGACTCTTGCTGTGCAGAGTTCGCCTGGTAATGAGCTTTATGTTTTTTTTGAATTGTGCTCTACCTCTGTTATTATTGCCTCTGTACTTATCATTGTTTCCATCATTATAACCCCTACTCGGGTTTGAATCATAGCTCCTTTGGTTACTATCATCATATTCATTATAATGAGTATCTCGGTAATTATGATCCTGTTGTCTCCATGAAGGAAAACTTGGATAGTTTCTAGAATGACTTCCTTTGCGAAAGTTTCCTGTAATTATGACCACCCCTGAATCGAGGGCTGTCAGCTCTTCTCCAGGTATTCGAAGAAGAACCCTGAAATGATTGGTTACCTTGGTTCTGATAACTGTAATAGTTACCTTTTTTATTAAACCTATTTTGAGGTCCTGGAATTTGTGAGAGTGATTAGGGTTGTATGGTGTTGCAGAAGCAACTGGCATACCTTCTTTAACCTTACTGTTGCTAATAGCTACGTCCGGATGTGCAGTGACGTATTGGGTACAATACTGTTCCATTTCTTTTAGAGACTTAGGTTTACGCTCATGTAAGAATTCGAGGAAAGGTTTATTTATACTTGACATAATCTTGTCTCTGAGTATCAAGTCCATAAGGGCTTCATAAGTCTTTTCTGTTTTGGATAGCTCAATCCAACGATCAAATGTAAGACGTGTTCTTGCAATGAATTCTGAGAATTCTACACCTGCCTCAGGCACCATTGTCTTAAACAACTTCCGATAACCCTCTTCAGACAACTGATACTTCTTTAACAAGGCTGCCCTAATAACATCATAGTTATCTTTGTCAGCCTCTTCAACCAAACTTAAACTAGTCAGAGAATCACCTTTCAGATTTTCTGATAACTGGTTAGCATATTGTGATTTGTCCACATTATGTGCTCGACACGAGCGTTCAAATCTGTTTAGCCAGAATGTTATGTCATCACTGGAAGGGTTGAACGCTGGTACCTTGACCTTGTAAGTAAAGGGTTTACCATTACCACTAGATGCTTGATTAACATTACTTATGTTTGTTAACTTTAACTTTTCTAACTCAAATGCTAAAAGTTCTTTTTGGTGTTCATGTTCTCTTATTGCTTTTTTCTCTTGTGCAGTAGCCTCATCTTTTCTTTTCTCTTTTTCCATTTCCATCAGGAATCTTTTTTCATCAGTCTGTATCTGCAATCTCTTTTGTTCATCCTCTCTTTGTAATTTTTTTTTCCTCAGCTTCTAATCTTTTCTCCTCAGCTGCTAATTTCTTTTCTTCAATCAATGCTTTTCTTTCTTCAGCAGCAGCAGCAAGTTTTCTCTCTTCTGCAGCTAATGCTTTGTCATATTGAGCAACTGCCCATTGTTCTAATTGCTGACCAGTCTTATCAAGAGCCCTGCCTTGTGTGATAAAATAATCTAAGGTAGACATCTTGTCTAATAAGATCAGTAATTTGCAAAAGTAAATAAATTCACTTTCTTAGTCTTAATCAAAGACCTTGTATGATAACTTTTTAACCTGTGGAAAAATAGTACTTAACTATCCCAATCACTGTGGGAAACAAGCCTTACAAAGGTCTTGTATAAATCCTTATATAATAACAGCTATAAGTTGCTGGTTCACTCTATAATATAAGTGCAGTGCACCAGAAATAGTGTTTTATATCATCAACTGTGTACCTTTAGTAATAGCAATTGACTATCAGTTGATTCTTGTACATCAATTTATATGATCAACTATATTTTAAATAGTGTATGTCGATCAGGCACCAAACAAAACAGTTATACAGAAGAACATGAAAACATTTGCGGAAATGAAATAAATCAAATGGGAAAAACAATAAAAGATAAACCGCAAGAGGATAACAAATACAAATAACGCCACAGTATATAAATATAAATTGAGAATAGAACTGAAAGATAGAATAGGGTAGACCAACAAATTACAAACAAATCAAAACAAACTAAAGAACAGAGGAATATTACAAAAACAACAATGAGTACAGTCTTCACAGCTAACACTAATAGCAACAGCTGTCGCAGCAAATTTTCAATCAAGAAAATTGCACCTATAGAAACGCACACATCAGACCCTCTATTACGTGGGATACTCTGCTGTGTGACACCGCCCAACCGAAACAACAACCCGCTGGATACAAACAAATATCACATATAAATAGTTAAACATAAATACATAAATGCATAAATAGTATGGCAATATGATGTAAATAGAGTGTTGCAGAAAGAATGTGTTGGAATGAAGGCTCAGCTACACTGCCTAATAGTACAGTACTGTGGTACTTTATTAAACAAATACTTCTGGTCTAATTATTTTAAATTCAACACAGAAATAGAAGCTCCATCGTTGATTTGAATGATAACAATCAATGTAGGACTTCTCAGTTCAATAACATTTTCTTTCGCAAACACTGTCAAATATTCTCCAGTCCTGATGTGTAATGTTCTATGTTTCAACCAAGCTTGCCGTGTAACACTGTCAGTTGTATGGCAAATGTCCAATGAACCAAATGTCAACAAACCCTGACCTAGTTACTGCATACTCTCGACAGGACAGGTCACGCTGACATCACTGTAGAGTTGTACTGTTGATGTATTTGTGTGTCGTAACAGACCCCAAGGAACGTCTGGTCTCAGTAGTTTACTTCTCAATATAGTCACTGTGCAGGTTGACCCAGGAAGCTGGCCACCAGTTGATAAACTCTGTTTAGTTGTTAACTCATACTGGCTACTAGTTGTTGAATCATGCTTTATTTGCTAAATGATGTGAATGTCCACCAGTGGATAAATGTAGATGTTGGGACTGGTGTAGCAAAGTGTAACGATTGTCAACTCATCAAACCCAGCACAGTTTTGGTCATACAGGTCATCTTGTCCTGGAACGTGATGAGGCTCCGACAAGAATGTGAGTGTAAACAATGAGTGTGTATCTGAATGTCAGTACGCGAATGGTAGAATGATTCGATAGAGTTGACAGGTTGGTAGTACATCACTCATACTCACACTGTTCGAATTCAAGAAGTACTGGAACTACGGTGGTCTTTTTATAACATTTAATGGGACGCACACTTGGACAGTACGTGTATGGTTACAGGAACAAATGTCGACATAGACAGCATAATGTTGATCACAGGAATATCATCTTAAGTTAGCATTCATGCTTGGCAAATATCATAATGGAGCATTCGTAAATAAGCATTCAGCGTTCCATCATGTAAATCATCTGGCTTTACTGACTGGGCACGTCAGACCATAACCAAGATATAGGAAGGCTCCTAAACCTAACCTCGTCTAGCGAATATTCCTTCACGTAAAGTTCAATATATATATATTTTATAATATAGGAATCCCAGACATGGGTTCTCACATGTAGCAGTGATCTCTTGGTTCATCGAGCGATAGTACAGGCATCCCTTTTTCTCACTCGATAAATACAAAGTATATGAATTTCAACATGGCTGTTCTCTCTCTCGTGAGCTTCACTCACTATAGAATATAGACCAAAATTGGTCATTCATTAAATGTCCTCATTTCTTCATAGGTTCTCTCATAGAGGTAATTGAATAATATCATACAATCCAGTGCTGATACATAGGAATGTCTTCTTCCTTTGAATGGATATTCTTTTTAAAAGTACCACTGTGCATCTGCTTATCAACAACGATGGCGAAGCCCAAGTTCATAATAAATTGTGGTTTTACCTTTTTATGCGAAATATAACTTTGCCATTCCTTGGCAAAAGAGAATAAACACTGGGGTAAAGTACATACAACATGTCTATATGACTATCACTTTTCCCCATCCATATATAGATCACTATTTCGGCAAAAAGCCTGCTACAACAAAACTCAGCATCCTCACAGGATGGCAGCCATGAATCACACCCCTTCGCTAGCGATACTTCCGCTGCATAGCCTTTGACCTTTTCTAGCGACAACCAAATTAGTTCGGCTTAGAAATGCAAAGATATCCATATATAAGACAGACTCGTCCTACTCATACAAACACTACGTATAAATTCAGGCCATAGATATACTGAAGCAAGAACAATCTATTCCTACCCAGCCAAAGAATAAATCACAGTAGGCCTAGAGTCGTCTGCGGAGTCCGATCGAAGATGACGGACTATTTTCAAGGGAAGCAACCCAAAAATGACTTCTCCTTAAGCACTTAAAAAAGGAAATACTTTGCTTCCAAAATATTTGCGAACATAATAAGAATATAAATGTATTATATTGCAAGATAGTAAAAATTGCCCTTTACAATGGTGCGTTGGTCCCAAGAATCCAAATCATATTCATAATATTAAGTCATTATTTTCGTCTCCTCCTATTTTAAGACTACCTACAGCCGATAGGACGTTTGTCCTTCGTAGGGACGCCTCAGCAATAGGGATCGGGGCGGCACTGATGCAAGAGTATTCTGAGACTCTGCATCCTGTAATGTATGTCTCGAGAAAACTGAATGCGACAGAAAGGAATTATTCTGTTCTAGACCGAGAATTGCTAGCTATGGTCTGGGCAATTCTTAAACTCCAAAGATTCCTTCTTGGCGCTCATTTTGTAGTAGAAACCGACCAAAAAGCTCTCACAGCTATGCAGAATAAGGATTTGAAGAGTTCGAGATCCACTCGATATGCTATTGCTCTTCAACCTTTTCATTTCACGGTACGAGCTATCCGTGGTTTGGATAATGTGATGGCAGACATATTGTCTCGATGCCCACATGAAGCTACTTAGCTCTTTTGTCTAGATCCACTGTTACATATCTAAAGTTATGATCTATTCTTACAATAACATGCTTCTATAACACTTGTTGTCACTTTGCTTAAACTCATGGTTATGTATTGATTACTTGCTTTCTCTGTTACAGTCTTCGGTAAAACAGAGGAAGGCTTTGTTTCATATGAAATAAAGGTCGAAAAAATTAATGTGGCCACATTTATAGTTTAGATATAAATTAAGTGACTATGGTACATTATAATATTCTAAGAAGTGTACTATTTGTATTGTTCTCAGAAAACCGGTGTGATATGTTGGAACGCTGTATAACTACGATGACTTCTATAGACGTCCTGATGTTCCTTGAGGATTTTGCTTACAAGACATCGCCGGAATAGAGCATCGTCTTGTTCTTCTGACGTCATCAGATATTAGTTCTATACACATGTATAATCATATGTTTGTAAAAAGAATTTAGAAATGTTGTTAATGATTGTCCATTTGAATTTATGGTTATATACTCATTATACGTCGTGAGATTTCGATGTTGGTGTAATCTCTTAATGGAAATTGTCATTCACCATTTATGCACATATTGATATAAATTTTTGTTGTAACATTACCTGCACTTTTGAGTTGGTTGGTAACACCTCCCCGGATATATTTACTTTGAGAAAATAGTTTCTCCTATCTAGTGAGATTTTTTTTCTTCTCACCAGACGCTCTACTGTGCGTCGATTGGATCTGACATTATGATGTTATATTTTTTGGTGATCCTTTCATCGGCGCATTACTCATGCGTTATGAGCTTAATGCACCTGGCTCATAGATGTATTTTAAAAAAAAAAAGTGCCATTTTTTTCCGCGGGAGGTGTGGTAATGTTGCCGTTATCTTTGACGGTGGAAAAAACTCCAACCTAATGTATGTTTGGTTTAATGTGATCAAAGAGGGATAAATGTTTATTATCTTTCTGTGACAGATTTGTCTGGTGATTATCTTCTCCTGTCTTATGTTGTCCTGTCTCAGGCAATGTCTTATAGTTGACATGTCTTAAGTCTATTTATAGGATCATATACGGAGTATCTTTATCACCCGTTTGGGTGGAAACGCCTGGTCTGAGTTTGCCTCGATCTGGTCCATGCTCTATGGGCATGCGGGGGTCTTGGTGGCAAAAGCCTGGAGACTGATTCAGAGAGAGTGTACCTGAGGCTTAGAACGGATGTACCGATCCGTAGATTTCTCTCTGCCAAGTTTTCGATAGGGATTGGAAATTCTGGGAATGACAGTCTTGTCATTCTTCCGTCCCTGAGTATTTCTTTATGCCAGTATTGGCTGTGTTGTGTTACCTTAGAGTGTAAGGATTCTTTAAGAAGGTAACTGAAACATTATTCGATCTTTTCGTCTCGTTTAGATCTTACAGGTACATTTATCGCTGATGGCGACATAGTGAGCGAAGCTCACAAGGAGTTATTATACTGTACCCCAGTACGGCTTCATATTTGAAAGACTAGGTCTAAGTTGACCTGTTACACACATAAGCCTAAGAATCATCTTTATGGATCCGCAATGCAGGCGGAATATGGTTTGGCAGAAAGTATATTTAATCTCAGAAGCTTGTGTAAACTGAGAGTAACCTGATTATCGAGGCCCGCGACCTGAGGCCTGATTTCGTTGTCATCATATTGGTCCGTATTTACGGCCAATCTTCTTCACCAGAATGACGTATCTGGCATGTGAGGCCAGTCTGAAGTCTTTTGCTAATTGTAGGACAATGGCATTGACTTTGTTTAAATAATTGATATCGCCCGTACTAAGCAAGATATTTGCTAGGGCTTACCTGACGGGGCTCAGTCAGGGATTAGAGCTATTGCATGAACAGTAAACAATGGTCAAGACATTGTTACATGTCTGGGATCTGTGATGCCTGAAGCTGACCTTTGTAACTACACATATTATGTACACGATCTTATACTATTGACTGTTTCGTCCATCATCATCGTATTATCGTACGTCATGAATAAATATTGTAAACTTCAGCAGCATTCCCTACTTCACTGACTTCTACTTGTGGTTGTGTGAGTTAATGTAAAGACGTCCAAGAGCCTATACGGCCTTCGTGTTATCAGCACGTTAATTACTCACTTACACAATCAACCACATTGTTATACAAGTACTACATGTCTGAATCTACATGAATACTGACATGATGTATGTGTCTACTATACCCTGGCGGCACCTCACGCTAGTGACCTAATTCCTCGCTACTACTTGGTACTGTCCAGGACAACACGACACGCTTAACGTACTAACATTCATAACACATCAAAACAGTACGTTACATCTGGGCATTTACACTGAACAACTGTCTACATCTGAAAGACACTCTAAATCTCCGGTCAAACAGACTTTTACAGATATACACCGATCTTTTCTATCTTTGGGAGAGGGGATATACACAGATCTTTTCTATCTTTGGGAGAGGGGATATACCCAGATCTTTTCTATCTTTGGGACAGGGATATTGTGGTCAAACGTGTGTGTAAACACACTTCTTTATTAATACATATGCACAGCCAATTGACGTGCAATAGACTGAGACAGATTAAATTACACGAAGTATATGCCATCTTGTTCCCCCAAGATGGCGGCAGACTGAATAAAATTAGGCATTAGAACTGTATTTCGGGAATGTACGAAACCGCCGAGAACCAATCAAAAGAGTTCCTTACGCACTGGCAGATTCCTTGCGCCTACCTATATAAATGGGCACATTTTATTTAAAAAAAACACACACACAAACACGAATTCCAGCGCGACCGACTGGGGAAAGAGAAAGCTGTCAACATTGATTTACTGCTTACCTGCGTGACCGGGCACTCTTGCTTCACTAAAGTCGAGTCCAAATCTGGCTTGTATTAATCTTAGAGGGTAGGTAAATTTATTATAAACTGGTAGGAGAATAGGCCTACATCAGATATATAATGAGTGTATTTTTTGTGTGTCATTTATACTACCTACACCTGTATATATTTAATATATTTTGTTTTACTATGAATGTATCAGGTATACTGATTGTATCTTGGGGAATTAGGTATAATGATTGTATTTCCTGGTATGTTTGTTGAAGAAGAAAACCAACCCGAAATATAACCTAACAGTCCTTGTTAGGACTCATATAACTACAACAGTATTGTTAGGATATATTTTGCCAGCCAGTATAGCACTTATCAGAGATGGCCCGGCATATTATAGGTGGAAGGAAACGGTTGTATCATACGGTGTACAAATTATTGGATATATTCTGTCCACCAAAAAACACAGAGAGGCCCAGAATCTATACCTAAACACCAAGAAGACCAAAGTATTGACAACAGACAAAGTAAAGACCAAACCAGAAATTGAAATTGATGACGAAGAACTGGAAAGTGTAAATGAATTCGAATACTTAGGATCAATCATTAACAGCTCTGGCGACTGTGCAGTAGAAATTAAAAGAAGACTTGCAATTGCTTCACATAAGCTAATACAGATGAAAAACCTATGGCAAGGCACAAGCAAAGAAACAAAGTTACAACTGATCAGAGCATGTATATTCCCAGTAGCAACATACGGCTGCGAGACTTGGACACTCAATAAAACAGTTGCAAAAAAAGATTACATCATTCGAAATGAAATGCTACAGAAGGATGTTGAGAATACCCTGGACAGAAAAAAAGACCAACAGAGAAGTACTGCACTCACTAAACGTACAGGAACATTGGCTCCTAAATACCATCGCAATAAGGAAGCTGAAATTTTTCGGTCATATAAAAAGACATAATAGTCTGGAAAAAACAGTGATGGAAGGCATGGTCCCTGGAAAAAGGGGAAGGGGTCGACCTAGACGACGGTGGACCCAGGACATCACAGAGAGTCTGAACTTGTCTTTGGCTGATGCAGGTCGACTTGCCCAGAATCGTGATGCGTTCAGAGCAGCTGTAATGGAGACAACGTTCTGGAAAGAATACGTCACATGATGATGATTCATGTATCGAATTATTAGAAAGAACGTTTTGCAAGTAGACACCTGTCTTGTCTCACTATTGTTAAATCATACTAAGCCATGTTGTCATTCATCTTACATGCAGACACCTGAGACACGCTCATCTCATATGTCCCTAGAAATAGGTGGGCTTGATGACAGAAATTAGCCCCTATTTTTCCTTGTTACAGGTTTTATTCGTGTCATCCAACCTGAGGTCGTATGTTCAAGTCAATCTAGCTGCCTGGAACTTTGCAGGAGCACAGTGATTGTACCGGAGCTAAATCCTTAGTCCCCCTCGGTCTTGGGTGGGCAAAAGGAACGATCATCAGCTGGTGTTGGGTGCAACAATTTAGGAAGGACAGAACTGTTCTAAGATATGAGTATGATAGGAAACGCTTTACAGAGCGATACAACAGGAAGCAATCTGATCATCAGAAGAAGTCCCCCCGTCCGACAAGTGTTTCGGCCCGATTCACTCCTTTACACTCTAAGGAGGGCGGGCCCAATTGGGTCATGATTCCCAAGCGTCTCAGCCTCCTGTTGTCTTGTATCGAAAACGAACCCATTTCACTTATGGAAGCAACTTTAAAATCCACAACTCCGCCAGCCGTGGAGGCAATTGTGAAAGTAACAATGAGAAGACAAATTATTCCGTTCGTTCCGTCGCACATCACAACTAAGGACACACACCTGCGCGAAGCCGACGAGTCTAGCCACTGCGCGCTATCCACTGACATTCTGTGCCTGACAGCCCTTATAATACACGCCGCCTGTTGCCCCTCAATCACAACCCTTTCACTAGTACACCAAAAACTCAGCGTATTGTGGAGTTAGAAAAATTCCTGGTGTTTTCTGTACCGCCGCGTTTATTCCGTTCGTTCCGTCCCACATCACACCTAAGGACACACACCTGCGCGAAGCCGACGGGTCTAGCCACTGCGCGCTAGCCACGGAAATTCTGCGCCTGACACCCCTTACAATATACGCCGCCTGTTGCCCCTCAGTCACAGCCCTTTCACTAGTACACCAAAAAACTCAGTGTATTGTGGACTTAGAAAAAATTTTGGTGTTTTCTGTACCGCAGCGTTTATTGTCACGATTTCCATTGCCCATTGCGGTTGTTCCACAGCCAGCATGATGCCTTTTCGGCAGTTTCACTAAGGCTCTTCAGTGCCCTTGTTCTTGACTGTCCCCTCAGCCCCAACAGTTTCAATAAATCATACACTGATGCAGCCACAAGCCCTCGTGCGCCCACTTCAACAGCCATGACCCTTGCAGTGAACCCATCGTGTCTCAGATCCGCGGCCAGATCACTATACTTGGCCGCTTTGAACGAATGTTGCTCATCTGATCTGGATTCAAATGGCACTGTCAGTTCAATCAGTATGACCTGAAGCATTGCTGAAGAATGAAGCACTATATCCGGCCGTCTCCGCGATTTTCTGATACTCTCTGGATATGCTCCTCGTCCAGGTAGGTCTACCGCCATCTCCCAGTTGTTTGCACATTCAAGAAGAGATGGTAAACTGCTACCAGGTTTACTCGGTTTGGGGTGTGCTGACTTTCCTGCCCTCAGAACGTATGTATTTGCGATGCTCGGCCTGGGTTTGCTATTCGCCTTCATCCTTGTAAGATCTATTGTCGCAGCAAGCTCATTTAGCACTTTGTTATGGCGCCAAGTGTATCGCCCTTGCCCTAATGACACCTTACACACTGAGAGCACGTGTTCAAGTGTCTGCCTCCCCTGGCCCAGGGGGCACTGCTCATCATCCGACTTTCCCCATTTCACAAGGATGGTGGCCGACGGCAGCAGGTCATACATTGATCTAACAACGAAGCTGAGCCTAAGAGGTGCCATATGCCATATATCATTCCATGTCAAGGACCATGTCAAGTACACATTAGTACCATTTCCGTCGGCAATGGTGAGCAATTAACGGTCAAGGAAGAAAAAGTGATTTAGCGTAGTGAGAGACAAGATTAACAGCACAGCTGATAAATTTTCTATAATTAATTAACAGCACAGCTGATATCTATAATTTTGTTCCTATAATTGGAAGACCTGTTATATATATATATATATATATATATATATATATATATATATATATATATATATATATATATATATATATATATATATATATATATATATATATATATATATATCATATGTAAACGTACAAATCCATTGCATTCCATCTTTCAACATCCACCCTTCAGCACAAGAGTAGATAGTGTATATACTTAATAAATAATAAGGAAATTGTATTTGAACGACTTGTCAATTTTATAATTGTTAAGTGAAATCTGTTTCCTTGTTTTAATATCACAGTTAGTTACACAGCGGGGTGGCATTTTATGACTTTCTCCTCTCCACTAATTTTTCGAGATCAGATAATTCACAGCCGTAACTAATTTGTGATACCAGTAGTTCTCTCAGACACTGTGACTTCACCATTTTCCTGCAGAAATTCTATTTCTGTATTGTCAGTACTATACTGATCCTAGAGCCAATAAAAACCTCACGCTTCACTGGGGGCTCGTTACTGTGATATTTCTATATACCTTGAGCCATACTTAGTCTATTCATCTATCTACTAACTCTATCTTGTGCCACCCATAGATAACAAAAGAAAAAAAAATTTTTTTTTTAAATTCATAAACAGAATGTTTTTTTCTTTTCTTAGCAGAAGTACCATTTAGTACTCAGTAAATAGTTGATGCTCACAAAGTTGCACGGAATTTATTTGTTTAATTAAATTAATTAAGTTTAATTACAATAATTTGGATATAGTAAAATTACATACCCTCTCTAAGTAACGCTATGGCTGATCTAGTGAAGTTCAGAACTGCGGTCATGCAGATGGGTAAGGAATTAAATATGACAGGTGATGCTCTTATTCAGTATGTCACAACAGAAGTGGACAAACACATGGATAGAGAGGAAAGAAAATTGCAAGTAGAAGCTGAAAGAGAAGCGAAAAGCCTGGAAGCTGAGAGAGAAGGCAAAAGACTGGATGCTGAGAGAGAAACTAAAAGATTAGAAGTTGAAGAAAGGAAACAGCTGAAGCAACGAAATTGGAGTCTGAACATGAGGCAACGATAATTGACGCCGAGGAAAGGAAATTACAAGCAGAGAGAGACCATCAGTTGAGATTAAAAGAGCTTGACATTCAGGCAACTACTGACAATAATGGTGGTAGCTCACCTCACTCTGAGAGTAGCTCCAGCCAGAGCACCTCAAGTGGGGCCATAAATTTTCATTTGCACCCATTTGTTGAGAAAGAAGACGCCATTGAGTCGTACCTGCAAAGATACTAAAGACTTGCCACTACCTATGACTTAGTGAAAGAAAAGTGTAGTCTTAAACTATCTCAGGGATTGAGAGGTGTGGCCTACGATGTATATTTGAAGCTCTCAAGAGATGACCAGGAAGATTATGAAATCCTGAAGCAAGTACTGCTTGTGAGATATGAAAAAACTCAGAATCGTATAGAAAGCAATTCCGAACAGCTAAACTTCTTCCAGGAGAAAACTATCACCAATTCTCTGCTAGACAGGAAACTTATTTGGCAAAATGGAGTAGTTTAGGAAAGTGTCAGGATCTGAAAGAAATGATAATGATGGAGCAAGTAAAAAAGTCCATGCCTCAAGAAATGAGGAAGTTTATCATGGAACAAGGAGCAGAGAGATTGGAAGATATTGTAACTGTTGCTGAGAGATATCAAGCAGCTCAGGCAGAATTATTAGGAAATAAGAAGAAGCAGGGTGAAAACTTCAAATCATCACAAAACTATTCCAAATATGAACAAAAGGACCATACCACAAGGAACAAACAAAGATTTGACCAAAAGGACAAAAACCCTCTAAGATCGGATAAGACACCTTTCCGGAAAGAAGGAAAGTGGTGTAAAACGTGTCTAATGAGTAACCACATTACTGCGGACTTCAGAAGAAAGAATCCTCCTCATCATGCTGCATGTCTTACAACAGGGAACAACGGAAGGAAGGAACTGGCAGTAAGTCAGAAGGACCTTCATCATCCCCCTGTCTGTGAGGAAGTGACCGTGAATGGCACTCAAGTACTGTGTTTATATGACACAGGATTGGACTTTGATTCAGTTGTGTGCTCTTCTCTAGTGAGTCCTGACCAGATAACCACAGAAACAGTGGAAATCAGAGGACCGATCAAGGAAGCAAGAACCATGACATTACCCATAGCCCGAATCAACATAAGATCTCATTATGTGGAAGGAGAAATCAAAGCAGCAGTGATGGGCGACCCTATTTACCCTTTGATTCTGGGGTGTAGGTATGTTTTCCTTGGAGAACCTATAAAACCTGTAGTTATGGCAACAGTCCAGACCAGGGAAAGCTCCAGGAAAATGGAGGAAAATCCTATCAATACTCATCCAGAAGAGATGAAAAAGCTCAAGCAGCAGACAGCACCTTGACGCCTTGTTTTGGCAAATTACCTAAAGCACATAACCCTCCAGAGAAAGGAGACTTTTCATGAAGAATGGCCTACTCTACAGAAAAGCTGGAACAGGACCTAAAGAGCATGGACAGCTAGTAGTGCCAAAATCTTACAGGGAGAAAGTTATGACGCTAGGACATGCTATACCCTTCAGTGGACATATGGGAATAGAGGCCACTGGACAAATGATAGCCTGTCACTACTTTTGGCCAGGAATCACAGTGGACATAAAAAGATATGTAAGATCCTGTCCAGAATGCCAAAGAGTAGCTCATAAGCATAGGACTGCACCAGAAACACTGGGAGAAATGCCCATTATTGGAACCCCTTTTGAACATGTTGCAGTGGATATTGTTGGACCCCTCACTAGGACCAAGAAGAGAAATGCTTATATCTTAACCTTGGTTGATACTTGCTCTATGTGGGGAGAAGCAGTTGCCATGTCAGCTATAGATTCAAAGCATGTGGCAGAGGCCATGTTAACAATATTCACCGGATTAGGTTTCCCGCATCAGATATTGACTGACAATGGTTCTCAGTTTAAGGGAAAGCTAACACAAGAAGTATTCAGGATGTTTCAAGCCAGGCACTATCATTGTAGTCCCTACCATGCCCAAGGGAACGGTCAAGTAGAGCGGTTCAATGGTGCGCTAATTTCAATCCTTAGAAAGCTGGCGAGTGAAAAAACTGATACTTGGGATACATACTTATCCGCTGCACTATTTGCATATAGGGAAGTACCACACAATTCAACTGGATTGCCTCCAGCTACATTGTTGTTTGGAAGGCCAATAAAAGGTCCACTGGAAGCATTGTTGCGGACATGGAGTGAAGAAAAAGCAGAGGAAACAGTGACTTCCTCATACCAATACGTCAACAAGTCGACATCTCGATTGAAAACAGGTTGGAAACTGGTAAATGATAACTTAAGATAGGCCAGGAGGAAGCATGTTGCGTACTACAACAAAAAAGCAAAGGATAGGGAAGTGGAGGTGGGTGAAGAGGTGTTATTACTGTTGCCAAGCAGCAATAATAAATTGCAGATTGGATGGAAGGGACCCTATGTCATACTGGAAAAACTTTCCAGGACCAATTATAAGATAGACAAGAAAGGAAAGGAGAAGGTGTATCATGTCAATCTTCTTAAAAAATACTATGACAAGGAATCATCAGAAGTTGCACATATCATGACCCTAGCCATTGCTACAGAAATGCGCGGTGAACCACTTCACTCTATGGAATATCCACTCACAACTACAGAGGATTATGTTCAAGTAAACATTAGTGAACATTTAACTCCAGAGCAGAAGAAAATGGTTCAGAAAGTTTTGGAAACCCATGCTGATGTGCTCACAGATAAACCAGGTCGCACGAATCTGTTAGAGTACGACATGAAGGTTACTGACCCTACACCAGTATGCATGAGAACATACCCTATACCCTATGCGAAAGCCCAAGCACTAAGGGAGGAAGTTGATTATCTGTTGAAGGAGAAAATTATCTCAAAGTCAGACTCTCCCTATAGTTCAAGTGTGGGGCTATTAAGAAAACCGAGTGGTGAACACAGGTTATGTATTGACTACAGAAAGCTAAATGCGATCACAGAATCTCAAGTGGACCCATACCCTGACACCAACCAGCTGTTCTCTACACTGAGTAAGGCTTGGTATTTATCGAAGGTAGATCTAAGCAAGGGATACTACCAAATACCAGTGAAACCAGAAGTTAGAAAAATGCTGGCATTTAGTACATCAGACGGACACTACGAGTTTAATGAACTACCCTTTGGGCTGAAAAATGCTCCAAGTATCTTTTCAAGAATGATGAGTAAATTGTTGGAACCTCTACAAAATCCCCATATCACTAACTTTATGGATGACATTCTTGTTGCTACAAATACATTTGAAGAGCATATAGTAGCGCTCTACATGTTGTTTGACAGATTGAGAGTAACTGGATTGACTGCACGTCCAACCAAGTGCTATATCGGTTGTAAGGAGTTTGAATTCCTAGGTCACACTATTTCTACAGGTCATATGTCTCCTGACCCAAAGAATATAGAGAAGTTAAGGAAGGCACCCAGACCTCAAACGAAGAAAGATTAATCACAGGAAAATCACATAATTATATATATATATATATATATATATATATATATATATATATATATATATATATATATATATATATATATATATATATATATATATATATATCTTCTTTCTTACCCTCAGGCAACACACATAAGCTGTAACAGGCTGTCAATAGGTATCTAGGTCTGCTATGCAGATACAGTGGCAAAGTATTTGACATCATACGTTTTACCGCTCTCTTCTGTTCAGTCTTGTGTTAGAAAAAGTTGTGGCCTCAAAACAGCCAAGTTCAAGGACTTTTATAGTACCGCACCCTCCCTCTCGGATGGCATTGGGTAAAAACGGAGTTAGGAATCTAAAATTGAAATGATTTCTGCCTTCTTGTTCAATGTGCAAAATTTTTAATATTTATTATCTCTCTTAATTCTGGGCCGATTTTAATTATTTAAAACTAGAATTATACTGTGAATTTATCTCTACCTTTCTATCTAATAACGGTTTAGGTAGCAAAATACATTTTAATGTATGCAGACTTTAACTAACTAAATTGGGGACTACCCTGATGTATAGATGTCATTTTAAACGATTTTTCTCTATAATTGAACTACTATTCGAGGAAGTCTTTGCACCTACCTCTCAAGTAACATTCCCGTTATTGAAATATCTATATCTTTCCGTTTAAACATCTTTATTTCTTAAGAAATTAAATAAATTCTTACTATCCTTTACACAAAATGGGCCTCTATGTTAAGCCTAAAAGGTTTCTTTATACACACCAGAAAAAGGAGCGTTTTCATTGGTCATTGTATCGGTCCGTTTTCCTATAGTATTGCGTGCGGTAAATATGACCGTGGTGTAAGACAGACCAAAACACAACAATTACTCCGCTTTGACTTAGCGTTATACCAAAGTTAGCAAAATTGTTTCCCTTACAATATACGTCGACAAAATGTACCGAAATAAAAGACAAGACAGAAAAATAGAAGACGAACTTTTTGAGCACAGCACCGAAAAAAGGACTGTAAGCTTTTATTGCTAGCTTTGGTCAGTCCTTACAAGGACTTCTAGCTGAGCCCATGCTGTCCAGGATTGAGGTTATATAGTGCTGAAGCTATCTTCCTTCGGGCACAAGGCAAGATATTGACATGTGGAGTTTTGTTAAGCATAACATTAGTTTTGAGTATTTATCAATTTATTGTACATTAATTCACTGAGATATTTTATAAGCTTAACGATCTATACAGACATACCCTCAAAACAGTGGTACTTCGAAGTCTGCGGCTGTTAGAAGCTTTAATATACTAATCGCTCATCATAGCGGTCAGTTGTGACTTTTTCTCGGTTATCTTACTGTGTTATGGGTTAAGATTTATAAGAGCCATTCCTCTGGATATCTTCTAAGCTCTGACAGTTCTTGAAATGATTTCGAGAAGTAAGGAATTGCGTCTGAGACTGGTCTTATTTTCTAATCTCAGGGCTAACACTTGTTTTCTCAGAGGTACGCACCTGAGTTCACTGTTCTTCTTGTAAACTTTCGTGGGATTTCAATGCTTTTGTGCGAATTTTCTGACACAATCGTAATTTCCTCGTCAAATACCAAAGATAAAGATTTTCTACTGCCATAATTAAATGTATTTGAGTTGCTGTTCAAATCCTAAAAAGAATTATCTTGATTGGGCCATTAACCATAAAGTTATAGCAGATTTTCTGTTGTGCAAAAAATTTATCATAAAGACTCTAGTTTACGTGGCAATTCCAGAGTGTTCTGGCAGAGAGTTATAACAAAACAACGTACGCCACGAGGCCACATTCGTCAACTTAACATAAATAACCAATACAACAACCACAACATACAATCTGTCAAACACTTCGCTAGACTCACCATTACGTCTGGAACCACAGCCCCCTGTCTTAGGGTCAGGACTCTCCAAGTCATTCACGCACCAGCACTGCTTTGATTGATCTGCAGGCAACAGGACACACTCGGCCCAAAGACCGCACTCTGAATTGTTTTCACAGTGTCTTTTCACATGGTCGCTGCTGTTTGCCGCTGTTTGCCTCAGTCTGACAGCCACTTGGCCATCTCTAGTAATGCCCGGATGTTCCAAAATGCCGGGGCGTTGGCTTTGTAAGGCACGAAGATGTTCCAGGTGCGAAGAGTTGGAGCTGAGTTTCTGATTCTTCCGAATGTTTGGGGCATTTCTGAAGAAGGTCTCCAAATCAATAACGTTCTTATTACTGCTGCGGCTGTTATTTTTGTTACTGTTGCTGAGAACTGTACTGGTGTCTAGAAGTGCTCGGGCTAGAAGTCCGGTTTCTGTTGAATATTATAATAAGAACATATCGTTACATAAAGAAATTGTTTTAAAGTTCTATTATAAAGGCGTAAATGAAGACTATGCGGATGTGACGATAATATGAGCTCTGTGGCAAGGACAAAAAGGGATAATTTCTATTTAGATATAACAAAGATGACGACAAAGTATGTAAGCTATGATTAGAATAAGTCAGAAGAGGTTAAAGACTTACATGGGTTAGATGATATTGCTGGTATGATAACAACTGTCTTGTATAAAAATGTAATCTAAGAAAATTAGTAGCAAATATGAAGGTTCTGAAAAATTCATCCTATTACACGCTTTTATTTAACTTCCCTTGTATTTCACTTTCATGTCACTTTCAAATCTTGCAATCGATTTTTCAATCACTTCCAGATGAGCAATAGCTCTGAAACTTGGCATAGTTGTGTATTCCCGATGACAATACAATAATCAGTCAATTATTTAATAATTTAATATTGTAATTATAACATTATGAGTAATTAAAATTTTTCGTAAAGAAATGTAAACAAATCAGGGATCATAATCAAGTTAATTAAACATTAAAGAGTACGTGGTGTGCTTTATTTTTTTTCTATGCGTAAAACACGGCAGTACTCAAGCATGTAATATTCTAAAAGAAATTGATCGCTTAAGAAATGTTGGATAATATTTACAATAAGTAAAAATATTGTTCATGTTTAAGTATGTCATAATTTTTCTAACACTAAAAAGAAGAAAAATATAAAAATAAATTTTAAACACACGCTTTTAATGCACTCAATCAATCAATACCCTTTAGCTCCCCAAAGAGCATAGGCCTTCAACAAATACATGAAGGTTACTGACCCTACACCAATGTTACGATTCCCATATATGGAAGAAGTGACCTTTACAATCACACACACATAATTCCTATGAGGAAATTTTTGAATAAACCCCATCCTAAACACGCATGTTTGAAACTATTGGCCGCCACTCAAGATGTAAACATAACAACATTTCTTATTGGGGCCTGGTCTAATAGTTAACGAAACGTGCCAGGAACGAAAAGGGGAATATAACCTGACACTTTTGCAGTTTATAGCACTGTGAAAATTTGCCTCGTCAAGAAAACAATCAGACCTGTCAGAGTTAAGAATAGAAATTATAATTCATTAATCGTACCGGACTTGTTTGAGCCTCTCGAGGGATTAAAAGCCAATGAAAACTCTTCCATTATTAGCAAGGAAAACCGGAGTCTGAGGAATCTGGAATACGGAGTCAAAGTGGGAGCTTATTATGAAGTAACAACCCCAGAACACGTGTAAGAGGCTTCTTCAACAAGTTGCTTAAACTCTATCTCTGAGCCAGAAGGCTGTGATCCCAAAGTCAATTAAGGTCGGTGGTGCCAACTGAGGGTACTATCTCTGGAACAAGTGAGGGTGTAAGTGTCCTAAAGTCGACGCTAGACCCCATCATCAGACGGGTCTTAGAGACGTGGGACCAGCTTGGTAGTTACTCCCCGACACTTCTTGGAACGTGCTACAACTTTCAAACTTGACCAGTGACGAGTGTGATCCAGTCATCTATCTGCAAAGATCCAAACATCAGCTGGAGCAGAACCTCATTGGCAGCTAAGTAGAAACATAAATGCTGCCAGATGAACTCTTAACCAATACTCCATAACATCACTCGATGATGATTATTGTTTGTTAAAGAATTATTTAGTTTTTAAACTGTTAACTATAATTAATTATTAAATTTGTTATTTGTATAAATACAAATCTAAAGTTGATTTAATCATTTTGAATGTACTACTTCCGTATGTCTCAGACAATTTCTTAAATATACAAACAAAGCTAATCAATAAAAATAAGAGGAATTTCGCTGAAATAACTCAGCTGGGGGCTTGAACGAGCTAAGGAATTATAAGAAAACCCTATCCTTCTCAAAAGTTGACGGCAGATACTAGAGTTAACATTTGCTTAGCCTCATGCAGAATTGTTCTCGCTTTTCTGAATATCTTGTGACACTCCCTTGAGGTAGAAGCATCATTATCCTTCTACCTACAATTCTGCCAAGCGTAATCTTGTGCGAGGGTAGACACCTTTGAAGACCCACATTAGTTACTCTTGAGTTTTGGCCACTGTTGGACCACTACTGCAGAGTTAAGGAGCTTTTCTCTCACCCGCTCCTTATCGCATTTTTTCTCTCTCATTCACCAAGGTTCCCTTATCATATCTTGTTACTTCCTTGTTGCGTCTTAAATTCTCAAATCCTTCTTCAAATGCACCCAGTTAAACACTTAACCCACCTGAAGAGACAGCATCTTAATTCAGTTGCCCTATAGTATTCGGACGTTTAATGTGCAAAAAGTCTAAGTTTGCCCTAAACCAGGGAAAGTTGTAATATGTAATAATAGCCCCTTCAGTCATAACTGACTTTGGGAATGTGCCCCTGAGGTGACCGCCCTCAGCTGTTTATTTTCCTGGCTTTCCTTTTGACGTTTTCTCCTCTCTTTTGCTCGCTGTGAGAGCTTCTTTTCGCTCATTCTGAGGTGGCACCGTAGATAGATAGCATCGCCACTTGATGCGATCGGCAGCTTCATCCTCCCAGGTTTCTGGATTTATGTAGTGCCCTCATGTCTCTCTTGCACACACCTATGAATCTCAGCTGCGGTCGCCCAACTGTTCTTTTACCATCTGCCAGTTGTCCGTAGAAGATATCTTCCGGGATGCGACCATCTTCTATGCGGCGGACATGATCAAGCCAGCGTAGTCTGCGTTGTCTAAGCAGTGTACACATACTTTTAAGGGAAAACGTGACAACACCTCGACATTTGTCGCTATGTCTTTCCATGAAATACCGAGGATGTGGCGAAGACACCGTAGAAGGAAGCTATTGAGCCTTCCTTCCTACTTAGCACACATTTTCCATTTCTCGCTGCCATATAGAAGTATGCTGGTGACGCAAGCGTTATATACCGCAGCTTTGGTCTTTGTTCTGTGTACATTTTATAATTTTTATATTTGCATTTGAACGTGTAGAATGTGCTTGTAGGTGTACAGTATGCCTACGAGGTTGCGAGGCTGGCAACCTCATCACTGCAAATAACTTAACCCATTAACCACCATTGCAAGAACTGGTGGCTGCTTCGGGCAGGTTTCCTCACAAGGAACCGATAACAGAGGTGACCCAAGGCTTCATAGAGAGCAGGAAGTGAATGATGATATCATGGAGTATATATTTATTACACTAACACTTTAATAAATTTTACGTGTATATATACTGTATATATATCAATTGTTTCACTTTAATCAATTTTACCTGTATATATATATATCAATTGTTTCACTTTAATCAGTTTTACCTGTATATATATATATCAATTGTTTCACTTTAATCAGTTTTACCTGTATATATATCAATTGTTTCACTTTAATCCGACTCACTTGATCTAAAATTAATGCTCAGGGAAGGGAAAGATGAGGGGAAACATTCTCAGAAAGATGAGGGGAACATTATCAGAAAGATGAGGTGGTGGATGGTTTAAAAAAAAGGCAAAGATAGTTCCATAACAGATACTGCCCTGGGAGAGTGTGTGTTAGAGACTTCACTAAACTAGGTCTAGATTCGAGAGGAGGGGTGACAAGTTCCCTTCCCCGCTGCCTTTGCCTTCCCTAACACAAGAGCAGAGTCATGTACTCATTTACACTGGGTAGACTGGAGTGTAACAGAACCGTGTTTCGAACCCGGCAAACACTCTGAATCGGACACTCACAGTAAGGTACAATAGACTAAGCCTTCCTCTGTTCTTTCTCATTGACAGTAAGTAAAAGACAAAGGAAGGCCTATAGGAGATTCTGCCGAAGAGGAGTAAAGTAAATGAGACTTCACCGTACTAGGTCCAACTTTTGTATGAGGTGCAGTAACCAGTTCTCTTCCTCGCTGTCTTTTTCCTTCCCTTACTCTAAGAGCAGAGTCACGTACCCATTTACAGGTAGGTAAACTTGAACGTTACCATACAATGTTTCAAACACGTAACCCTGTAACTTCGCCGCAAGAGGCAACAATCTAACCGCCTAGCCAAACGCACGCTAGTGATATTAAGTGCAGAAACATAAAGTCAATTTTGAGTTTTGTTTCATTGACGGTTTCTGAAAAAAAAAAAAAAAACATAGTCAGATTGGATTCTTGTTTCATTGACAGTCTCTGTAGAAACATAAAGTCAAAATTGATGTTAGTTTCACCGGCAGTCTGTGAAGAAACATAAAGTGAAATTTGATTCTTGTTTCACACTGATAATGTCTGAAGAAAGAAAGTCCAATTTTATTTTTGTTTTCATAGGCCGTTTCTGAAAAAAAAAAAAAAAAAAAAATTTTTTTTGTTTCATTGATAAGATCTGAAGAAACATAAAGTCAGTTTTTTTTTTACTCAACTTAAACACAAATAAAGTAAATAAACACACACAAAGCCATTTTTTCTATATTTTTTCCACTGAAAGATAAACAAATGAACTTCATATTAAACGGGTTGAGAATTAGGCACACTGGCCTGTCTGACATTCGGCCCTTTGTCTCAACTTACATTCTGTACCCTGGCACTTCAATGTGCGGTACAAACTGTAAACAAGCAATTTGTATAATAATTTTACACATTATTTATCAGAAAGTTTCAAAGTTGGTTTGTCAGTGGAAGAAGATCAGGTTTGTCAGTGGAAGAAGATCAGGTTTGTCAGTGGAAGGAGATCAGATTTGTCAGTCAAAGAAGGTAATAAAACTCAGACACAGTCTTTAAAGATCCAAAATATGTTTCCATGCGTGTTCTGTCACAGCCAGTAAAGCTGTTTAAATCAATGAGAACTATACAGCGTGAACCTTTCGTTCCACAACATAATCCCAGACAGACAATTTCCGTCAGCCTCACAGAATCAGTAGAGAGAGGATTTGACTACATTTACTTGTGAACTTTCTCAACGTCATGAAACTAGTCAACCTTGAAATTATAAAACACTTCGTTTTCTCCCTGTTTCTCCTGTTTTCACTTTTTTTTTTTTTTGCAGGGGACAACTGGTGCACTTGGCCCCACCGCATGAAGGTTGTTCTAAATAAACTTAAGCGTTAAATATCGCAACTTTTGTCTTGTTGTATAATTTTAATCAAGACTAAAATGTACATGTTCTTCCTTCTTCTCCCTTCTTCTTCTTATTCTTCTTCTTCATTCGTTCTCAAATAATCTATCTCTCTCATAAAAATGGCAGTCCGTCTCAGGCTTTTCTCGTCATCATACTGTTTCTCCCTCAACTGGGTTGAAGAAGTCCATGCTGTTTCTCTACTCCTCTCATAAAGCTGACACTCTTAGAGGACATGTTCTCTTAATAAATCAGATGAAAGATGCTTCTCAGAGGTGACAATTTGAATAGGTCAGGCAACTGCAACGTTAAAATAAGTATTTATGCAAAACATCTATTGTCCATAGGAAAAAAAAGAGAGTTTTTGAGTGTTACGTAGAATCAAGCCTGGCACAATGACAGTAAGTCATGGATAATTAGCGGACACGCATGAAAATCCCAGGAGACGACAGAGATGTGGTTTTGCAGACTAATGGTAGGTATACATTAGAATAATGAGGATTCTGACAGAAGCCAATGGACAATTGTCACGAATTGCCTCCCCTGCTTTGGAGTAGTGGTCTAACAGTGGCCAAAACTCAAGAGTATCTAATATGGGTCATCAAATGTGTCTAATTTTGCACAAGATTACGCTTGGCAGAGTTGTAGATAGAAGGATAATGACGCTTCTATCTCAAGGGATAATTCACACGATATTCAGAAAAAGCAAGAACAATGCTGCATTAGCTGAGCACGTTAACTCTATGATCTACCGACAACTTTTGTGAAGGATTAAGCATTTATTATTTTAGCTCGTCAAGCCCCACCCTGATTTACGCAGTGGAGTTTTTATTATTATTATGGTATAGCTCTGTTTAGTGTATTTAGTAAATTGACTGAGACAAACATGAAGTACGTGTAAAAGGATTAAATTTGTATAATTACAAATAACAAATTTAATAATCATTTAGGTTTAACAAGGTTTTAGAAAATTTGAATAATGATTTTTAAAAAAGTGGATCATCACTGTTGTGATGGGAAGTTAGTTTTTAAATGAGTTCACATGGCAGCTTATAGGTTTCACTTATCTGCCACTGGTAGGTTCTGCTCCCGCTGATGGGATGGTTCTCGGTAGATTGATCACTGATAACGCTCGTCGCTGTTCAAGTATGTAGGGCGTAGCACGTTCCCAGAAGTGTCAGGGAGTGTCTACAAAGTTGGTCCCTCGTCTTAAAGCTCAGGCCACTATTCCCTTCTTGTTCCAGAGATAGTATTCTAAATTGAATATGTTTTTATTTACATTTACACTGATTGAAAAGTTTGAAAGGTTCATTAATTTTAAAGTGAATATGTTTGCATAGATATTTACACTGGTTTGAAACTGTAAGTATTATAATTAGAATGTACATCATTTCTTTCATCTTTCCCTCCCTGTTCCATATGGAACCTGTGACTATTTATGCGTTTAGTTCTCTTTACGAAACCAGCAATTAAAGCAGTCACCTGCCCCTTGCAGTGGTGGTTCATGAAATTATCATTCTATACGCTGAGGTTGCCAGCCTCAAATGACTTGGACATCCACTAGCGATTTTCACACATTAATATTCACATGGTAATATATACATATCAGTTCACATGTTAGTAATGAAAAATATAGAATGTAAAATGACAACTTACGCCAATCCTGGCACACAGACTTTTTGCTCAGATGAATGAAGTTAAGGCACTTGATTAAGCCTCTTACAGGTGTTCTTGGGGGTCGTTACTTTTATAAGATAATTCCCTATATGAATCCGTGTGTTCAGTTTCCCCAATCCCAGTTTCCTTGTTAAATGATAGAGATTTCGTGGGCTGTTTTGTAAGTCCGTCAAGATTCTCCAAGAAAAGGTCCGGCCTGATAAAATGGAATTCTGAATTCTAACTTCTGACAAGGTCTGGCTGTGTCGTCTTGGTAAGTGTGGTAAAGTGGGATGTTATAAATATTTATAGGGGACTTAGTGTACTGACTGAGATCAGCTGTGAAGGTATCTGTATCTAATAGGTGTAGTGTTTTGCAGATAACCTTACTTGCTACCACATTATACCTCAGTCAGAATTATTCTGGAATATTGTGATGACTACGTTAAATGTCTAGGGTATGTATATGATGAAGTGTAAGTCACAACAACAACAGACAGATAAACAATTTAATTTATTCCACCACACTTGACAACACTGTGACACTCACACACATTTAACACTCTATAAGACTATCTTAAATGAGGCACTGGTAAATTTTCAAATATAAATATGTATTAATTACTTTCACTAATATATGTGTCCTGATTCAAATACAAAGTGAACCAGGAATCACAATCAATTGTAATTACAATTTATATATACAGAATTTATCAATATGAACCTTGTAGTGACATATTTTATTAATATTATCCTATGTGTGTCAGTTGTGTAGTAGTAATATGAGGTAATACTGGTTTTGTTTTTTCAAGCTATGTTGTTATTTGTCATCATGACTTCAAGTGTTTGTTTATCTTGGAAATAGTATGGGGAAAAGTTCACAGCTCCTATCAATTTAAACACTGTATTTTCCCTCTGTTTTATTATAAAGTCAGATTTTGAGGGGGGGGGGGGGAAGATAATGTTGAGCTCCTCTGGCCACAGACGCTTATCTTTCGTGATGGCTGCAGGAAAAGACTCCTCTGCTCGATAGCCTCCCTGTGTTCTGGAGACACCTCACTGGTCACTATCTGGACCCAGGAGTATGCTGTCAGCCTCTAGGTTCAGCAAAGCTCAGACCAGGTGCTGCTCAATAACTTTAGGACCACGGTCCCTGAAACAAGAAGGTTGTACCTCCTATTTCAGAACTAATTTATAATAAATTTCCAGACTGAACACAATACATAACAAACACTGAGTTCAGAGCGGTAGGCCAACTGCTATCTTCATCTGAAACAATTTTCACCAGTATACTCCTCCCTAATGGTTACTACGCCTCTGCAATTCCAGCATTATTTCTTTCTAGTCAATAAGATAGGTGTCAGTGTACTGTTTGGCAATTCCATGCAATTTTACTTTCCTCCGACACCTTCTGTTCAGGTCGGAGCACTATATAGGCTTTACCTCATGTTTGCTACTGAACCACACATATATACAGACATAAATTATCAATTTACATTCAATTTTCATTAAAAAGATATCAAATATTTCAAGCTTACCACAATTCATGGAATAATACACAGTTACGTTGACTGGCAATGAATATAGCACAATTTCGATCTGCCGATGTCCCAGGCTTTTATTTAGAAAAATATGCACTGGCGCTCAACGCACTGGTTCTTTAGTAAGTTTATTTGAAAATGTGGTGCTGACCTGACGCCTCTGATTGACTATATTGGCGGGTCTAACCAATCGTGCCATGTTTACACAAGCGTTTGAAAAAAAGTACTCCTACTCCCGTTTCCCTAACAACAAAGAATCAATATTTATAGTCCGACTAATCGTGTTTAGTCTTACATTTACTTTCCGCCAATCAAATAGGAGGTAACATGTCAGCCTATTTCCTGTACAATGGTGGTGTGAAAATCTGCCACTGAGCGATTCTGATTTTGGTGTTGTCTGACATCCCTCACTATTTCTTTTGGCTATAATTTGTTAATTCCTAGACTATTTGCGTAACGTTTAACATATTCTTTGTCAGCAAGTCCTAAGGAACCCAAATATATAAATTTAATGGGGCTAAGGGGCTGCGTTCAAAATATGCATTTTCTTCTACCTCCTCTTCACTTCGAATACGATGTGGTGTCTGGGTACTGTAATGTTTTCAAACGTAAACCAGTATAATGTCATGTTTCCTAATAAGCGTTTTTCAGGTTTTTAAAACCTAACTCGTATGGGTAGTGTTTTTTATCACTGTCGATTTGAAAAAAAGCTAGTGCTTGTGGCCTTACACGCGTGTTAGGGGTGGCATTAATGGTGTATCGCCAGACTGTGGTAGTATTGCCTGCGTTCCGGCTTTCAGCCCCTCCCTTTCTTTCTATCCTCAGTCCATCTGTCTTTCGTTTATGGTAACTTAGTGTATAAAATGACATGAATGGAATATTAAATATAGGTCAGCTTGCGTATCTCAAGGTTTTTCTTAGAAAGGCAGTACACGTTTTATCGTAGAAAGCGGGTATTGAAGCAGTAGGCTTTTACTATCAACGTGAAACGTTACAATTTGCAGACGAAGGAGAAAACAAGGGGGATTTCGAGTACAGTCATTGTGACAGCACTGTTCTTTACCATTCTTCTTTCCTTTTATTGAAGTTATTTGTTAGGCTTTACATTTACTTTTTAATTTATATATGTGGATTAGAATTTCTCACGACAAATCCTCCCCACTTAAAACAGACGTTATATGTCAGTCTATAATTTTATATACACATAGAGAAATTTATTATTATTCCTGGGGTTTAGGGTGATTCTCATCACACGGATGGCGGCTTAAAAAATCCGCTCCCAGATTTGTTTTTCCACTTATATACTCTATGCTAAACTCAAATGGCTGCATCAATAATGACCAACGGAGTAATCTAGGATTCTCATGTCTAGCCTGTGCTAGAAACGACAAAGATTTGTGATCCGTTTGCAACTTAAATGCCTTTCCATACAGATAAATATTGAATTTCTTTATCGCCCATATTACTGCAAGACATTCCTTTTCGCTAGTTGAGTAATTGGTTTCAGCTTTATTCAACTTTCTGCTAGCATATGCCACTGGGCTTAATTCCCCATCCAATGCATCTGATTTCTGCAGCAGAGTCGCACCTAACCCAATATTACTGGCATCAGTCCTTACAATGAATTCTTGACTTAAGTCAGGTAATTTCAAAATAGGTTTGCTTGTGAGCTTTTCCTTCAATTCCTGGTAAGCCATTTCACATTGTGGTGTCCATGTAATTCGATCTGGATTTCCCTTACGTGTCAAATCAGTTAACGGTGCACATATGGAATTAAAGTTTTTGATATACTTTTGGTAGAAACCACATAATGAGACAAAGGATCTCACGTCTTTCTTGGTTTGTGGTCTCGGGGCTTTCTTTAGTTTCTCTAAATTCTTGGGGTCAAGGGTCATGTTTCCCTGATAAACTGTGTGTCCCAAGAATTCCAATTCTTTACATCCAACGCAACATTTGGTTGGTCGGGCTGTTAAATTCGCTTCCCTAAGTCGATTAAACAGCATGTTCAGAGAGTCAATGTGTTCCTCAAATGTTTCTGTTGCTATAAGGATATCATCCATGAAATTTGTGATACATGGATTATTCAGAGGGTCCAATAATTTTCTCATCATTCTAGAGAAGACACTAGGCGCATTCTTCAATCCAAATGCAATCTATTAAACTCATAGTGTCCTTCTGAGGTACTAAAAGCTAGGTATGGTCTAACCTCAGGCTTTACTGGAATCTGATAGTATCCTTTACTCAGATCCACTTTTGAGAAATATTTAGCTTTATTTAGCCTGGCAAACAACTGATTTGTATCCGGCAATGGATCCACCTGTCCTTCTGTAATAGCATTCAGTCTCCTGTAATCTATACAGAGTCTATGTTCTCCAGAGGGCTTCCTTAAGAGTACAACACCGGAACTATACGAAGATTCACTGTGTGAAATAATTCCTTCCTTCAACAAATAGTCTATCTCTTCCTTCAAAGCTTTCTCCTTAGCAAAAGGAATCGAATAGGGTTTCATACAGACAGGTGTGGGGTCTATCAGTTTCATATCATATTCCAATAAGTTTGTATGCCCAGGTCGGTCTGTTAACACCTCTGCATGATTATCTAGAACCTGTTGCACTCTCTCTTTCTGAGTTTTCGTTAAATGTGTACTGATTTTCACCTGTGCCGCTGTCTCACAGGGGTGTAATGGATATTCAAATGATGAAAGTGGTTCCTTTTTCATCTCCATGGCAATGGACAAGGTCAACAAGTGTGTCTCTTCCTGATGTTCTCTTTCCAAATATTTCTTCAGGAGATTCACATGATAGATTTTTTCTTTCCCTTTCTTATCTATCTTATAATTTTTTCTAGACACCTTCTCTAGAACTGTATATGGACCTTGCCATCCAATCTGTAACTTATTCTGACTACCGGGGAGAAGAAGCAGTACCTTCTCTCCCACAGCCAAATCTCTGTCTTTAGCTTTCCTGTTATAATAGGCAGCATGTTTCTTCCTGGCTTGTTTCAAATTTTCATTGGCAAGTTTCCAGCCAGTTTTTAAACGAGTGGTCAGCTCATTCACATATTGGTATGAGGATGTAATATTTTCCTCTGCCTTTTCGTCAGTCCACGTTCTTAACAGAGTTACATATGGACTTTTAAATTCGGAAACTTATTTCTCCTGGCACATGCCAGGTCCTTTCCACCCGAAGCTCTGTAGTGATGATTTTTCTTCCCAGAATTATCATGCACAAAACGACCGCTACCAATTTTTCTTTTGGGGCTTTCTCCCCACTTAAAATTCTTGGTGAGAGATTTCCTCTCTACATCTTCTTCCTCCAGTTTGTTTAAGTCCGATTGAGGGATTTTCGGCTTATCCTGGGGTAAGACATCTTTTTGCACTCTCCACATAGTGGCCATTGTAAAACAGTTAAGTGAAGCTTGTCCGTGAAAAGGGGCTTCCCATTCCCTTTGGTCCACTTTATCAAATTTATTTTTCTTTTTATTGTCAGGCCTAATTTTGCCCCGTGGCATGTCCAGGTCCTGATCACTGTTCCCACTTGTGGGTGTTCCCTCATGTGCTATGCTACACCTTTCTACAAAATTCTCAATGTCCCACCTTGCCTTGGGCCAATAATAATTGTGAGCCACCTTTTGGATGATGGTACCTATTTTTTCATGGTCCCCATCTGGTTTCACATGTAGGCTCCTTATTAATTCTGCCCTATATCTTTTAGGAAGTACCAGCTGTCCCTGACCTTTGGATCTAGCTCCAGTCTTCCTATAAATCAACTTGTTTTTCATGTAAAAATCTCCCTTGCCTGGAGTTGTATGACAAGTTGACAATTTCCTGAAACAAGGCTTGAGGGTCTTATCCCCAGCCTGTGCCTTCCTCATCTCTTCTGGAGTGGTATCTAACAGAATATCCTCCTCCTTTCTTGAGGTTGACCTGACCTGAAGGGTGGCCATTACAATAGGGTTCCTTCTGCAACGGTCAGTGTCATGATTGTTCATCTTACAATTTTTACACCACCTTTTCCCTTGGTTGAAAGATTTTCTTTCATCATATTTCCTTTCATCGAATTGTGGGGTTTTATTTTTATTGTCATACCGTGGCCTATCAAACTGGTGCTTACCTTTGTTTTGATCTCTAGGATCAAATTTATTAAAGTTCTGTGGTGCCCTAAAATTTTCTACCTGTTTCTTTTTATTACCTGATACCTCTGCCTGAGCCGCTTGATACCTTTCTGCAAAATTTAGCAACTCACCCAGCCTCTCTGCACCTTGTTCCATGAGAAACTTTCTCAGGTCTGGAGCCATGGAATCTCTTAATTGTTCTATAAGGACTATTTCCTTAAGATCTTGGGTTTTCCCCAGAGAAGTTCATTTCTCCAAGTATGTCTCTAACCGTGCTGAGAACTGGTGATAGGTTTCACCTGACAGTAGTTTAGCATTCCTAAATTTTTTCCTATAAAATTCTGCGTTCTTTTCATATCTTAACAAAAGAGCCTGCTTTAGCATGTCATAATTTTCCTGATCACCTCTGCTCATTTTGGCAAAAACTTCATAAGCTGCCCCACGAAGACCTTGAGATAACTTTAAGCTCCACCTTTCTCTCTCTAACCCATATGTGGTAGCCAATAGTTCATATCTATTTAGATAGCTCTCAATATCATCGTCTTTCTCAACAAAATGATCTAAATGAAAATTCATAGCTGAGGTTGAGGCTCCCTGACTAGCAGTGGCATCAGATGTAAAGGGACTGGCACCATTTTCAGGAGCATGGCCTTGAAACTCAAACTCCCTTAGTCGTAACTCATGTTCCCTTTGTAATCTCTTCTCCTCCTTTTCTGCTTCCCTTTCTGCAGCTAATCTCTTTTCTTCTCTTTCTGTAGCCTGTCTTCTTTCCTCGGCTTCCAATGCTTTAGCCTCTTTGTCAGCCTCAATCTGCAACCTCTTAGCCTCAGCCTCAATCTGCAACCTCTTAATTTCTTTTTCAGCCTCTAACTTTCTTTCGGCCTCTTTTTCTAATCTTCTTTCTTCCCGTTCAATATATTTGTCACATTCAGCAGTGACATAAGCAATCATAATTTGCCCGTCCATTCCTAACTCTTTCGCAGTCTGTACAGCAGCAGATCGAAATTTTGCCAAGTCGGCCATTGTCTAACATGCAATTGTAAACAATTCAATCTTTCAATAATTATCTAAGGACACTACAGGCACTGAGAGCTCAACCTTATTTATTTCCACCCAAGGATACCTTTTAATTCTTTATTATTCCCAATATATATAATAGGAGAAAGTTCAATATCCCTGGAGCGAGACCCCAATATATGTGGTAAAGTGGGATGTTATAAATATTTATAGGGGACTTAGTGTACTGACTGAGATCAGCTGTGAAGGTATCTGTATCTAATAGGTGTAGTGTTTTGCAGATAACCTTACTTGCTACCACATTATACCTCAGTCAGAATTATTCTGGAATATTGTGATGACTACGTTAAATGTCTAGGGTATGTATATGATGAAGTGTAAGTCACAACAACAACAGACAGATAAACAATTTAATTTATTCCACCACACTTGACAACACTGTGATACTCACACACATTTAACACTCTATAAGACTATCTTAAATGAGGCACTGGTAAATTTTCAAATATAAATATGTATTAATTACTTTCACTAATATATGTGTCCTGATTCAAATACAAAGTGAACCAGGAATCACAATCAATTGTAATTACAATTTATATATACAGAATTTATCAATATGAACCTTGTAGTGACATATTTTATTAATATTATCCTATGTGTGTCAGTTGTGTAGTAGTAATATGAGGTAATACTGGTTTTGTTTTTTCAAGCTATGTTGTTATTTGTCATCATGACTTCAAGTGTTTGTTTATCTTGGAAATAGTATGGGGAAAAGTTCACAGCTCCTATCAATTTAAACACTGTATTTTCCCTCTGTTTTATTATAAAGTCAGATTTTGAGGGGGGGGGGGGGGGGGGGGGGGGGCGGGGGGGGCATAATGTTGAGCTCCTCTGGCCACAGACGCTTATCTTTCGTGATGGCTGCAGGAAAAGACTCCTCTGCTCGATAGCCTCCCTGTGTTCTGGAGACACCTCACTGGTCACTATCTGGACCCAGGAGTATGCTGTCAGCCTCTAGGTTCAGCAAAGCTCAGACCAGGTGCTGCTCAATAACTTTAGGACCACGGTCCCTGAAACAAGAAGGTTGTACCTCCTATTTCAGAACTAATTTATAATAAATTTCCAGACTGAACACAATACATAACAAACACTGAGTTCAGAGCGGTAGGCCAACTGCTATCTTCATCTGAAACAATTTTCACCAGTATACTCCTCCCTAATGGTTACTACGCCTCTGCAATTCCAGCATTATTTCTTTCTAGTCAATAAGATAGGTGTCAGTGTACTGTTTGGCAATTCCATGCAATTTTACTTTCCTCCGACACCTTCTGTTCAGGTCGGAGCACTATATAGGCTTTACCTCATGTTCGCTACTGAACCACACATATATACAGACATAAATTATCAATTTACATTCAATTTTCATTAAAAAGATATCAAATATTTCAAGCTTACCACAATTCATGGAATAATACACAGTTACGTTGACTGGCAATGAATATAGCACAATTTCGATCTGCCGATGTCCCAGGCTTTTATTTAGAAAAATATGCACTGGCGCTCAACGCACTGGTTCTTTAGTAAGTTTATTTGAAAATGTGGTGCTGACCTGACGCCTCTGATTGACTATATTGGCGGGTCTAACCAATCGTGCCATGTTTACACAAGCGTTTGAAAAAAAGTACTCCTACTCCCGTTTCCCTAACAACAAAGAATCAATATTTATAGTCCGACTAATCGTGTTTAGCCTTACATTTACTTTCAAATATCAAATAGGAGGTAACATGTCAGCCTATTTCCTGTACAATGGTGGTGTGAAAATCTGCCACTGAGCGATTCTGATTTTGGTGTTGTCTGACATCCCTCACTATTTCTTTTGGCTATAATTTGTTAATTCCTAGACTATTTGCGTAACGTTTAACATATTCTTTGTCAGCAAGTCCTAAGGAACCCAAATATATAAATTTAATGGGGCTAAGGGGCTACGTTCAAAATATGCATTTTCTTCTACCTCCTCTTCACTTCGAATACGATGTGGTGTCTGGGTACTGTAATGTTTTCAAACGTAAACCAGTATAATGTCATGTTTCCTAATAAGCGTTTTTCAGGTTTTTAAAACCTAACTCGTATGGGTAGTGTTTTTTATCACTGTCGATTTGAAAAAAAGCTAGTGCTTGTGGCCTTACACGCGTGTTAGGGGTGGCATTAATGGTGTATCGCGAGACTGTGGTAGTATTGCCTGCGTTCCGGCTTTCAGCCCCTCCCTTTCTTTCTATCCTTAGTCCATCTGTCTTTCGTTTATGGTAACTTAGTGTATAAAATGACATGAATGGAATATTAAATATAGGTCAGCTTGCGTATCTCAAGGTTTTTCTTAGAAAGGCAGTACACGTTTTATCGTAGAAAGCGGGTATTGAAGCAGTAGGCTTTTACTATCAACGTGAAACGTTACAATTTGCAGACGAAGGAGAAAACAAGGGGGATTTCGAGTACAGTCATTGTGACAGCACTGTTCTTTACCATTCTTCTTTCCTTTTATTGAAGTTATTTGTTAGGCTTTACATTTACTTTTTAATTTATATATGTGGATTAGAATTTCTCACGACAGTAAGGGATTTCTCACAGTGAATTAAAACTGCGAAAAGGTCCGGTTATATTGAGTTACGTGTCTTTTATATTATAACAGTTAATATGTATTGACAGGATGGTTCCTGTCGCCCAGTTCACTTCTAGGGTAGTAGACGTATCAGACACCGAAACAAGCCAACATCACTCAGAATTATTTGAGCCACAATGGACGAAGTGGACGGTATAAATTTTTATTAATACTTCACGCTGCTCCAAATTCAATACAGTTCAGGCCAATATACAAATGGCATATAATATGCAGTCGTCGATATAACTTTAGGCAGTCCGTTCATGTCTGGAACGCTGTCCTTTTCATTCTCAATATTTTAAATATATATTCACACTCGACACTAAGAAACTATACTCCTTTTAAATGCAAATAACTAGATACACCTCACAGAAGATCTTGATGTATTAGTGATGGATTAACACAGGGATATATACTGAAATTCAGTAGCTCAAACACATGCGTCCACTCGCCATGACACACAATGGAAGAAGACCTACAGCAGACGATCCCTTAACTTGTGCTTTTTTAGTTTCACGTCTGCCAAACAACCATATCGGCATGACATCACTTCATGTATTAATAAGTGACTCCGTATAAAATAAACAAACAAGGAGCCCTGTTGAGCTACCTATTATACCGACACAATCGTTATGAATTTTAATCATAACATATTGCCTATCCTATCCCCGCATTCTATTTGTTATGAAGCTACTCAGGGCTCCAATCATATTAAATATGCTTGTTGGGTGTGGTAATTTCAAAATAGTCCGACATTGAATAATTTTTCACGTGATGCAAAGGTCACGTCTCCCATATATTGCAATAAAACATTCAATGCTTTGTGTACCAACTCACAAACACATCGGTAAACTCTCTCAGCAATATGTGTAAGATGTAACATCTTATTACTTTATCTTAAGTAATCTTGTCAGTCCTGTCTGTCCATAAGGTGTCTTCCCGTCTTATCAGCTTTGCGACGAGCGAAGTCTGGCCTTATCAGCGAGTAAGCAAATACGCTGGCGTTTTGTAGGGCTAATCTGTAGTCGGATGTCGGCTGCACCCGCGATTAGCCAACATGGTTGTCGTTAATATTATCTCAGCCGCTCCTTGCAAAGCAGGGAGAAATGGATAACAAACAGACGTGACGACTTATTTCTGAGAGGGGTGTAAGAAGGAAAATACAAAATATCTGCTACAGTACAGAGAAAGAAAAAAGTGCTGATCAGGGAAAAGCACGCAATTAATCAGTACAACAATTGTAACTGATTACTGCCGTAGTGAAACAGGGATCGAGAAGGGGTCGCCTCAACTCCATCTTGTCACAGCAAAAGAAACTTATTATTTACATTTGTAGGAAGAACTTTTGACATGGTTTGAAAACAAGAAAGCTAAAATATATTACGATAACAAGACAGATTGAAGGAAAATAACTATAAACAGGACGACAAAATAGTGAAATGGTACATGAACTGTTTAACACATTGGCAGGGAAACAAATCAACATCAGAACAGATACACTGTACTTGAAGAAGAAAAATACTTACATGTTTCGTGGCTAAAAACCTAGTTATTACTCACACCCTCACTAATGAGCTACATTGAGTTTACATAATTCTATCCTTTGTTCTTTTGCTTCATGTGAATTTAGCGTATTCTCGGATTTGTGTCTCCAGTGTTTCAAGCTACTAACTCTGTGGCATTCAATTTTCAGATTGTATCCACCCATCAAACCCATCAAAATGAATGGCAGTTTTTCCCAACTGCTCTAAACCGAACAGTAAATGCGTATTAGCAACAACAAAAAATAAGTACGTAGAGACATACTAACCTGAGATTTCGCCCCGAGTAATAGCGGGCGTACACAAAGATAATGATTTCAACAGAATTTTTAAAACCAAGCAACCAATTTAATTAGCTGTGTAGAGTTGTCACACTCTAGTTGGTATCTAAAGATGTATAGTCTTGAATGTGAATATTCTTTTATTTAATTACTATGTAGAGTTGACTATTTTGTCCTAATTTTTAGATTTCGGTGTGAACAGTTGACTCTAAGGAGGAAGGGTAAAAAGAAAAAGATGTTTTAAATGTTTCTTTCTTTTTTTTTTTAAAAGCCGGTTTTACTTCTCATCATAACCCTCCACTCCCAAAGAAGCATAGGCCTTCAACAAACACATGCCAAGTCCTCCTGCCATCATCTCAAGTTCTTTCCACGTTCTCTTCATCATTTTCACCTCTGTTTCCAGCTCTCTTCTCCATGTGCTTCTTGGTCTACCTCTGCCTCTCTTGCCCTGTGGGTTCCAGAACAAGGACTGCCTTGTAATGCTATCAACAGGTTTCCTCAATGTGTGTCCTATCCATCGCCATCGTCTTCTTCTCAACTCTTGTTCAACTGGCACTTGTCTAGTTCTTGTCCTCAGTTCCACGTTGGTAACCTTGTCATACCATTTCATCCCTCTATTCTGCGCAAGCACCCATTTATGACAGTCTTAGCTTTTTGGTTGTTGTCTTTGATGTTCTCCATGTCTCATAGCCATACAATAGGACTGACTTCACATTTGAGTTGAAGATTCTTATTTTCGTGTTGGATCCGATTTCTCTTGATCTCCATATATTTTACTTCTGGTTGACTTGAATTCGTTAGTCGTTTAATCCCATCTGTATTGTCTCCTCGTAGTATTTCTCCCTTAATTTTATTTGAGTGACAACACTGGTTTCCATTTAAGACGTGTACCAATCAAAAGATAATTTATTTAGATTAGTTTCGCTCGGTACTACTGTGTTGTTTTTCTTCTTTTTTGTCCATGATGAAAA
The DNA here is from genome assembly GCA_024509875.1 of Oreohelix idahoensis. Taxonomy (NCBI): domain Eukaryota; kingdom Metazoa; phylum Mollusca; class Gastropoda; order Stylommatophora; family Oreohelicidae; genus Oreohelix; species Oreohelix idahoensis. Next base: position 269,762 of record JAMPIV010006736.1, read on the forward strand.
CATCGTGGTGGTAACTTGAGGCTAGTGTTTTTTGTTTTTGTTTTTGTCTTTTGTTCTAGTAAGACAGAGATTAGGGTTTCTTAACCCTTGGTTTGTGGACCCTCTGGGGATCCAAGAACGGGTTCTAGGGGGTCCGTTCACCTAACCTAAAATTTAAATTAAAGAAGCTGTTATATACAATATTTTCCAAGAAGGGGGCAATAGCCTTCATTGGACAATCATAGGTGTCTATAGCCTTCATCGGACAATCAAAAGTGTCTATAGCCTTCATCGGACAATTAAAGGTGTCTATAGCCTTCATCGGACAATCAAGGGGGTCTATAACCTTCATAGGACAATCATCGGGGTCCATGGCATAAAAAAATAAAAAAGGTTAAGAAACCTTGACGAAGATTATATATTGTTATTTATCCTAGCAGGAATTTTTTTAAAGTTCTCTTTAGTTGCCTTGCCTGTCTGCACCTTTCCTAGTGACTACCAAAGGGTATTTGTTTCTCTTTTTAATGTTGATTTTCTCGTCTACAAGATGTGGTTCCCCAGTGTGCACGTCGCGTGCTAAGAACCTGCTGTTTCTAATATCTATTCACTGTCTTTAGTGACAAATTTTCGTATGTATGAAGAGGATTAGAGAGGTAGATGTAGTAGCATACTGATGTAATGAAAGGAAATGTTAGAGACTTCACTATACACTTCACATTAAGAAACCTGTTGATAGCATTATACGACAATCCTTGTTCTAGAACCCCAGAGTAAGACACGGGGATGTAGACCAAGAAGTACACGGAGAAGCGAACTGGATACGGACGCGAAAATGATGAGGAAAACATAGAGAGAACTTGAGATGATGGCACGTGACAGGAGGACTTGGCATGTGTTTGTTGAAGGCCTATGCTCCGCGGGGGTCTAAAGAGTAATGATTATTATAACGATGATCTCTTCCTCGCCGCTGTTGCTTTCATGAACTCAAGTAGCAAAGTCAGGTAACCATTTTTACACTTGGATAGACTGGACCGTTCCACGACCGAGATTCAAATTTGATTCTTTTGCCTTGGGAAGCTTGTGCTGTAACCACTCTGTCACTTTTGTTTTAATCTACGTGAGATAAAGGTTAACACGACCTTATGGCTGTCATGGAAGTTTTGCAGATACGCAAGAAACTGCAGCACACCTTTTTGTTTAGTGAAGTCAACACAGGAGCGACGATTGGCATAATGGTAGAGTGCTTGCTGTTCGAGGCAAAGAAACCGGCTTTAATAACGTGTAGCGTTACGATCCAGTCTACCCAGCTGTAAATGGGTACATGACTCGGCTCTTGATTTAAAGAAAGCAAAGGCAGCGAGGCCTTGTAAAGAAGCTGTACGTAAAACTTAATTCCCCTGTGGCAGTGTGTGATAAGGGACTGCCTTTACCTTTTAATCAACACACAACGCACAACATAAGTGGAAAAGAACAACAAAATATCACAAGTTAAAAAGGGGATCGCCCAAAACAAAGTTTAAAATAACATAATAATAATAATATATTAATAATAATAATAGCCCCTTCAGTCATAACTCACTATGAGAATGCGCCCCTGAGGTGACAGCCCTCAGCTGCTTTTTTTCCTAGTGTTCCTTTCTATGCTTTCTCCTCTCTTCTGCTTGCCGAGGGAGCATCTTTTCGTTCAATCTGAGGTGACGCCGTAGAGAGCATCGCCACTTGATGCGATCGGTAGCTTCATCCTCCCACGTTGCTGGATCTATGTCCAGTGCCCTCATGTCTCTCTTGCACACATCTTTGAACCTCAGCAGCGGTCGCCCAACTCAAATACTTAAAATAACTCAAACTTAAAATAACAAAATCTCCCAAACTGAAGTGCCCCGAGCATTATGTTGAGTCAGCACATTGTCAAACATGAATCAAAATGTATAAACTGTGTCAAAATTGGGCAATGTTCAATACAAGAAAATTATAAATCCGGGCAGTTCACTTTAAAACAAACAGTGTAAAGTGTAGGATGCAGGTTCAAGAATTATAGAGAAAAAAATTTCCAATATTGGGAAATCCCAGATTAGTTTGGCCCTGAGTAATAAACATAGCGACAAATATTTTCTAAGACAGATTCATTATCAGAGCTTAGAATCTCACAGCTTGTGGTTTTTCTAATGTCTTCCTTGCCATTACCATTAACCTGACAGAGTTGCGTATTAATTCTAAACTGATTTTCTGCACTCCTTACAGGTCAAATTGAAATTCCAAAGTTCTTGTTAAAAATGCTACAAATTGGCGAGGTAACGAGTAGGCTCGTTTTTGGACATACTCATATTTCTGGGATTAAATAATACAATTCCAGATCCATCCTGATCTTCGTGTTGTTCTTTAAAAGTGTCCTGTATTTTGTTGAAGTTTTTGTGGCTCAACGCTTCTAAAGGATAAGATGGCCGGTTCGATGCAACACTCCTTAGTGCTTTTAACGAGTTGCATGGTATTTTGTAGAGTTAATTTTTAAAAAAATTTTTTTTGGGCCTCGCCAATGAACATGTGACAAAACGTCTGTCTATACGTGTTCGTTTGGTAGCTTTCTCACACCTTCAGCCCTCCGGCAGTATCATTTCTTTTTCTTCATTGTTCTCTCCGGTCGCTTATTATTTGGCAATTTTTTGCCCTTTCATTCATTATTTTGCTCTATGCTGAATCTAGTAGGGTGAAGTCTCTAACACTCTACTCCCCTACTGAAGTATCTGCTATTGGACTATCTTTATCTCTTACATTTTTGCTTTACCACTCCTCAGACTTATTTACGTTCCGCCAGGTGAACTGTGGTATTATCGTAACAATACCCGATCTTTATCACCGGTCAGCGGTAGTACGTTTATCTCATTGAATCAGTCTGACCACCTTTGAAAGGAGATGATTCTCGTTTGACAATATGGTCTCGTACGAGGATGAATGGGATACCGCATTCACACACAAAGGCGATAATGAGAAAATCGTTTCACGGAACCCTGCCTGTGTGTGATTATCGCAGATAATCTGTCTGGCCAAACAATCTTGACGGAAGGCATTTAGACAAGTAATCAGTTCACTCATTTGTTTGTGAGAATGCACAAGATGTTACCGGAGATATTACGTCTTATTTTAAAGAGGTCACGCATGAGAATATTAAATTTAATATTTTAAACACACGGGGGAAATTATGAATTTAAACACCCCAACCCACGTAGTGCGAAAAGAGCTTACGATTGGATTGAAGTGAGAGCCGGAATATACTACGAATCTCACTGGCAAGTTTGCCGGGAAATACAATCTGTGATTTGAACTGCAAACTGAAAATAAAATCTAGCGAACTCAGAGACACAGAACAGGCAGCTTCGCAACTTCGTCCGAGCAACTCCCAAAAAGCTAGAAAGAGAAGGATCGGACCTAGAATTCCATACTTATAAGTGACAAATCGAAGTATTTGGGAAATTTAAAACCTTAAAAAGTAAGCCCACCTTTATAAATATTTAGACTGAAAACTTGAAGGACCAGGACTTTAAATACAGAGTCTGGACCCTGTCGTGAGAAATTCTAATCCACGTATATAAATTAAAAAGAAAAGGTAAAGCCTAACAAATAACTTCAATAAAAGGAAAGAAGAATGGTAAAGAACTGTGCTGTCACAATGACTGTACTCGAAATCCCCCTTGTTTTCTACTTCGTCTACAAATTGTAACGTTTCTCGTTGATAGTAAAAGCCTACTGCTTCAATACCCGCTTTCTACGATAAAACGTGTACTGCCTTTCTAAGAAAAACCTTGAGATACGCAGCTGACCTAGATTTAAAATTCCATTCATGTCATTTTATACACTACGTTACCAAAAACGAAAGACAGATGGACTAAAGATAGAAAGAAAGGGAGGGGCTGAAAGCCGGAACGCAGGCAATACTACCACAGTCGCACGATACACAATTACTACCATCATGCGTGTAAGGCCACATGCACTAGCTTTTTTTTCAAATCGACAGTGAAAAAAAAACACTACCCATACGAGAGTTAGTTTTTAAAAACCTGAAAATTCTTATTAGGAAATATGACATTATACTGGTTTACGTTTGAAAACATTACAGTACCCAGACACCACATCGTATTCGAAGTAAACAGGAGGTAGAAGAAAGTGCATATTTTGAACGCAGCCACTTAGCTCCTTTAAATTTGTATATTTGGGTTCCTTAGGACTTGCTGACAAAGAATATGTTAAACGTTACGCAAATAGTCTAGGAATTACCAAATTATAGCCAAAAGAAATAGTGAGGGATGTCAGACAACACCCAAATCAGAATCGCTCAGTGGCAGATTGTCACCCCACCATTGTACGGGAAATGGGTCTCCATGTTAAATCCGATTTGATTGGAGCGCAATAAATGTAAGGCTAAACACGATTAGTCGGGCTATAAATACTATCTTTCGTTGTCAGGGGAAACGGGAGTAGGAGTACTTTTTTTCAAACGATTGGGTAAACATGGCACGATTGGTTAGACCCGCGAATATAGTCAATCAGAGGCGTCATGTCACCACCACATTTGCAAATAAACTTACTACAGAACCAGTGCGTTGAGCACCAGTGCATATTTTTCTAAATAAAAGCATTGGACATCGGCAGATCGAAATTGTGCTATATTCATTGCCAGTCAACGTAATTCTGTATTATTTCCATGAATTGTGGTAAGCTTGAAATATTTGATATCTTTTTAATGAAAATTGAATGTACATTGATAATTTATGTCTGTATATATGTGTGGTTCAGTAGCGAACATGAGGTAAAGCCTATATAGTGCTCCAGCCTGAATAGAAGGTGTCGGAGGAAAGTGAAACTAAATGGAATTGCCAAACAGTACACTGACACCTATTTTATTGACTAGAAAGAAATAATGCTGGAATTGCAGAGGCGTAGTAACCATTAGGGAGGAATATACTGGTGTAAATTATTTCAGATGAAGCTGACAGTTGGCCTACCGCTCTGAACTCAGTGTTTGTTATGTATTGTGTTCAGTCTGTAAATGGATTATAAACTAGTTATGAAATAGGAGGTACAACCTTCTTGTTTCAGGGACTGTGGTCCTAAAGTTATTGAGCAGCACCTGGTCAGAGCTTTGCTGAATCCAGAGGCGGACAGCATACTCCTTGATCCATATAGCAAACAGTGAGGTGTCTCCAGAACACAGGAGAGCAATCGAGCAGAGGAGTCTTTTCCTGCCGCCATCACGAAAGATAAGCCTATGTGGCCAGCGGAGCTCAACATTATGTACCCCCATCTTAAACTGACATTGTATAAAAATAAGAGGGGAAATTAATTGTTTTAATGAACGGAACTGAGAACATCTCCAATACTAGTTCCAACAGAAACAAACACTTGAAGTCATGATGACAAATAACAACATAGCTTGAAAAAACAAAACCAGTATTACCTCATATTACTACTACACAACTGACACACATAGGATAATATTAATAAAATATGTCACTACAAGATTCATATTGATAAATTCTGTACATATAACTTGTAATTAAAATTGATTGTGATTCCTGGTTCACTTTGTATTTGAATCAGGACACATATATATTAGTGACAGTAATTAATACATATTTATATTTGAAAATTTACCAGTGCCTCATTTAAGAATAGTCTTATAGAGTGTTAAATGTGTGTGAGTGTCACAGTGTTGTCACATGTGGTGGAATGAATTAAATTGTTTATCTGTCTGTTGTTGTTGTGACTTACACTTCATCAGATACATACCCTAGACATTCAACGTAGTCATCACAATATTCCAGAATAATTCTGACTGAGGTATAAATATGTGGTAGCAAGTAAGGTCATCTGTAATACACTACCCTTATTAGATACAGATACCTTCACAGCTGATCTCAGTCAGTACACTAAGTCCCCTATAAATATTTATAATATCCCACTTTACCACATATATTGGGGTCTCGCTCCAGGGATATTGAACTTTCTCCTGTTATAGATATTGGGAATAATAAGAATTAAAAGGTATCCTTGGGTGGAAATAAATAAGGTTGAGCTCTCAGTGCCTGTAGTGTCCTTATATAATTATTGAAAGATTGAATTGTTACAATTGCATGTTAGACAATGGCCGACTTGGCAAAATTTCGATCTGCTGCTGTACAGACTGCGAAAGAGTTAGGAATGGACGGGCAAATTATGATTGCTTATGTCACTGCTGAATGTGACAAATATATTGAACGGGAAGAAAGAAGATTAGAAAAAGAGGCCGAAAGAAAGTTAGAGGCTGAGACTAAGAGGCTGCAATTTGAGGCTGAGGCTGAGGCTAAGAGGTTGCAGATTGAGGCTGAGGCTAAGAGGTTGCAGATTGAGTCTGAGGCTAAGAGGTTGCAGATTGAGGCTGAGGCTAAGAAATTAGCTGCAGAAAGGGAAGCCGAAGAAAGAAGACAGGCTGCAGAAAGGGAAGACAAGAGATTAGCTGCAGAGAGGGAAGCAGAAAAGGAGGAGAAGAGATTACAAAGGGAACATGAGTTACGATTAAGGGAGTTTGAGTTTCAAGGCCATGCTCCTGAAAATGGTGCCAGTCCCTTTGCCTCTGATGCCACTGCTAGTCAGGGAGCCTCAACCTCAGCTATGAACTTTCATTTAGATCATTTTGTTGAGAAAGACGATGATATTGAGAGCTATCTAAATAGATATGAACTATTAGCTACCACATATTGGTTAGAGAGAGAAAGGTGGAGCTTAAAGTTATCTCAAGGTCTTCGTGGGGCAGCTTATGAAGTTTTTGCCAAAATGAGCAGAGGTGATCAGGAAAATTATGACATGCTAAAGCAGGCTCTTTTATTAAGATATGAAAAGAACGCAGAATTTTATAGGAAAAAATTTAGGAATGCTAAACTACTGTCAGGTGAAACCTATCACCAGTTCTCTGCACGAATAGAGACATACTTGGAGAAATGGACTTCTCTGGGGAAAACCCAAGATCTTAAGGAAATGATCCTTATAGAACAATTAAGAGAGTCCATGGCTCCAGACCTGAGAAAGTTTCTCATGGAACAAGGTGCAGAGAGGCTGGGTGAGTTGCTAAATGTTGCAGAAAGGTATCAAACAGCTCAGGCAGAAGTATCAGGTAATAAAAAGAAACAGCTGGAAAATTTTAGGGCACCACAGAACTTTAATAAATTTGATCCTAGAGATCAAAACAAAGGTAAGCACCAATTTGATAGGCCACGGTATGACAATAAAAATAAAACCCCACAATTCGATGAAAGGAAATATGATGAAAGAAAATCTTTCAACCAAGGGAAAAGGTGGTGTAAAAATTGTAAGATGAACAATCATGACACTGACCATTGTAGAAGGAAACCTCCTCATTGTGCTGCTATGACATCTGGGAAAAAGGAAAAAAAGGTCAAACCTGCAGAACTACAGGAACCATACCACCCCCCAGTGTGTGAAGATGTCATCTGTAATGGTGTCACTATAAGGTGTTTATATGATACCGGTTTAGATTACGATTCCGTTGTGAGTTCTCACCTGGTGCAGGCCGATCAATACACCACAGAAACAGTGGAGATTCAAACTGCAACCAAGGATGTAGCTACCATGACACTTCCCGTCGCCCGGATAAAGGTGAAAACGCGATATGTGGAAGGAATCATAAAAGCAGCAGTGATAAATGAGCCAATCTACCCTCTGATATTGGGGTGTAGATATGTCTTCTTGGGGAATCCCAAGAGACCTGGAATATTGGCAACAGTGCAGACCAGATCACAGTCTAAAAGAGAGGAGGATAATCCAATAAATACTCATCCAGATGAGATGAGGAAGGCACAGGCTGAGGACAAAACACTCAAGCCGTGTTTCAAGAAGTTGCCCAAATCTCATACCCCTCCAGGCAAGGGAGAGTTTTATATGAAGAACAAGCTGATATATAGGAAGGCTGGATCTGAATCCAATGGTCACGGACAGCTGGTCCTTCCCACTTCATATAGGACTAAAGTGTTGGAACTAGGGCATTCGATTCCCTTCAGTGGTCATATGGGGATCAGCGCAACAGGACAGCGTATAGCTTGTCACTATTTCTGGCCAGGAATAACTGAAGATATCAAACGATATGTAAAATCATGTCCAGAGTGCCAACGAGTAGCACCTAAACATTGGACTGCACCAGCAACTCTGGGGGAAATGCCCATAGTGGGAACACCCTTTGAGAGAGTTGCCGTGGATCTTGTGGGACCTCTCACCCGAACCAAGAGAAGGAACAGCTACATTCTGACTCTGGTGGACACTTGTTCTATGTGGGGAGAGGCGGTAGCCCTGTCATCGATTGATTCTAAACATGTGGGAGAGGCATTGCTCACAATTTTCACAAGGTTAGGCTTTCCCAATCAAATCTTGACTGATAATGGCTCTCAGTTCAAGGGGAAACTAACTGAAGAAGTTTTCAGGATCTTCCAGGCCAAACACTTCCATTGTAGTGTGTACCACCCCCGAGGGAACGGCCAAGTGGAAAGATTTAATGGCACGTTGATGTCGATCCTGAGAAAGTTGGCACACGAAAAACCAGATACATTGGACTAGTACCTGCACGCCGCCCTCTTTGCTTATCGGGAGGTACCCCATAGTTCAACCGGTATGGCCCCGGCAACATTATTGTTTGGAAGGCCAATAAAAGGTCCACTCGAAGCGCTGTTAAGAACGTGGACTGATGAAAAAGCAGAGGAAAATATTACATCCTCATACCAATATGTGAATGAGCTGACCAATCGTTTAAAAACTGGCTGGAAACTTGCCAATGAAAATTTGAAACAAGCCAGGAAGAAACATGCTGCCTATTATAACAGGAAAGCGAAAGACAGAGATTTGGCTGTGGGAGAGAAGGTACTGCTTCTTCTCCCCGGTAGTCAGAATAAGTTACAAATTGGATGGCAAGGTCCATATACAGTTCTAGAGAAGGTGTCTAGAACAAATTATAAGACAGATAAGAAGGGGAAAGAAAAAATCTATCATGTGAATCTCCTGAAGAAATATTTGGAAAGAGAACATCAGGAAGAGACACACTTGTTGACCTTGTCTATCGCCATGGAGATGAAAAAGGAACCACTTTCATCATTTGAATATCCATTACACCCCTGTGAGACAGCGGCACAGGTGAAAATCAGTACACATTTAACGAAAACTCAGAAAGAGAGAGTGCAACAGGTTCTAAATACTCATACAGAGGTGTTAACAGACCGACCTGGGCATACAAACTTATTGGAATATGATATGAAACTGATAGACCCCACACCTGTCTGTATGAAACCCTATTCGATTCCTTTTGCTAAGGAGAAAGCTTTGAAGGAAGAGATAGACTATTTGTTGAAGGAAGGAATTATTTCACACAGTGAATCTTCGTATAGTTCCGGTGTTGTACTCTTAAGGAAGCCCTCTGGAGAACATAGACTCTGTATAGATTACAGGAGACTGAATGCTATTACAGAAGGACAGGTGGATCCATTGCCGGATACAAATCAGTTGTTTGCCAGGCTAAATAAAGCTAAATATTTCTCAAAAGTGGATCTGAGTAAAGGATACTATCAGATTCCAGTAAAGCCTGAGGTTAGACCATACCTAGCTTTTAGTACCTCAGAAGGACACTATGAGTTTAATAGATTGCCATTTGGATTGAAGAATGCGCCTAGTGTCTTCTCTAGAATGATGAGAAAATTATTGGACCCTCTGAATAATCCATGTATCACAAATTTCATGGATGATATCCTTATAGCAACAGAAACATTTGAGGAACACATTGACTCTCTGAACATGCTGTTTAATCGACTTAGGGAAGCGAATTTAACAGCCCGACCAACCAAATGTTGCGTTGGATGTAAAGAATTGGAATTCTTGGGACACACAGTTTATCAGGGAAACATGACCCTTGACCCCAAGAATTTAGAGAAACTAAAGAAAGCCCCGAGACCACAAACCAAGAAAGACGTGAGATCCTTTGTCTCATTATGTGGTTTCTACCAAAAGTATATCAAAAACTTTAATTCCATATGTGCACCGTTAACTGATTTGACACGTAAGGGAAATCCAGATCGAATTACATGGACACCACAATGTGAAATGGCTTACCAGGAATTGAAGGAAAAGCTCACAAGCAAACCTATTTTGAAATTACCTGACTTAAGTCAAGAATTCATAGTAAGGACTGATGCCAGTAATATTGGGTTAGGTGCAACTTTGCTACAGAAATCAGATGCATTGGATGGGGAATTAAGCCCAGTGGCATATTCTAGCAGAAAGTTGAATAAAGCTGAAACCAACTACTCAACTAACGAAAAAGAATGTCTTGCAGTAATATGGGCGATAAAGAAATTCAATATTTATCTGTATGGGAAGGCATTTAAGTTGCAAACGGATCACAAACCTTTGTCGTTTCTAGCACAGGCTAGACATGAGAACTCTAGATTACTCCGTTGGTCATTATTGATTCAGCCATTTGAGTTTAGCATAGAGTATATAAGTGGAAAAACAAATCTGGGAGCGGATTTTTTAAGCCGCCATCCGTGTGATGAGAATCACCCTAAACCCCAGGAATAATAATAAATTTCTCTATGTGTATATAGAATTATAGACTGACATATAACGTCTGTTTTAAGTGGGGAGGATTTGTCGTGAGAAATTCTAATCCACATATATAAATTAAAAAGAAAAGGTAAAGCCTAACAAATAACTTCAATAAAAGGAAAGAAGAATGGTAAAGAACTGTGCTGTCACAATGACTGTACTCGAAATCCCCCTTGTTTTCTACTTCGTCTACAAATTGTAACGTTTCACGTTGATAGTAAAAGCCTACTGCTTCAATACCCGCTTTCTACGATAAAACGTGTACTGCCTTTCTAAGAAAAACCTTGAGATACGCAGCTGACCTAGATTTAAAATTCCATTCATGTCATTTTATACACTACGTTACCAAAAACGAAAGACAGATGGACTAAAGATAGAAAGAAAGGGAGGGGCTGAAAGCCGGAACGCAGGCAATACTATCACAGTCGCGCGATACACAATTACTACCATCATGCGTGTAAGGCCACATGCACTAGCTTTTTTTTTCAAATCGACAGTGAAAAAAAAACACTACCCATACGAGAGTTAGTTTTTAAAAACCTGAAAATTCTTATTAGGAAATATGACATTATACTGGTTTACGTTTGAAAACATTACAGTACCCAGACACCACATCGTATTCGAAGTAAACAGGAGGTAGAAGAAAGTGCATATTTTGAACGCAGCCACTTAGCTCCTTTAAATTTGTATATTTGGGTTCCTTAGGACTTGCTGACAAAGAATATGTTAAACGTTACGCAAATAGTCTAGGAATTACCAAATTATAGCCAAAAGAAATAGTGAGGGATGTCAGACAACACCCAAATCAGAATCGCTCAGTGGCAGATTGTCACCCCACCATTGTACGGGAAATGGGTCTCCATGTTAAATCCGATTTGATTGGAGCGCAATAAATGTAAGGCTAAACACGATTAGTCGGGCTATAAATACTATCTTTCGTTGTCAGGGGAAACGGGAGTAGGAGTACTTTTTTTCAAACGATTGGGTAAACATGGCACGATTGGTTAGACCCGCGAATATAGTCAATCAGAGGCGTCAGGTCACCACCACATTTGCAAATAAACTTACTACAGAACCAGTGCGTTGAGCACCAGTGCATATTTTTCTAAATAAAAGCCTGGGACATCGGCAGATCGAAATTGTGCTATATTCATTGCCAGTCAACGTAATTCTGTATTATTTCCATGAATTGTGGTAAGCTTGAAATATTTGATATCTTTTTAATGAAAATTGAATGTACATTGATAATTTATGTCTGTATATATGTGTGGTTCAGTAGCGAACATGAGGTAAAGCCTATATAGTGCTCCAGCCTGAACAGAAGGTGTCGGAGGAAAGTGAAACTAAATGGAATTGCCAAACAGTACACTGACACCTATTTTATTGACTAGAAAGAAATAATGCTGGAATTGCAGAGGCGTAGTAACCATTAGGGAGGAATATACTGGTGTAAATTATTTCAGATGAAGCTGACAGTTGGCCTACCGCTCTGAACTCAGTGTTTGTTATGTATTGTGTTCAGTCTGTATATGGATTATAAACTAGTTATGAAATAGGAGGTACAACCTTCTTGTTTCAGGGACTGTGGTCCTAAAGTTATTGAGCAGCACCTGGTCAGAGCTTTGCTGAATCCAGAGGCGGGCAGCATACTCCTTGGTCCATATAGCAAACAGTGAGGTGTCTCCAGAACACAGAGGAGCAATCGAGCAGAGGAGTCTTTTCCTGCCGCCATCACGAAAGATAAGCCTATGTGGCCAGCGGAGCTCAACATTATGTACCCCCATCTTAAACTGACATTGTATAAAAATAAGAGGGGAAATTAATTGTTTTAATGAACGGAACTGAGAACATCTCCAATACTAGTTCCAACAGAAACAAACACTTGAAGTCATGATGACAAATAACAACATAGCTTGAAAAAACAAAACCAGTATTACCTCATATTACTACTACACAACAGACACACATAGGATAATATTAATAAAATATGTCACTACAAGATTCATATTGATAAATTCTGTACATATAACTTGTAATTAAAATTGATTGTGATTCCTGGTTCACTTTGTATTTGAATCAGGACACATATATATTAGTGACAGTAATTAATACATATTTATATTTGAAAATTTACCAGTGCCTCATTTAAGAATAGTCTTATAGAGTGTTAAATATGTGTGAGTGTCACAGTGTTGTCACATGTGGTGGAATAAATTAAATTGTTTATCTGTCTGTTGTTGTTGTGACTTACACTTCATCATATACATACCCTAGACATTCAACGTAGTCATCACAATATTCCAGAATAATTCTGACTGAGGTATAAATATGTGGTAGCAAGTAAGGTCATCTGTAATACACTACCCTTATTAGATACAGATACCTTCACAGCTGATCTCAGTCAGTACACTAAGTCCCCTATAAATATTTATAATATCCCACTTTACCACAGACCCCTAAAGGAATTGGATCACCCATCAAAGAGGAATTATTACAGTTTCTCAGACCAAGTGTTTCGCAGAACACCCGTCGAAGAGAAATTACTAGTTTCCCAGGCCAAGTGTATCACAGAACATCCGTCATAAGAAGGAATTACTATACTTTCCCAGACCAAGTGATTCGAGATCATATAACCTAAATTGCTCGTGTCCATCCGAAAACTGTGCGAGGAGATTGTGTATAATCCAATTTGGGGTAAGTTGTGAACATTTCTTTTACAAATGTGAATTAACATGTTTTCTTGCTAAATGGTTATATATGAGGCTGGCAACCCCAACATACGAAAATAGTATATTCATAAACCACTACAGCAAGCGCTGGTGATTGTTTCTGGTTAGTCGTGCGGAAACCCGACAGCAGAGGTGACCGCAGACTCCGAATGGAACAGTGATGGCTGATGATTACATCACATGTGCCTAAAGTGTATAATATTTTGTGAGATCCATCCATCCATCCATCTATCCATCCATCCATCCATCCATCCATCCATCCATCCATCCATCCATCCATCCATCCATCCATCCATCCATCTATCTATCTATCTATCTATCTATCTATCTATCTATCTATCTATCTATCTATCTATCTATCTATCTATCTATCTATCTATCCATTTATCTATCTATCTTTCTATCTATTTGTCTATCTGTCTATCTGTCTGTCTGTTATATGCCACCATTATCTGATTACGTTTCAAATTATGTCTTATTTACTGTATGAATGGTTTAGATTGTGTATGTTATTTTTTTTTTTTTTTTAATTTTTTTTTTTAATATATTAATTTTTTTAAATGTATTTTAATTAATAATCCACCCCCCCCCCTCCCCTTAAATTTGATTATGTCTGGATGTTACAAATGTATATTATTATTTTACCTCGATAATGTTGTATGCTTAAATAATGCTAAAAATACATGTGCTATTGAAAGGATACGGTATGAAAGGTGAGCGAAAGGAAGGGCAGAATGTTAGACGGGCCTGCGTGCCCAATTCTCAACCCTTTGAAAATAAAGTTCGTTCGTTCGTTCGTTCGTTCGTTCTGTCTATATGTCTGTATATCTATCTATGTTTTATGTCACCGTATTTCAGAGTAATGTAATATCCGGCCTGTTCAATACAGAGCCTCGTGGAAGGCAGCCATTTCTACAAACTCTTGTAGCGTCAGTTTATTGGCCATTTTATATTTTATTTAATGTTGTTATGCTCTTAAATACAGAATACAAATAAAACGTATTAGTTTAACGGCAGTTGTAGATCCTTGTTTTAATATTTGTTTCGTTTATATCCAATAGATACAAATGTAGATATAAAAATTTAAAAATACGGAGTAAGTTTTCTATAGTTTCCAGATCAAATATTATCCGAAATAGAAGTATCCATCTGTGGTATCTGCCCATGCACTCCACATGTTAGATTTAATGAGTTTGAGTCAGTGCTGATAAATGCGGCATTATTGGCAATATTGAAAATGAGATGCACCAGAGATATGACGTATGATTGTTATGTGTAGGACCAAGGGGTTGACAAAAACCCTTGAGCAGTATGGCGGCTGGATTTTGGTGAATTTTCACTTGCGTTCCATTGGGAACCCATTACGAAGTGTTCCCCTTTCTTAAGGGATGTGGATTGTACAATAGAAGGGATACTCTTGGAACAGGGTTAATCCTGTCATGATGATGTTCTGTAAATATGGATCAATCTTTACGAACGGATATGTATGCTGCAAGGGATATAAGTTTATTAACGGAAATTGACTTCGTTTATGAAGGGAAACTGTCATATTTCTTTATCGTTGATTGGGTCAGTTAAAGAGCCGGTATTTATGGTGTGTATTTCGGAAGAAAACATATAATCGTTAGGAGATTTCACCCTAGACGTAACATAGCAACGAGCATTAATATGCAACAACAGAAGGAGCAACCAAATACAAATTAACATAATGAGTATAGGTTTCGAGTGTGAACAGGGGAAGCAATTTACCGGAAATAATAATAATAAAACGAACACGCAAAATGAGGAGACAGCGCCCCACCACACATCTTTTCCGTAACAAAGAGTACTTCATCAGATAATTAATATTAGACAAACATAAAGGTATGTTTTCAGGCACTCGTAAGAAATAAAGAAGTAGAACACTTGGACAACAGAAAAACAACAGACGTGAGTGGCTTACCCAGGGTTCGAACCCCGTATCTTCCGTACGACAACTCCGCCTAGCTATCAAGCGAATCACACTGACCCCACGGCCAGCTAGGCATCCCCAAAAAAGGATGCTTTGCTGTCTATTTATCAGTACGAAACACACAAGATAACACCGGAAGTATACAGTGGGCAACTCAGCCCTTTAATGACGCAATCACTTCTGTTGTTCTCCTATTAACAGTATGTGTCAGTCCAAGCAAGACAAAGACCTTGATACTGGGTCCAGTAAATAGTAGAAGACTTAAGGACAGTAGTATAGAACAGAGGGTAGGTTTCTGGTATTGTATAAACATAAATAACACATAAGGAAGGGAAACCCGAGGCCTGTAAACAGTAAATTAATATTAGACAAACATAAAGATTGTAACCAGGCTACTGTATTACACGTAAACCCTTCATTCATTTATTTCTCATCAGCTCCCCAATGAACATGGGCCTTCAACAAAGTTATACCAAGTCATCATGTTCCGTGCCATCAGCTGAAGGTCTTCCCCCATATCTTCCTCACCCCATTCATCTGTTTCCTGCTCTATTCTCAATTTACACATAAAAGATGGATAAATTACAACCGTTCGCTAAAAGGAGCCGAGATGTATGCCAGAGTCGCGAAATGTCAAACAGCTGTAGCTGACAGAATGATTTGCACGAACTTGTGGTGTCCATTTTTCAACAAAAAACATTGCAGACTTTATCGGTAGTAAGCTACCAACAACAGCATCAACAAAACGTGTCACAGTGTCAAACAGTTGACCAATTTTGGCTGGTGTATTCACACAGTCTCGACAGTGTGTTGTGTTTTTATTGTAAAGTTTTTTGTCTCAGATATCTGATAAATTTTCAATTGATGGCTATAGCAATATTTTTTTTTTAAACAGATGCCAATAGTAAGTGGTTTGTACTTTTTTAATAACTATCTACAGTAATTTTTAAAAAAAATGATGTCTTTAGTACAGGTAATTGCCTTGTTTAAAAAAAAACTTATGAGTATAGTATACTGTTCAAAAAAAGAAACGCATAGCTACTGAAGGCACACACATAGCCATAATTTTGACATTCAATAACTTTTTTAATTTAATGAGTTAATTGTTCAAATTGCACACAAGAATACCTTAGGGCTCAACCAATCAATTGACAGTTGTTTTACATCTGGGTCACGAGAGTTTTTTGGCATACGGACTTTCCCGTTAGTATGGTGTGTGGCCTCCTCTTGCATCGATCAGCGACTGGCATCTCCTGGGCATGGAACCGATCAGACGTCTGATGTGGGCCTGTGGGATGGCTGCATACTCTTCAGATCACGACGATTGGCTGGAGCAACGTTTCGGCGACAAACACATCTATGCAGCTCATCCCACAGGTGCTCAATCGGACTCATGTCTGGAGACAGGGATGGCCAGGGAAGGGTGAGAATGTTGTTGGCAGTTAGGAACTGCGTGGTCAACCGTGCACAATGGGGTCTGACGTTGTCCTGTTGAAACACAGACCTTTGGGCAGTCAAAAGTGGAAGGACATGGGGTCGAAGAATTTTATTGACGTATCGTTGCGAATTCAAGCCTCCTTCTTCTTCTTCTTCTTCTTCTTCTTCGTTCGTCCTGAAAAGGACGGTGGTTGCGTTGTGTCTGTTTACGCCTAAGCTGTGATATATGCACCTTTGGGTCGACACATCCGACTTCTGCACGGCATTTTTTAGGACCGGGTTTGCCTTCCCATTTTGATCCACACTCGCTCAGCCAGACTGCACAGCTGCAGACTGTTTCCAGGACCACCACGTGGAGGTGGAGCGCGGTCTTGACCAGCTCTGGTTCGCTGGTCCTGACGCAGGCAGTCAAGCTATGA
Organism: Oreohelix idahoensis; assembly: GCA_024509875.1. Classification (NCBI taxonomy): domain Eukaryota; kingdom Metazoa; phylum Mollusca; class Gastropoda; order Stylommatophora; family Oreohelicidae; genus Oreohelix; species Oreohelix idahoensis. The sequence continues at coordinate 286,906 of JAMPIV010006736.1, forward strand.
GTCGCTGACTGCGGTCTCTATTGCTGCGTCTTGCTTCCTTCAATGTGCACCAATTGACTCCTTCCGTTGTAACTGATCATTCCCCACACCATTGCACCTCTACCACCGTGCGGCGGAGCTTCATCAACGCAATTTTGGGCAAAGCGTTCATTTCGCCTACGGTAGACCCTACGCCGTCTATCATGACGCTGCAACAAAAAGAAAGATTCGTCACTAAACCAGACACGTCTCCATTGATTGTCAGCTGCCCAGGGACGATGCTGGTTGGCCCAAAGAAGTCAATTTGGCGATGGCGGCGCGTAAGGACAGGTCCTCGGTGAGGTCGTTGTGCCAAAAGTCCAGCGTCATGCAGTCTATTCCGGACAGTTTGATCAGACACATGACGTCCTGCAGGCAATGACTGGGCAGTAGAGGAAGCTGTTGTAAATCTGTCTCTGAGGTGACGAAGCCGAATAAAGCGATCCTCAGCTGCTGTTGTCACTCTGGGTCGTCCACTGCAATGCCGGTTTTCAACTGAGCCAGTGGCTTTGAACCGGTGCCAAAGTCGACTGATGGTACTCTGATGCACGTTTAGATGCCTGGCAACCTAACTTTGACTTTCGCCTGCATGCAGTCGGCCAATAGCAATGTTCCTTAAATTTATCGATAGAGACGCCATAAATGTCTGCTTGAAAATGAACTGAATTTTTTGTGTGTAGCGTTATCCTTTTATAAGGGCTTCAGTTGCGTAGTCAGTGAATAGTGTTCACCCCAAATTTTGTTGCTTTCACGTGCGCGCAACATGAGCTGTGGTCAAAAATTGCGTCATAAACACTATTGACCACTGCGTTGTAACGAATACAAAAACGAACGCAATTCAGGTCAACACGTGCATTTGACACTGTAAAGAACATTTGAGGCTGGTTTTTATATACCCTAGCACCAAATTTTACTTACAAACTCATAAAAACGCGCCCTCGGATAGCTATGCGTTACTTTTTTTGAACAGTATAAATATTTTTAAAAAATTGATAACTGTAGTATATGTTTTTATTTAACTGATGATTTTAGTAATTGGTTTTAATTAACAGACGATTGTAGTAACTCTTTGTTTTTAAACTAATGACTTTATTAATTGTTTTTGTTTTAACTGATGACTATAGTAAATGGTTTTACTTAACTGATGACTTTAGTAAATGTTTTTATTTAACTGATGACTATAGCAAGTCTTTTAAAATTAATAACTATAGGAACTTTTCTTCTTTAAACTCAAGAAGCTGCCATAGTTAGCAGACTCAACTTTTCATCAGTCCATCGAAAAGCATTTTTTACTTAGCTAAAGACTGAACTTTTGCCAACAGTCTTTCAAATACGTATCATAGTGCAATTTTTAGCATTTCGTCATCTAACTTGTATCAATCGTTTGGTCTGAAGATAGTGGATTCTCCATTTTCATCCAAGCAAGATAATAGATTCTCCATTATCATGCAAGCAAAAGATAGTAGGTCCTCCATGTTCATCCAAGCAAGATAGTTGATTTTCCATTTTCATGCAAGCAAGATAGTAGATTCTACATTTTAGTCCATGCAAGATAGTGAATTCTCCATTTTCATCCAAGAAAGATAGTAGATTCTCCATTATCATTTAAGTCAAGGATAGTAGGTTCTCCATTTTCATCCAAGTAAGATAGTGGGTTCTCCATTTTCCTCAGAATGATAGTGGATTCTCCATTTTCATCTAAGCAAGATAGTAGATTCTCCATGTTCAGCTAAACCAGATAGTAGATTCATTTTCATCTAAGCAAGATGGGGATTCTCCATTGTCATCCACGTTTGTTGAGCATTTATTGTGGTCTGAAGAGGTTTTATAGTCACTGACCCCAGAAATTATTTTTCTCCAGTTACCAAAGCTCTCAGATGGAAAAGAATACACGTTTGATTCTGTTTTGCTGCATGGTTTTCAGGAAGATTTTTTTTTTTTTTAATTACAATATTAGGCAAATATTTTATCTTTAACACTGCAGGAGATTAATTCTTTAACATCACCATAAACATATAAAATATCGAATACAATCAGACAGAAAATCAGTTACAAAAACGAAAAGACAGACTGAAAAGTCTAAACACTGATTGAACAAACAATAGACTTTTTTCTATATACCTGAAGATGGAGTGGGGCGCAATGTGCTGGACACTTTTCCATTTTGTGTTTCTACTGACGTAAAATTAGCAACTGTCATCTTACGTAATCATACCACCATGACGTCACATGGCTGAAACTGGAAACAAAAAGTAACGAATTGTGAAATACTGTAAATAAATATTAGACAAACACAAAAATATGTTTTCAGGCACTCGTAAGAAATAAAGAAGTAGAAGACTAGACAACAGAAAAACAACAGACGTGAGTGACTTACCCAGGACTCGAACCCAGGACCTTCCGTGCGACAACCCCGCCTAGCTATGCAAGTGAATCACACTAGCGTATATACAAGAATTATTATGAAATTCTGTAACATGCGAACAAGAATAATTATGAAATACTAAAGATGTATACAAGAATAGCCACGAACAACTGTAGCACAGATACATGAATAATTATGAAATACTGTTGCATGTATACTAGAAGTTAATGTCACGTAGTAATAATAAATCTGTAACACAGAACTGAGGGGACACAATCACAATAAGGTCACGGTGAGCTGGGCGACGGCCCTGAGCGCTATGAGCATCGGAGAGACGGCACGGATGAGAAAAAAAATTATTCTAGAGCCTTAAAGTAAACCTCACCTAGCTTAAGTTTTCACTCTTTATAAAGCACTGAGTCAGCATTGCAGCGTGTTTCTTTGCAATAAGCTTGCACCAAAGCATTCATATGTTCTTGACGTGGTGGTTTCTGCAGTAATTAGTTTCCCATGACGAAGTTGCCAGGCACATACTCAACCTTATATTAGTCATCTCTTACTATACGCATTAGTATACAATAGTCATGTGCTTTATGTGTCTCCTCGGATAGTCTCAGGAACTACTCAGAACTCATTGTTAATGTGATGGTTGTAATTAGTGCTTAATTTGCAAGCTTATGTGATAACACTTTTTTCTCTTTTTGTTTTGTTTTGTTTTTGTCTCTTTTTAGTTCGTTCAGTAGCTCGTGGCCCACCACGGCAGTTGACCAGTCGAGAGTCTGCTCCAAAGTTCGCCCTAAACTCTTATTGTGGCATGGTTTGTAGAATAGTTTTTGTTACAACGACACCAAGGTCTGTATTTCTGTTCACAATTTTTTTTTACGTCACCGAATTCTGTGATACTTTTATAGCTGTAATGCTGTAAGTGATCTAAGTGGGAAGGTAACTTCAAGAGATCGACACGAAAGAGTCTATCAGAGTGCACCATTAAGACAAGAGATATACGACGTTGGAGATTCATTGCAGCCGAGCTTCGATAACGATGTCAGCTAATAATGTCAAATCATGTAATACTTTTAATTTTAATTTTTGTATGGCAGGCCCAGGACAGGTCACTCGAGGATTTAACATTGTGTACGTGATGAATTCTCGAACCCCCGTGCAAAAACTTTCTCGCTCAGTTTACGACCTCTTAGGTATAACACTGCTTCCGAAAACCGTGTCCAGTATCTAGACGATAAAGGCTAGACAAATCTTGGGAAAATTCCATTAAATGTCAACTGATTCCCCTTATAATGTCAATCAAACGGGAACAGGGGCAGGAATGTCAAAAGGTCACAGAGAGCTAGGAGACAAGAAATAAAAGCAGATGTAAAGAAAATGTTAATCATTCAAGTGAAATTAAAAGACACGCCATGAATACGATTATTCTAGATGACTTGACTCTATGGAAAGAAATACAAGAAATTTGCATATAGATTTCAAAGATGTGAAATTTATATTCGCACTGTGTAGATCCCCTGGGTCTCTGAGAAGACAAATAATAGAACTGCTGCTACCTTTAGCGTGTCGTATGAGACGACTTTTACCAGGTTGTGTATGGGGGCTGTTTCACAGAGTGTTTTGAGGGTGTTTTGCATGTATGAATGTTCCCATGCTCCAGCGGGAATTTATTAGTCATTTGAGTTGTTGTGAGTTGGGTATACTTGAGTTGTAATACGAGTTTTAGTTACAAGCAATGTTGTGAGCATTGCTTAAGACAAGCTGTTAGCTATAGTTATGCGTGAATGAAGCTCAGTGGAGTGTGGAAGGTTTTGACGTGTTTGGTGAATACGAATGAAAGGGGTCAGTCAGAGAGAGATGTATGTTGGGACAGTAGAGAGTTGAGTCAGTAGAGAGTTGAGTCAGTAGAGAGAAGACAGTAGACAAGAGACAGCGAAGAGCGTAGAGAAGAGAAGGGTGGATGTCTATAGTAGTGTGCGAGTAGAGGGCCAGAGTTGTGCAGTGGATTTATGAAGTATCCTATTTTATGGCTGTAGATATTCCGAGAATCAGAGTGATTGTAGAATACTCGGGATTTGTTATGTCTCCAATGATTGTAATGGCCCTGCGCCCATTATGACTTATTTGTGATATTATATATTCACGGAGATTGATATGGTTGTTGGAGTTGGTGTATTAGTCCTTAGACAGTGAGCTAGACGAGCGGTGTATGAGTGTTGTCTGATCTTCTACATCCATCCACATACACCCTACTCGTCACAGGCTGTCAGCCTCATCATATAAAACAAATTGCTACACACACCATTGCTACAAAAGCACATGCATTCTTCAACGCAGGCTGTGTTCAAAGGTGCCATCTGCAGTGAAGACGCCCTGCTCCATTGGTAGGACTAAATGAAATGACGATGCTGAAAGTAAACGGCTAAGAATGGACACAAGGCTTACGCTGGACAATTTTTTTTGCAGCGAGGTCGCTAGTGTCACATGTATTTAGTTCCTGGGAACTGTACCAGGGAAACCATCGCCCCAAGAGTATGAGAATGCGTTGTGCTGGCTTCCTTCAAGGAAACCGGCTACAGTTGCTGTGTCCACACGTCGTGAGAAGAGAGTAAGAAAATGCTAGACAATCATGATGAGGTCGCTGGTGTAGGAGGTTCATCAGATTGAAATAACTGGTTCAGAAATCAAGCGAGTCGACCTTAACCACTAAAGATGTTTAAGTGTGAATAGACTGAGTCTGACCTATATTTATTTCTAACGTCAGAAAACCATGCAACAATAGTGCTCTATAAATACATTAAGAATGTCCATATCGATGTAATTACAGAGTCCAAGTTATTGAGACAAATGTTGAGACAGCAATTGGAACAGTAAAAATATTCCCAGAGGCCTAACTGTCTGTTATCCTGAACTCACTTACGTCAGCAGTTGTGCTGTTTATTTTCTTTAAAACTCGACATTGTTGTCTCTGATATTGAGTAACGTCTAGTTTTCTCATTTGTCGTCTCTGATATTGAGTAACGTCTAGTTTTCTCATTTGTCGTCTCTGATATTGAGTAACGTCTAGTTTTCTCATTTGTCGTCTCTGATATTGAGTAACGTCTAGTTTTCTCATTTGTCGTCTCTGATATTGAGTAACGTCTGGTTTTCTCATTTGAAGAATAATTACTATTATTCCTACATTTATGTTCTGATGTTATAACAATAACATAATTTTTATTCGTTCTCACAGCAAGGCTCATTAGTATTCGATTAAGTCAGCGATTTTCAACCTTTTTCAACTCACGCCACACCGACCCATGTACTAAAATTGTCAAGACACCATCGCTTTTTTTTTTTTTTTTTAGGAGAGAGTTTATTATTACAGAAACAAGTATTAAGATTGTATTTAAAAGTTCAATACATACAATTATAATCATAGTGTTATTTTTCAAAATAATATTGATTTGGGTTTCAAAAGATTTACCGGGTATTTTTAAAATTCTGCCTATTATTTTAAAAAATATACAGTACTTCTAAAATTTACTTCAATATTTTGTCTTTTATTCCTAATTTTTTTGTTTTCTCACTTCTTTTCAACTTTCCCCCAAACTCCATCGGCACATCTGCAGACCCTTCGGGGTGCACGGGCTGAGAATCGCTGGATTAGGTTATCTAGATTTCAGCATTAAATAGCCAAGGGATAATAGGAAAAGAATAGTTACAGAAGACCTATGCCAGGATAAGAACAAATAAATAAAACGGGAGAAACAGTGATAATATGAAAATCGAGAACAATTTATCTTCTTTAGAATATTAAAGGGCATACAACACTTAGGATAATAAATGTACTTGAGCACAAATTCATACAAGAGGTACTGAAAACGAACAAACAAACACATTTCGAGGTGAATATTGGTGATGTTTATACTTTCTGGGGCATGAAAGTTGAAAGAAGAAAGTAATTTTAAAATGATAGGTTTAATTTTGTTTTTAAAAGTAAATGTTATAAAATAAACAGAAAACTTAACATTGTGAATAACGGATCACATGAAAAATAAAGAACCAAATGCTTTATTCGGTAATCATGTAAAATATTAAGCGAAAAAAAAAATGCCACTGCAAAAACACGTGAATTACTTTGGAACAGGTTTCTTTAAGTGGGTCAACTGATGGATCCCATGATTACCAAGACAATAAAATGGATAATTTAGCTGTATAGAAACATATTGGAACATACATAATTATATTAATGGAATCACACAGCACTTATTGTGTGAAGAGGATGTGAATACAGACATAATTAAACTACGAGAGTTCTGTATTGGAACATACAAGATTACTTTAACAGAAAACAGTTATTGTTTGAACAGTATGGGAATACACACATAATTAAACTACAAAGAATGTCTGTAAAAACTCAAAGAAATATGAACATCCATAATGGAGAATGCATGTCAAAGCGAAAAAAAAAAAGAATAGACACATACATTCAAATTTTATTTGTGGTTTAAAATTTCTCCCCTTCTCTTCTCCATGTGTTCCTTGTTCTTCCTGTACTTTCTTTCCCCTGAGGATTTCAGAACAAGGACTGACTTGTAAGGCTATCAGAAGATTTCCTCAGGCTGTGTCAAATCCATCGTCAGTGTCTTCTACTCATCTTTTGTTCCACTTGCACTTAACCGATTCTTGTCATCAGGTCAGCATTTGTCATCTTTTTTTCCACTTGCACTTAACTGATTCTTGTCATCAGGTCAGCATTTGTCATCTTTTGTTCCACTTGCACTTAACTGATTCTTGTCATCAGGTCAGCATTTGTCATCTTTTGTTCCACTTGCACTTAACTGATTCTTGTCATCAGGTCAGCATTTGTCATCTTTTGTTCCACTTGCACTTAACTGATTCTTGTCATCAGGTCAGCATTTGTCATCTTTTGTTCCACTTGCACTTAACTGATTCTTGTCATCAGGTCAGCATTTGTCATCTTTTGTTCCACTTGCACTTAACTGATTCTTGTCATCAGGTCAGCATTTGTCATCTTTTGTTCCACTTGCACTTAACTGATTCTTGTCATCAGGTCAGAATTTGTCATCTTTTGTTCCACTTGCACTTAACTGATTCTTGTCATCAGGTCAGCATTTGTCATCTTTTGTTCCACTTGCACTTAACTGATTCTTGTCATCAGGTCAGCATTTGTCATCTTTTGTTCCACTTGCACTTAACTGATTCTTGTCATCAGGTCAGCATTTGTCATCTTTTGTTCCACTTGCACTTAACTGATTCTTGTCATCAGGTCAGCATTTGTGTCATCTTTTGTTCCACTTGCACTTAACTGATTCTTGTCATCAGGTCAGAATTTGTCATCTTTTGTTCCACTTGCACTTAACTGATTCTTGTCATCAGGTCAGCATTTGTCATCTTTTGTTCCACTTGCACTTAACTGATTCTTGTCATCAGGTCAGCATTTGTCATCTTTTTGTTCCACTTGCACTTAACTGATTCTTGTCATCAGGTCAGCATTTGTCATCTTTTGTTCCACTTGCACTTAACTGATTCTTGTCATCAGGTCAGCATTTGTCATCTTTTGTTCCACTTGCACTTAACTGATTCTTGTCATCAGGTCAGCATTTGTCATCTTTTGTTCCACTTGCACTTAACTGATTCTTGTCATCAGGTCAGCATTTGTCATCTTTTGTTCCACTTGCACTTAACTGATTCTTGTCATCAGGTCAGCATTTGTCATCTTTTGTTCCACTTGCACTTAACTGATTCTTGTCATCAGGTCAGCATTTGTCATCTTTTTGCCCACTTGCACTTAACTGATTCTTGTCATCAGGTCAGAATTTGTCATCTTTTGTTCCACTTGCACTTAACTGATTCTTGTCATCAGGTCAGCATTTGTCATCTTTTGTTCCACTTGCACTTAACTGATTCTTGTCATCAGGTCAGCATTTGTCATCTTTTGTTCCACTTGCACTTAACTGATTCTTGTCATCAGGTCAGCATTTGTCATCTTTTGTTCCACTTGCACTTAACTGATTCTTGTCATCAGGTCAGAATTTGTCATCTTTTGTTCCACTTGCACTTAACTGATTCTTGTCATCAGGTCAGCATTTGTCATCTTTTGTTCCACTTGCACTTAACTGATTCTTGTCATCAGGTCAGCATTTGTCATCTTTTGTTCCACTTGCACTTAACTGATTCTTGTCATCAGGTCAGCATTTGTCATCTTTTGTTCCACTTGCACTTAACTGATTCTTGTCATCAGGTCAGCATTTGTCATCTTTTGTTCCACTTGCACTTAACTGATTCTTGTCATCAGGTCAGCATTTGTCATCTTTTGTTCCACTTGCACTTAACTGATTCTTGTCATCAGGTCAGAATTTGTCATCTTTTGTTCCACTTGCACTTAACTGATTCTTGTCATCACGTCAGCACTTAACTGATTCTTGTCATCAGGTCAGCATTTGTCATCTTTTGTTCCACTTGCACTTAACTGATTCTTGTCATCAGGTCAGCATTTGTCATCTTTTGTTCCACTTGCACTTAACTGATTCTTGTCATCAGGTCAGCATTTGTCATCTTTTGTTCCACTTGCACTTAACTGATTCTTGTCATCAGGTCAGCATTTGTCATCTTTTGGGACCATTTCAATCCTTTTATTCTACGCAAGCAACCATTGATGAAAGTTTGTAGTCTCTTGGTTATTGTTGTTGTTCTCCATGACTGGCTGTAAAACACGGAACCCCAAGGTTAAGAGAGGAAGAGGGAAGCCAAAGAACACATGGAGTAGAGAGTTGGAGACCAGACATGATGGGGGTCAAGATGACACGGAAAAACATTGAGATGATGGCACGGGACAAGACTTGGAATAAGTTTGTTGAAGGTCATTTCTCTTTGGGAGCTGAAGGGTGATAAAGATGATGACGATGATGTTGATTATGATGATAATGATGACAGCTGGCAGACGCTGGAGTTGGGTTGTCCATGTCCTCAGAAGAGACCCCGATGCCATCACAAGAACAGCTATGCTATGGACCCCTGAAGGACAACGAAAGAGAGGCCGACCAAAAACAACTTGGCGGAGGACTGTGGAGGCTGAGATGCAAAGAATGAACCAGAGTTGGAGCACTGTACGAAGGATGGGCACCGACCGAGCAAAGTGGAATCAATTTGTTGTTGCCCTACAAGACGCCACTAGGCGTGATGGCCACTGACTGCTTTGACGGTCGGCGGCTAAGGATGAAAGAAGAAGAAGATGATGATTATGATGATGGTGATGATGACGATGATGATCATTATGATGATAATGATGATGATTCAGATATGATAGAATATAATGGTTGAGTTATGCCTTCGTATTTACAGAATTCTATAATTACCATAAAAAGAGCAATTTACTTACTGCGTAAACCGTGTCCTAATTGTTAAAGCAACATCGTCCGACTAAGGGCAAAAAAATAAAAAAAATAAAACTGCTTTTAAAGGGGGGTAACTTGACAATCGCAAACTGCATGAAGAATGTTGGAAGATTTGTTTGAGAAATGCGTTATTTAAATTGAATGAGATAATTTGTCGACGTGAAGAGACTGGAAATCTAAAGAGTGCGAAGAAAAAGCACACAGACGGTTTCGGACCAGGGAAAATATTGGATTAGAAATTGGACAGGTAGTTAAAAAGTTTCGACAGGTACTTTGAACCCGGAAGAGAAAGCGAACAAATAAGTGAATTTTATTCGAAATAATTCAGAATAAAGAACTTAGATATTCTAATGGTTTGTCTTTCATCGTCATTATTTTACTTTCCGCTTCTTATGGAGCACTTAATATGATTTTGTAGTGGTCGTGTCTGAACAAATTTGTTTACATGATAATGTTTCTAATCTCATGCACAACGTTATATTAGTCGTCTGGATCAACACGCAAGGGCGATAATTCGATTCTGTCTTTGTCTCATTAGAGACCTCCCCTATAGAATAACATGGCGGAGTTTGCCTTATGTGAACGCAACGTCCGTTGTATGAGTTAGTATTAATAAACAAGAGCACAGTGTATAGATATTGTGGGCCTTCACATTTATTTCCTCCTTCTTCATTGGAATGACATAAGCTAAAAGTAGTCCCATAGCAGATACTGCCTTAGGGGTGTAAAGTGTTAGAGACTTCACCATACTAGGCATCAGCTTTATGAGCTGGGATGACCGATTACCTTCATTGATGCTTTTACAATCTCTAAACTCAGGAACAGAGTCAGGAACCCTGCGTTTACTATTATGCTTTTGTTGTTCTACATTATATTGTAACAGTCTGAGGAATGGGCATACAGTCACGCAGTTACAAGAATTGCCGTCATGAATTTAATGTACATGTATCTTCAGAATTACTGCAACCCACAAAAGCCAGCTCCAAACCTAAAAAATGAGGAATCTGAGGAAGGTGATTCAGTAAACAAGAAGAAACATGGTCCGCATCCAGACAATAATGTCGTGGCGGCAAAACCCTGCCCCTGAAGACCCAAGTGGAACAGTCCCAGTTACAATGGTCTGGATATGTTTGCAGAATATGAGAAGATCAGCTATCACAACAAATATGGGAAACCCAGAGTCAATGATCCAGACTTCCAGGACGACAAAGAGTTCCCTGGGAGGATAAAATTAGACAATTTTGCAACATTTCCTTTCCCTAGACTGGAGCGTGAAGCCAACAAGTTTTAACCAAAGACCTTCGCCGCGAGAGGCCAGCTCTGTAACCCCTCTGGCTATTGGACGCTCTCATCATTAATTACATCTTTAAATTAGTCCCGTAAGCTGAATTAGAAATAATGCTAAAGTTAATGACACTGTATTGTGACATCAGAACAATTATAGGAACGTCATCCTGCATCAGGTATATAGAGAGACCGAAGATTCAGTGGTTTAGCTATCCCATGAGAATGGGGCACGATCAATTACCGCTACGCGGTCTCAACGTAGAAGATCTGGTTTCAGGGCACGGGGAAGACCAATTGGCAGACGGATAGACAACATTGCAAAAATCCTATAACAACGCCTGCTCACAGCAGTCAGTGCGACACACTTAGCTCAATAACGCATCCTTCAGATCACAAATACGCTTCAAGGCAAGAGTAGGCCGATAAAGTCAGATTAAAGTAAGTAGGTCAGTAAGTAAGTAGGGACGTAAGTAAGTAAATAAGTAAGTAAGTAGGTAAGTAAATAACTAAGTAGATTAAGTAAGTAAGTAGGTAAGTATATAACTAAGTAGGTAAAGTGATGTTAAGAATACTTTTGAACAGAATAAAACAGAAATCAGAAGAAATCTTGTCAGAGGAACAGGCTGGCTTTAGACCAAAAAAGAAGTACCTCAGAACAAATCTTCAATATTAGATTACTGATCGAAAAACATCTCCAGCATCAACATGATTTATACCATAACTTCATCGATTTCACAAAAGCCTTCGATCGAGTCTGGCATGAAGGCTTATGGCAAATAATGAGAAAATTCAATTTTGATACCAACATCATAGATATCATTGAAGCACTATACAAGGACGCAAGCAGTGCTGTTTTTGCAAGCAACGACATTGGAGAATTTTTCAAAACAACTGTAGGAGTTCGCCAGGGATGCATCCTGTCACCAGTGCTCTTTAATATATATCTAGAACATATTATGCAGGAGGCTCTCTACGATTATAAATCAACCATATCGATTGGAGGCCGCCCTCTGTGTAATCTACGTTTTGCTGATGATATTGATCTGATAGCTGGAACAGAATCAGAACTTCAAGACCTTACCTCTAGACTGGAGAAAGTAACAAGAACGTATGGGATGGAAATTAATATAGAAAAAAAAGCAAGATATTGGTGAATAGCCATAAGAAACATGTTCCGACCAATATTACGTTAAATGGGCAAACGTTAGAAGAAGTTAACACCTTTAAATATCTCGGGTCCACTATATGTAGTGATGGAAGATCAAGTAAAGAAATCAAGACAAGACTTGAGATGGCCTCAGCTGCCATGACAAGGTTGAATGTGATCTGGAAAAGTAACATCAGTTTTCCTGTGAAGATCAAATTATACAAATCACTTGTATTATCTATTCTCTTGTATGGGTGTGAGGGCTGGACACTCACTGCAGATACGGAGCGAAGGATTCAGGCTTTCGAGCATAAATGTTATAGAAGAATTTTGCGCATTTGTTATAAAGAGCACAAAACAAATGTCTATGTTAGAGAGAAGATAAACACCTATGTAGGCCACCAAGAACCACTTTTGTCAATAGTGAAACGTCGAAAGCTTGCCTGGTTTGGGCATGTAACTCGTCATGACTCCCTTTCGAAAACGATCCTCCAGAAGTAAATAACTAAGTAGGTAAATAAGTAAGTAAGTAGGTACGTAAGTAAGTTGGTAAGCAAATAACTAAGTTGGTATGTAAGTAAGTACGTAAGTCAGTCAGTAAGTAAGTAGGTACGTAAGTAAGTAAGTAAGTAAGTAGATAAATAAGTAAGTAAGTAAGAAGGTAAGTAAGGAGATAAATAAGTAAGTAGGTAAGTAAGTAAGTGAGTAGTTAAGTAAGTAGGTAAGTAAGTAAGTAAGTAAGAAGGTAAATAAGTACGTACGTAAGTAGGTAAGTAAGTAAGTAGGTAAGTAAGGAAGTAATTAAGTAAGTAGGTAAGTAAGTAAGTAAGTACTAAGTAAAAAGTAAGTAGGTAAGTAAGTAAGAAAATAAGTAGATGAGTAAGTACTAAGTAAGTAGGTAAGTAAGTAAGTATGTAAGTAAGTAAGTAAGTAAGTAATTAAGTAAGTAAGTAGGGAAGTAAGTAAGTAAGTAGATAAGTAAGTAAGTAAGTAGGTAGGTAGGTAAGTAGGTAAATACGTAAGCAGGTAAGTAAGTAATTAGGTCACAAAAAGTAAGTACGTAACTAGGTAAAAGAGTAGGTGAGTAAGTAAGTAGATAGGTATGTAATTAAGTAAAATAAGTAAGTAACTAAAAAAAGGTATGTAAGTAAGTGCAGTCCATGTCTGTAAGAAAATAATGTACTTTTATATTTCACTCACTAATAGAAAGGTATATAAATTAGTAAATAAATAAATAAAGGTAATTAACAGGTACTCGTTGGACATAAAGGATGACACTAGACAACAGAAAAGAAAATATAAGTGATAGGCTTCCCGGGAATCGAACCTAGGACCCCGCGCCATCGCCTTGCTGTGACAGTGCATCGTGAAAGGACGCTCAGCCAATTTTGCACCCCAACAAAACGTGCATTATTAGCTGAAGTCATTCTCGTGACACTCACACAACTATGGTATACTGTTCAAAAAAAGAAACGCAACCTTTTTGGTGTTACTTTTATAAAAGATGTTCGCTGATTGGACATCAGTCAACCTATCGATTGTGCCCACCTGGTCATTAACTTCTCGTGGTTACCTGAATTGTACTCACCTCATGATTCGTGAGGTCATGAAAGAGGTCAAGGTCAAAACAACATTTTTGACAATAACTCGTGACAGGTTCATGAGAATCCCGTGAAACTTACTGAACACAAAACTCTCTGACCATATTATTGAATGCCTATAAAAGACTGACGCCCCTCGAATAAATTCAGAGTAAATCCATTCACCCCAGACCTAAAAGTCTTTTGTATTTGGACATGCGCCCTAATATAACCGACTAGGTTGAACGGGACACGCCTCGCCAAAACGAGGCAAAATTTGTACATTAAAAAAATAAATAAATAAAAAAATTCAGTTGAAAATTCAATGCGCAAGTATGGCTCATCTCACTACAGAACAACGACTCATCATCATTAGACGTTTACAGACTGGACAGTCACAAAGTGTAGTGGCCAGACAATTTAATGTGGTTAGAAGCACCATTAGTCGCCTTTGGAGGCGATTTCAAGAAACTGGCTCAGTGGCAGACCGGCCGCGCAGTGGAAGACCCAGAGTCACAACTCCTGCCGAAGACCGCTTCATACGGCTGCGTCACCTCAGGAATCGACTTGTATCTGCGTCCTCCACAGTCCAGTCAATGTCAGCAGCTCGTCGAATTTCAGGTCAAACGGTCAGGAACCGGCTGCACGACTCTGGTCTTTGGGCTAGAAGACCCTACAGAGGTCCTGTTCTTACGGACCGGCATCGCCAGAACCGACTGCAGTGGGCGAACCAGCATCGTCAATGGACCGTTGGGAATGACTGGAGACGGGTTTGATTTAGTGATGAATCATTTTTTGTGCTCCAGCGACACGATAGACGGAGAAGAGTTTACCGCAGAGTCCACGAGCGCTACGCCCAGATCAGCGTTGATGAGGCTCTTCCACATGGTGGTGGAGGTATATTGATGGGGGCGATCAACTTCATGGGAAGAAGTGAACTGGTGCAAATTGAAGGACGCCTGAATGCCCAACGATACGTCGTTGAAATTCTTCGTCCTCACGTCCTTCCACTTCTGGCTGCACGAGGGTCGATTTTTCAGCAGGATAACGCTCGACCTCATGTGGCACAACTCATCACCCAGTTCCTCGCTGACAACAACGTCCAGACCATTCCGTGGCCAGCCATGTCATCAGACATAAACCCCATAGAACACTTATAGTATGAACTCGACAGACGACTCCGCCAGCGAGACGTGGCTCGAGCCAATCTCCGACAGTTGTTTCTTGCACTGCTGGAAGAGTGGGCAGCCATCCCACAACAACAGATCCAATGGCTAATCGGATCCATGTCAAGGAGATGTCGTTCTCTGATAGAGGCCAGAGGAGGCCATACACCTTACTGAAACGGAGGCCTCAGTCGCAAAGAATAAAAGTCCAAACCAAATTTAATGAACATCATTTCATTATTAAAGTCTGAAAGTTTCTCCATGCCAAGATTGAAACATTAATTCCGTAAAATAAAATTTTGGTACAAGTTTGAAATTTGGTGTCCATTACCACTGCAATAATGTTGCGTATCTTTTTTTTAACAGTACCTTGTATATATAGGACCCGTGGACGACCCAGGCAGTTTAAAGACGCAATCACTGATACAACTTTCCTATCAGCAAGTATAGACCAAATAAAGGCCGAAATACTTGTGTCCAGTAATGTGTAGTGGAAGACGAATAACACAGAAATAGACGGGTAGGTTGAAGTCACGGATGGGTGAACTCTTAAATAAATAATGGAGGAAACATTGAGTCCATTGAACAGTAAATAAATTAGTAAATAAATTAAATAAGGGTAATTAAAAGGTACTCGTTGGACATAAAGGATGACACTAGACAAAAGAAAAGAAAATATAGGCGATTGGCTTACCAGGAATCGAACCTAGGACCAACCAAACGCGCCGTTAGAAAGGTAACAAGGACGATCGATCACTTTTACGGATCCGCCTTGAAGGACCTTTCGACAAGGCGACTAATATGAAAGGCTAAAGAACGCAATGCGACATAAATCCACGTTGAAATCGGATGCATTGGGCCACAGACCTAAAGAATCAGTGCAACGTACATCACTTGATGATGACGTCGCAAAAAAGTAAACAGAATGTCGCTAACTCCGTAGAGTTCCGCTTTGCTGGGAGAGTGCTGAACCCACCGCCTCGTAGGGGTCCACCCTATTCTACTGGCGGCCACTTTCCCCTGATTATGGAGTGAAGGCACAGAGGCAAATGGTAAGAGTTGTTGACCAAGCCTCCAAAACATTCAACAATATCATCTATTCAACAAGCTAAAGAAAGGAACTACGGATCAGTGTAACTGTGGCATTGATGAAATCACTGCTGCTCATCGGCTTCAAAGATGCCCAACATATGAGGAACATAGAAAGCACATATTCCGTCACTTGTACCATTCCTGGAAAAAACTCTATACGGAGTCACAAGTAGCCTCAAGCTGACCGCTGCTTTCTTTGAAAATATTCAAGTAGACATCTGAGAGTGTACGAAGAAGAAGATTGTGCGTGGGGCTGGTGACCTCACCATGTAAAACTAATTGCTACAGAAACAATGGCTACTACAGCACGTGAAAGCTCGATGCGGTCTTCCTGCAAGGATGACCAGCTATAATGGTGGCTCCATGCTACGGAAGGAGCGCAAAGGAAAGTGATGAATCCGGCTTGAAAGAGCAGGAGAAATGCTCCACCAAGTAATGCTAACTACTATACAACATATCTGTAGTGATAAATATGAGACAATATTTTCTATTAGTCCTTTAAAAAAAAAACTTGTTACGGAATTACGAGTACTAAGTAATTGTCCATTTCAGAAAACTATATGGAGCGATGGTTTCTGTAGGAACTATTTTTAACGATGATTCAGCTAGCCCCTGCACATAATCCGCCGCGTGTCGTTCCTGTGGGTCTGAGAAAACAAGAGAAGAATATGACTACCGTTGCCCCTGGTACGTCTTAAAAGGTGAGTAAATGAGGTTGTGCATTGGGTTGGCCACCTCATCATGTAAAACAAATTTCTACGGAAATCACTGCTGCAAGCGCACATTAATGTTTTGAGGCAGGCTTCTTGGGGTGAGGATGCAACTGCACAGGGAGAAAAAAATGATGATGATGATCATGATGATCATGATACAGATTTTAACTTAATTGTCCACTAAGGTAAAACTTGGTAGTGTGTTGTAAATTTTCTTCGTTCCTCAGTCTTCGGAATCATGGAACAAATAGGAAATACAAGAAAGTGAGGAGGACTAACAGAGAGAAAGTGGCAATGGGTGAAGTAAAGAAATTAGGGGATGCGTCTTACAGGGACAAAGGACAAACGAATTTTCTTACGTTACGGTCACAAGGCCTTCGTCC
Organism: Oreohelix idahoensis; assembly: GCA_024509875.1. Lineage (NCBI taxonomy): Eukaryota > Metazoa > Mollusca > Gastropoda > Stylommatophora > Oreohelicidae > Oreohelix > Oreohelix idahoensis. Next base: position 304,060 of record JAMPIV010006736.1, read on the forward strand.
AGGGATTAACGAACTAATACAAAAGGGAAAGAAAGCGAGAACTAAGTAAAAAAAAAATAACAATAACAACTGAATAAAATGATGAAACAACCCGTAGATGGACGTGAAGAACTTTGCTTGCGATGGATGTATGAGATAGAGGACAGATAATTTAACACTCAGAAATAAAATTGAAAAAAGCTCTAGAAGTGTGACATTGCGATAATTTTATTGCGAAAATGAACAGATAAAGAAAACAGGAATACGTTATAAGTTGCACTGTAAGGATATTTCTTTGATGGATAAACATTAATTAACTGCTATAGACTTTTCATGTTTTTTTTCTTTCTAGTTTATCGTATCGTAAGACGGTATGTCCATGGTATGTTAAGAACCAAGCATTGCACAGTAAGTGGTGTAGATATTTTCCTATAACTGACCTCGAAACCCTCGAATCGGTCGGTTGGATAGGAGGGTTGATCATTGAGTTAACAATTCACTATCGTAAAACAAGCTATTGTTACCGAAACAGAACCAGGCTCGACAGTCGATCATTGAATATACATACCAAGCTTCGTCTGTTTAATTCAAATGTTATCTCAGTGTTAACATACGGCTGTGAGAGTTGGAAAATAACAAAATCATTGGAGAACAAGCTGAATACATTCGAGAACAAATGTCTTAGAAAACTCATGAACATCAGTTGGAAAGAATTCAAGACTAATCGACAAATAAGAGAAGACTCTAGGCAGAAATATGTCTCCGACTATATAAGGAAAAGACGATGGTCATATATCGTTCATGTCCTACGAATGCAAAACAACAGAATACCACTACAGGCGCTCACTTGGGTTCCTGAGGGTAAGAGGAAAAAAGGAAGACCAAAAGAAACACTCAGAAGAACAATAATAAGAGAAGGAAGAACGTTGGGCCTAAATAATGTGCAAGAGCTAAGAGGAGTGGCGTCACAACGAACAACCTGGAGAGCACTGGTTTCTGCCTTATGCGCCGTGTTTGGTGCTTAAAGAATTTATTTATTATTATTATTATTGCACACTAAGCTTGTGGAAATCAGTTAAGTTCTGGACTTAACTCCATCTTTTGCACGATGATCTCACAAAGAAAGGAACTTCGTTTGACATTTATTTAATTCAGGAACATTGGCATGGTTGGAGAATCGTTAATGGGGTCTCCGCAAAAATGCATATGCATGATCAATCATAGACAATGCATTCATAGTAGTCAGTCATCAATACATCTCGTCTCAATTATTCAGTTCTGACCGCTGTACTAGAGGTGCGTGCAGAACGACGACACCCAAGTTATGTGGACCAGACGACGTGAATATGAAATTACTTGAGTTATACTTCTCTGTAAGAGGTGGAACTTCTGTATAAGTTCAGGAACATCTTAGATAACATAGTGGCGGCCTTCGAAGTTAGTTTATGCCACAAATATATAATATTCCTCCACAATTCTGGGAGCTTGAAAACCACGTCTGACTAGGACGACTTGAAGTAACGAAAGGCCATGAATATTGGCCATTAGAATAAATTAGCTCAAACGCGTTACGTCATTGACAACCGGTGACGTATTAAATATGCAGCGTTCAATATAAGTTAAAAACCGTGCAATCATATGAGTTACCACAAATAGACATATTTCCTCAATAGTAATGGCTATAAGCCTGTGTGTGGCAATAATACATAACATATTAACATTTGTTCTTTAACACAGAGGTATTAGTGAAAGATTAAATTTAAAAAATGTCTAGCCTGTGGGGTCGTCAGCTGTAGAATACTATGTCTTTGATAAGAATTAAGGAAGGCTAGGCCGTTGCGAAAGGTCAGAGTCCAATAACACAGCTGGTTTAACCGAGTCTAACATATACCCTTGGGAATCTCAACCATCTGGTTTAATTAAAACTGACGTTTTCCTAGGGTTCACATTCAACTTTAAAATTAAATTTCCCGTTACAGACTCGTGAGGAGGCCTGACTGTTACTCAGTTGTTTAAATCAAATTAGACTCTGTTATTTTAATTTAAGATAATGTTTTCTTGGCGTGGTCACTAAAAAGGAGATATCTAAGCTAATTTTCCTGACATTGTTTACGTTGCGGCTTACACAAGTCAGAACTCATTATCCATATACTAATCACTAAAATCACGCTTTGAATCATCATCATCATCATATCATCTTCATCATCGTTCTTCGTGCTCCGTATGGAGCATGGAGCTATCACTGTTACTGGTTCCCCGTGCACTAAGAGGTCACATGTTCTTGGCAGTGGTGGTATATGTGGCAATTAGCTTTACATGCTGAAATCGCCAGTCCCATGCACAACCATGCAACGGCCTTGTACGACTTGCCTGAGGTTGCAGCAGTCCATTCTTTCTTTGTCTTTTCAGAGACACTCAAGAACGTGACGTGGCCACTCTTATCAGAGACACTCAAGAACGTGACGTGGCCACTCTTTTCAGAGACACTCAAGAACATGACGTGGCCACTCTTTTCGGAGACACTCAAGAACGTGACGTGGCCACTTTTTTCAAACCTCATGAAAATTAAGTCACAAATCTCATTTCGCCAAGAACTACTACAATAATCTCAAGGTAAAATTTAATGTTGAAAATCTAATAGGCATTAAAACCTCACTGTCGTGGTTGAGTTAAAGTGTTAGAGTATTTGTCGAGTTAGACAGTTGTAGTGAACTCGACAATGAGAGTGGACTGACAAAATTATAGATTACACACAGATAATGTGTAAATAGGGTGAACTTGAGACCAACCTGGAAGAGGATTCATTAAAGTTATCTCTCTTTCCAAGCCTCAACACACATATAGTCTAAGCACCACCCGCTCTCTCTCCTTTCTCTTGTCAAAAATAGAGATGATAGTAAAAGCTTGTAATATTAAGTATGGATGAAGGGTCGTGAACAGCGCGTTAATAAATGCGTAAAATTTATTAAAAGTTCTTGAAAGAAGAAAACATATGAAAATAAGTATATCAGCACAACAACATAATAAAGTCATCAATATTCACAACAGTTAACAAATCCAATTAAACACCAATGGACAAAACAGTTCACCAACACAAAACCCGCAGTAGAACACCTAAGAAAATAAATAAACAAAGTTTTTAATCCTTCCGTTTTTGGGGAACCACGATCAATACTCCAGTTAGTGTCTTTATGAATATATATCCTCTTATAGTTGATGAATTTTCACTATAAATACACTGTAAGCACCATCCATGTACTTGTGGTTACGCCCTAACCACGAGATAGGTTGTAAATACTCTGTCTATATCTGGCTGACCGCTAATACGTGCGGAGTTTTGAATGACCAGAAACACACACAAGACGAGGTCAAGTTAGGACAAACGGTCCACGGCGCTATTATCCAGCGCGTGAGAAATTTAGGCCTGCGTACTTGGTATTAAATCCGGTTTTGGCTGGCTTGACTTTAATTGTGACTGAGTGCTCCGTTTAAGCACACAGTCCGGTGTTTTAAATTCTGCTGAAGACGCTGCGCTGATAGATATGCTGGAAGCCACAATGCTCTGACTGGTGATCAAGAGCCGAGTACGAAACCACTACTGCCAAATTCAATTTCAGATTTTGCTTTGGCTCTTTAAACACTGCGTGAGATAATTTCCCATTAGAGGGATGAGCGTTGACAAAGGGTTGTATTTCAGGTAGGGGTGGCAACTCGTGATGCTAATTGCTTTAAGTAAACCCGCGGGATCGAAGAGAATGTGACGTTCGTCGCCTGACTGGAATCCTGCGATAGCAGTGAGGTATCCTGAAACTGAGACCCAAAAAAAAACGACTTTTACATCAAGCAAACAATACAATTACGATAAAGTTATAATAAACAGTTAAGCTCCCCTATGGAATTTATAATTATGGTTGTCATTGCTATGATAGTCTCGGGCTGTCTTTTATCCAAGTGAGTCGCCTTCCTGTTACTTCCACTCTATCAATTATCAGCATGTGCCTGCATTGGCTAATATGTTTTGTACACACATGTACCTGTCAGCAAATGTTCTGACAGCCAAATCTACTCCGTCTTCTTCCAACTCAACATACGGGAAACCTAACCCTGCAGTTCCAGCTGAGTGGATATGCTATTCATCTTACAACATTAAGTGAATTTACATAAAAATACAGCATTTGACATTACATAATAAATGGTAGACGCCCCTTGGGGTCGATGTACAAATAGGGAAAAAAGTAATAACCTCCCAAAATTGAATACATGGAAAACGCAATATTATTGCTATATTTTACAGTTGTGACTTAAACATAAGATATAATTTTATCTCCAGCTGGTGGCTGCTTTCTGGATTGCTGTGAAAGTTCTAAACTGGTGTCTAACCACCCAAGTAGCCATTTAAGAATTCTACACAACCACTAGAAGTTTCTCTCAGAAAGTAATAAGGGACTGCCTCTTTTAATTCATGTTGTAACGCACGCACATCACTATCCAGTTTAAAGTGAATAACTTACACCACTGATATTTCCTTAAAGTAATGACGCTTTCAGCTTACTCTTAACCCATTGTACGCACTGAACGGACTATTCGCCTAGTAAGTATCTGTTATCGTAAGTTTACCATTAACCCATTGTAAACAATAACACTGACACCTGACTGCTTAATCGCCCATTAACTAAGGCGGTAGACGGCGCTACATTATCACTGAATTAATTACCGGGAAAAATCACCTAAAATAATTCAAGGCACACTCCTATCAGTTATAAAGCTAACATGAATATATATATATTATAAAAGATATCTACTTACCCCGAGATGACGAGCATAGGCAACACAATAGAGTTCTGTTGTGCTAACATCTGCCTTAGTCTCATTTCGTCATCTTCGGGCAGGAAAAATTTACGAGTGTGCTTGACTGAGTAAAATTTATCAGATTTATAGTCTACCAGAGACGCTAATTCGGCCATCTGGCATCGCATGTTCCCAACGATATTCGACGTATAACGTAATCAATAGTAAGAAAAATGTGATTCTAGAGTTTACATTAAAGACAACCACCGCGAGAAAGTTTCATAGACAATACATAATATTATTCTGTGAGCGATCAGGGGCCACAACAAAATCTCTCAGAACGACCGTGAGTTTTGTTTCCCCTTTGCTTCCGCTACCGACTGTAGGCTAGCGGTTCGCTTCAAAGGACTATTTCTCGCTCGTGATCAAACAATGTTACCAGCAAGAGACGTTTCCCTAGTCAGACCCCGCAAGGTGCAGCTTAGGTAATATTGTCTGACCGCGTCTGACGAAGTGGGGAATTTATATTGAAGGCCAGAACGAATTAAAACCGCGGGGTGGAGTCTGAGAGGGAATAATGGACTGCGTAGGAAAAATCTGGAAGAAAAAAAACTGCAAGTGCAAAAAAATCGAGGAAACCAGAACATTAAAAGATAAGAAAAATGGGACGTGTTGGTAAAATAAAATTATCATTCAATTCTGTGACACTCACAAGAATTACACAAGTTAATAAAACACTATATTAATAAATAATTACAATTTAGACCTTTAATAAAAATGTTCCCTGAAATTCGCAGGCCCGACCTCTTACCTATCCATATGTTGTGCTCTAGCAGGCTTTCCCAGAAAAATGTGGCAAAAAAGGAGGGGGGAAAAAGATTACAATAAATAAGACCAGTTAAGAAAAATATCTTTCACTCACAGACAAGCGATTTATCTTATGATGTTTGTGGGATGGGGACAAAAATAGTATTAGAAGATAATCAGGACATCTGGTACGAATTAGGAAGGCGTGACATATTAACTGAAGACCTATTCTATACAGGGAGAAGTGGGGTAAGTCGGTACCAGTAATAGTCATAAGGAAAACAGAAAAGACAAACGGTTTTAAAAACTGCCAATATCTTCACGCATTGACACCAGTATTTTATATAGCATTCTCATCTGAGAAGACAGGCTATAAGCCCTGGTGTTACATACAACGGTGATCTGATGGGGTCCACAACAATTGACAGGATGTCTGGGGGCCGAGAGCTATCCTTGTGCTGGATTAATATAAATGGACCGCTGCATAATAGAAAACGCCTTGTTAGGAAAGTCACAGTCAAGCTAGTGAGCAATACAACAACGTCGACAATAACTCAAACTGAAGCGTAAAAACATCATCGCGAGGAATCATATACAATCAAGAAATATATCACAAAAAATATTAAGCATTCTGATAAAACCGAGAGCTTCATGCATACGGTAAATGGTTGAAGAAGGCGTGCTACGAGGAAACGTAGCAAACACTTAAAAAATCAATCACGCGTTTCACATATGTCACGGAATTGCATCCCCTGCTTTGCAGTAATGGTACAACAGTAGCCAAAACTCAAGAGTATTTAATCTGGGTCTTCAAAGGTGTCTACCTTTGCACAAGATTACTCTTGACAGAGTTGTAGATAGAAGGATAATGATTCTTCTATCTCAAGGGAGTATACATTATGTATTTCAGAAGTCAAGAACAATGCTGCGTTGGGCAAGTCAATTGTTAACTTATATCTGATCCGCCGCTTTTATGAAGAATTAAGCAATTATTAATTTCAGCTCGTTCAAGCCCCCACCCAGATTTACTCAGTGAAATTCTTATTTTTATGGTATAGCTCTGTTTAGAGTGTATTTAGTAAATTTACGGAGACAAACATGCAGTACCTTCAACATGAGTAAATCGACGTTAAATTTGTATATTTCCAAATAAAAAATTTAATAATAAACTAAATTTTAACAGTTTAAAAATATTTGAATAATCTTCTACAGAAAATATTCAACATCGTGTGAAGGTATGGTGTCTTATGTAAGAAGTCACTTGGCGGCTTTTTTTTTTTTTTTAAGCTGCAAATGGTAGTTCTGATCCCGCTGGGCTTTTGGGTTCGGTGCAGATAGGTCACTGGAGTTCTCGCGTCTCTGGTCAAGATTAAAAGCGCAGCACGTTCCAAGTAAGATCAGAGAGTAACTGCAAAGCTGGTCACTCGTCTCTAAGACCCTCTGATGATGGTGTCTAGTTCGACGTTAGGCCACTTCTACTCTCACTTTTTTCCAGAGATTAGTACTCTCAACATGTACCACCTACTAGTATAGTAAAAGAATAGAAACAAATACTCTCTCAGTATTGAGTTTCCCGACACATACTTATGTGTCCCCATCTTCCTATTCCACCACCCCATCTACCTCAGATTTTACCCTCGATGAGAATTAAGCTTAATCCCTCGAGAGAAACTGTCTTTACATTTAAATTGAATATCGTTATATTTACTTTACACTTGAATGAAAAGGTTAATAGTATAGATAGAATATGTTTAAATTTACATCTACACTGATTGAAAGATGTTCACAATATAGATTGGATATGTTTCCAGTTAAATCTAAAGTGGTTGAAAAATGTTCACAATATAGATTGAATATGTTTTAAATTACATCTGCACTGGTTGAAAAGCTTGAAAACTGTCATTAGTTTTAAAGTGAATATGTTTACATAGCCATTTACACTGGTTTGAAAATGTAAGTATTATAATTAGAATGTACATAATTTTTTTCATCATTCCCTCCCTGCTCCATATGGAACTTGGGACTACCAATGCTTTTAGTTCTCTTTAAGAAACCAGCAATAAAGCCGTCACCAGCCCTTGCAGTGGTGGTTCATGAAATCATCATTCTATATGCTGAGGTTGCCAGCCTCAAGTGACTTGGACATCCACTAGCAATTTTCACATATTAATTTTCAATTGGATATATATACATATTAGTTCACATGTTAGTAATGAAAAATATAGAATGTAAAATGTACAACTTACCCCGATCTTGACTCAGAGGAATAAAGTTAAGGCACTAGCAGATGATTTTTTACACGTTTCTGGGGTGTTGTTATGTTAACAAAGAATTCCCACTATGACTTCGTGTTTTCAGTTTCGGCAGATCGCAGTTTTCCTTATTATAATGATAGAGCTTTCCTGTGCTGTTTAAGTCCTTCAAATGAACTCCAACAAAAGTCCGGTCTGATAAATGGAAGTTGATTCTCACAGTCTTTACTCTGGCAAGGTCTGGTTGTCGTCTTGGCAAGCGATTCTCAAAGTGAACTAGACTTGCAAAAAATGTCAGATTATATTGCAAGTTTTCTGCCCCACGCTTTTCAGGGCTGTTGAGACAAACGCCCAATCGACGCAATTGTTATTCGCGCCTAAAAGTATCAGCCAATCTTATTTGAACGTTTAAATTTGTGGCCACTTAAAGATGAAATATTTTGCATGACTCATTTAGTGCAAAATTTCAAACGTTACTTTTCTCAAATTGGCTTGTAAACATCCGATTATTACTTGGTCAAGTTACATCTCTCACACTTCAACATGTCCTCCCAGATTGGCGGATTATCTGACTTGCCTATCCCAAGTAATTCAACCGTCGTTATCAGACTATGACTCCGCGTCATTCGGTTGACTGTCTAGACATATCGTGGTTTATCCGCACCTCCAATATGCAAGTCTATTATTCTGTAGAATTGTAAAGGATTATTCCCATCTTGTGCAAAGACCGTCATTAGCGTTTCACCTGGGATCAAATGTGGAACCGTGACGTTTTTATGATCCAATTAGTCCCTCAATGATGGACCGGGGAATTGAAGTGAATTGAAGTGTGAAAGTTATTTAAGCATTGACCTTCGGATGAGTTTTCTGTGATGACAATTAAGGGCAAGGGAGAAAGAAATAACAAAATATCACTCGCACAGGAATGGACATGAGAGCGCACAAACCGTTTTGTGACAGCATCTCATAATATTAGAGCAGGGATTATATCCAGTGAAGGCTGCGGACTCGTTTGATTGTCCGCTGAAGGCTACAGACCCGTTTGATTGTCCGCTGAAGGCTACGGACCCGTTTGATTGTCCGCTGAAGGCTACGGACCCGTTTGATTGTCCGCTGAAGGCTACGGACCCGTTTGAGTGTCCGCTGAAGGCTACGGACCCGTTTGATTGTCCGCTGAAGGCTACGGACTCGTTAGATTGTCCGCTGAAGGCTACGGACCCGTTCGATTGTCCGCTGAAGGCTACGGACCCGTTCGATTGTCCGCTGAAGGCTACTGAACCCTTTGATTGTCCGCTGAAGGCTACTGAACCCTTTGATTGTCCGCTGAAGGCTACTGAACCCTTTGATTGTTCGCTGAAGGCTACTGAACCCTTTGATTGTCCGCTGCCGGCTACGGACCCCTTATTAGAAACAATCGTACATAGGCGTATAGTTAAAATTGCGCATACAAATAAGTATTCTCCAATAAAAAAAATTTTGTGAAAATGAAAGTCAAGTTTTTGAATTATGTTTTTGGAAATCCATAGAATCCATTCATGGACCCCTAGGGGTCCGTGGACAACATGTTAAGAAACCTTGACTTAAGAAATCTGTTGATCTGTTACAAGGCTGTCCATATTCTGGATCTCCAGGGAAAGAGAGGCAGAAGTAGACCAAAAACACATGGAGAAGAGAACTGGAGGCAGAAGTAGACCAAATACACATGGAGAAGAGAACTGGAGGCAGAAGTAGACCAAAAACACACGGAGAAGAGAGCTGGAGGCAGAAGTAGACCAAATACACATGGAGAAGAGAACTGGAGGCAGAAGTAGACCAAAAACACACGGAGAAGAGAACTGGAGGCAGAAGTAGACCAAATACACATGGAGAAGAGAACTGGAGGCAGAAGTAGACCAAAAACACCCGGAGAAGAGAGCTGGAGGCAGAAGTAGACCAAAAACACACGGAGAAGAGAACTGGAGGCAGAAGTAGACCAAATACACATGGAGAAGAGAACTGGAGGCAGAAGTAGACCAAAAACACACGGAGAAGAGAGCTGGAGGCAGAAGTAGACCAAAAACACACGGAGAAGAGAGCTGGAGGCAGAAGTAGACCAAAAACACATGGAGAAGAGAGCTGGAGGCAGAAGTAGACCAAAAACACACGGAGAAGAGAGCTGGAGGCAGAAGTAAAATGATGAGGAAGACATGGAAAGAACTTGAGCTGATGGCACGTGACAGGAGCACTTTTAATGTTTTTGTTGATGGTCCATGCTCCTTGGGGAGCTAAGGGGTATTGCTTGATTGATTGAAAGCTGCTGATGTTCTTTTTCTTTAAGAACCATGACTAGTGGCGTAGGCAATCATGTCTTTCCACAACTTTCTCTCTTTAGTACTATTTATCAATTCTGTTGTTGACCTCTTTCTATGCTCTTTTTCTTTCGGTTTTTCCTGTTGTAACGATATATACCAGCTTTCTTCTTCTCTGCCCAAAAGAAAGTAGATTGTTTCTTTCTAACATGAGGAATATGCTTCCTTTGCGCATTGGCTGTCTTAAGACATTCTGTTGACTCCTTTTAGCTTGCTATGACATTCTTTAACATTCTGCTCTAAAACCACATTTCAGGGGCTCGAGTGCTTTTCCTAAATGTTTAATTGTCCATGAAACATTTTCGTACGATAGAATTGGTTCTATATATCACTGAAGAACTCTCTTTCTTATTTCGATTGACAAAGTATTATTGCATAAAACACTTTTCACTTTATAAAATACTGTTTTTTCCTGGGCTATTTTGCTTTTCACATCTGAGATGCATCTATGTAACAAAACGTCATATTTGTTCATCCATTTTGTCTGCCCATCTTTTTGCTATCTTCCTCTTTGTCAGTATTTACCGATATTATCTTTTTTTTCGTTGGGTGTACACTCCTCGTAGATAACATCATATGCCAGGGCTTAATCACTTATGACATGATTATCTGTTAATTGTGAAAAGTCAGCGCTCAGCGAGGTGATTACTTTAGATTAGGAGATTAAAAATCACCCGATCGCTTTATTTTAAAACATAGAGGGGTTAGTCGGTTACAACAAAACTTGTTTGTTTAATCTATCCGGGGTGACCACAGAGAGATTGCTGACCATTGCTTCTGATAATAACGACCGGAATATGTGACGCAAGCAATTTCGGCGACACATGCTGATAACGAAGCTCTCTCACCTGTTCAAACCTTCGTTTTCCTGGTCTCTTATCTTAACAAACAAGACAGGGGACCGGTGTGTATTGTTAGTAAGAGTTAATTTTTCTGACAGAGCCTTTGAATTACCTAAGTTGTTTCCGTCCAGGTGGAAAGAGGAGACAAACAAATATTGTGGAATTAAGGCAGGGCTGCCCACGTAATGATTTCCTTTAATACAAGTAACCAGTAAAACTGTCGATCTATTTTCAATAACAAACCTTCCCAAATGATAGAAAATGCGTGGGTCAATTTTACAAATTAAGACACCTTAACTGCGGTGATTGATTTAAAAATATAAATGAACCCGAAATTAAAAAAACGTGATACAAATTAAGACACCTTAACAGCGGTGATTGGTTAAAAAAATAAATAAACTCGAAATTAAAAAACATTTCAGCGATAAAGACTCACATGTGAAATACTCGGGATTTTTGTTCCATTTTCATCACGCAGACGTCAGGATAGGAGATAGAAAAGATTCGAGGATAGGAATTGATTAATTCCAGAAAAAGCTTGTCAAATTAAAAGTATTAATTTTCTGAAAGTATATTTATAATCACGATTCATAAGAACCTTCCCTAAGTATTAAAGCTAGTATTTTGTAGCTTAATCGTTATCATTAAACTTTGGACGACTGCACCTAATCAGCTGGAGTACCCACTATCTGCCATCCTGTGCAAAATAGTCTGAAATACCCATTCTTAGACGAAAGGGTGAGTCTTAGATATATTGTTCATTTTATACGTATATGTGAATATGGTATGAATATGCTTATTTATGTAAAGTTGTGTATGAGGCCGGAAATCTCATTATGTAAAATAATTTGCTACATCACCACCACTGTAACAGTTGGTGGCTGCTTCGTGCGTGTTTCCTCGCAAGGAACGAATAGCAGACGTAGCCCAGGGCTTCATGTAGGATAAATAGAGTATCATAATGATGACGTCATAGTGTGTGTATTTATATGTCAACACTACTAGTTAGATTACTAGGCTGTTGTATTTTGAACTACGATTCATGTGCACTCTTTCACTCTCCAAACTCTGATGGTATTGTCTCCTCTGCTCCACATTAGTGGTCAACAAATTGCCAAACTTATAGTATAATGATGAGGGTTCCTGTTATGGTTAATCCGAATCAACCTCACTGCACTCCGGGCAAACCCATAGGTGCTCAGTCTCCCTCAGCAAATGTCGAAGAGTGTGAATGTTAATTGTACCTGTAGCACGCTGGTTGTATATGCGACGGATGCATCATCTCTCACGCCCATTTCTGCTTGTCCCACGTTTAATGCCAAATTCCAAAAGTCTCAACCTTGTTGATTCATCAATTGCAGTGTCATTATCTAGCAGGCGATCATTAACTGTCCTTAGTATCTCTCCCTTATCCATATCCAGTGTCCTCTATGGGTTCTCTTGAGACCAGTCTGTCAGCTCTCTTATTGCCACGTACCCCTGCATGACCAGGATAGTAGATCCATACCAGTGTCCTCTTGTAACATGCTGTAGTCAGCAGTGTCTTATTTTAACTCACGCTGCCTGTTTATTCTATACTTCCTTGTATACCTTCATCTTTAAAAGCATTGCTGGATGGGTTAGACCAGCATCTCTCAACCCGTTTATACAGGAGGATCCCTTGAAATAATTTTAAGGTCTCACGGAACCCCTGCATAAATATTTAAACAAAGAAAGCGGGGAAACCCGAGGCCTGTAAACAGTAAATAAATAAATATTATAAACATAATTCTCACGCTCATGAGAAATAAAGAAGCAGAAAACTAGACAGTATATATCTACAGCTCACGGTACGTAAGCTTGATCATCATCATCATCATCATCAGTTGCCATCTCCACAACGAAGGTTGGCTGTAATGGATCTCCAACGTCTTCTGTCTCTTGTCTTGGTGGTGCACTCTGATAGACTCTTTCCTGTCCATCTTTTGATGTTATCTTCCCACTTATAGCGCTGTCTTCCCCTTGCACGTTTGCCTTCAACTCTCCCTTCTGTTATGGTCTTCTGCAAGGTGTTATGCCTTTTTATGTGGCCAAAGTATTTTAGCTGCCGAACTTTGACCTCCCTCATTAGTTCTCTTTTCATACCTAGATTTTCTAGGACCTCCTTATTTGTTTTCATCTCTTTCCATGAGATACGCCCCATTCTTCTATATATCCACATTTCAAGAGCCTCAATTCTTTCTTCCAAATGCTTATTCATCGTCCATGTTTCTGCACCATACAGAAATGCAGAATATATATAACACTTTATGATTCTCAGTTTTAATTTGTGAGATAACTGTTTGGATGTCAGTATATGTTTCATGTTGTTGAATGTAGCTTTGGCCATTCCTATTCTTTTCTTGATTTCTGTTTCACATCTGCCATCTTCTGTTATTATATGACCAAGATATACGTAGCTCTTGACTTGTTCCAGGATTTTCCCATTTACGCTTATCTTTAATGTGGGTTTATCGTCTGTTTTGCTAATTATCATAGTTTTTGTTTTCTCAATATTAATGTCGAGTCCATATTCATGACTTATACTGTTCACTTGCTTCACTAGTTCTTGTAACTCCTGTTCGCTTTCAGCTAACAACACGGTATCATCTGCATATCTAAGGTTGTTTATCGACCTTCCACTGATGTTCAGTCCTGGTATTTCCTGTATCTGTTTGAAAATTTTTTTCGGTGTATAAATTAAATAGGCAGGGGGACAGCACACAACCTTGTCTGACACCTCTTTTTATGTCTATGTATGGTGAATAATTCCTTCCCGATCTTACTGTGGCAGTTTGCTCCCAATAAAGGTTACTGAGTATTCTTATATCCTTTCCATCAATACCTATGTCTTCGAAGCATTCAATTATTTTCTCATGATGGACTCTGTCAAAAGCCTTCTTATAGTCAATGAAGCACATATACATACTTTTTTGGACCTCTGTATATTTTTCTGCTAATATTCTTAGGCAAAATATTGCCTCTCTTGTTCCACTGTTCCGTCTAAAACCAAACTGTTCTTCTTGGATTTCGCTGTCTACTTTACTTTTTTATTCTTTCCTGTATGATTTTGAGCAGTATCTTAATTGCATGACTCATCAGGCTGATTGTTCTGAAGTCTGAACATTCTGTTGCATTTGGTTTTTTGGGTAATGTTATGAAAACTGATGTCTTCATGTCGTGTGGTATATATCCTGTATTGTATATATCGTTGCATATTTCTGTGATTGTATCTATACCAAAGCTCTCCAGCGCTTCTATCATTTCAATTTTTATGTTATCCATGCCTGCTGATTTTCCTTTTTGTATCATATGAATGGCATTCTCTACTTCTGATCTGAGAATGTTTGGGCCTTCATTAGAATCTGGTGATGGTTTTTTACCTCTGTTGTCCTCGAATAGTTCTTTGATCAGTAGGGTGTAAATATAACAATCAAATAATAATTGTCAATGCTCTTTTGATTAGAGACTGATTTTTTCTGTGGATCTGTTTAGTTTGGCTAACATATTTGCCTACTCTTTTTTGTGTGGTTTCCCCTTCCCACAAAGGATATCAAATCTAATGCAAATCAGAAGTGTAGGTAAAAGAAACGTCAGTTTTTCCTTTTAAAAAATTCCTACTTGATATTGTGTAATCCTTTTTCTTCTTTGATCCTTAGCCGCCGACCGTCAAAGCAGTCAGTGGCCATCACGCTTGGTGGCGTCTTGTAGGGCAACAACAAATTGATTCCACATTGCTCGGTCGGTGGCCATCCTTCGTACAGTGCCCCAACTCTGGTTCATTCTTTGCATCTCAGCCTCCACAGATCTCCGCCAAGTTGTTTTTGGTCGGCCTCTCATCATTCCCTCGAAGTGAGAAATGCACGACAGGGCCCTGATGAAAGAATCGAGTGAAAGTAGACTGAGGGATGTTCTTTGTTGATTCACTCACAATTGTAACATTTCTTTATGCAAGGTATTGCTAACTATATATCTATATATTTCGTTTTCCTTCAGGGGTCCATAGCATAGCTGTTCTTGTGATGGCATCGGGGTCTCTTCTGAGGACATGGCCAACCCAGCTCCAGCGTCTGCCAGCTATGATGGTGTGCATGTCCTCTTGCTTGCTCCGAGTAAGCAGATCTTGGTTGGTGATGGTATTCGGCCAAAAGATTCGGATAATTTTTCTTAGGCATGTTGTGTGACAAGAGGACAATTTCGACATTTCCTTCTCTGTAACTCTCCAGTATTCCGCACCATAGAGAAGCACAGAAAGAACACAGCTCTGATATAATCTTAATTTTGTGCTTGTGCTGTACTGAGAGGACTTCCAGATGTTGTTTCGACTAAAAAAAGCTGTTCTTGCTTTGTTCATTCTGTTGTTGATGTCGTTGCTTGCTCCACCGTCTGGTGTTACTATGCATCCTAGGTATGTGAAGGTGTCTGTCTTTTCCAGTTGCTGATTTCTTACTGATATGGGCTCAGGGTTGCTCACATTGAGCGTCATGACCTCTGTCTTCTTTAGATTGATGTTCAAGCCCACCTGCTGGCTATACTTATTAAGTCTATCCGTTTTTTTCCTGAATGTGTTGATGTGAATATGCTAGTAGTGCAATGTCATTTGCATATTCCAGATCTTCCAATGTAGAAAATGTAGTCCATCTTATTCCTCTTGGACTGCCCTCTGTTGTCTGGCGCATCACCCAGTCTATGACTGTTAAAAATAGAGTGGTTGATAAGGAGCATCCATGTCGTACTCCTGTCTTCACCTCAAAGGTTAGGTTGTTCTGCCCAACGCTACACATAAAGTTGGCATAGAGGCTTTTTATGATTGACATTATGATCTACACATCTTCTGTTCTTTCTAAATCCTGCTTGTTCTTTCCTCAGTTTGTGGTCTACTGCTTTTGAAATTTTCTGTATAATTATCCTGCCTAGTATTTTGCTGGGAACTGAGAGAAGAGTGATTCCTCTCCAATTATTGCAGTCTGCAAGATCTCCCTTCTTGGGCAATGTTACAATTATTCCTTTGTTCCACTCCGTTGATGTTCCAGACTTGTGCAAATAGTGGTTCTAATAGTTCTGCTGCTAGCTCAGGGTCTGTCTTAAATAGCTCTGCATTTAAGTTATCATGGCCAGGAGCTTTTCCGTTCTTTAACCCTTTGATTGCTGTGATGATTTCTTCTTTTCGTGGAATGTCTGTATTACATCTAGATCATTTTCAGCCCCAGGAACATTCAATTGTGTCGCTGGTGGTTCCTTGTTCAGAGTTTCTCTGAAATGCTCTGCCCATTTTGTTTCTTGTCCCTCTGCTGTCGTGATGAGATTTACTTGCTTATCTCTTACTAATGTAATATTGTTTGCACCTCGTTTTTAGCTGATGATTTTAGTTATTTTGTATAATGTGCTTTGTTCATTTCTCAGTGCTGCCTCTTCTGCCTGTCTTGCAAGATCGTCTAGGAAATTCCTTTTGGCTCGGGTTTCTCGTTTAACTTCCTTGTCCAGCTGACTGTACTGTTCGCTATATGGTTGTTTTAACCTGGGGGACTTCGCTTCTGTTTTCTTTCTTTTCATTTCCTTTCTCATCGTTATGGTGTTTAATGTTTCTGGTGTTATCCAGTCTTGCTTCTTCCTTTCCTGGAATCCCAAGCATGATTTGCTGCTTTCCTTATATATTGTTGAAATGGTGTTGAATTTCTGGTCTATATCATCGGTCAATGTCTTTTCCTGACTTTTGGCAAATTGATATCGCTTCTTTATTTCAGCTGCAACAGCTTTTTCTGGTAAGGGGGTCCTTCAATTTGCTGATGTCAAATCTTTTCTGTGTAGTTACAGTTAGTACAGCCGTTCTTAGTTTCACTTTCAGTTTTGCTACTACTAAATGGTTATCACTTCCCACATCTGCACCTTTTCTTACCTTCACATCTTGTAATGCATGTCTGCATCTACCGTTAATCATAATGTGGTCTATCTGGTTTCTGTCCCGACCATTTGGTGATTCCCATGTTAATTTGTGAATTTCTTTGTGTGGGAAAAGTGTTCCTCCGATGACCAAGTTGTTAATACTACAGAAACATATTAATTTATTCCCATTTTCGTTTGCTGTTCCGCTGCCGCATTTCCCCATTACTTTTTCATTATATGTATTGTGTGTTCAAACTTTCGCATTGAGGTCTCCCATTACTACAATAAGATCATATCTAGGTGTGTCTTCCATTTCTTTCTGCAGTTGTTGATAGAATTCATCCTTGACCTCATCATCGCTGTCATTCGTCGGTGCGTAGCATTGTATTATTGTAGTGTTGGTGAATCTCCCTCTCAGTCTTATTCTTATTAGTCTGTTGTTGATGGGTTTCCATTCCAGTAATGTCCTTTTTATTCCATTCTATAGAATAATGGCTACACCTTCATTGTGCTGTCCATCCTCTCTTCCAGAGTAAAGTACTGTTTCTCCTGTTGCTGTTTTAACTTTTCCTGCCCCTGTCCATCTGCTCTCGCTTATCCCTAGAATGTGTAATCTATAGTTTCTCATTTCTGCTGTGACCTGTTTTAGTTTACCCGTCTCGTTCATTGTCCTGACATTCCAAAATCCTATTCTTGTTTCACGTTTTGCGGTCAGGACGTCCGTTCTCATGTCAGTGTCTTCCTTTCGGCTTTAACCACTGACAGTCATATGAGCCGCAGACTCCGGATGTCCGTCCCACAGCAAAGTTTGTTCATTTGTTGTCGTTTCCGTAACTTCATTTCTTTTTACATAGACAGGGGTGTCAGCCCTATGCTAAAACCCCCAACCTGGAGGACCAGGGTATCTGCTTTAGTCTGACCCCTGCCCGCGCAAACCTGTCCAGCTTGGTAGATACTTCCAAGAGTAGAACTCCAGCTGGCATAGCTCTGGGGGTAATCAGGGTATGCAAGCCGCCATACCTCGACAAGGTATTGACACCGGTGATGGCAGTTGTGTAATCCAAGTAGGCCTAAATGTCTTATCATTAATTTATACTCTACAAAATACTAATGATTTACAGGATGGGCAAGAGTGAACACGGTTCTATTGCTCACTACCATACGGGGCTGCTCATTCCCTGCCCACCACTGCGAGCGCAAACATCGCCAGCGCATAAAGTTTTTTTTTTTTAAAAACGACGTTTATTTTTATTCAGTCACGGTCTCTCGCAGAAACACTGGCGACCTTTTGCAGAACCCTAGGTCCCGCGGAAACCCGGTCGAGAAACCCTGCATTAGAATAGTGCCCTCTGCTAGTTATTCTCAGGACAAGTATTTATGAGGTGAGTTTTGGACAAAATAGCGAAATAACGTATGAAAAATATTCAATTGTGTTTTGAATGCTCTCTTATGCGAAAAGTAAAGTAGTCATGCAGATATGCTCGTCATAAAAGGACGTTACTTTGAAACCACGGTTCTGGCATCGTGTCAGTCCCAACTGTGACTTTCTCTAAAATTAAAAAAAAAGTGGACCGATTCGAATCTTCTTTACTTCTTCGAGATCATGTTAGCAGTGAATCGATAAAAAGCTGAACCTCATGGTGAGTGTGACCTTTTACGGAAATCCACAGTCCGTTAGTTCCAATCTCAGGTATAAAGTCGTAAAATACAACTCTCCGTCCATTGCTTGTCTTTCTATTTCCCTTGAGGCAATTCCCATTTTTCCTTAAATGTCAGTCTGAAAGTTTAACCCCTAACTAGAACTGATTTCTCCATTATCAGAGGGCTTTCTTCTACAGAGACTCAAGACACATAAAGCTGAGACTTTCACGGAGGGTTTGGGTTCATCCCCACTTTCATTCTGTTTTCATTATTTCCTGGCTTGACCTTTTCCCAAAGTTCTAAGTGGCTAATTTTGCCCCAAATGTTCAGGTCTGATAGTATCATACATCTGATGTCCGTAGTTTTAATGCTAATAGTTCATCTCATGATTGCGACGCTTCAGGCAGTATTTTCTCTCAAACGCTTTGACATTTATCAATGTTAAAAACCAAAACTGCAATCAGATTAATCATTAACACCCTTCAGCTAAGGAAGGAGCATATCAATTCAACAAGCATGCCGCCATGTCTTCCTTTCCTTTGCGATCAACTAAATGTCTTTCCGTGCCTTCTCCCCCCCCCCCCTTTCCTCTCTATCTCCAGCTCTCTTCTCCATGTGTTCTTTGGTCTCTATCTTCCTCTCTTAATCACGCATGAAAAAATGTTTCAAATTAATTGTTCACGGCTGGCTCTCATGAATGAGTTTCAGAATAAAGAATTAAAGTTTAGTCAAAGGGCAGAATGTGAAACGGGCCTGCCTACCCAATTCTCAAACCTTTTAAAATACAGGTTGTTCGTATTTTTCGTTACCCTTGATATACCAGATCAAGGACTGCCTTGTAATGCAACCATACTAGCTGTTATAACCTTCTCCAGTTATTTGTTTACTGCGTGCTTGTCTCTTCATTTTACATTTAAAATTTAAAACATTCGCGTACATGGTTGGTATCGAGCCACAATCTTTCGGTTAAATGTCAAACTGGATCATATGACTTATCTGTCTCACAGAGGAACATTTGAAAGAATATAACCGTGTTAAATACAACAAATAAAACACCCAGCATTGTAATTCTAAATCAGAATACCTGTAGTCCATTGGCTATTTGGGGGTCCGTGATTGCATATTTAAGAGGTCCATGTATATAACCTAAAATGTAAAGGGTAAAATGTTTCATTATGCGCTTATGTACATTTTTTTCTGAGAAGGCGTCCGTAGCCTTTGTTAAACAATCAAATGGGTCCGAAGCTATCACCAGACAATCAAAGACACGTAAAAAAACATCCGTAGCCTTCACCGGACAATCAGTGGGGTCAGTGGCACAAAAAAGGCTAAGAAACCTGTACTAAAGGTAATTTTACTCTGAGTAGATGAGTATCTACAATTGTTGGTATATATATTTTTACTCTCTTGCGACGATCGTCGAATAATTGGGTGGGGGAGGGGAAGAGAGAGAGAAAGAAAGAGAGAAAAAGAAAGAGAGAGACACACTCACACACGCACACGCACAGATAGAAAGAGAAACCTTTAAAATGTGTTGTTTTGGTCCAAATTGTCAGATACTTTTAAATTCGTGAACAATTTTGCAATTATCAGAGAAGGCTTTTTAAGCAGATGTACACAATCATCAGCTGCCATCTCCACATCGAAGGTCGGCTGTGTTGAGGGTCGTTCCATGGTGGGAAATTCTCGTGACAGGTTTATTCTATATAAGTCACTTCCCATATAAAGCATATCGTGTTCCGTTTATTATCGATTATGTTTACATTCACGACTTCATAATCTCTTTCAGGATGGATACTTATAGTAAACATTGCCTCTGACAAGCCTGCCCGGAAAAGATTATGACATTTACCCGGTCTAGCCAACACTGTCAAGCAACATCATGGCCCGAAAGAAAATATTATCAGTGACAAGATAATCGACTGTGGCCATCTCAGAGTTGTTTAGTTATTATTCGGGTGCTCCCATGCACTGTCTGGTCGGAAATGTGTTACACATTAGTAAACCACATTTCTCTCTACAGATCCAAGGTGTCAATATGGGTTAAAACGAAAATCATTGATTACCCTAATCAGCAAAGATGGTCGCCGAAGTCCGGACATGACCAGATTGAAGGAAGGGAGTTTAACAATGAATCAAAAATACGAAATACTGTCAGAGGTGGGGAAAAAAAGTGAAGAGCACAGAATAAATTGCAGGATGTGTCGTAATTTAAACGTGAATTGCTGGCACTTTCAGCCGAGTGGTATGCCCTGTCTTATTTTCTGATTTAGTCTCCTCTCATTTTCTGTATAATAGCTCCTACAAACTCTGTTTCTGCCGGTAGGCATCGCAATCTTACGTTGGACAGGCTAAATTCCACCCCTTTGCGCGTGGACATCGGCACTTAGCTAAAGGTCTTCTATTTTCCTTTCTTGTTGGTGACGGCAAATTTCCCTGATTCTTTGATGCAGAGAAAAAACCGGACACTCACGGAAGTGACCTTAACCTTTAAACTGTCCGAAAGCGTAGTTCGCCTACCGCCTATGTGTCGCTATAGATTAAGTCTCTATCTTTTATTCAAGGGACGCAATGGACCCAGCTCACAAGCTTCTTACGTCTTGCTACACCGCGCTCAATGCACGTGCGACCTCACGCTAGAGCACCTGCAGACTTTATCTTACTATTTAAGCTAAGCGTCCCTACACTCCTTGCAAAAGAATGTTTGCTACCTTACAAAGTGGATCAGTGCCAAGTGCCAATCTCAGTTGTATTGAGTTTAGGAATATTCTTTCCGTTGGTAAGCACACATTTACTTAATTAATGTATTAGGGCTGTAACTTAATTTTATAGAATAGAGATCCCTCGTTACTTTGTTTCATCTTAAATCTATATACATTTTTCCTTAAGATAAAATTTTACGTGACAAGGAAACTCTGAATTTTATTAAGTGCGCCACAATTCAAAATTACTAAGGTGATAAGTTAAGAGTGTTTATCGTAAGACAGAAAGTGTGAGGCTGTGTATAATAGTGCTACCATTTTGTTCACTTGGTCCGTATAGAATATTACTGTAAAGAGTATTACTATTGTGTAAATAATGATATCAGCTCAGTGTTAGTTTTGTAACTTATCCAGTGTTATTACTCACTGAGTAATTTACCCACGGATCAACTTTTATTTTCTCGTGTTGTGGAGATAACTGTGGTGAATGGGGATAATATATATCTTTATAGGGGACTTAGTGTACTGACTGAGATCAGCTGTGAAGGTCTATGTATCTATTTAATATTGTGATTTATTACATAGCCTTCTTTGCTACCACATATGTCAACCTCAGTCAGACTTATTCTGGATTTGTATAATGACTGCGTGTTATGTCTAGGGTATGATAGTGACGTAATGAGAGTACACAATAATTAACAGCCAGCTAAACACCTATGGTAAGACCCACAACACTTATAACACCAAACCTCTCACAAACCTCAACAACTTTAAGAGGGACCTTAAGTAAGTCGAGTGTTAACTTTTCAAATTTATGTATTATGTATTTATAAAAAGATATCCTGATCCAATGTCAAAGGAATCAGGAATCCCAATCACTATAATTATATGAAATATTTACACATTATACAATGGGTATGTTAAAATTAACAACTGTGTCATGTAATCGCTGTGTGTGTTGTAGTCTTTGCGGAAATACTGGATGTTCAAGCTATGTGGTTGTTGCTCCTCATCACATTTCTAGTCTGTCTTTGATGGAAATAAGGTCTACACTTTCACTTTCCTATCAAGGAAACACTGTCGTGTCTCTCTGGCTTTATGTTCTTTGATTTTCAATTCTAAGAGGGGTCATAAGACTGAGCGTCACTGTTTACACCTCTTAACTTTGAGATGGCTGACAGGAACAGACTCCTATGCTCGTAAGGTCAGCATACTCTGGATTTCATCACTCTGGTCGTTCTCTTGTCCCAGGCATATATTCTCTGCCTCCGGATTGTACGATAATCTGACCAGGTGCTGCTCTAACAGTTTGAGGACCACTGTCCCTGAAACAATAAGGTGGTCATGCCCCTTCAGAACTAAGCTAGGTTATATTTCCATATTTTACGACAATACAGGACAGACAATGTTCAGCGCGGTAGGCCCACAAATATCTTCTCATGACACAGCTTTCACCAGTTTTCCTGTCCCTAATGTGTACAACGCCTCTGCACTTCCAGTATTATGTTCTTCCATACAATAATACAGGTATCACACTACCTTGCAATTCCATGTATAAGCCTAGGCATTTAACTTCCTCTGCTATAAGTTCTGTGCAGGTTGGAGCAATTTTCTAGGCTTTTCGCTACTGAACCACACACACAAAGACACAAATCATCAATGTACATTCAATTTTCATAAATATATATATTCAAAATCTGCAGCTTACCACAATTAAGAAATCTGAGAACAAATTACGTTGAATAGCAAGACCAATATGGCACACTCTCGATCTGCTGTCGTTCCAGGCTTTCAAAGAATAATTGCACTGGCTTTCAACGCATAAGTTTCTCCAATGAAGAAATATTTGAATGTGGCAGTGAACTGACGCTCTTTTTGCCAATATCGGGAGTTCTAACCAATAAGGCCCTATGTTTACAAAGTATTTGAAATTAAAAGCAGCTTTCCTATCGTGTCTCTATTAGCAACCCACTAGTACTTTTTCTCGACTAATCGTAGTTAGTCTTTCATAAAATGGTAACCAATCAAATCGATTCTAACAGTGTGGCCTCCATTCATTTTAAAAGTCTTATCTACCATGCCAAATGGAGCAACCATGACCAAGTGTTGTCAATACGACACCACTACTTTATTTTGGCTATAAGTTGTTTATTCTTTAACTAATGGTGCAACACTTACTATATTCGTTATCAGCAAATTCTACTGCATCTAACTATATAAGTTTAAATGGTCTACTCTGTCAGTGGAGAGACATGATTTCAACCTAAACTCATGTTAATATTTAACTTTTCCACTGTTTATTAAAAAAATCTGGCCGGTCATACGCATTCGTTCGTGTGTTCCAAGAAATGCATAGTTTATTTTTAGCCTAGACTGTCAGTTTGATTTCAAGCCATAGCGTAGCAAATTAATATGCAGAACGCGTTTCGACATTCATGTCTCAATGCAATGCAGTGTACGCCTTAGGAAAGCACAGTCCTATACCAGTCTTCTTCCTATGTAATTATCTATCCGTTTGGCTTTACATTTAATTATGATTTATTTATGTGGATTTAGAATGTTCCACGACAAAATCTTCCCACTTAAAACAGACATTATATGTCAGTCTATAATTCTATATACACATAGATAAATTACTATCTTGTCGTAAATTTATTTTGAGAGAAAAGAGTCGTAGAAATAGTGGTCCGGTTTAGAGTGGAAAATGATGATGGAAAGCTCAGTGATAGAAAATGTAGAGATTTAATAGTTACTTCACAGCGTGCTGGAGGAGAGTAAAGACAGACTTATTTACGACAAATCGTGTCTCTCAATCTTCTCTTTCACTCTCCTGGTCAAACAATTATTTGCCAGTTTTCCAGACTCGCATCTGCGCGCACACCGATTCGGTGTTTTCAAACACACACACGACGTTGATACAAACTATATTAAACGAATAGGGTAAATGTTGGGCTTTGGGTATATCCAACACACACAACTAAATGAGTTTAGGTGATTTTATTCACTTTAAACATCAATTACTAAAAATATCAGATATTACATAAATTATCATAAGTACACAAATGCAAATAACAAATTTGGGAGGGGGTGAAGAAGATTGGTATCGACTAAGCCCTTCCCGCTCATTAGACAAAGACAAACCCAGTCCAGAGATAGATAATATCAGGAACACGGGTACGTTAACCTAACAGTAAAGTTAATTACTCTGAAAGAGGTGTTACCAAGTTAGGTATAAGTGATAGAAAAAAAAACCCGTTCTTCCCAGCTGTTCTTCCCTTTACTAAGCAAATGGAAAGGAGGTGGTTTTAAACAGAGTTAACAAATTATCAACTATCCCACTTAAAGGAACAATGTAGGGTATACAGAAAAGATATATGTTACCAGGTAAGCAAGTTAACAAAATGGTCACACAAAAGAATTAATTTCCTGTCATTCATACACGCGCTAGCAAAGGCCTTCACTCATCTTGCTCTCACTTACCGATTGTGAAAAAATCTTGCACTCCATAGAATAACACAACAGCAGTTACACCTCAACTAAATGTATGAGTGTTTGTTCAAGTTCTAGCCCCAGATTATCGGGTATGCGGTCAGCACATAAAAGGATCCCGTAATCGCTGGAAAATGAATCTGTAGTTGTGTCTCTTTTCTTAATAACAGTTTCTATGGGAGGGCACGGTCTCTGATACCGGGGTGAGGATGGTGTGGTCTATTTGACTATGCCGCGGATAATAAAATTCTTACGCGTGCTGGTACACTTTATCCGTGAGGTATGGTTTAAGTCCAGTGAGAAAACTAGTCACATCACTGTTCAGGAAATTATGAATTATCTCTCTGTGTCAGTAAACTAACAAAGCTCGGGCCAGTGTTCTTCTTCCCGTTACGACTTAAGTTGTTTGATGGTGCGTTAAATTTGTCTTTGGGTGTGCTTTCTTTGCTATAAGTTAGATAGCGGAATTCCAAACATAGAATCGCCTCAAAGATTAAAAATTTACACAGTCTCAACAAGTTCTGCGTCAGGGGAACTCTACACCCTGTTTATGCTTTGCTTTGCTTAGATTGATTTCTTTATTGCTTTCTTAATGCTGGGATCGCACAGGTTACGATCACTCTGTATGAAAGAAAAAAAAAGACATGTAATATACCGAAAACAAATAACCTTCTAAAGCGCGATGAATTTCCCGTTAAGCCTATTATATATATGCTCGCGTATTTAATTATGTATTTAATAAACACTGCGCGAATTCTAGTGGTTAAAAACACACATCTATAAAACTCGGACTCAACTGAATTTATTAATTATAAATTCCTTCGCGACTTTAAAAGTTAATTTAAGCATCTATTATCTTTTGAAATAATATAATAGATAGATCATTATATTTAAAACTGGAACTCTTGAGATGGTTTAATTAAATAGATTTAAATTAACACAAAATCCCTTGAAATAGAATGACTAGACCACTGATCACTTTACACAATATATATTACCGCTTTGCACAGAAATAGAAATCACTGCAAATATATATAAAATCCAGGGGAAAATCTATAACAAGATTTCAATAAAGCTAGTGCTTCTGTAAAGATCTGGCCAGCGAGTGATAACGTGTCTAGTTCTACATGGTCTATTTAGCTAAAATGGAATGTAAGTTGAGTGGGACATGATAAACTTGACAGCTTATTTGATCTCACGAACTTTTGGGGATCTGACCGCCAAATCAAGAGAAGAAGCCGCCCCCTGGTCTTCGTATCCGCTCGCTGCTGCCCGTTTCGCTTTCCCCCGTTCGCTCGGTTCCTCGATTGACACCGAGACGCGAAATTAGCGGCAAGCAACTGCGTCTCGTATCAGGGAAAACTACTGTCTTTGATAGCGCCGATAGTCTCCCCTAAGATCCCTCGGTCTGTCTCTTGATCTCGTCGCTGTATCCTACATGAGTCCCGGTGGAATGAGTTCTGGCAAACGAAAAGTTACAACAAATGTTCAGGGGTTCTAATGTTATGAAAAGCCAAGGGTCCCTTTAAATCATCCATCATATCAGGGAAAATTCACTTGTCAAACTAGACGTACGTCACAATCGTCCCCACTTTTAGACATGAAACCATTTTTCATGTTTTCATTTTTGACAATGGAGGTGACCTGATTGGTGATTTTAGGATGAGTGGTATCTTCAGTTTGCTCTTCTTCCTCTGTAGACCAGTTTCTACTCAGAAAATCAGCCCCGACATTCTGTCTTCCCGGAATATATTCCACTTTGAAAGAATAGACGCTTAGAAGGAGCGCCCAACGCATGATCCTTGCGTTAAATTCTTTATTGGCACCAAGAAATGCTAACGGAGCGTGGTCTGTTTGCACCGTGAACGATGTACCATAAAGAAACTCATGATGGCGTCTGATACCGTCAATCAGAGCAAGACATTCCCTTTCAACTACGCTGTAGTTCCGTTCCGCTTTATTTAATTTCCGACTGCCATAGGCAACTGGAAATAGCATGTTCAGGTCACTGTCATCTGCTTGAAGCAGTGTTGACCCGATGCCCTGACCTGACGCGTCGACTCTCAGTACAAAAGGTTTCTTGAGGTCAGGCAACCTCAAAATGGGGTATGCAGACAACTGTCCTTTCAAAGTGCTATACGCGTGTTCGCACTTGTGATCCCATATGACCTTATCAGGACAACCTTTCTTTGTGAGGTCAGTCAGAGGTGCCGTCAGTCCGTTGAAGTTCTGTATGTACTTCTGATAGTATGCACATAGCGATATGAAGGAACGTACGTCTTTCTTCGTTCGGGGTCTTTTTGCTGCCACTATTTTCTCCACGTTCTTCTTAATAGGCCAACTGCATCCGTGAGAAATAGTGTGCCCCAGGAAGTCTAACTGTTCAAACCCGATGAGACATTTGCTAGGTCTGGCTGTGAGACCCGTTTCCTGTAGTCTCCTGAGGAGCATAGCAACCGTAGCAATATGTTCTTCATAGGTTTCCGATGCAATTAAGATGTCATCCATGAAATTATGGATATGGGGACTTTGCAAAGGTTCTAGAAGCTTCCTCATCATCCTGGTGGACACTCCTGGTGCATTATGCAAACCGAACGGCATCACGTTAAATGTGTAATGTCCTTCACTAGTGCTGAAAGCTAACAAAGGTTTAATTTCCTCCTTGACTGGTATTTGATAATAACCTTTACTGAGGTCAATCTTGGAGAAGATCTTAGCTTTGCTGAGCTTGGTGAACAACTCAGAAACAGTTTGGAGAGGTTCGGGCTGGAATTCCGTTACAGCGTTTAGCAACCTGTAATCAATGCACAGCCGAACTTCCTTATTGGGCTTCTGCAACAGCACTACGCTCGAGCTGTAAGGAGATGTAGACTCACTGATAATTCCTGCCTGACGCAGCTTGTCTATTTCTCCGCAAAGTGAATCAGCTTTAGCGTACGGGATGGGGTAAACTCTGGTTTGAACAGGGGTCTCGTTTGTTAATTTCATATCAAATTCAATGAGATTTGTTCGACCAGGTACATCCGTTAAAACTGCACTGTACTGTTTTAGTAGAGCCCTAGTTTCTGTTTGTTGTTCTGGTGAGAGATTGTCGCCGAACTTGACATCTTTAAAGGATTCTGTGGGTTGCAGTGGATACTCCATGCAACCATCATCATCTTCCTCGTCTTCCGTTGCTATGGCGACAGCCAGGAGATGCTCGGAGGATGGCACCGGTCTTTCCAAATATTTCTTTAGCAGATTTATGTGGAAGACCTTCTCCTTTCCTTTGATGGAGATCTTGTAGTTGGTACGTGAGATCTTTTTAAGGACGGTAAACGGTCCTTGCCATCCGATGCGAAGTTTATTGCTTCCGGTTGGAAGTAGCAATAGGACTTTCTCCCCTGGTTGTAGTTCTCTCTCTTTTGCAGCTTTGTTGTATCTTTTAGTAATTTTAGCGCGGGCTTTCTTAAGGTTGGTAGTAGCTAGATCCCATCCTAGCTTTAGCCTTTCCTTAAGCTCAGATACATACTTGCTTGCAGAGACGACTGTCTCGTCAGCCTTCTGGTCTGTCAGGGACCGAAGTAAGGCTTCTAGTGGCCCCTTAATAGGTCTGCCAAATAAAAGTGTAGCTGGCGCAAAACCCGTAGACGCTTGGGGTACCTCTCGGTAGGCGAATAAGGCAGCCGATATATATTGGTCCCAGTCTTCCGGTTTCTCCTGACCCAGCTTACGTAACATCATGGTGAGGGTACCGTTAAAACGTTCCACGAACCCATTTCCGGCCGGATGGTAGGGACTTGTGTGGATATGTTTGGCCCTCAAGATCTTAAAGATCTCCTCCATTAACAGGCTACGGAATTGGGATCCATTGTCCGTCAAAACTTGTTGAGGGAATCCCAACCGTGTAAAAATTTGCACAAGGGCTTCTGCGACATGCTTGGAATTAGTTCATGGTAGCGGTACGGCTTCGGCCCACATAGTGCAAGTGTCAACTAAGGTCAGGATGAACCTGTTCCTTCTTTTGGTCTTTTCCAGAGGACCAATAATGTCGACAGCAACCCGTTCAAATGGAGTCCCTACTATTGGCATTTGCCCCATAGGTACTGGGGGTGTCAAGTGCTTGGGTGCTACCCGTTGGCACTGGGCGCAGGATTTCACGTACCTGACAATGTCAGAGTTCATTCCTGGCCACCAATAGTGGTTTTTTATTCGCTGAATAGTGGCGTTTTGTCCCATATGTCCGCTAAAGGGAAGAGAGTGCCCCATTTCTAAGATCTGGTTTCTGTACTGCGTCGGTACTAGGAGCTGGTTATTCCCCGTGTCCGGGTTGCCCGTTCTACGATACAATACACCATCCTTAGAAAAGATGTCTCCGTTGTGTCTGGGGTCCTTAGCCATGGGCAGTTTTTTAAAGCAGGGCGCCAGAGTAGGGTCCTTTTGTTGCGCCTCCTTCAGTTCATTCGGCAACAAGTTTGGCGCAGGCTCCCTCTCCTTCTTGGCTTGCCCTCTTGTGGTTACCGCTGCCACAATCGGCTCCTTAGGTCTCCCAATGAACACATATCTACATCCCAGGATAACTGGGTAGATCGGATCATCCATTATGGCCGCTTTAATAACTCCTCTGACAAAGTCAGAGTGTATTTCTACCAGTGCGATAGGAAGCGTCCTGGGTGCATCACTCCTGAAAACTCCACTAAGTTTGACGGTTTCCTCTGTCTCCTGACCGGGTTTGACTAGGTGCCTAGCGACAATACCATCAAAACTTAATCCAGTGTCAAAAAGACAAGTAGTAGAGGTACCGTTCAAAATTACAGTTCCTCGAGTTGAGGGTCGGTCCCCCTCAGGTTGAGAATCACTGACATTGACTCTACCTTTCGAGGCTGTATGCAAACATCCAATGCGGTTTGCACCGGTTTGTTTGCCCTGATCAGACGTTCCTGGTGTAGGGGTCTTCCCTTTTCCTTGACCTTGGTGGCCGCGCTGCCACGTAGGCTTGTTGGGTTGATCAGAATTGTAGTTGGGGGGGTATCGGGTTTTGTAGAATTTCGATTTTTCCTGGGGAGGTTTCTGGGTATTGTTATCTCGTTGGTTATAATGTTGAGAGGAAGTGGAAGAATAGGATGCCTGTTCTAGATTCTGTTTTCGAGATGGCTCATCGGTGGGTTTACGTTTAGTGCTGGGAAGTTCGGCCATTGCATTGCTATAGCGTTCGGCTTTATTGAGTATGTCTTCAAGCCTGACTGCCCCCTGTTCCGCCAAAAATCTACGTGTTTCATTCGACAAAGTGGATTTTATCTGCTCCACAAGAACAAGTTCGAGGAGTCCCTCATATGAAAGAGGTAGGTCAGATAATTCAATGCACTTTGTCAGATAACTCGTGAGACGTGAAGAGAACTGGGGAAATGTTTCCGTGCTCTCTTTTCGGCTGTTTCTGAACAACTGCAGAAACTTTCGAGCAGTCATCTCAAACTGCTGTAGTAAGGCCTTTTTCAACATTTCGTAATCATGTTGATTCGGTCCCAGCTTTGTGTACACGTCATAAGCATTGCCTTTCAGTGACGTTGAAAGTTTGAGCGCCCAGCGGGTACTCTCTAACCCATAAAGATTCGCGAGTCTCTCGAATTTTTCTAGGTAGCTGTCAATTTTTTCGTTAGGGCTAGGAAAAGATTCTAAAGAAAACGACATAGCAGTTAATTGGGCAGATTGAGTACTGGAGAGGTCCATTGATTGAGACTGGGGCGAAGACGGCTCTCCGTTAGTCGAAGTAGAGGCGCCCCGACTCTCTAGAGCCTTAAGCACCAGTTGATGCTGTCTTTCCTTGTCTCTCTCTCTCTCTCTCTCTCTCTCTGCGAGTTTCCATCTCTGCTTCAATTTTCTTCTGTTCCAAAAGACGTTCTTCCGCTTCTTTCTTATCTGCCCTCTCCTGGGCTTCTCTCCTCTCTGTTCTTTCTTTCTCTTCCTTCCTCTCAGCTTCGGCTCTCTGTTGCTTCGCCTTCCTCTCAGCTTCGGCTCTCTGTTGCTCCGCGTCATATATTTCTAATTCCTGGTTAATAAACGCGTTTGCAGCTTCTGCATCTAATCCTGCCTCTTTCGCTTCCAGCCTCAAGATGGACCTCATCTTTATCCTCTCTGCCATTGTTAAAGAATAAGATGAAGTAAGCTTAGAGAACTAGTAAGAAGAAACGCGAAAGGGAGGAACTCTGAACCGCTACGAGAAAAAAAAAACACAAGTACAAATTTACCTGTGTTACCTCCTACCTGTACTGTGCAAACTTATCGCTGCTATTATCTGGCAATTAAGGCTCTAAACGCAAGCGACTATGCCACTAAATGGTAAGTTACACTGGAAAAGAATCTACTTTTACTAACAGTAGAGAAAAATTTAAATTAAAACAATTTAAAAGGAAAAAAAAATTTCCCCTAAATTTTAAATCTCTGACAACAAACTCCGTCCCTAAAGTCAATTATTGAGATGAGACGTTGTTAACTTAATTTTTAAAAATCAGAACAATCCGTCTTTAGCTAAGCTCAACTCTTCTTAACTTCAAAAACCTTAGTGACTGTAAAACAATCACGCAATCCCAGCAACTCTTATAAAGAAAGCAATATAATTATCTCCGCCAGAGGATAATTAAAATAGCAAATATATTTGTTTATCTGTACTTTCTACTGCTGTGGAGAGAAAACAACCTGTAAATATGCTGTGTGGACAACCCAAATACCTAAAGAACGTTTGTCTAGGGGTGTAATTATTTATTTATTTCCCTAATTCACAAAGACAAATCATTCACACTCTACCTAGTTAGACCCAAACTAAATCAGACTCAAAATATCTTTAACCCGGCTATGCGATTGCCTCAAATGTAGCTCAAGATCCCAGAACCAGCCCACAAATATGTGTGCATCAAATGTATCTCAAAATTATCCCGGACGAGCCCCCAAATATTGTCGTAAATTTATTTTGAGAGAAAAGAGTCGTAGAAATAGTGGTCCGGTTTAGAGTGGAAAATGATGATGGAAAGCTCAGTGATAGAAAATGTAGAGATTTAATAGTTACTTCACAGCGTGCTGGAGGAGAGTAAAGACAGACTTATTTACGACAAATCGTGTCTCTCAATCTTCTCTTTTACTCTCCTGGTCAAACAATTATTTGCCAGTTTTCCAGACTCGCATCTGCGCGCACACCGATTCGGTGTTTTCAAACACACACACGACGTTGATACAAACTATATTAAACGAATAGGGTAAATGTTGGGCTTTGGGTATATCCAACACACACAACTAAATGAGTTTAGGTGATTTTATTCACTTTAAACATCAATTACTAAAAATATCAGATATTACATAAATTATCATAAGTACACAAATGCAAATAACAAATTTGGGAGGGGGTGAAGAAGATTGGTATCGACTAAGCCCTTCCCGCTCATTAGACAAAGACAAACCCAGTCCAGAGATAGATAATATCAGGAACACGGGTACGTTAACCTAACAGTAAAGTTAATTACTCTGAAAGAGGTGTTACCAAGTTAGGTATAAGTGATAGAAAAAAAAACCCGTTCTTCCCAGCTGTTCTTCCCTTTACTAAGCAAATGGAAAGGAGGTGGTTTTAAACAGAGTTAACAAATTATCAACTATCCCACTTAAAGGAACAATGTAGGGTATACAGAAAAGATATATGTTACCAGGTAAGCAAGTTAACAAAATGGTCACACAAAAGAATTAATTTCCTGTCATTCATACACGCGCTAGCAAAGGCCTTCACTCATCTTGCTCTCACTTACCGATTGTGAAAAAATCTTGCACTCCATAGAATAACACAACAGCAGTTACACCTCAACTAAATGTATGAGTGTTTGTTCAAGTTCTAGCCCCAGATTATCGGGTATGCGGTCAGCACATAAAAGGATCCCGTAATCGCTGGAAAATGAATCTGTAGTTGTGTCTCTTTTCTTAATAACAGTTTCTATGGGAGGGCACGGTCTCTGATACCGGGGTGAGGATGGTGTGGTCTATTTGACTATGCCGCGGATAATAAAATTCTTACGCGTGCTGGTACACTTTATCCGTGAGGTATGGTTTAAGTCCAGTGAGAAAACTAGTCACATCACTGTTCAGGAAATTATGAATTATCTCTCTGTGTCAGTAAACTAACAAAGCTCGGACCAGTGTTCTTCTTCCCGTTACGACTTAAGTTGTTTGATGGTGCGTTAAATTTGTCTTTGGGTGTGCTTTCTTTGCTATAAGTTAGATAGCGGAATTCCAAACATAGAATCGCCTCAAAGATTAAAAATTTACACAGTCTCAACAAGTTCTGCGTCAGGGGAACTCTACACCCTGTTTATGCTTTGCTTTGCTTAGATTGATTTCTTTATTGCTTTCTTAATGCTGGGATCGCACAGGTTACGATCACTCTGTATGAAAGAAAAAAAAGACATGTAATATACCGAAAACAAATAACCTTCTAAAGCGCGATGAATTTCCCGTTAAGCCTATTATATATATATATGCTCGCGTATTTAATTATGTATTTAATAAACACTGCGCGAATTCTAGTGGTTAAAAACACACATCTATAAAACTCGGACTCAACTGAATTTATTAATTATAAATTCCTTCGCGACTTTAAAAGTTAATTTAAGCATCTATTATCTTTTGAAATAATATAATAGATAGATCATTATATTTAAAACTGGAACTCTTGAGATGGTTTAATTAAATAGATTTAAATTAACACAGAATCCCTTTGAAATAGAATGACTAGACCACTGATCACTTTACACAATATATATTACCGCTTTGCACAGAAATAGAAATCACTGCAAATATATATAAAATCCAGGGGAAAATCTATAACAAGATTTCAATAAAGCTAGTGCTTCTGTAAAGATCTGGCCAGCGAGTGATAACGTGTCTAGTTCTACATGGTCTATTTAGCTAAAATGGAATGTAAGTTGAGTGGGACATGATAAACTTGACAGCTTATTTGATCTCACGAACTTTTGGGGATCTGACCGCCAAATCAAGAGAAGAAGCCGCCCCCTGGTCTTCGTATCCGCTCGCTGCTGCCCGTTTCGCTTTCCCCCGTTCGCTCGGTTCCTCGATTGACACCGAGACGCGAAATTAGCGGCAAGCAACTGCGTCTCGTATCAGGGAAAACTACTGTCTTTGATAGCGCCGATAGTCTCCCCTAAGATCCCTCGGTCTGTCTCTTGATCTCGTCGCTGTATCCTACATGAGTCCCGGTGGAATGAGTTCTGGCAAACGAAAAGTTACAACAAATGTTCAGGGGTTCTAATGTTATGAAAAGCCAAGGGTCCCTTTAAATCATCCATCATATCAGGGAAAATTCACTTGTCAAACTAGACGTACGTCACATATCTATGCCTTTACTCTGCCTTTGTTATCCTGGTTTTATGCAGTTGGGTCTATTCAAAGTAGGCACGACTCAAGAAATCTGCCCCAGACCTCTACAACCAAGAAGCTATTTCAATTATGTTACTGAACAGCTGCAAGTGTTACTGCTTGTCTTAATGCTGCTTAGCAACCAGTATTCACCATTTCTCTTCTCTGAGTCTGCTCAATGACATGTCCAGAGAACATTAGATGTTCCTCAAATTGTACGTTATGAGGAGATAATCTATATATGGTGATAACAGAGTTTCCGTATGGGATCCAATAATCTCATGATCAGCCTATATAAACATTCGGAATATCCTCAACCAAAGAGGCAATTCATGGATTCATTATGTTCCTCCGAAATGTTTCTGTCCAACAATTTTCTGATCTCAGCTTATGTGGAATCTGATGGTAGCTTTTTCTCAGATCCACTTCTTTAACAATGTTACATATGGGCCTGTAATTTGGTTGACCTGTTTTCCCAGGCACCTGTCAGGTCCTTTGCACTAGAAGCACTGTTGTGATGACTTTTCTTCCTAGAATCATCATGCACAAATCTACCGCTACCAATTCTTTTCTTGGGGCTTTCTCCTCACTTAAAATTCTTGATGGGAGATTTCCTCTCTCCATCTTCTTCCTCCAGTTCACATAAGTCCGATTGAGGGATTTTCGGCTTATCCTGGGGTAAGATATCTCTTTGCACTCTCCTCATAGTGGCCATATTAAAACATTCAATTGATGATTGTCCGTGAAAGGGTGGGTCCCATTCCATTTGGTCCACTTTATTATTCTTTCTGTTGTCAGGCCTAAGTTTGCCCCGTAGCGAGTCTAGGTCCTGATTCTTCTTCCCACGAGTGGGTGTTCCCTCTGTATTTTCTGGCTCAGGTTTGCCATAATGCTTCTCTTGCATTTGGTTATTATTTTTCCAACCTGTGGAAATTTCTTTATTGCACTGGTCACAGTCATCGACAAATTTTCTTATGTCATCAACCACTCCTGGCCAGTAATAAGATATAGATGTCCTTGAACAGTTGTGACCCATTCTCAGATGTCCACCGTCTAGAACATGTGTTTGTTTCAAAATTGGTTCCCTATATTTCGAGGGCACTACCAACTGTGCACCCACGAATGATCCTGCTTTAACCGTCCGGTAAAGCATTCCATCATCTAAATAGAATTCTCCCTTCCTAGGAGGGGTATGTAGTTTTTGGAGTTTGTCAAAACACGGCTTCAGTGATCTATCTCCAGCCTGTGCCTTTCTCCACTGTTTACGAGACCCCATATTTGGTGGTCCCTCCTGCTTTCTCACAGGTAAGCTCCTTTTCACCTCTTCTGGCGTGGTATTTATTATTAGACTATCCTCCTCCTGTCTAGAGTTGGATCTGACCTGCAGGGTTGCCATATACACAGGTTTCCTTCTGCAATAGTCAGTATCATGATTGTCCATACGACAATTTTTTACACCATCTCCTTTTTGGGTTGAAAGATTTTCTTTCATCAAATTGTGGGTTTTTATTTTTATAGTCATTTCGTGGTCTATCAAACTGTTGCTTACCTTTGTTCTGATCTCTAGGATCAAACGTATCAGAGTTTTGTGGTGCCTTAAAATAGTCTACCTGTTTCTTTTTGTTACTTGTTACCTCAGCCTGAGCTGCTTGATACCTTTCAGCTACACTCAGTAACTCACCCAGTCTTTCTGCACCTTGTTCCATGAGAAACTTTCTCAGGTCAGGAGCCATGGACTCTCTTAATTGCTCTATAAGGATCATTTCCTTAAGATCTTGGGTTTTCCCCAGAGAAGTCCATTTCTCCAAGTATGTCTCTAACCGTGCAGAGAACTGGTGATAAGTTTCACCTGACAGTAACTTAGCATTCCTAAATTTTTTCCTATAAAACTCACCATTCTTTTCGTATCTTAACAACAGAGCCTGCTTCAGCATGTCATAATTTTCTTGGTCATCCCTGCTCATTTTGGCAAAAACTTCATAAGCCGTACCACGGAGCCCTTGTGATAACTTTAAACTCCACCTTTCTCTCTCCAACCCATATGAGGTAGCTAACAATTCGTACCTACTTATATAACTCTCAATGTCATCTTCTTTTTCAACAAAGTGATCTAGATGGAAGTTCATAGCTGAGGTTGAGGCCCCCTGACTAGCCGGAGCATCAGAGGCAAAGGGACTGGCACCACCATTTTCAGGAGCATGGCCTTGAATTTCCAACTCCCTGAGTCGTAGCTCATGCTCCCGCTGCAATCTCCTATCCTCTGCTTCCGCAGCCAATCTTCTTTCTTCCTTTTCTGCTTCTGCAGCCAATCTTTTTTCTTCTCTTTCGGCAGCCATCTTTTTTCTTTCCTCTGCTGCCAATCTTCTTTCTTCTGCTTCCTTTTCTGCAGCCAATTGTAATCTCTTACTTTCAGCCTCTAATGCCCTAGCTTGCTGGTCAGCCTCAATCTGTTGCTTTTTAGCCTCAGCCTCCATCTGTAACCTCTTAATTTCTTTTTCAGCCTCAATCTGTAACTGAAGTTTCTTAATCTCTCTAGCCTCTTCTACTTTCATTTTCCTTTCCTCAGCCACCCTATTTTCTTCCCTGGCAATGAACTTATCACACTCTGATGTGACATAATCAATCAGAACTTGCCCCTCCATGTTCATTTCTTTGGCCGTCTGCACAGCAGCAGATCGAAATTTTGCCAAGTCTGCCATTCCTATAATAGGTAAATTTATACAATGTCTAAGCAAACAAACTTCAATATACTAATTATCTAAGGACCACAGGCAGTGAGAGCTCAGTCTTATTTATTTTCACCCGAGGATACCTTTTAAATTCTTTATATTTCCTGAAGTGAATTACCCCAATTATATGTTAATGGAAGTTCTAGATATCCCAGGACTAGCCTACCCAATTTATGTAATGGGAGAAGTCTTAAATATCCCGGAACGAGCTAACCCAATATATGTGGTGAATGGGGATAATATATATCTTTATAGGGGACTTAGTGTACTGACTGAGATCAGCTGTGAAGGTCTATGTATCTATTTAATATTGTGATTTATTACATAGCCTTCTTTGCTACCACATATGTCAACCTCAGTCAGACTTATTCTGGATTTGTATAATGACTGCGTGTTATGTCTAGGGTATGATAGTGATGTAATGAGAGTACACAATAATTAACAGCCAGCTAAACACCTATGGTAAGACCCACAACACTTATAACACCAAACCTCTCACAAACCTCAACAACTTTAAGAGGGACCTTAAGTAAGTCGAGTGTTAACTTTTCAAATTTATGTATTATGTATTTATAAAAAGATATCCTGATCCAATGTCAAAGGAATCAGGAATACCAATCACTATAATTATATGAAATATTTACACATTATACAAAGGGTATGTTAAAATTAACAACTGTGTCATGTAATCGCTGTGTGTGTTGTAGTCTTTGCGGAAATACTGGATGTTCAAGCTATGTGGTTGTTGCTCCTCATCACATTTCTAGTCTGTCTTTGATGGAAATAAGGTCTACACTTTCACTTTCCTATCAAGGAAACACTGTCGTGTCTCTCTGGCTTTATGTTCTTTGATTTTCAATTCTAAGAGGGGTCATAAGACTGAGCGTCACTGTTTACACCTCTTAACTTTGAGATGGCTGACAGGAACAGACTCCTATGCTCGTAAGGTCAGCATACTCTGGATTTCATCACTCTGGTCGTTCTCTTGTCCCAGGCATATATTCTCTGCCTCCGGATTGTACGATAATCTGACCAGGTGCTGCTCTAACAGTTTGAGGACCACTGTCCCTGAAACAATAAGGTGGTCATGCCCCTTCAGAACTAAGCTAGGTTATATTTCCATATTTTACGACAATACAGGACAGACAATGTTCAGCGCGGTAGGCCCACAAATATCTTCTCATGACACAGCTTTCACCAGTTTTCCTGTCCCTAATGTGTACAACGCCTCTGCACTTCCAGTATTATGTTCTTCCATACAATAATACAGGTATCACACTACCTTGCAATTCCATGTATAAGCCTAGGCATTTAACTTCCTCTGCTATAAGTTCTGTGCAGGTTGGAGCAATTTTCTAGGCTTTTCGCTACTGTACCACACACACAAAGACACAAATCATCAATGTACATTCAATTTTCATAAATATATATATTCAAAATCTGCAGCTTACCCCAATTAAGAAATCTGAGAACAAATTACGTTGAATAGCAAGACCAATATGGCACACTCTCGATCTGCTGTCGTTCCAGGCTTTCAAAGAATAATTGCACTGGCTTTCAACGCATAAGTTTCTCCAATGAAGAAATATTTGAATGTGGCAGTGAACTGACGCTCTTTTTGCCAATATCGGGAGTTCTAACCAATAAGGCCCTATGTTTACAAAGTATTTGAAATTAAAAGCAGCTTTCCTATCGTGTCTCTATTAGCAACCCACTAGTACTTTTTTCTCGACTAATCGTAGTTAGTCTTTCATAAAATGGTAACCAATCAAATCGATTCTAACAGTGTGGCCTCCATTCATTTTAAAAGTCTTATCTACCATGCCAAATGGAGCAACCATGACCAAGTGTTGTCAATACGACACCACTACTTTATTTTGGCTATAAGTTGTTTATTCTTTAACTAATGGTGCAACACTTACTATATTCGTTATCAGCAAATTCTACTGCATCTAACTATATAAGTTTAAATGGTCTACTCTGTCAGTGGAGAGACATGATTTCAACCTAAACTCATGTTAATATTTAACTTTTCCACTGTTTATTAAAAAAATCTGGCCGGTCATACGCATTCGTTCGTGTGTTCCAAGAAATGCATAGTTTATTTTTAGCCTAGACTGTCAGTTTGATTTCAAGCCATAGCGTAGCAAATTAATATGCAGAACGAGTTTCGACATTCATGTCTCAATGCAATGCAGTGTACGCCTTAGGAAAGCACAGTCCTATACCAGTCTTCTTCCTATGTAATTATCTATCCGTTTGGCTTTACATTTAATTATGATTTATTTATGTAGATTTAGAATGTTCCACGACAATAACCTTACTTTGTTTCTACCAGTACCATTTTGTTCGTAAACTGTGTGTGTGGGAAATGCGTCGGCTAAACGCCACCACTTTAAAATGATTTGTCGCGTCGCGCAGCGAACTGACGGACCCGCAAGCGACCAGTGATTTTCGATCGACAAAGTGGGCGAGACTGTAATTGGAAAGCCTGAAACCGTAGGCAAAGCAGAGCTAACCAATGGTGAAAGCCTGTTTTTATTTGTGTGGGGTGGTAAACGGAGATGGAGAATTTGTTATGTTTGCATGAGAGAATAAAAACATGTGCCCGATACGGGTTATTAATAGGATGTTGATTGCTTGTTTATTTCCAGAGATCCTTGGTTATCCCTTACTCTCTTTCTAGTTATCCTGCAGTCCCAATTATACTGCAGTTTCCAGTTTATACCGCAGCTTCCAGGTTATACTGCAGTGTCCAGCAAATATTCTGTTTCCAGTCTATAAGGCTGCGTCTTGAAATCATAAATTACCATATTAATTGCTGTTATCTGCAAGAACGCATTATTCCTCATCCATGCATTACATACATACAACACCTATTGCCGCCATTTGCAATCACCCATCACTCCAGCACACACAGGCTGCTTCCACAGCCATCCCCAATTGTGGGCAAAACAGTAAGATCCCTCGATATCCTGTTAAGATGGCATAAATTGACATAACGTCATAGAGGAGTAGTCAGTAGCCAGTACTCGATACGTGTTTTGGTGTTCAAGTCTTCACTAACCAGTACAAGAGGGCGTCATTGGACCCCCTCATGGTTACACGTCTGCCAGCAGAAGCCATTGTCGGATATATATATATATATATATATATATATATATATATATATATATATATATATATATATATATATATATATATATATATATATATATATATATATATATATATATATATATATCAGTGGGTGTAATTGTCTCATCACCCTTCCTATTAGTATCGCATCAAGCCAAAGGAATTTGAAAGCATCTGGATTTAGGTGGTATTTGCCACATTGAGCGCTGAGCTCCATCGCCTGAGAACACCCAGTTAATGGGAAAAGTATAGCATTTCTAAGCTGAGGAGTAATTTATCTTCCCGGATTATTAACAACACAGGACCGGCCGTTTTCGTCAAGAAAACTGGGGGCCTCCCCTGTTAGTTAGATTGTCCTGGCTTTGTGTAATTTTAAGTGTAGTAGTGGTTTGCCTGTGTTCTTTAGTGTAATACAAATTCACTGGCCTAATAGCGCTAGTGAGATTATTTCATTTTATTCTCTTTGTAGATATTTACGTAATAAAGATAATGATATGTTCTAAGCGGTCAGAATTTTCTTCTTTTCTACCTTTCACTAGATGTTTGCTGTTGTAGTCCTTACTGTAATATATTAACCTATTTAATTTATTTGGAGATTGGAGTGGCTCAGAGGAATGGCGTCTGCCTCGAGTTATGGAAATGTTTCTTCAGAACAATGGTTCTAATGATATCATACTCCTCCCTGGTCTTCTAGGTAGTGAGATCGGATGCTTAGCTTTCTCGGATAAGGGCGAAAAAATAAGAGGCCCCGTGTGTAGGTTGCGCACGTTACAAACCCCACGGCAGTTGGAAATCGTAAAGAGTAGGCTTATCAGGCCGCTGCCCTAGAAAAATTAAAAAATTAGAAACTTACTCACCACAAAAAAATATTTATAGAATGTAATTCCTATACTTACGCATTAAGATTCTCACCGGTACTACGAAGTTCGAGCATTATGCTGCGATCCTTCTTGTGTGATCTTAGAGAGGGGATCGGAGCACTGATGAAGTTTTCTGTGTGCAATGAAGATAGTCCTTAAAACCAAACCAAACCTATTTAGCAAGAGAGGACGGATGAGGGTATGACATCTTAAACATAGTCTCGAGTGTGACTGGAAGAAGACATTAGATACCTGATTATATCTTTCTTCACTCCAGAAGCCATACGTCACTCGCTATTTTCATCAGTGACTCTATTTTCCTCTACTTTTACATTACTCATTCATACTCTGTCTACTCTCAGACATACTCTGCTTCCATACTCACGACAGAATGGCACAGGTAAATGTGACGTTCGAGGTTATTTTGTGTACAATCATACAGTGGAAGAAGCTTGAAAGACTTACGGACAATGCAGATCTGTGATCAGTGTGGTAACACTTAATGTATCCCATCATCATTTCACTATTTACCTAGTTTCACTATCATATTTAATTATTTACATTTTTACGTTTCATCTGTGAACTGTCTTTTTACAATATTCCTTTATTCTTTCTTCTAGCCCTTTTATTGTATATATTTAACAATAGCCGTGTTGATAATTAATTTGTTATTTAATGTATCACTCATGCTGTCTGTGTTAAGTATTTACCTATAGGAAAAAATTATCCACTTTAGTAGGTTGGGGGGGGCTCTCTCTTTATCGGAATTTTCAGGGTGAGAAATGAATGTCGTAGGAATAAAAGAAAACTTCGTGATTTATTAGAAAACACTATCTAGTGGAGAGCATAGCCTTCTCTTTTCCTCGTCCGTGTCTCAAGAAGGTCTCTTTATTTCTTAACGAGACTATTTCTTCAGACCTTCTTGACACCCCCCCCCCCCCTACTGTGCAGTAGTCCAGTTTCATAATATTTAATATTGAGTTGCGTCACACTGTAATTGTCGAAAGTGATGACCACTGTAGTATTTTATAAGAAAACGTAATTAATTTATTAATTTATTTTTTATTGTACGAATGTTTTTTGCTTTTTTTTTTAACTTCTTGTAGAATTACAGATGCGCTGTACTTAAAAAGAAAAAAAAGAGTAATACTGGCATAAAAGAATGGAATCAATTTCACAAAAAAATAGACCATTAAACTAAACAAAACACTAAACTGTCTACATAACATCTTGGAACAGACGCAATAACACCCACGCGAGCTGAGACAACCAGGAGAGGGGTGCTTATGTCGCAGACCATAACCGAGTTCTTTGATGATTCGGTTAATAGTACATTCTGATAATCGGAGTCCTATTGTATTATGTTTTCCGTTGAGAAACTGATAAATTCGTTTTCTTAACATCAAACAATTCAATGACAATGTTTGCAGGCTAGGAAAATTTGATAGTAATGAATATTTTTCTGTTGTTATACAATTAATATAGCGAATATTTTTTATGTGAATGTATTTTTATGTATCCACGATAGCCTAGTCCTGGTTGGGAAACACTGACTTTATAACAGATCACAACAGTAAATGAAAGTGACTGGGCGTTGCGAATGCTCGATAGAAAAACGTCCTTTCCAAGACGAAGGTATTGTTTCTACAACGTTGGTTATTTTCTGTGTCTTTTGTCCTTGTAAGACGAATCATTCTTTTTCTACATTTTTTTTCCATACCCATCCATTGTATGCTGGACAGGAAGCAAATAAATTCTACCTTGCAGCGCTTCGCGACACGAGACCTTGCATAAATTGAAACACAAAATGGAACGAATACACGGCAAAAACATCGGTTAAAATTATGTGCCACACCAACAGAAAGAGACAGAGAAGGAAAATCAGTGAAATTTCAAGACCTGATGTAGAGAGCAACAAATAAAGGGGGAAACTCAAGGCCCGTGGACAGTAAATTGTAAATAGTAAACATTATTGGATATGTCGAAGGGATTCCTGAGAAGTTACGGTCTTTGTCATTGTGTTACGTGGGCAATACTGGTGAAAAGGCGTTATATAATAGATTGCGTCTAAAATTAGACGTGTCCCCTGCCCTTAATTCCGTATTTGCGTGGAGTGATCATGACTATGTCTACTGTCCGCGAAGCACTATTTTTTAAGGTGCTGAGTTGGCAGTGTGGTTAGTCACTTTTCACTTCCGTAGCTAGGCGAAGGCGCCGTTCGGATAGTCCATGGTTCATTTTCCTATCACTTCAGTCACGTTTCTGTTCTCTAGTTTTCTACTTCTGTATTTCTCATGCATTCCTGCAACATTAATGTTTATTAATGAAACGGGGCGATTTCCCCCCCCCCCCCCT
This sequence comes from Oreohelix idahoensis, assembly GCA_024509875.1. Lineage (NCBI taxonomy): Eukaryota > Metazoa > Mollusca > Gastropoda > Stylommatophora > Oreohelicidae > Oreohelix > Oreohelix idahoensis. The sequence goes on from JAMPIV010006736.1 coordinate 347,278, forward strand.
TTTAATTTTCCGCCCCCCCCCCCCCCCCCCCCCCCCCCCCCCCGACTTTGAAAATCTTCTTTTTTTTCATATCAACCGCTTCAGTATTTTCCCCCAACTTGGGACTTAAATGTAATTAATCGTTAAGTCGGACGACGGACAAATTTTAAAAATGTCTGGTACTGGTATCCTAAATGTTACGAACGTAGTTTGCAATTAATTCTACGTCGTGTTTTGGATTCAATAAGTACTATGGGACAACAGTACATTCCATTTCGAGGCCATCGGGACGATGGTTTATTACAGGATTTTTCAGAAAGCATCAGACTCAGTTGCCAAAGGCGGTAACTTTAGGGCCATTTTAAAGTTAATGATCAGAGCGGGTGATGTAACTTTAAATGATCACTTAAAAAGCTGATCCGCAAATGCAACTCACATATCTAAAACAACTCAAAACGAGCTAATTAAGTGTATCGGAGGGGAAATAATAGATAAAATTAGTCGATATATAAATTAATCGGGGTTTTTTTTTTTTTTTGCATTAATGTTCGATAAGACTACTGGTATATCAACAATTTCCCAACTAAGTACCGTAATAAGGAATGTACAGTGTAGCGGAAGGTTTTATATGTGTGAGATGATAGTGCTAGAGTAGAAATAGTATTCTCTCCAGAATGTGTGAGGTCCCAGTGACAGAGAAGTACACTGGTATCACTCGATAGTCACGGTTGTGAAAGTATCTGGACTGAAAATATTCAGAGAACAGTCAGACCTTACTACGTGTGACAGGTTATGAGAATAGACTACATTGATCAGTCCGCTTGATTCCCACCGTCGCCCCTCATTCCGCTTCAACCTTGCTTTCCTCATTAGCATGCACGGTTAGTTACGCATAAGCCATGCTTTTCTTGCTATCTGTCTAACTCATAGTTTTAGCCACGCCTATTTGTCTTCTTCCACGCGCTGACGAGCGGCAATTCAGATCTATAACTGTCATTCCTTCTAAAGGGGACGGGCCTAGTACGTTTGCCTGAAAGCTCGATGAGTGCAGAGCTGTCAAAATTACGACATACTGACAGCGCTCGGTCCCAAGACCACGTGCAAGGCAACGGCTTTTGAAATTCCCTACGGCTAGACAATCGCGGAGATCAGAAGCCTTTTGTTGTCAACTTCACCGGGTAACAAAGCGAACGGAGAAATTCTTTATCTGGGCTGAAACCCCGCTGATTTGCCGAGGCGCGACTTTCGTCATCCTGCAGCGAGATTACGCTATTTCTATATATATACTTCATCTAACTAAACTCAGTTATCAGTCGCTCCAGGACATTTTTGAAATATCTAGCTTGATATCATAAGAGCCATGGTACAAAGTGGATTACTAGATTTCGTGGAGATGTTTAATTTTTCTGTTTTGTGGTAATATATCTATTAGCATTTTTTGTGATTTCTTGTTCTAAGTTTATCAGTATAATTCACTGACATTTCGAGGCGCTTAAACTGGTGTATTAAATAACGCATAGCTATTTTTTCCAGATGGTTTAATCAACTAATAATACGCTAGGTGATTGATAATTGACGGAATACAATTTACTTATATCCATTTTGTGTAATTTTATAAATTACTAGTGTTTATATCTCGTGCTAAAAGCGATAAGATAAGCTAGACACTTGTGGTTTATAATCTAATTTAATAACGGAGAGGTTAAGAGGTCTTACCTTAACGCGTGTTTAGATATGATATTAATATTATGGTTAAATATTTGCATTTCTTCCTAAATCTTCTTCTTCTTCTTCCGTCCTTAGCCACCGACCGTCAAAGCAGTCAGTGGCCATTACGCCTAGTGGCGTCTTAGGGCAACAGCAGATGGGTTTTCTTTGCCATTGTTTCCCATCACGCCTAGTGGCGTCTTTAGGGCAACGGCAAATCAACCCATTTGCTGTTGTTTCCGTAATCGAAGTGACTGGCAAACGGGTGATCAGCCCGTTGTGTTCCTAAATCTAAGCTGATCTAAAACCCTGCGATCTAGCGGTCTTATGTTCTTATAAGCATCCAGAGATACTGTTATATTGTTGAGTCTTTGAGTTGTGACTCTGTGCGGTCCACTTTCTTCACTCAAGAGAGAGGCCAATATAGACACAATAACTGTAATAGTAAGGGGACCTGAACATTACCAGATTTTTTATCAATATTATCCACCCGCTGTGGCAACATATATGTATCTATTTATCTGACATATGACAGTAGTTTTTCACGAGATTATACTCAAGAGAAATCACTGCAGACTCGGTCATCGCCTCAGAGAACAGCCGAGAATTATTATCATTAACATTTTCATAACGTACCAGAGTGTCTCCGCCACCAGAGGCCAGACAACCCCGGAACTATATATATATATATTATTTGTCCTGTGACGGTGACCACCACGTATAAATCTTATTCCAACCAACTAAATGCAGAGATACAGGATTTATCCAGGAAACTAATTAACACACCAACTTCAGCGACTACCTTGAAAATTAGCAGTCAGCACCAAGGATAGTCTGGGGCTGGATTTGGCAAACAATCTGAAACTGTATAGTCATAGTACCTGTTAGTGTTTATTTCCACGGAATACCTGCGACAACTATTGGGTAAGCGAATATGAGTGTGGCCACAGTATGAGTGCATGAATGAACAGAAAGAGAGAACCATATTTTTCTTTTGGTACCACCATCATACTAATCTTCTTTTTTTTTTCTCTGACTAACCTATGTATTTACGGGATAGATCAATTAGGAACTTTTCCCGTACTGACTATTCCATACCTTATTATTAACTTTTGATCTTTTGGGAATTACTTCTGTTGGGATCTTCTTTTCTTTTCCTTTACCAGAAGGGAGGACCTATTGGGTTAATTTCATTTTTGTCTATTGTGGTGGATTTTGATGTTATGAATTGTTGTTAGGTATTATTATTGTAATAAATGAGATTAGCTATGAAGGTCCCTGAATTTACCCAATATTATTGTGAACTTTTCAGGGTACCTTTCCGCTACCACCCCTTTTATCTCATTCAAAATGTATTTATATTATTATATTAAATGACTTTGTGTAGTGTTTAGGGTTATTAAGGTAGAGTGTAATGTACAATAATCAACAAACATACAAACAAATAGTTTATTATTCACAACAGCACACAGTACTACCACAATAACATACAAACGACACTTTAAAAGGCTATCTTATTTAAGACTGTGGTTGAAATTTGTGTAAATATACTTTCTACAATTTATTATCCTGATTCTAATTTATTTTGAACCAGGACTGACAATCAAAAGTGAAATCAAAAGAATCATTTACATCAGTCAAATAGCACAGTAGATCTTCTGTCCATACATAAAAATATTATTCTAATATACGTCTGTAGTTGTATTTTCCAAATATCTCGGAGCTATTATAGACCGAAAGGGAGGCATCAAAGAAGAGTTGGCCACTCGAAAAGCAGCGGCTGGGAGACTTTTTCAGGCCATAAATCGTGGATTCCTCAGCAAGAAAGAGGTTGGTAAGAAAACGAAGATGGCTGTATACCGCTCCACCTATGTCCCAGTCTTGACATATGGATGCGAGTCGTGGGCAATGACTACAACCCACAAAAGCCAGATCCAAACCTCAGAAATGAGGTATCTGAGGAAAGTGGTTGAAGTAACAAGAAGAGACATGGTCCGCAACCAGACGATCCGTCAAGGCCTAAAATCCCATCCGCTGCAGACCCAAATAGAACCGTCCCACCTAAGATGGTTTGGCCATGTCTGCAGAATGGGAGAAGATCGGCTACCACGACAAGCATGGGAAACAAAGAGCCAGGGATCCAGACCTCCAGGACGACCCAGAGTCCGCTGGGAGGACAACATTAGACAATCTTTGAAGGACCGAGGACTAGAATGGAACCAGGCCAGGAAGAAGACAGCTGATAGAATGGTCTGGCGCTCTCTCTTCCAAACCTCTACACCTCACGGTAGAAGGGGAACGACTAAGTAAGTAAGTAAGTAAGTTGTATTTTCCTACTTTAAGGTAATACTGGTAGTACCTCTAGGTTGTTGTTTAAAATCACACCCTTTTAGTTATGTTTGTTTTCGTTTGTCTCTTGTGGGACTATTAAATATTTGTCCCAGTTTTATTCACTGTCACTTTATATTCCTTTTTAAAGTTCTGTTAGTTGAGCTGTCAGGTGCCGAACAAGAATTTATCTTGGCAGTAGAATACAGGTAGAACGTTTCCTCTGCTTGCTTGACAATCTGTTCCCTGTTTGATAGGCAATGGCCACTAGCATGGGCTCGCAGTATACAGACAGAGTCCTGAATCAATCAGTTTTCAAGCGTTTGGTACCACATTAACGTCAGTACCCAGGACCTCTGAAATGTGAAGGTTATGCATCCTTCTTAATACCTAGCATACACTAATAGTCCACATTCTAGGACAGGTACATTACAAACAAACAAAAAGGGTCATATCCTTATACCAACCTATGCCACCATTATCTTTTGATGTGACAATGTACACCAGTATTCCTCTCCCCTAATAGTTACAACGCCACTGCAATTCCAGCTGTAATCTTTTCCATATAATAGGATAGTTGTTATGCTCCTTTATGACAATCATACATATTCTTGTAGTTTTACACCTCTCTGACAGTCTATCACATGGTGAATCAATCTCTAGGCTTTGCCTCATGGTCGCTATAGACCCACTCACGTACAGACATATATTATTATTTCACATTCAATTTTTATATAAAATACATGTTAATAAATGTCAATCTTACCACAATTTTTCAATGAAATACACAGTGACGATGACTGACACAGTTTCGATCTGTTTTATTGTCCAGGCTGCCTAAAAATTGTATTTGAAAGCACAGCCTGATCTCATCAATCGCTGGTAGAATTTTTCAAGAAATGGCGTCCCCCCTAACGCTTGTTCTAACAATATCGACTCAGTTGGCCAATCACTCTTAATATTACAGTGTAAACAGTCTTTCAAAAAATATCATTCAAACCTTTCTACGTTACTAGGCTATTTATGTTTATTGAAAGGTCAGCCAATAATATGTCGTCTCACTTCAAATTCCACCCAATCGGATTTACTGTACTATCTTAGCCTATCTGTCACCTACTTTTTTCCCAAAAATTATGCGATCCAATCTAAGCAGATATGACTTGACCTGACAGTATCTCTGATCTCTATGTATTGTTTTATCAATATTTGATTAGTTAAGGGACCATTTAGATAACTAACAACATATTCTTGGTCAGCAAGTCTTCAGGTACACGAATATACGATTTTTAAGGAGCTATGTGGTGTGGTTTAAAATTCTATCTTTTTTTTCTATGTTGTTTATTTTTAAACTACCTCTCGTTCACTCTTTTCCCATGTAATATCAAGCGAAATACGAGAGCTTAGTGTTGCGTACATATTTTTTATATGTCGCACAGATTACAGTTGATACGATTACAAATGAAAATGTAACTATCTGTTTGATAAAAGGATATTTATTTATGAACTTACAACTTTTAAGAAAGGGGAATAACTCAGAATAGTAAATGTGTATTTTATTCTTTGAGTGATCGGTTCCTGTTTTGTTTCCGTTGATTGAACAAGCGGAGGAATCTAGATTTTATATTATAGCTGGAAACAGATTGTTCTCGCTTAAGGTTTTGCAGGAATATTGAAAGTCTGAATCTAGGTTTACTGTTTGTCTGTTTGAGACGATTCGGTCTTATATCATGTTATCTTTGTGTGTCTGGGCTGGATTATTTCTTCTTACACTCTGAGCGGATGAAGATAGGGGAGTGTGTTCTTCGGTTATGGAGTCTGGCGGGACGCCAATGTCGGGCGGTCCAAAGTTTTGTGATCTCAAGTTATCATGGGGAAGAAGATTGTGTCTTCTAGGACTGTTTTAGTCTATGTGTTCCCCAGTATTGTTTCTATTACGCCAGAAAAGTGTTTTGTGCTTGCTATTTATTCTTGGCCAAGGTAAACGTACTTTTACTGACTTCGTTTCCTAGGCTTACGATGGGTTATGTTTAGGCCTACATGAATCTACTTATGTTCAGATGTCAGAACGACATATCGTTTAGCAGCACTAAGAATGTTTCTACACAGCAATTATGAGGACAGATAATGCTGATATTGGTGGAAACTTTGATATCCTTATGAAGTGAATCTTTCTAGAAGTTTTGTCATCTCACCGTTGTGTGAGCGATGTTAAGGACCAAGGAAGCCATCTTGGAATCCGAATTATTGTCAATCATTCATCAGAGAACAGGGTTGTCCCTTACTACCCGATAATGATCCAGAGATCACAGTTATGAAAGAAAGATCTATTATGGGAGATTTAGCATTTACTCCGAAGATATATGCTGAATGCTATTTGAAAGAATTTACGCTAGAGTACAAGCTGCACTCATGCTAAGAGAGATTCTGTACAAGAGTCACTATGAACATTATGTATAAACTGACGTGATCTGTCAGTACAACCTGATATATATATATATATATAGATGTGGATTAACTATAGAACTCTGAATGCTTGTCTACAAATGTTCCAGTATGAGGTTATCCAGCATGTATGCTAACTTAAGATGATACACCATTGATCAACACCATGCTGTTTATGTCGTCATGTGTTCCTGTAACCATACACGTACTGTTCCAGTGTGCGTCTCATTAAACATTACAAAAAGACCACAGTAGTTCCAGTAATCCTTGACTTCTACATGTGAGAGTATGAATATATTGTTACCAAGTTGTCAACTCTTCAGAACCATTCTACCATTCGCGTACAATGTACTCTCACTTCAATGTTTACACTACCCTGTGTAGGTCGAGTTGACCTGTGTCTGTCTTCACGGTGACAGCACCTCTTTGAATACAACAGTACTACCAGCCATCATACTTTACAGTGAGGTTCTATACACCACACTCGATTCTTTACAGGTGTAGTAAGAAATAACTTCTTTACACTTAGGTCATTCATAATAAGAGCTAAACGTGTTTCCATGACCGTAGTGTATACATTTCTAACTTTTTCATTGTATTGGGGAAACCCCTAAGGCAAAGCTTGCCACTGTGCTGTGGTTGGCTTTTAGTTTGAAATCATTGCGAAACGAATTAGCATTTTCATCTATCCTTGCCCCTCCTCGTTCCACAATGCATTTTAGGCAAATATTTCTTAGAACTAGGAAAAGTGGTTCGTTTAAGTCAAGGACGAATTTGAAAAATTGGGTACCGTTTTGTTCGGCTATTCGTTAGCAAATAATAGTCTGAAGGCGTAGGCGACACCAACTGTTCTAGCAGAAATTGTTTAGTAATATCCTATCTTTGCCTTTAAGCCCTATACTGTTATATTCTAATTTAGATATTGTATTTAGAAATTCACTACATCTGTAAACCCTGCTTTATTGATGTATATGCTTGATGTTGTGATTTTCTAGTGATAATAAACTTAATTAACCTTAAGTTATCGTGTTGGTCAACCCCTGCCCATATATGTTATCCATAGTTTGTTTTCACGCATGTGCGTATTTGTCACTGAATTGTGTGTATGGGGGTGCAGTGTAACTTGTATTTTGTATAAGGAGAGAAAGTGCGTCTGATTTAAATATAGTCGTAAAGATATGCTGGATTAGAGAAATTACTCAATCTAGAGACTATTCTTTCTCTTACACTATTACCTCGTGAGAAAAAACTATTTCGTACACCTTACTCTCACCCGGCGTGATGCTGACTACATCACCCCTAGTGTACCGATGGTCAAGAAAATATGGGCCCGTTCCTTCCGAAAAGTGGGTGATATGTGTTCACTATAGTCACGACTTGCACGTGAAAAGCAAATTTCAGCAATGTTATCAACAGGCTTTGCCATAGGAAGCATTTTCAAACATGCATTATTTCCCTTTCCACCACGTACATTTGATTGACCTTGGAGGTACACACACGTAACACAGATTTGATTTATTGTCAGATTAACAAACATTGTTTAAGCATGTAACAAAATGCAGCAAAACTTTTTTGACTGAGTGTTCAGGTCTTAAAAAAAACAGCTTAGTTGAAATGACCTAAAAATTGAAAGTGGCCTTTAACTTTTTTTGAGCAGTACATTTACATAAAAACCAAAATGGTTAAATCAGTTACAGTTTTTACAAGTTAAACTAAAATGTCATTTCTTTAGACTCTTCCAATTTGTTGGGTAATAGACTTCTTCGCTGTCTTATTCACTTTATAGCTTTCACTAGCTTATCATGCAAATTGTCATCATAAAACTCTGCTTGTCAGTTATCACTTCTTGGGTGCACGATTGTCACAAATATCACTCATCTTTTATGATAATCAGTGTTCATATGAGATGTACAGCTTCAGTAGGTCGTGCTTCTATCAATCCAGACACTGCTGGGGCGATTAGCATTGATCATCGAGCAATTCTTGATCATGGACCTCTAACTTTGGGTTGACAAGTATGAACCCTCGCAGGATCTAATTAAGATCAGTAAAGACTGGCTTTTGTGGAGTAATAGAACTGCCTGGCTGCAAATAACAAGATATTGGCCTTCACACGTCTCTCTCTCTCTCCAGCTGTTGTCTTCTTTGCTGTACAAGTCTTTTGAAATCATTGTCGACCGCCCTTATATATGGAGCTTCCGGACGTATGGGAAACAAGGATCGCAACTCCAGCAAACTTCCCAAAATAGTTATAACTCCGAGGGGTTTGTGCTAGATGGGTTTCAAACCTTGGTCTCGTGCATCGCACCTTTCCCAGTTCAAGCCTTCAGAGTTATAGATTTCCATTCTCAGTGAGTTGACCTTTATATCTATATGTTGTCTTCCTATATCGGTCGTGTTAACGATTTTATCTTGAATTATAAAAAAGAAAAACATAGGATTTCTCAAAGCACGGATCTTTATTCTTGCAAAATTCTTCCCAACTACTTACTCCCTCCAAATTTCCTTGTACCTACGCATAAATGAAGATATTCCCGTCAAAAGGAGACCATTCTCATCCATATCTGTCATTTCGTTCGCCTTCCCGATCTCTAATTCTAACTATGTTTCGGACGATTTTATTCTTCCATATACAATCGTCGAAGTCTTACCTGTCTGTCCGCGAGAAACCCCGTTTCTGATTGACTGCCCTAGATACACACAAGAAAATTCCCCTGCATTCATTTGCTCGGGCTTGTATACTTGTGTTCCACTTTCCGGTCTTCATATATTTAACTAGGCAATTGCGTAACATGCTACATACAGGAAGGTCAAAGAAGGGAAGATTTTGTTGCGTTTTTTTATTTGCACGAACTTAATTTTGAAAGTAATAGAAATGTTCACCAGGAACCTAAAATAAGCGGCCAAATTATTTGTTAAATCCTGTATCTCTGCATTTAGTTGGTTGGAATAAGATTTATACGTGGTGGTCACCGTCATAGGACGAATAATATATATAAAGTTAGAAAAAATAAAAATATCATACTGATCTACAAAATTGTGTAAGAGTTTGAATTGACACCTGCAGAGGAATGGCTTCCGCACAAAAGCGGTGCAGTAGCGGAAATTTTAAAATGTACACCAGTCGGAGTCACATTACTCCTATGGTCAAGAAAATATGGGCCTAACACCATATTCCCAATATGCCTCAATGGGAATTTACCTTTTTACCTTACACCATTTGGAGTGCGGATTCCTTATCAGAATCATTCACGGACCAACATGAAATGGGCGGCAGTCAAAAGCAGTAGAAAATATTTCGGAATATTGAAAGAAACATTTCATTTTTCGTGCTTCTTCTAATCGTACTTTTGTGTTGAAAATGAAGTAAAAAGGCTCTAAATTAGATGGCCTATGTAAGATAAATAATGCCAGATGTGCCTTTAATGCCCTTCGACCAATATGGAACTCTTCAGTTATATCCAGAGAGAACAAAATGAGAATCTTTAACTCAAATGTGAAGTCAGTCTTGCTGTATGGCTCAGAGACAAGGCATGTCTCAAAGAGTCTCACCGCCAAGCTACAGACATTTGTAAATAGAAGTCTCCGACGGATCCTCCGTATAAGATGGCCAGATGTAATAACAAATATAGAGCTAAAAAAAACAGCCAATACAGACAGACATTAAGGTAAGAAAGTGGGGATGGATAGGACATACACTCAGAATAGAAAAATCAAGCTTAGCCAGAGTTGCAATTGACTGGAACCCACAGGGGAAAAGAAGAGTCGGGAAGCCAAAGAGAACTTGGAGAAGAACTGTTGAAGAAGAGGCTAGGGAAATTGGAATGACTTGGGCACAGATGAAAAAGACAGCCCAGAATAGAAATCGACGGAGAGCAACTGTTTATGTCCTATGTTCCACAGGGAATGAAAGGAATGATGATGATGATGTGGCACTCGCTGGGTAGAACGGCATGATGCAACAGTTGACTTGAAAAAAAAAGTAGGCTAGCAGGACAATGAAAGATCGCCCGTAACATTGTCACTGACAGGAACAACGTTTGTGCAGACAAGAAAAACTGAAAGAAGTACTCAATGTGTCAAGAAAAAATGTCTAGTATTTTAAGACAGGGTTTTACATTAACTTGTTATTATTATTCTTATTTCACGAAGTTAGATTTAGAATGTTGGTCTGACGTAAAGTTATTCCCTTTTTAATTCCTTCAGTGTTTTCTATACCCAAACAAACAATACCGGTATATATATTTATAAATATGCTCACCAGTGGCGTCATTATCCTGCACGACAACGCACGGCCCCACATTGCTGCTCGCACAAAGGCTTTACTTGAGCAGTTTAAGTGGGAAATTTTCAACCATCCCCCCTTACAGTCAGGACGTGGCACCAAGTGATTATCATCTCTTCGGCAAGATGAAGGTCTGGCTGGCTACCCGGCGCTTCGACACCGCCGAGGAGCTAATGGATGGAGTCAACAATTAGCTAAGTACCCTGGCGGCACCGTTCCTTGACCAGGGGTTACAAAAACTCGTGCCACGGTACGACAAGTGCCTGAATTTGGATGGTGACTATGTGGAAAAGTAAAGCAGTGATGTATGTAACTTTTGTATGTATTTAGATGTTATTGTCAATTTTTAAAATATTTTACCAGCCAATCAGTGGTCTTGCAGAAATTATGTGAGGACAGGAAACCATAAGTCAGAAGAGTTCAGGACCACCACTGGTGTAAGACAAGGTGATATCCTGTCACCTTATCTTTTCATACTCCTCATGGACGATGTTATCAAGTCATGTAAGGAGAGAACAAGAAAGTATTCAGTGGGGTACTGGAAGATGAGACAGGTATGTATTTCAGAGCTGGCATTTGCTGATGATGTTGCCCTGATTGCTAAATCAGAGGCACATCTCCAATCCAACCTGCAAGTCTGGAAGGAAGAGCTGGAGAAGAGAGGGATTTTCATAAGTAACTCTAAAACAAAATCCATGGTGATATCACGAGAAGAAAGAAGACACCAGATTAAGCGGGGAGAACAGGTCCTGGAGCAGGTCGACCACTTTAAATATCTCGGAGCTATTATAGACCGAAAGGGAGGCATCAAAGAAGAGTTGGCCACTCGAAATGCAGCAGATGGGAGACTTTTTCAGGCCATAAATCGAGGATTCCTCAGCAAGAGACAGGTTGGTAAGAAAACGAAGATGGCTGTATACCGCTCCACCTATGTCCCAGTTTTGACATATGGATGCGAGTCATGGGCAATGACTACAACCCATAAAAGCCAGATCCAAACCTCAGAAATGAGGTATCTAAGGAAGGTGGTTGAAGTAACAAGAAGAGACATGGTCCGCAACCAGACGATATGTCGAGGCCAAAAATCCCACCCCCTGCAGACCCAAGTAGAACAGTCCCAACTAAGATGGTTTGGCCATGTCTGCAGAATGGGAGAAGATCGGCTACCACTACAAGCATGGGAAACAAAGAGCCAGGGATCCAGAACCCCAGGACGACCCCGAGTCCGCTGAGAGGACAACATTATACAATCTTTGAAGGACCGAGGACTGGAATGGAACCAGGCCAGGAGGAAGGCAGCCGATATGATAGTCTGGCGCTCTCTCTTCCAAACCTACACACCTCACGGTAGAAGGGGAACGACTAAGTAAGTAAGTAAATATTACTTCACTGTGAAATCTTACGATATTAAGGAGAAGATATGGAACTGCAGCAGAAAATCTGTTATCGCTTCTTGGCCTTTTGGCTAAGATCACAGTGTAAAACAGTTATTCGTTGTAATAGCTGTGGCGAGGTGAAATTATTTGATAAGAGAACCCCCGGGATTAGAATACGAAGATAGGGTGATGGTATCTTTATGTTGTAAAACCTATCACTGTTTCGGCGAGTACGATAAGACTAGCACGAAAGGACTCAATAAACATCACAACATCTTAGACAAAAACACGTTTTTGGAGGTTCTCGCTAAACAACAAGCGCAGAGCGGGAAAAATGTTGGTTTCAGAACACACAATTCAGGCGTCTACTCATACGAACAACACAGAAATTCCCTGTCATTTTTTTACATAAAAAGACATGTCCACAACGATAACGTAACCACTTCACCTCTTTCCATCTAAGAATAGCTCTCTTCCATTATGTGTGCTGTTCATATAATGTTTTTCTTAGATAAAGTATACGATCAATGGTTTCCTCGCGACGATTTGCGTAAACCATCGATCCGGTTTCAAAACTAGTGGTAAAAGAACGTGAGTGTTTGAACTTTATTAAAAATGAATGATAATGTCCTCGACATTGTTCCAGTTGCAGACTGTACGGCGACACTAAGGACTGTCTAGTTGACACCATAATCTAGTCTGCATATGACATATATCTCTACGGAGCCTCGTTGTGTTTAATAATACTGTCTATTTGGAATTGTCTAGCCTGGCCTTTGCCAGTATTTTTTATGTTGGAGAATACAGCTGTGTGCGGGGTCACTTACATACCACTAGATGGACATTGGCCTGAGTAGACTTATAACTCATGATATAATATAAATAATAAAGGAAACTAATCCGTGGACCAGAACCCGTATCAATATGTAATTACATTCACCCAACAACGGAAATTCCCTGTCCTATTTTTACATAAAAGGACAGGTACACGACAATAATTACACCACTTCACCCCCCCTCCCCTATATTCTCAGCAATACCTACACACAAAACACCAGACAAAACCAAAATCACCCACACCACACCACGCTCAGTAGCCATCTTCCTCTTTAAAATTTATCAATTTTTTATATTTTTCTCTTTATCTCAAGAGTGCAAGAGTTTATCGAGTTTTTGACGTCAATTTTCCTCACGCCAACACACACCCATGAGTCATCATCAATACCCTCCGCACACTCTCCATTAAAAAACACCATCGACCACCTAACGACAACTTAAATGGTTTTTTTTCTCTCACCCCCATTTTCTCATCAATACCTACACACAAAACACCAGACAAAAACAAAATCAACACTACACCACACCCCGGCTGACAGCTACATGCCAATGGGGGATCCTTCAATAACGCTCGCATTCATTTAAAAAAAAACTCACTTTTTTATTTCTTAAAAAAAATATGTAAGCTCTGTTTGCTTTAGCTGTCGTATATATGTATTTGTATGTGCGTGTTTATGCATTGTCTTACTCCGACGCCAATACATCCATGAGTCATCACCCCCGCCAGTCAGCATCAATACACTCTCCATTAAAACTCCACCGACCAACTAAAGACAATAATTAGCCTTTGTTCCCTCATTTTATCGGTTTTTGACGTCATATTTTGTTATATAAACCCATTGGTTTTTTCTCTCACCCCGATATTCTCCCCAATACCTACACACAAACTTCGGCAATGTCACCACATCTCCACTCAATATCTAGTTTTTCTGCTTATCTTACCTTGTGCCTGTGATCTTGACTGCTGAGATAACTCATATATATATATATATATATATATATATATATATATATATATATATATATATATATATATATATATATATATATATATATATATATATATATATATATATATATATATATATATATATATATACAAGGGGCTTGACATAAGTCTTGGGCCTGACCATGAAGGACATGTCACAGAGAGCTGCTATTTTGTATAGTGTTTATTCCTTTTCAATATAGCCACCGTCTAAATTGACACACTTCTGCCATCTCTGCTTGACCTTGAAAAGACCTTGGGAGTAGAACACCCTACTTTTCAAACTAAACCAGTCATCACATGCCAGTATAACCTCTTCATCGCTGTCAAAATGATTTCCTTTTAGCTGTTTTTTAAGATTTGGGAATAGAAAAAGTCTGATGGAGCCAAATCTGGAGAATATGGTGGGTGTGGAAGAATTTCAATATTCAAATCGTTGGCTGCTAGCTGCACAAGCCGTGCTTTGTGAGAGGGCGCGTTGTCTTGAAGCAAAGGAAGATTTTGAGTGCGCGTTATCCCTCGTTTCCTGGTCACAACCTTTCTTAGTTTTGTGAGAAGATCTGCATAGTACTGTCCATTAACTGTGTTGCCACGAGGCAGATAATCTTTTAAAAGAACACCATTGCCGTCCCAAAAAACAGTCAGCATCATTTTTCCTGCAGATTTCTGCGCCCTCGGCTTGACAGGTGTTGGGGAGCCCGGGGTTTTTCATTGTATGCTGGCAATTTTGGATTCGGGGTCATAATGGTGTACCCAATTCTCATCTACTGTCACTATGGTCTCTTAAAAATGTAGGTGTTTTTCCCTGAAACATCAGAAATTTTATCACAGCTCTGGCCTCCTTCTTTTCCATTGTTTTGTCAAATCTTTGGAGCAGCAGATCCGGTCAATAGCGTACATTGCGCCGTGCACCGTAGCGGGAAAACTCATTGAAGAAACAAATGCGTACTTTATACATTCAGTGCAAATATGATGAACTTTAAATGTGCCAAGTTTCATCTTCCTCCTGTGACTCCTTCATGGTCAGGCCCAAGACTTATGTCAATCCCCTATATGTATACATATATATATATATATATATATATATATATATATATATATATATATATATATATATATATATATATATATATATATATATATATATATATATATTCTTCTTTGATCCTTAGCCGCCGACCGTCAAAGCAGTCAGTGGCCATCACGCCTTGTGGCGTCTTGTAGGGCAACAACAAATTGATTCCACTTTGCTCGGTCAGTGGCCATCCTTCGTACAGTGCCCCAACTCTGGTTCATTCTTTGCATCTCAGCCTCCACAGTCCTCCGCCAGGTTGTTTTTGGTCGGCCTCTCTTTCGTTTTCCTTCAGGGGTCCAAAGCATAGCTGTTCTTGTGATGGCATCGGGGTCTCTTCTGAGGACATGGCCAACCCAATTCCAGCGTCTGCCAGCTATGATGGTGTGCAAGTCCTCTTGCTTGCTCCGAGTAAGCAGATCTTGGTTGGTGATGGTATTCGGCCAAAAGATACGGTGAATTTTTCTTAGGCATGTTGTGTGAAAAGAGGACAATTTCGACATTTCCTTCTCTGTAACTCTCCGGCATTCTGCACCATAGAGAAGCACAGAAAGCACACAGCTCTGATATAATCTTAATTTTGTGCTTATGCTGTATTGAGAGGACTTCCAGATGTAGTTTAGGCTAAAAAAGTCTGTTCTTGCTTTATTCATTCTGATTTTGATGTCTTTGCCTGCCCCGCCATCTGGTGTTACTATGCATCCTAGGTATGTGAAGGTGTCTGTCTGTACCAGTTGCTGATTCCTTACTGATATGGGCTCAGGGTTGCTAACATTGAGCGTCATGACCTCTGACTTATTTAAATTGATGTTCAAGCCCACTTCTGGCTAAACTTATTAAGTCTGTCCGTTTTTTCCTGGATGTGTTGATGTGAATGTGCTAGTAGTACAATGACATCTGCATATTCCAGATCTTCTAATGTAGAAAATGTAGTCCATCTTATTCCTCTTGGACTGCCCTCTGTTGTCTGTCACATCACCCAGTCTATGACTGTTAAAAATAGAGTGGTTGATAAGGGGCATCCCTGTCGTACTCCTGTCTTCACCTCAAAGGTTAGGTTGCTCTGCCCAACACTACACGTATTTGTTCTCTTAATTACCTTTATTTCTTTCTTTCTTTTACATATATATATATATATATATATATATATATATATATATATATATATATATATATATATATATATATATATATATATATGTGACAGGGGCGCTAGATGTACCTCACACCCAAGACCCGTGCACCAAGAAAATTTATAAAGGATCGTTTGACAGGGGTTGCAATTATTGGTTGCTTGCAACCCTCGCAGCAGCAGACTTAACAATTCAAGCAACCCAAAGCCTTATGCAGATCAACATTTAATTCTACCGAACAGAACCGAACACCAAACAAACAATCCAACAAACAATCAAACGAACACCCAGTCAGTGTTCATAGACTGTCTGAAAAATAATAAATAAAACAACGTCTAAGTGAACATCAATAGCATGGATAATAACACTTACCATACAGAAAACATGCGTGTCGCCCAATGCGACTAGTATGGTGTTGTGCATGAGGCTGGCAATCGCACCGGGTAACATAGGTTGCTACCGAAACCACTACTGCAAGAGCATCTGAATGCTTCATGCTGAGACAAACCACACCGGTGGCCCCATGCTCCCTCAGGAGCGGAGGAGAGAAATATACAACTCTAAGTACGCCCACGTGCTCTCACAAACCATGTTCACATAACAATAATAATCAACTGGACATAAAATAATATTCTTCAATACATGTACAACAAATAATCTCAATAATGAGAATTAACTACTACCTCTCAACCGACCCACATCAATACTCGTTCCCGCACTCTGAACATGTCGTAAGTGACGATTGGTGTTTCCATGCTCCACCAGGAGCCAACAGAGAAACACCTGTCTCAACGTCCCTTACGCACCAGAAATCTAAATGACTATTCTCCCTTCTAAGTAACCACTAAAGATAAACAGTAGAATAATCAATAATCGTGAAATACACTTAATTACTTTTACATTAAAGGATAAAATAAAATTACTCTTACATTAAAGAATAATATTCTTGGCTTTAACCAAAAACTGGAACTAAATACACCGCGTGTCGCTCGGCATAACATATTATAGGTTTAACACGCGGAGCGTGTTTGCTCAGACTCGCTATCACCGCCTTTTATCACCACGAGGTTGCTATCTTGCGATTGTTAATCTTATCTAAATTTCGCAGTGAAATAGCCTTACACTATGTCTGCCTTTCTGAAGAATGAAATAATCGCTCTTAAACTTTCACATCTATCTATCTATTTATTCCATTAAACATTAAAATAGCCACATCGATATAATTTCAGAATCCTAGAAAACTAATGCTAATTTAAATTAACTCACGTGCTCAAGGCATTTACAGCTTGGCTCTTGTGTGTCTTCTTCGTCTGTTCTTACTGGGCGGCTGTCTCAACAATCCCAGTTTCGCCACTTGCTACCCCTTTTATAGGCCCTGGCCTAACCACTCAATTTACTGCGCGCTTACGCGCATTAATCTGCGCCACACAGATAACACACGCGATTATTGCTCCAGAATGCATGAAAACACAGATATACACAACTAGAGCAAAAACACTACTAATATGTAGGCTTATTATGGCCTTGTAATAAATCTGCTTGAAGATAACGTGATCAAAAGGCACTAAACCACATAGACAACATGACTGCCCAGATGGGGCCAGCGCCGAGAACGACAGACCTCAAGATGGCGCTGTCACATATATATATATATATATATATATATATATATATATATATATATATATATATATATATATATATATATATATATATATATATTCTTCTTCTTTGATCCTTAGCCACCGACCGTCAAAGCAGTCAGTGGCCATCACGCCTAGTGGCGTCTTGTAGGGCAACAACAAATTGATTCCACTTTGCTAGGTCGGTGGCCATCCTTCGTACAGTGCCCCAACTCTAGTTCATTTTTTGCATCTCAGCCTCCACAGTCCTCCGCCAGGTTGTTTTTGGTCGGCCTTGTAGTGGATTTTGATGGTATTGTATGGTGGTGTTATCACCTAGTGGGATGCGTGAGGTCAGCTGTGAAGGCTCCTGAGATAATTGTAACTGTGAATATACAGAAGGCCCTTTCGTGCTACCACTTTATGACCTCACACATATCTTTTTTTACTAATGAATGTGGCTACGTTAAAATCTAGGGTACTGAATGCAATGTGTTGTATGGACATATACACACACCCACAGATATTAATTAAGTCTAATACTATCAATAAAATTTATAACACAATGAACTAAATTCAGCTGGTTAAATTTAGAATAGAAAATCTTTTTTTAAATTTATTTGTTCTGAACCAAGGTTTTATTTTGGCCAGAACTTATGCAAAGATTTTGAAATTTATGAATGAATGGCATGAATAAATGGCATGTTAAATGAAAGATGTTTACATATGCAATCTTCAAGATTAATTATAGTATTACTGTTCGTAATGTTAATTTTCCTGGGAAAACTATGAATGGATGTGCTGTTGGGGTGGCTTCATCCCTCCCTGTTTATGCCTACACAGCATTGTCCATTAATGATGGAAGGAAATGGGATGCTTCAGTAGTAAATTCTCTTGGGTGCTAGTTTTATGAAGTTGGTGTAAGTTCAGCAGGCCAGCTAGCCTACTTAACTTTGCCAGATTTGTTCTGGTGCTGGAATCTGATGGCCCCACCTCTCCGTGCTTGAGCAATACACAGATGTTCTGTCGAAATGTACCCTGCACGGGTCCTCACTTCAATTATTAATCAGCATTTGACACCACCTTAGTGTCAAGATCGAACTCACAGCTCTGAAATAAAGTATTGGTTTTTGCTCAGAACCTTACCTAGTTGGTTTCGCATAGGGTAAGTTTCCCCAGTCTACAGATTCTGAAATAGGTGCATTATCTCACTGCCATAGAATAGGATAGGTGATATGATTCACTGTTCTCAACACTTGATCACCCCTTCCTAAACCTTGCTGTAGTTTATATATTGTTTGTCCCTAGACCCTGAACTAGGGCGGGGGGTCCAGAGCGAATCCTTACTTGTTTGTAAGGCTAGATTTCGATATGGCAGTATCAAATCACTCGAACATTAAACAATATTCAAAATATACAAAGAAATAATTTCAATCTTACCAGATTATGAATAAAGAACACAGAAATGCTAGCAAAACTCAGCTGAGGTGCTGGCTATAGTATGGCGTCCCTGAACTTATTTCAATTTATTTCATTTGGAAATCACCACACTTGAAATTTACTGTGTCTATCACTGGACAACTATTGAGGAATGGCAAAAAAGCTCGTCTAAGCGCGGATAATATGATTGTCTGTGGCCAATCAATGCCTTGGTTTTTTTTTTAAATTCAAATTTCCTACACTAAAGTCATTTCAGTCATGCTTCAGTCAAGTATGGATTTTTATCTGTTAGTCTGTCCGTCTCTACTTGCGTTTTCACAAAAACGTACTTGATTTTTGAACCAACCTTTCTCTCCCCTCCAAAATTTTGTCGTTAAAAGTTATTTTTAGACACAGCTTCCACCAATATCCCTTCTCTTCCATGCTAAGTAGATTTGAACACCTGCGTCTCGAGGTCGCGATTTTTTGTGCAAATAGCGACACTTTTGATTCAATGCAGTCTTTCGCTGTTGTGAACAACACTGTCTTTTGTCATTATTTTCATTATTATCTATCCGTCTGTAAAATTAAAAACATATTATTTCACTGCTCAGAATGGGCCATCCGGCCAGCTAATTTTTATATTCCTAACATTAATATTAAGAAAAAGTTACTTTTTAAATTTTGTAATATTTCAAGCATCTGCGTTTAGCCGCTGAATTCAAATCAAAGGCTTGGTATCGCAAAAGCGTCCAATAAATGACTGTGGCGTATCATATCCAAGGTCCCTTCTGTCGAATTCCTTACTTTATGTCAACTTGGGGGGGGGGGGGGGGGGGGAAACGTGACTTTTCCTCCTTGCCCCACCAATTTGCGTCCATTAACCTCGCTAGTTCAAGTACGCGTTCAGTCAGATTTTTGTCTTTTGATCCTCGTTCCGTTTTGCCTTCAAGTCTAACACCTGATGACCCGCGGCGCGGGCGATCATGTATTCCAGCAGCTTACGCATTGGTTTTTATCCTTACATTTTATCCTTTGGAGATATTTTTACGTTGTATCACTTGTTAATTTTATGACACATCTCCCCACTTGAAAACATGCCTACGGCAAGTTCCAAAACCAGTGATACACATAGATAAAATCTCTCCTCCCGTCTGCCATTACTCTAATTTTGATCACAGGGGTGCCGACTGGGGAAATCTGCACCGACATTCAATTTGCCTGGGATATATTGGATACTAAACTGATAAGGTTGAAGTAATAAAGACCACCTCAGCAATCTTGCGTTTTCATGCTTAGCCTGAGATAAGAATACGAGAGGCTGATGATCCGTCTCCACCACAAAAGTCCTACCATACAGATAGATTTGAAACTTCTTTATTGCCCAGATTAACGCTAAACATTCTTTTTCGCTTGTGGAGTATCCTTGTTCCGCCTTATTCAATTTGCGGCTTGCATAAGCGACTGGTTTCAGTTCCCCATCAGGTGAAGATGATCTTTGCAACAAAGCCCCTCCGAGTCCTACATTACTTGCATCGGTTCTTAAGACAAAGTCCTGTGTCAAATCAGGCAGTTTGAGAATAGGCCTGCTAGTGAGTTTTTCCTTTAACTCTTGGAACGCTAGTTCACATTGTGCAGTCCAAATAATTTTATCTGGAAGTCCCTTGCGAGTCAGATCAGTCAGAGGAGCACAAATAGCGTTAAAATTTTTGATGTATTTCTGATAAAATCCGCATAACGACACGAATGATCGCACGTCCTTTTTTGTTTGTGGTCTAGGTGCTCTCTGCAGTTTTTCCAAGTTCTTAGGATCAGGGGTCATGTTACCCTGATATACAGTGTGTCCCAAGAATTCCAACTCTTTGCATCCAATACAACATTTTGTTGGCCTAGCAGTTAAGTTCGCCTCCCGAAGTCTATTAAATAACATTTCTAGAGCTTCAATGTGTTCTTCAAATGTCTCTGTGGCGACGAGAATATCATCCATGAAATTCGTGATACATGGGTTATTCAGGGGATCCAACAATTTGCGCATCATCCTTGAAAACACACTCGGAGCATTTTTCAGTCCGAATGGTAGCATATTGAATTCATAATGTCCATCCGAAGTGCTAAAAGCCAAATAAGGTCTCACTTCAGGCTTCACTGGGATCTGGTAATAGCCTTTACTAAGATCCACCTTTGAAAAGTATTTTGCCTTGTTCAGTCTGGCAAATAACTGTTTTGTGTCTGGTAATGGATCCACTTGTCCTTCTGTGACAGCATTCAGTTTCCTGTAATCTATGCACAGTCTGTGTTCCCCAGACGGTTTTTCTCAACAAAACGACACTAGAACTAAAAGATGATTCACTGTGCGAAATAATCCCCTCCTTCAGCAAATAATCTATTTCTTCCTTCAATGCCTTCTCCTTCGCGAACGGAATAGAATAGGCTCTCATACAGATTGGGTTTGAGTCTACCAGTTTCATGTCATACTGTAGCAAATTTGTATGGCCTGGTTTATCTGTTAATACATCTGTATGTTCCTCCAGAACCTGTTGAACTCTCTCCCTCTGGTTTTTAGTCAGGTGCTTACTGACTTTTACCTGTGCTGCTGTTTCACAAGGATGTAATGGGTATTCATGTGAGGTGAGTGGTTCCTTTTGCATCTGGGTTGCAATAGCCAAGGTCAATAAGGGGGTGCTTTCCTGGAGTGGTCTGTCCAGATACTTCTTTAATAAGTTTACATGATAAACTTTCTCCTTCCCCTTTTTGTCAATTTTATAGTTTGTTCTAGACACCTTCTCTAGAACCGTATATGGACCTTGCCAACCAATTTGTAATTTATTCTGGCTACCGGGTAGTAGAAGAAGCACCTTCTCTCCCACAGCTAGTTCTCGGTCCTTTGCCTTCCTATTAAAATATGCTGCATGTTTCTTCCTGGCTTGTTTCAAATTATCATTTGCCAGTTTCCATCCAGCTTTCAAACGAGTGGTCAGTTCGTTCACATATTGATAAGATGAGGTAACAGGTTCTTCCGCCTTCTCATCCGTCCAGGTCCTTAATAAAGTTACATCTGGATCTTTAATTTATCATACTTATTTTTCATGGAACCCATCGGGTCCCGTCCATTAGAAGCTTTATAATGAGGACTTTTCTTCCTAGAATCATCACTCACAAATCGACCACTACCAATTTTTTTCTGGGGTTTGTCTCCCCACTTTAGATTGCTTATGAGAGATCTTCGCTCTCTTGTCTGTTCTTCCAGTTTATATAAGTCTGACCGAGGGATTGTCATCTTATCCTGGGTAAATTTTCTTCTTTGTACTCTTCGCATAGTGGCCATGTTAATCCATTCAAGTGAAGACTGGGTGTGAAAAGGGGGCTCCCATTCCACTTTGTCTACCCAAGTATAATTAGTTTTCCTTTCAGGCCTAAAGTTGCCCCGTGGCGTTTCTAGGTCCTGCACATATTTTCCCTTTGTGGGTGTTCCCTCATGAAATACGCCACATGCTTCTACAAAGTTTTCAACATCGACATTTACGTCGGGCCAATAGTATTTTCGAGCAATCTTTTGGCAGATGGTACCGACTTTCTCATGGTCACCATCTTTTCCAACATGTAAGCTCCTTATTAAGTTTGCCCTATATATCTTGGGAAGAACTAACTGTCCGTGACCAGTGGATCTAGTTCCTGTCTTCCTATATAATAATCTGTTCTTCACAAAGTACTCTCCCTTGCTCGGAGGTGTGTGGCATTTGGGCAATTTTTTTAAAACATGGCTTGAGTGTCCTATCCTCAGCCTGCGCCTTTCTCATCTCCTCTGGATGAGCATTTATAGGTTCACCTTCTTCCTCCTTCTTCTGTGACCTGGTCTGCACTGTCGCCATGATCACAGGTTTCTCGGGATTCCCCAAGAAGACGTATCTACACCCCAATATCAGAGGGTAGATTGGTTCATCTATCACTGCGGCTCTGATTTCTCCTTCCACATAGCGAGTTTTCACCGTTATCCTTGCGATGGGAAGTGTCATGAGTGGTATGTCCTTGGTCGCCCCTTGTATTTCCACTGTTTCTGTGGTATACTGACTTGGGTCCACTAGGCTAGACTTCACAACTGAATCATAATCCAAACCTGTATCATAAAGGCACCTTATGGTGGCCCCATTACAAATAACATCCTCACAAACTGGGGGGTGATAAGGTTCCTGTTGTCCCATAGGATTAACCTTTAATCTTTGCGTCCCCGACTTCATTGCAGCAATCTTTGAAGGTTTCCTTCTACAAAATTCGGTGTTATGGTTATCTTTCTTGCACCATTTACACCATCTTTTTCCTTGGTTCAACGGTTTTCTTTCATTGAACTTTTGGTCATTGAACTGTGAGTTTCTGTCGCGATAGTCATTTCTTGGCCGCTCAAAGTTTGTCCTACTTTTATTTCCCTGCTCTCTATTATCAAATTTATTAAATTGCTGTGGAGCTTTAAAATTATCTATGTGCTTCTTTTTAGCACCACTTACCTCTGCCTGGGCTGCCTGATACCTCTCAGCGACATTTAAAACCTCTCCCAACTTCTCTGCACCTTGTTCCATGAGAAATTTTCTCATGTCTGGAGCCATGGACTCTCTCAATTGCTCAATCATGATCATTTCTTTAAGATCTTGGGTCTTCCCCAGAGCAGTCCATTTCTCCAAATAGGTTTCCAGTCTAGCAGAGAATTGGTGGTATGTCTCCCCAGACAACAGTTTGGCATTTCTAAATTTCTTACGATAAAATTCACCATTCTTCTCGTACCTTAATAACAAAGCCTGCTTTAACATGTCATAATTGTCTTGGTCTTCCCTGTTCATTTTAGCAAAGACTTCATAAGAAGTACCTCTCAGTCCTTGTGATAACTTTAAACTCCACCTCTCTCTCTCTAACCCATATGTAGTAGCTAATAACTCAAAACGTCCTAGGTACCCCTCTATGTCATCGTCTTTTTCAACAAAATGGTCTAAATGAAACCCCATAGCTGAGTTTGAGGCTCCCAGACTGGGCGTAGCATCTGAGGCAAAAGGGCTGGCACCATTTTCAGGAGCCTGGCCTTGTAATTCCAGCTCCCTTAGTCGTAATTCATGCTCCCTTTGCAACCTTCTATCTTCTGCCTCCCTTTCGGCCTTTTTATCTTCTGCCTCCCTTTCGGCCTTTTTATCTTCTGCCTCCCTTTGCTGTCGTTTGTCTTCTGCCTCAATCTGCAGCCTCTTAATTTCTCTATCCGCCTCTAACCTCTTCTCTTCAGCCAACCTTTCAGACTCTAATTTTCTTTCAGCCTCTTTTTCTAATCTCCTTTCTTCCCGTTCAATATATTTATCACATTCAGCCGTTACGTATTGAATTAAAATCTGACCATCCATTCCCATCTCCTTTGCGGTCAGCACAGCAGCTGATCTAAATTTTGCTAGCTCCGCCATACTTTCTAAACAATATAATAATATACAAAATAAATCTCTAACCAGTAAATACACTAAGTACTTCTTATGACTATAGTCTAACTAATTCTAACTAACCAGTTAACTAATTAATTATTACTGGCTGTGAAGATTCACCAACTTCTAATTGCCCTTTTAATTTAAAGGGACACTTTTAATTTTAAGGGAATTTTACAATTTTGTTCCCCTAATTTTATTTCTCCCACCAGGAGATCCTTATATTACTTGTTGCGTGCATATTTTGACGCACATATTACAAAAATCTATATGGCTATTTAATATGGGAAAAATATAGACATTCATTCATTTGTGTATGAAAATGCTGTCTATGGTAAAAGCGAGAGAATCCATGTTTGATTCACACTTTTGATTATAGGAGTAATCGTTCTTGATATTGATCCGGCGCATGGATTGCTCTTACGTTTGTACTTATTTTTTAGGGCCAGAAAATATATTAATTTCCTTATTATGTTTATGGCCTGAATTCATATGTATTACATATTATTAGTACAAGTAGAATCAGTCCATATTGTATATTTTGGATGGGTAGGCGGGACTAGATTCTTATTATTCCGGTCCAGCGGAAGTATGAGTTGTCTTGACAAGTCGTGAGGAGTTCCGATGTACCGTGATAATGGCGGGTACGCATTTTTCAAAGGGCTGGTAGATTCTTAAGGAAATACGATTCATGAAGTGGTTTTCTTCTAAAGGAGATGGTATCTCTACTATAGTTTATGTTAGAGACTCTCCTAAGGTACGGTACAATGTATAATTCGGACTCCATGTATTGCCAGACCCTATTTTGATAATCTCATGTCGATTAGACCTAGATGGAACATTGTGCTTCGTATCGCTAGGGTCGTGTTTTGTATCGACGAAGATGACAGACTTTCCTGCAGCGGTTATGGCTACGTGAATTAACCTGATCACCGTAGAGCTGTATGGAAACATTTATGAAATCAGTTATATACCCATTATAAATTAACTCTGGCTTATATTCTCCTTCCTATGAATGAGTGAACGACAACTCAGGGAGGCAGCCATGTTAGATTTCGGTCATCATATGTTTTGATCACTGCCAAGAGAACAGATTATTTATCCTATTATCGGACAGTGACAGGGAGATCTCAATCTTGCTAGAAACCCCTCTTTCGTGGTTTCATAATATATACTACAAACTATGGACGTCAAGTAACCTTAGTTATTTACCGATCTGCCTTCACTGACGCGTTTAGTCAGATAGGGGGATGCGGCCATAATGTATCATGACATTGAACTTTTGATGTACTGCCCATTATTTCTGAATGTGTCATGACTTCAGATCTGCTATGTATACCTACAAATTGATATGTCAACATACCATGATGTACTCGTATGTCCCAGTGTGTACGTCTGAATAAATTGAGTAAACAAAGATTCCAGCAGTCTGCATTGGTGCCTTGTAGACACAAGTGTATGAGTGGTTATATTGGTCAGCACACGAACAGTACACCATTCGCGGTAATCACACTCTGCACTTCTACTCCATACATACACCATCCTGCGTCGGTTGGAGTGACCAAGTTTAGGGCCTGCTTCCCCTGGAGCCTTTGCCTTCCCTAACTCAGGACTAGGGTGAGTTACCCATTTACAGCTGGGTAGACTGGAGCCTGCCTGATCTCAACAACACACCACTCTTCCTTACAGAGCACACCGACTGACACTTTACAGAGTGGAAAGAAGAAAAGAAACTTTACATTACTGTTTATGCTAAATATCCCTGGACAAGACCCCAATATATGTAGTGGATTTTGATGGTATTGTATGGTGGTGTTATCACCTAGTGTGATGCGTGAGGTCAGCTGTGAAGGCTCCTGAGATAATTGTAACTGTGAATATACAGAAGGCCCTTTCGTGCTACCACTTTATGACCTCACACATATCTTTTTTTACTAATGAATGTGGCTACGTTAAAATCTAGGGTACTGAATGCAATGTGTTGTATGGACATATACACACACCCACAGATATTAATTAAGTCTAATACTATCAATAAAATTTATAACACAATGAACTAAATTCAGCTGGTTAAATTTAGAATAGAAAATCTTTTTTTAAATTTATTTGTTCTGAACCAAGGTTTTATTTTGGCCAGAACTTATGCAAAGATTTTGAAATTTATGAATGAATGGCATGAATAAATGGCATGTTAAATGAAAGATGTTTACATATGCAATCTTCAAGATTTATTATAGTATTACTGTTCGTAATGTTAATTTTCCTGGGAAAACTATGAATGGATGTGCTGTTGGGGTGGCTTCATCCCTCCCTGTTTATGCCTACACAGCATTGTCCATTAATGATAGAAGGAAATGGGATGCTTCAGTAGTAAATTCTCTTGGGTGCTAGTTTTTTTGAAGTTGGTGTAAGTTCAGCAGGCCAGCTAGCCTACTTAACTTTGCCAGATTTGTTCTGGTGCTGGAATCTGATGGCCCCACCTCTCCGTGCTTGAGCAATACACAGATGTTCTGTCGAAATGTACCCTGCACGGGTCCTCACTTCAATTATTAATCAGCATTTGACACCACCTTAGTGTCAAGATCGAACTCACAGCTCTGAAATAAAGTATTGGTTTTTGCTCAGAACCTTACCTAATAAGCCACTTCTACACATAACAAATTACAATAACACCACATAAACAGGGTCAGTTCTCTCTGACCAGACAGCACATCTTACCTAGTTGGTTTCGCATAGGGTAAGTTTCCCCAGTCTACAGATTCTGAAATAGGTGCATTATCTCACTGCCATAGAATAGGATAGGTGATATGATTCACTGTTCTCAACACTTGATCACCCCTTCCTAAACCTTGCTGTAGTTTATATATTGTTTGTCCCTAGACCCTGAACTAGGGCGGGGGGTCCAGAGCGAATCCTTACTTGTTTGTAAGGCTAGATTTCGATATGGCAGTATCAAATCACTCGAACATTAAACAATATTCAAAATATACAAAGAAATAATTTCAATCTTACCAGATTATGAATAAAGAACACAGAAATGCTAGCAAAACTCAGCTGAGGTGCTGGCTATAGTATGGCGTCCCTGAACTTATTTCAATTTATTTCATTTGGAAATCACCACACTTGAAATTTACTGTGTCTATCACTGGACAACTATTGAGGAATGGCAAAAAAGCTCGTCTAAGCGCGGATAATATGATTGTCTGTGGCCAATCAATGCCTTGGTTTTTTTTTTAAATTCAAATTTCCTACACTAAAGTCATTTCAGTCATGCTTCAGTCAAGTATGGATTTTTTATCTGTTAGTCTGTCCGTCTCTACTTGCGTTTTCACAAAAACGTACTTGATTTTTGAACCAACCTTTCTCTCCCCTCCAAAATTTTGTCGTTAAAAGTTATTTTTAGACACAGCTTCCACCAATATCCCTTCTCTTCCATGCTAAGTAGATTTGAACACCTGCGTCTCGAGGTCGCGATTTTTTGTGCAAATAGCGACACTTTTGATTCAATGCAGTCTTTCGCTGTTGTGAACAACACTGTCTTTTGTCATTATTTTCATTATTATCTATCCGTCTATAAAATTCAAAGTCTATCATATCACTGCTCAGAATGGGCCATCCGGCCAGCTAATTTTTATATTCCTAACATTAATATTAAGAAAAAGTTACTTTTTAAATTTTGTAATATTTCAAGCATCTGCGTTTAGCCGCTGAATTCAAATCAAAGGCTTGGTATCGCAAAAGCGTCCAATAAATGACTGTGGCGTATCATATCCAAGGTCCCTTCTGTCGAATTCCTTACTTTATGGGGGGGGTTGGGGGGGGGGGGGGGGGGGGGGGGGGGGGGGGAACGTGACTTTTCCTCCTTGCCCCACCAATTTGCGTCCATTAACCTCGCTAGTTCAAGTACGCGTTCAGTCAGATTTTTGTCTTTTGATCCTCGTTCCGTTTTGCCTTCAAGTCTAACACCTGATGACCCGCGGCGCGGGCGATCATGTATTCCAGCAGCTTACGCATTGGTTTTTATCCTTACATTTTATCCTTTGGAGATATTTTTACGTTGTATCACTTGTTAATTTTATGACAGGCCTCTCTTTCGTTTTCCTTCAGGGGTCCAAAGCATAACTGTTCTTGTGATGGCATCGGGGTCTCTTCTGAGGACATGGCCAACCCAGCTCCAGCGTCTGCCAGCTATGATGGTGTGCATGTCCTCTTGCTTGCTCCGAGTAAGCAGATCTTGGTTGGTGATGGTATTCGGCCAAAAGATTCGGTGAATTTTTCTTAATCATGTTGTGTGAAAAGAGGACAATTTCGACATTTCCTTCTCTGTAACTCTCCAGCATTCTGCACCATAGAGAAGCACAGAAAGCACACAGCTCTGATATAATCTTAATTTTGTGCTTGTGCTGTATTGAGAGGACTTCCAGATGTTGTTTAGGCTAAAAAAGACTGTTCTTGCCTTATTCATTCTGATGTTGATGTCTTTGCTTGCCCCGCCGTCTGGTGTTACTATGCATCCAGGATATGTGAAGGTGTCTGTCTGTACCAGTTGCTGATTCCTTACTGATATGGGCTCAGGTTTGCTCACATTGAGCGTCATGACCTCTGACTTCCTTAAATTGATGTTCAAGCTCACCTGCTGGCTAAACTTATTAAGTCTGTCCGTTTTTTCCTGGATGTATTGATGTGAATGTGCTAGTAGTGCAATGTCATCTGCATATTCCAGATCTTCTAATGTAGAAAATGTAGTCCATCTTATTCCTCTTGGACTGCCCTCTGTTGTCTGTTGCATCACCCAGTCTATGACTGTTAAAAATAGAGTGGTTGATAAGGGGCATCCCTGTCGTACTCCTGTCTTCACCTCAAAGGTTAGGTTGCTCTGCCCAACACTACACGTAAAGTTGGCATAGAGGTTTTTTATGATTGACACTATGCAGCTTGGAATTCCGTAAGCCCTCAGTATTTTCCATAAACTGTCCCAATGTATGCTGTCAAAAGCCTTTTCAAAATCAACGAAGTTAATGTACAGCTGTCTTTGCCATTCTGAGCAATGCTCTATAATGTTCTTGAGAGTGAATATATGATCTACACATCTTCTGTTCTTTCTAAATCCTGCTTGTTCTTTCCTCAGTTTGTGGTCTACTGCTTTTGAAATTCTCTGTATAATTATCCTGCCTAGTATTTTGCTGGGAACTGAGAGAAGAGTTATTCCTCTCCAATTATTGCAGTCTGCAAGATCTCCCTTCTTGGGCAATTTGACAATTATTCCTTTGTTCCACTCTGATGGTGTTGTCCCCGTTTTCCAGACTTGTGCAAATAGTGGTTCTAATAGTTCTGCTGCTAGCTCAGGGTCTGTCTTAAATAGCTCTGCATTTAAGTTATCATGGCCAGGAGCTTTTCAGTTCTTTAATCCTTTGATTGCTGTGATGATTTCTCCTTTTCGTGGAATGTCTATATTTACATCTAGATCGTTTTCAGCCTCAGGAACATTCAATTGTGTCTCTGGTGGCTCCTTGTTCAGAGTTTCTCTCAAGTGCTCTGCCCATCTTGTTTCCTGTCCCTCTGCTGTCGTGATGAGATTTCCTTGCTTATCTCTTACTAATGTAATATTGTTTGCACCTCGTTTTCCGCTGATGAATTTAGTTATTTTATATACTGTGCTTTGTTCATTTCTCAGTGCTGCCTCTTCTGCCTGTCTTGCAAGATCGTCTAGGAAATTCCTTTTGTTGGCTCGGGTTTGGCGTTTAACTTCCTTGTCCAGCTGACTGTACTGTTCGCTATATAGTTGCTTTAACCTGGGGGACTTCGCTTCTGTTTTCTTTCTTTTCATTTCCTTTCTCGGTGTTATGGTGTTTAGTGTTTCTGGTGTTATCCAGTCTTGCTTCTTCCTTTCCTGGAATCCCAAGCATGATTTGCTGCTTTCCTTATATATTGTTGAAATGGTGTTGAATTGCTGGTCTATATCATCAGTCAATGTCTTTTCCTGACTTTTGGCAAATTGATATCGTTTCTTTATGTAAGCCGCAAAAGCTTTTCTGGTAAGGGGGTCCTTCAATTTGCTGATGTCAAACCTTTTCTGTGTAGTTACAGTTGGTCCAGCCCTTCTTAGTTTCACTTTCAGTTTTGCTACTACTAAATGGTGATCACTTCCCACATCTGCACCTCTTCTTACCTTCACATCTTGTAATGCATGTCTCCATCTACCGTTAATCATAATGTGGTCTATCTGGTTTCTGTCCCGACCATTTGGTGATTCCCATGTTAATTTGTGAATTTCTTTATGTGGGAAAAGTGTTCCTCCAATGACCAGGTTGTTAATACTACAGAAACTTATTAATTTATTCCCATTTTCGTTTGCTGTTTCGCTGCCGCATTTCCCCATTACTCTTTCATTATATGTATTGTGTGTACCAACTTTCGCATTGAGGTCTCCCATTACTACAATAAGATCATATCTAGGTGTGTCTTCCATTTCTTTTTGCAGTTGTTGATAGAATTCATCCTTGATCTCTTCATCACTGTCATTCGTTGGTGCGTAGCATTGTATTATTGTAGTATTGGTGAATGTTCCTCTCAGTCTTAATCTTATCAGTCTGTTGTTGATGGGTTTCCATTCCAGTAATATCCTTTCTATTCCTTTCTGTAAAATAATGGTTACGCCTTCATTGTGCTGTCCATCCTCTCTTCCAGAGTAAAGTACTGTTTCTCCTGTTGCTGTTTTAACTTTTCCTGCCCCTGTCCATCTGCTCTCGCTTATCCCTAGAATATGTAGCCTATAGTTTCTCATTTCTTCCGTGACCTGTTTTAGTTTACCCGTCTCATTCATTGTCCTGACATTCCAAAATCCTATTCTTGTATCGTGTTTTGCGGTCAGGACGTCCGTTCTCATGTCAGTGGCTACCTTTCGGCTTTCACCACTGACAGTCATACGAGCCTCAGACTCCGGATGTCCGTCCCGCAGCAAAGTTTGTTTATTCGTAGTTGTTTCCGTAACTTCATTTTTTTTTTTTTTAAAGACAGGGGTGTCAGCCCTATGCTAAAACCCCCAACCTGGAGGACCAGGGTGTCTGCTTTCGTCTGACCCCTGCCCGCGCAAACCTGTCCAGCTTGGTAGAACCTTCTAGGAGTAAAACTCCCGCTGGCATAGCTCTGGGGGTAATCAGGGTATGCAAGCCGCCATACCTCGACAAGGTATTGACACCGGTGATGGCAGATATATGGGGATAAGCTAATAAGTTTCTGTAGCATTAACAACCTGGTCATTGGAGGAACACTTTTCCCACACAAGGAAATTCACAAGTTAACATGGGAATCACCAAATGGTCGGGACAGAAACCAGATAGACCACATCATGGTTAACGGTAGATGGAGACATGCATTACAAGATGTGAAGGTAAGAAGAGGTGCAGATGTGGGAAGCGATCACCATTTAGTAGTAGCAAAACTGAAAGTGAAACTAAGAAGGGCTGGACCAACTGCAACTACACAGAAAAGGTTTGACATCAGCAAATTGAAGGACCCCCTTACCAGAAAAGCTTTTGCGGCCAACATTAAGAAACGATATCAATTTGCCAAAAGCCAGGAAAAGAGATTGACTGATGATATAGACCAGAATTTCAACACCATTTCAACAATATATAAGGAAAGTAGCAAATCATGCTTAGGATTCCAAGAAAGGAAGAAGCAAGACTGGATAACACCAGAAACACTAAACACCATAAAGATGAGAAAGGAAATGAAAAGAAAGAAAACAGAAGCGAAGTCCCCCAGGTTAAAGCAACTATATAGCGAACAGTACAGTCAACTGGACAGGGAAGTTAAACGCCAAACCCGAGCCAACAAAAGGAATTTCCTAGATGATCTTGCAAAACAGGCAGAAGAGGCAGCACTGAGAAATGAACAAAGCACAGTATACAAAATAACTAAATTCGTCAGCGGAAAACAAGGTGCAAACAATATTACATTAGTAAGAGATAAGCAAGGAAATCTCATCAAGACAGCAGAGGGACAGGAAACAAGATGGGCAGAGCACTTCAGAGAAACTCTGAACAAGGAAATACCAGAGACACAATTGAATGTTCCTGAGGCTGAAAACGATCTAGATGTAAATACAGACATTTCACGAAAAGAAGAAATCATCACAGCAATCAAAGGGTTAAAGAACGGTAAAGCTCCGGGCCATGATAACTTAAATGCAGAGCTATTTAAGACAGACCCTGAGCTACAGCAGAACTATTAGAACCACTATTTGCACAAGTGTGGGAAACGGGGACAACACCATCAGAGTGGAACAAAGGAATAATTGTCAAATTGCCCAAGAAGGGAGATCTTTCAGACTGTAATAATTGGAGGGGAATCACTCTTCTCTCAGTTCCCAGCAAAATACTAGGCAGGATAATTATACAGAGAATTTCAAAGGCAGTAGACTACAAACTGAGGAAAGAACAAGCAGGATTTAGAAAGAACAGAAGATGCGTAGACCATATATTCACTCTCAGGAACATTATAGAGCAGTGCTCAGAATGGCAAAGACAGCTTTACATAAATTTTGTTGATTTTGAAAAGGATTTTGACAGCATACATAGGGACAGTTTATGGAAAATACTGAGGGCTTATGGAATTCCAAGCTGCATAGTGTCAATCATAAAAAGCCTCTATGCCAACTTTAAGTGTAGTGTTGGGCAGAGCAACCTAACCTTCGAGGTGAAGACAGGAGTACGACAGGGATGACCCTTATCAACCACTCTATTTTTAACAGTCATAGACTGGGTGATGCGCCAGACAATAGAAGGCAGTCCAAGAGGAATAAGATGGACTACATTTTCTACATTGGAAGATCTGGAATATGCAGATGACATTGCACTGCTGGCACATTCACATCAACACATCCAGGAAAAAACGGACAGACTTAATAAATTTAGCCAGCAGGTGGGCTTGAACATCAATTTAAAGAAGTCTGAGGTCATGACGCTCAATGTGAGCAACCCTGAGCCCATATCAGTAAGGAATCAGCAACTGGTACAGACAGATACCTTCACATACCTAGGAAGCATAGTAACACCAGACGGTGGGGCAGGCAAAGACATCAACATCAGAATGAATAAGGCAAGAACAGCCTTCTTTAGCCTAAATAACATCTGGAAGTCCTCCCAATACAGCACAAGCACAAAATTAAGATTATACCAGAGTTGCGTGCTTTCTGTGCATCTCTATGGTGCGGAATGCTGGAGAGTCACAGAGAAGGAAATGTCAAAATTGTCCTCTTTTCACACAACATGCCTAAGAAAAATTCACCGAATCTTTTGGCCGAATACCATCACCAACCAAGATCTGCTTACTCCTAGCAAGCAAGAGGACATGCACACCATCATAGCTGGCAGACGCTGGAGCTGGGTTGGTCATGTCCTCAGAAGAGACCCCGATGCCATCACAAGAACAGCTATGCTTTGGACCCCTGAAGGAAAGCGAAAGAGAGGCCGACCAAAAACAACTTGGCGGAGGACTGTGGAGGCTGAGATGCAAAGAATGAACCAGAGTTGGGGCACTGTACGAAGGATGGCTACCGACCGTGCAAAGTGGAATCAATTTGTTGTTGCCCTACAAGACGCCACTAGGCGTGATGGCCACTGACTGCTTCGACGGTCGGTGGTTAAGGATCGAAGAAGAAGAAGATGGCATATATATATATATATATATATATATATATATATATATATATATATATATATATATATATATATATATATATATATATATATATATATATATATATATATATATATATATATATATATATATATCGGAGGTAGATACAGAAATTGTGTGTATTTAGTTACGTTTATGTACATTTTAAAGTTTTCCCTTAATCATCCTCACGTGATATTTTTTAGTTTGGCTATTTGCGTATTGCTTAATTGAACTTTTTTTTTTTAAATTGTCGATCCTCTG
The DNA here is from genome assembly GCA_024509875.1 of Oreohelix idahoensis. Classification (NCBI taxonomy): domain Eukaryota; kingdom Metazoa; phylum Mollusca; class Gastropoda; order Stylommatophora; family Oreohelicidae; genus Oreohelix; species Oreohelix idahoensis. Next base: position 381,858 of record JAMPIV010006736.1, read on the forward strand.
TGATCTTGATCCGCTAACCTTTAAGGTAGAAGGCCAGCTCTTTCCACAACACTTGCATAATATGAATGGTTTGTTTGGGATTTTCGTATAGCCAATCAAGGACGGGACAATGCTGTACAATCATTAACATATCCAGCTCTTAAACTCTAAATGGGACCAAAGACGCAGCAAAAGAGATGAATGCAGTCAGCGACTCATAGCTTGACTGCTTGCGTCAGGGTCAGCGAATCAGAACTGACCAAGACCCTACTCTACATCCAAGTGGTGGTCCTGGAAACAGGCTGCATCACTGTAGTCTGCACGAGAGAGTAGGGATCGAAGAGGGAAAGCAAACCCGGTCCCAAAAAATGCTTGCGGAAGTCGGATGTGTCGGGCCGAAAGGCGCAAATATAGCAGCTTCGCTGTAAACGGCGACACAACGCAACCAACGTCCATTTCAGGACGAACGAGGAAGAAGAAGAAAGAAGAAACTCTAAATATCATCTCAACATCATCATCAGCTGCCATCTCCACAACGAAAGTTGGCTGTAATGGATCTCCAACGCCTTCCGTATCTTATATTGGTGGTGCACTCTGATAGACTCCCTCCTGTCCACCTCTTGATGTTATCTTCCCACTTATAGCGCTGTCTTCCACTTGCACGTTTGCATTCAACTCTCCCTTCTAGTATGGTCTTCTACAAGGTGTTATGCCTTTTTATGTGGCCAAAGTATTTTAGCTGCCGAACTTTGATCTCCCACATTAGATCTCTTTTCATACCTAGATTTTCTAGGACCTTCATTTTGTTTTCTTCTCTTTCCATGAGATACGACCCATTCTTCTATATATTTACATTTCAAGAGCCTCAATTCTTTTTTCCAATCGCTTATTCATCGTCCATGTTTCTACTCCATTACGTAATGCAGAATATATATATAACACTATGATTCTCAGTTTTAATTTGTGAGATAACTGTTTAGATGTCAGTATATGTCTAATGTTGTTGAATGTAGCTTTGTCCATTCCTATTCTCTTCATGGTTTCTGTTTCACATCAACCATCTTCTGCTATTATATGACCATGATATAAGTAGCTCTTGACTTGTTCCAGGATTTTCCCATTTACGCTTATCTTTAATGTGGGCTCATCGTCTGTTTTGCTAATTATCATAGTTTTTGTTTTATTAATGTTAATGTCGTATCCATATTCTTGACTTATACTGTTCATTTGCTTCACTAGTTCTTGTAACTCCTGTTCGCTTTCAGCTAACAACACGGTATCATCTGCATATCTAAGGTTGTTTATTGACCTTCCACTGATGTTCAGTCCTGGTATTTCCTGTATCTGTTTGAAAATTTTTTCGATGTATAGATTAAACAGGCAGGGGGACAGCACACAATCTTGTCTGACACCTCTTTTTATGTCTATGTATGGTGAATAAGTCCTTCCAGATCTTTCTGTGGCAGTTTGCTCACAATAAAGGTAACTGAGTATTCTTAAATCTTTTCCATCAATACCTATGTCTTCGAGGCATTAAATTATTTTATCGTGATGGACTGTCAAAATATATATATATATATATATATATATATATATATATATATATATATATATATATATATATATATATATATATATATATATATATATATATATATATATATATATATATATATATATATATATATATATATATATATATACTGAAGCACATTAAAAACGCACCACTATTATATATACTGATGCCGAGAAGCTGGCCAAAAAAAAGTGTGGGAATGGATTTTCCCCGTGTTTGCCATGAGGTAGAGAGCGAATGGCTGCTGGAATGGAAAGTGCAAGATTCAACCCATGGGTGTGTGTACAGACTACATGAAAACGATGAAAGTTACACGTGCAACACGATTCTCAACAGCTATGACCCTGAAAATGTGTACGCGTTGTGGCAGTATACTCGGTATAAAAAGGCCGTTGAGACAAAATACCCAGTACATGTGCTTGAAATGCCACGACTATCTGAAAACGACCGCCAACGAGCCATTGGTATGTTGGAGACCGGAATGAGCTCGCGGGCCATTGCCAGAAGGATGAATTGCCACCACAGCACTATTGTACGTCTCAATGAACGTTACGGAACCACTGGCAGTGCCTGGGATAGACTTCGGAGTGGCCAACCACGAGTTACTACCGCTGCGCAAGATCGTCATATTGTGCTGAGTCACCTAAGGAATTGACTCTCCCGGCAAGTCAAACAGCAAGAGCAATAGTGGGTAGACATGGGCAAGTCTCTCGAATGACAGTCACACGACGACACAGAGATACAGGCCTTATTGCAAGACGACCTTATGTTGGGCCAAACTTGACTCACAGACATCGTTAGCAGCGCCTGCAATGGGCAGAGCAACATATCAGATGGACTAGACTGCAGTGGAATGCTGTCCTATTCACAGAAGAGAACAGATTCAACATATCCTTTGCAGATGGACGTATGCGGATTTAGCGACGGTGGGAAGAGCGCTTTGCAGATTGCTGTGTCAACCGATTTCGAGGTGGCAGTATTCACATTTGGGGAGGATTCAGTTTTCACCATCGCTTGCCTCTTCACGTCTTCCGTGGAAATGTTAATGCTGTGACATATCGAGATGAGGTTCTGGATGCACTGGTTGCTCCTGCGTTCACAATTTATCCAGACTTGCAGCTTTTCCAGCAGTATAACGCACGTGCATTTTTTTGTATTTTTGGTTTTCTCCCTTGCCTGCACAGAATGCAATGAATTTCATAACAATCAAATGTACAAATTAATGACCAGCATGGATTCATTGGAAAATGAATAAAGATTCCAAATATGTAAACTTGTACACACTTATATTTACATTTCACACTCTGTTCTTGGATTATACAGGTGGTGCGTTTTTAATGTGCTTCAGTATATATATATATATATATATATATATATATATATATATATATATATATATATATATATATATATATATATATATATATATATATATATATATATATATAGCCGCGCTAGCGTAGTGGTTACAACACCGCTCTGGCGACCGGGTGATACAGGATCAAACCCGGGCGACGGCATTTGAGGATTTTTCGTCGACCGGGATTTGGACTGGATTAACTCGAGACCTGGTGAGTACATTTGAAGGAGTGTCGTCGACCAGGGACTGGCGGCTCCTGAGCCGACCCAGCTGCAATGGGTACCTCCGAAATCGGCGAGTATTTGCCTGAATGGCGAGGGACACCTGTCTCTGTACAAGAAATAAAGGGATACTCACGTAAAATCAATGTCAGGTTAGACATAAAATAATAGCCTGAGATTTCGCCTCGAGTATTAGCGGGCGAACGCAAAAAAAAAAAAAAAAAAAAAAAAATATATATATATATATATTTCTTTTGCTCCTACTCCTGCCCAGTGCCGTGAAGAATATGGTACAACATACCTGCTTCAGAAAATTCCAGAAGGCATCCAAAAAATGTTAGCAGCACATTCATAACTAACCAACGGGCTGATCACCCGTTTGCCAGTCACTTCGATTACGGAAACAACAGCAGATGGATTGATTTGCCGTTGCCCTAAAGACGCCAATAGGCGTGATGGGAAACAATGGCAAAGAAAACCTATCTGCTGTTGCCCTAAGACGCCACTAGGCGTAATGGCCACTGACTGCTTTGACGGTCGGTGGCTAAGGACGGAAGAAGAAGAAGAAGACATTCATAACTAGATTCTGTCTTGACGTGAACGCCTGACTTCTAGTAGAAACACTCAGAGTCTGGAGGTAAAGCTTCGCCAAACTTAATCCTCAAAATTGATTATTTCTGTACCACTGTTTTCTTTCCACATGGGATGAATGTAATCGTGTCTGCTCCTTCTTATCGTTTTCTCTTGTTTCTTGTTGTTTGAAAGAACCTTGTGGACACTGGTACATCGTCAATGAATAAGATTGAATGAAATCTGACACATGAAGCAGTACATGTCTATGTGTAAAACAATACATACTTCTTCTTCTTCGTTCGTCCTGAAAAGGACGTTATGTCCGTTTACAGCGAAGCTGCGATATTTGCGCCTTTCGGTCGACACATCCGACTTCAGCACGGCATTTTTGGGACCAGGTTAGCCTTCTTGACTGGACTGTGTTGTACAGAAAATCAAACAATACAAACAAATATCACGATACATATAGATATAAAGATGTGTACAGATGTACCGGTACATACTGTATACAATACATATAACGGTTAATGTAGATATAATGATTATATATATGATAGGAAACTCTATACAGAGCAATACAACAGGAGGCAATCTGATCATCAGAAGCGTTACCCCCGTCGATCAAGTGCTTCGGCCCCTTATTCTCCTTTTCACTCTAAAGGGGTCGGGCCCACCTGGGTCATGACTCTTAAGTGTCTCAGTCTCCTGTTGTCTTGTGTAGAAAATGAACCCATTCCACCTTGGTTGCAGCTTTAAAATCCACAATTACGCCATTATATTGTGACGGCAGTCTTAGTTCGTCCGTTATTTATTCCTTGACGACTATGCCTCACTCCTCTATGTCATTTTTTCACAGTCCATTATTTTACTTTTTGCCTCCATCTACCGATAATTATCTTATCCTCGGGTTGACACTTCCCGAAACCACCGTATATTTGACCAGCTTGCTACATTCCGCACCTGTTTGTCTTTTCTTTGTGGACATCCGGCGCTTAGAGAAGGCGTGGGAAATACCACATTGACCCCTGTTTATTCGCCAGCTCCTTGTTTACTCAAGAAGTAGGCAGTAGACGCATTTTTATAGATATGAATTTAGCTGCCTGTCACCCCAATTGGGTTACGTAATTGTTTCTGCTCATCTGGTGGATGAGACTGTAAAAAAGATGGTCGGATTACCACGAATGGTAGTTTTACTTAAGGTGTGTTATAATGCAAGCATGACTTGCTTGCACAAAGACGGCCCAGCCTTAAGTCTATCCTGATTATTCAAATATTGGAGAACTAGGGCAGGCCGTATGACAATCGTTTTCGGCAAGACATCTTGTGTTAACTAACAGGGATGGGGAGAAAAGATTACAAGATTATAGAGTTAGGGCAAGACGTATCGCTTAATGATTTCCGGCATGGCAAGTAATTATTAGTTACATTACTTCTTCTTTCTTCTTCTTCGTTCGCCCTGAAAAGGACGGTGGTTGCGTTGTGTCTGTTTACAAAGTAGCTGTGATATCTGCACCTTTCGGTCGACACATCCGACTTCTGCACGGCATTTTTTAGTTACATTACCACATAAGGCGATGTCAATATTTCTAACTATGCTTAGATGGAAATGTACTAAACTAAGACATCGTAAACCGTCATTGACCATAAATTAGGAGATAAACTAACTTTTAACATTGTGATAGGGTTTGAACAAAATATACTAATCGAAATTAACTTTCGCGAAGGCTCGTTTCTTAAAATAAGACTTGAGTGCTCGAAGATTTGCCACTCTGATTCCTTTCTCACCAGACGCCAGGATTTAGATATAGAAGATGTTCTACGTAGTGATAGAAGCTTGAGTTACTTTTTCGGTGAAACTAAAAGTACCAAAAGTCTAAATAGCTTTTAATCCCGGTAGTGATAGGACAGGTACAGTCTGGAAATCGCACGTAATTAGTTAATCTTTAGTAATAATGGCAATATAATTGAATATGTGAGATCGGGACCGAAGACGCATCAAAAGTGAGGAATACAGTAAGCGACCCCCAGCGAACCAGAGCTGACCAAGACCCTACTCAAACTTCAAGTGGTGGTCCTGGAAACAGGCTGCATCACTGCAGTCTGGCTGAGAGAGTAGGGATCGAAGAGGGAAGGCTAACCGGGTCCTAAACATGCCATGCCGAAGCCGGATGTGTCGGGCCGAAAGGCGCAGATATCGCAGCTTTGCTGTAAACGGCGACACAACGTAACAAACGTCCCTTTTAGGACGAATGCAGAAGAAGAAGAATATGTGAGATCACAACGGTAGAATAACCTAATTATGCTGAGACAAAAAGGAAGGCAACCAATCAGAACAGACAACATACGAGCCTTTCAAACGCAGAGGTAATGAAAGGGAGAAACTAATTGAAATGAAAGAAGGAGATTGTCACGGAATACGTTCGTTCTTTTTTCTTGGACTTCTCTCCACTCCGGGAGCATTAATTATCACTCCTTTTACGTGCTAAATTCTTCCCTTGCTCATTGTTTACACTTGCATTGTTCAAGATTTTCGTATCATATCTTGTTCTAATTTGCCACTCCCTTAACTTTACCTTGATAACTTGAGCTGTTTCGAAACAACATTGACTTCTGTTTGCGCAGAGCGAACTTACCACATTGACTTTTCAGTTATCGCCAGCGCCACGCGGAGTAAGAGTCTACACTAAGCGTCATTCCTATTGTTAACCTGGATTTTCGGTCTGTAAAAATTCACAAGCCATGTTGTTAACAGGTTTCAATATGAATAATCTGATGGAACTGAGAGAAAGGTTGTTAGTTCGCAATGACGTGTCGGAAGATAACAATCTGGTTAAAGATTAAGCCACGGACAGAAAGATTACGTATTTTGGAGCACAGATAGCTACATAATCGCTTCAACTCAGACCTTGTTGTAATAATTAATTTCGAGAAAGTAACATCTTGAAAAATGTTATCAGTGATACTTCTATGAAGTTGTAAACATGATAATACCAACGGAAGTAGCAACACATTGTAAGGTAATGTAATATCTTATGGTGTCATGGACAATGTTCTACATAAGAGGGATGGAGGATGAACTCCTACCACTGTCATATGTCTGGATGATGGTTGGTTTAGCATGAAAAGGCTAAGATAGACTGCTCTTGATTGGACCTCTCCTCAGCGTGACACTCTGGATGTGTGCGCGGAAATAATCATTATAACCTAACGCCTTATAAGACTACTTCACATACTTCCAACTTTGTAAAGGAGAGATCACAGATCACCAAAATAGGAGCTCGTAACCAGGATTACATTATAGGTTTGGCCTAGGATTAGGAGTAGCTGATAACATTAGAGAGCTTAAAACTCCCATAATAATACTTAAAGCCCAAGCTTTAGGACCCTCCTCACGTAGAAATTGTAGAAGAATTAAGTACACTGAAACTTCATCTGTCTGAGGGATTACTGCATCTTAAACTGGTTAACAGTAAATTACGGCCGTTTTGTGCATCAGAAATGTGTATTACTTCGCCCACATTAACTCTGTGGTACACGTTGCCAGCAGTCGTCGCTAGAAACCTCATCAGACGGGTCTTGAAGACGCTTGACTTGACAACCTAAGCAGTTACCTCGGCCTTGTGCAAATGACGTGCTGCTGCTACAATTGACTATTGTCAAGAAGAACAGTTGAAAGCACCGGTGGGAACCAATAGCTGCTGAAGCTGATGCTAACCGACATCCATACTGGAAGCTAAATACCAAACAATCGAAATCAATGAACATTTCACAAGTTTTCCAGCACAATATAAATCATCCGATGATAATAAATATCATCGCTTCATTATTCTAAACCACGTTATTTATTTTAAATCTTGTTAAACTCAAAGGGATTATTAAACCTGGTTATCTGTAACTTTAAAGCTACAGTTGGATTAATCACTATGAAGTGAATTGTATGTATGCAGCCGCATGACTCAAATTGTTTCAATACATAAATATAAAGAGTTATCACATTAAGATTCCACTGAATTACTTCAGATGGGGGGAGGGGGGAGCGCTCAGACAATACGAGCTAATTTCTTTTCCTCACAGAAGGGGCGGGAAGATAAAAAGGTTATGACAGCTTGAATGATCTCAGTTGTTATGCTTGATTTCTTAAAATTCCTGTGAGGCTCCCTAAAACAGAAGCATCGTTCTTCTATTTATATCTCTGCCAAGAGTAATCTTGAGCAAAGGTTGAGAGAATACTCCATCATTATGCTCTAAGTTTGGCCGTTGTCGACTACTACTACGGAGCAGGGAGACAAGCCCGTGAAAGAGATCCAACCAGATTATGAGAGAAAACCAATAGGAATGATGAGAAGGAGATCCAATCAGACTCAGGCTCAATCAAATCATACTGACTGGACAATTGTATATACGATAGTTTCAGACTCAATTCAGGATTCACAAATATTCACGTAAAGATCTCATAGCTGGGAAGACGTCCAGCAGACTAACCAACACGAGTAAGAAGCCACAAGCCACAGTAGACAGCTAAGAACTCAAGCTTTTTTGCTCTTGTGAAGCCGATTGCTTAGTGATAAGCTCAAGTCAGTCCTCATGATATTGTGTCTGAAGGGTATATTTAAAATAATGTTATTGTTATTGTTGAACAGAATCGCCATCATTGCACTCTGGGAAAACCCATAGGTGCTCAGTCTCCCTCAGTATATGTAGAAGAGTGTGAATACTAAATGCTCTCTGTTTGTATACACGACGGATGCATCCTATCACACGTCCATCTCTGCTAGCCCTACATTTGATGCCAAATTCCAACAGTCTTAACCCTGATGATTCATCTATTGCAGTGTCATTCTCTAACAGGCGATCATTAATTGTTCTCAGTATCTCTCCCTTATTCATTTCCAGTGTCCCAATATAGGTGCTCTTGGTGCTAGTCTGTCAGTTCTCTCAATACCGCATACCCCTGCATGATCAGGACAGTAGATCCACACCAACTCATGCAGACTCGAAGCTTCTATGAATTTTTTCCATTGATGCCGTAGCCAACCATTTTGAAGCTTTCGAAACATGGACTGAAAATCTGACACAAAGACTGCCTTTGTTAATGAAGTTTCAGTTAGCCACATTAAGGCTGCAGTAACTGCCTCTACTTCCATTCTCATGCTGGAAGTTGTTATCTTGTAAACCAAGCTACATTCAGCGACTAATTCTGCCCATTACTCTAGTAGAGAAGCTCCAACCTGATTTCTCACCACGAATGACAGACCCATCTGTATACACAACGGCATCATTATCCCCGGTATGATCATGTATCAGTTGATTAATTTCCTGTTCTGCTTTCCCATTGCCCAAGTTCTACACTCTCTGCCAATAAATAAATATTACACACATAAAGGTATATTTCAGGCATTCGGGAGAGATAAAGAAGTAGAAAACTAGACAACAGAAAAACAACAGAAGTGAGTGGTTTACAGGAGAATCGAACCCAGGACCCTCCGAACGGCACCACCGCCTAGCTACGAAAGCGAATCACACTCTCCTTCCTGCCGGCTAGGCATCACTTTGTATAAACTCTCTGCCAAGGCTGATGATGACCTGCTGGTAGATAATCCAGTTCTCATCTGACACACTCCACTCTTCCCAGTGGTCACCTGCTTGATCGTTGTCTCTGCCTGTACCTTCCATGACATCCCTCTCTTTATTCTTGCTCCCTTAATGACAGCTATATTTCCATGCAGGGGGTGCTGTTTGTCAGTGGTTACTCGCATATAGGCTTTTGCTTGGGCCATAGCATATGTGGATCTAATCAACAGCACTCACAATCTCGCATACAGCTCAAGACTATACGCATCCATTCATTTTAAATGCATTATAATCGTTCACATTGTGTTACTGGCAGCGTGAGTATTCACAGCCGATACTGATTAACGAGCTGCATTCACATCAACCGTTAATAGAGACGCCCTTGGAGCATAGGATTGGTCTAGCGAGAAGGTGTCTTACTTCACAGCTCTCTTCTACAGCTACCATCTAGAACTGTGCAGGTATCTACCTGCCTTGTCCTGTGCCATCCCTACGTTTAGTTCACCAGCTCTGTTCTCCACTTCTGTGAACTATTTTATTATCTAACTTTCATCTCGCCATAATCCCGACCCCTATTAATCTGCCCCTGTTTTAAAGCTACAAGTTGTAACATAGCTCGCAGAAGTAAGACTGCATCTTCACCGCTGCAGGACCCAACTGGACCTTTTCGTGCACAAGTCTGGATAATAAACCATTTCGTAATTGAAGGATTTCTGGTACTAGTTACCAGAATTCAGCGCTGGACGCCATCCCTAAGAGACGGGTGTAGATGACACTGAAAGCAGAGACTGATTTGGAAGTTACTCTTGCACAGCAGCGAACGTGCTCCAACAAGCCATTTGACTACTGCCTTGAGAAGGAACTGTCAAGGCTTAACTAAGAACCAGCAGTGACTCAACCAGAATTCAACGACAAATCACTGTCACCACCTAGCCAGTTAAGTACAAAGCACCGGCACAGAACATAGACTCTTCGAAACCTTACCTGAGAGTAATATATTCCGAAGAAGATAAACAATCAATGAACCTTGTTTCTTAACAAATCAACTTTATTCATTTTAACCCGTTGATCAAATATTTCTTAAATAAATCACTTGTTATCTTTGTAAATATAAATCATTTGTTCGAGTTTATAACTTTTTTGAGTGAATTTGTTGATTTTGTTTAAATAATTATTAACAGCGCTAAATAATACAATTAATACTTTGTTGAATTACCTTCATTTGGGGGCTCATTAAATACGGATCAAGTGTTACATCGTGCCACATAATTTTTCTGACACAGAAGTGGGCGGGGAATATAAAGTTTTAATCAACTTAGAAGACGCAGTTGTTGTACTTGCCATTCCTAAATTCCGGTAAAACGTCCTAGAATAGAAGCACCGTCCTCCTATTTATATCTCTGACAAGAGTTACTTTGAGCTAAGGTTGTTAAACTTAAGAAAACTCACATTATTTTCCTCGAGCTTTTGGGCATTAGTGGAACACTACTGCAGAGCAAGGGAGACAAACTGCTACAAAATTAGTAAATATATATATATATATATATATATATATATATATATATATATATATATATATATATATATATATATATATATATATATATATATATATATATATATATATATATATACTGAAGCACATTAAAAACGCACCACCTGTTTAATCCAGGAACAGAGTGTGAAATGTAAATATAAGTGTTTACAAGTTTACATATTTGGAATCTTTATTCATTTTCCTATGAATCCATGCTGGTCATTAATTTGTACATTTGATTGTTATGAAATTCATTGCATTCTGTGCAAGCAAGGGAGAAAACCAAAAATGCAACCAATGCAAAAATTCATTCACACTGTCCTCAGTATATGGTATGTGTTGCGTGAGAAATTCTCGCAACATCGTTTTATTACAATATCTATTTTATAACGCAAGGGCAACAACTGCTTGAAATTTATAGTCACTTTTCTCGGTAAGCATTTGTCTTCTCGCGTTGGTATTGAATGCAGTTAAGTTTTGAGCTGTGGTCATTTTGCGCTGGACTGCGCATGACTGGTCTTGCTTCTTGGTCGATCGATTTCCGCCCACCAGGGGAGTGAGCGATTTGAATGGCGAGAAAGATGCCTCGCTGAAAGAGGATCTCCGCTATTTTTTTTGTTCTGTCAGGAATGTGAAAGTCCTCTTATGGATATTTCGTTTATTCGAGATAATACCTCTAGTGTATTTGCACATGCCGGGAGGCATAATATTTCTGTGTATTTCCTGAAGGCAAGGTAAATTGACTTTCCATTAACTCTATCGATTTTTGGTCGTGAGCGATTTCGATTCATAGCCTGTCTTCGAAAGGCGTCGTCACGAGATGTTTTCCCAGCTCACATGTCGCTGTATTGTACTGCATCGGTTGATGCATGTCCCAAGGACCATTACTTGCTACTTTGTTAAATGAACTAGGCTTGGAAAACCTTTGTTAACTAGAGGATATTTTTGAGGACATTATTTATACTTCGGCAGACGTGTCTGTCTTGCTGAAGTCAGATTAAGGAGAGTGAACTGATCTCATACATCTGGTTACCTTCTGGCTAAGATAGAAAGGGATGGAGAATTTTCCCGACTACATTACAGCCTTATAATGTATTGACATGTCTGTGAATCACCATTGTTATGATGTTGTCTACCGTCCATTGCTATACTGACATTGTCGCTGTGATAATGACTGTCTGATGTACCTACATATTCGCGTATACATTTTGTCACTGTGGCGTCCACAATAAATGATACAGAAAAACGTCTAGCTGTTACAAGCATCATTGACTTTATACGTCGTGAGTTTACTGACGTCCTATGTGGATTGCCCTGTTATTTTGTATGAACATTGTTTGACTGAACACATCTGCACACTACACAAAACCAGACATGCGGATACCATCCATCATCATATGGCATCACGCATCAGTATGTCCACCGTGTGCTTGCAAACAAGCTTGGCAGCGGCTCCGCATGGAACGCACAAGTCTCTGAAGGAAATTCCGGGGAATCAAGTCCCATTCACGTGTAAGAGCAGCTTCGAGCTGTTGCAGATTAGCTGGAGAACCTTGCCTGTAGACTCTGTGTCCAAGCTCGTCCCACAGATGTTCTATAGGGGACATGTCTGGTGATAGGGCAGACCAATCAATCGTCACAATGTTCTGCTGCTGTAGATATTGCTGCGTAATGCATGCGATGTGCGCACGTGCGTTATCCTGCTGGAGAAGCTGCACGTCTGGATAATTTGTGAACGCAGGAGCAGCCAATGCATCCAGAACCTCATCTCGATATGTCACAGCATTAACATTTCCACGGAAGACGTGAAGAGGTGTGGCCGGGGCCGGGGCAGTTGGGGTTTATTGCTTGTACAGAGAGTAGGGTTGGTTTACTAGCCTAACTGCTAGAGGTCTATATTCCTCTCCTTTAATTGGGGTTTCCAGGTTCGATTGTTTTTCCTCTATTGATGTAAGTGTAGCAGATTAACAGGGATAGAGCAGTTTCTCGACTAAACATTTAAACTCTTCAATAACCTCCTCAACAGCGTTCATCTTTGAATAGGAACAACGTTTAATAACTTTCGTTGAAAACTGGTATGAGTCAAATACAACAAGGTCTTGGATAATTACATAATTACAGTAATGTACAAAGTCAAGTAATATATCAGCATCATTTCATTTGTGCTAAACTTCCTTTGCTCCTCTTCTTAGTATTCATTTTGATCAAGACTGAACACCATGTTTCTACCATGTTCGTACGTTGGGGAATTAGCTTACGTCTTTGATAACATTTTCTCAGCTTTTTCAGTTTAGTCTTTTATTCAAAACTCCCTTTTTTTCTCTCCTTTATATTCCATAAGTTTAATGTGTTCCAATGCAAGAGGGCATTCTTTATAAGCAAGCTTTTAATACATAGGATTCAATATCGCCTAGGCTTGAATCTTCGAACATAACTCTGCCGCCGCTATAGCTGAGAGCTCTGATAATCGAAAAGCATGAACGTCAATCATACTTACATAGTTTGAGAAAATCACAAAAATTGCACAACTAATTTACCATCCTAGAATGCATCACAAATCATAAAAGGACCTAGTTGATTTCCTCAAAACATGAATACACTGAGCTGGACAAAAATGCGTCCTTCTTCATCGCTCTAAATATTCAGACTGCTCAATCATGGCGTCAGTTTTCGCCGGGGGAACGCTTCTGAGCTCCTTAATTGGGTCAAAAATCACGTGACTAATTTTTGACATGTAACGCGACTCTAGCCTACTTTTATGCTACTGAATCTTTATAATCTGTTTCTAGGAAAGTAGAAACTTATATGCTAATCTGGGTTAATTTCTCTTTGGTTAGAAAATAGCCTGTTTCCAAAGAAACCACGATGTACACGGCTACAGAGGCAAGCGATGGTGAAAACTGAATCCTCCCCAAATGTGAATAATGCCACCTCCAAATCGGTTGTGCTGACGAACACAGCAATCTGCAAAGCGCTCTCCACACCGTCGCCAAATCCGCATACGTCCATCAGCAAAGGATATGTTGAATCTGCTCTCGTCTGTGAATAGGACAGCATTCCACTGCAGTCTAGTCCATCTGACATGTTGCTCTGCCCATTGCAGGCGCTGCTGACGATGTCTGTGAGTCAAGTGTGGCCCAACATAAGGTCGTCTTGCAGTAAGGCCTGTATCTCTGAGTCGTCGTATGACTGTCATTCGAGAGATTTGCCCACGTCTACCCACTATTGCTCTTGCGGTTTGACTTGCCGGGAGAGAACGATTCCTTAGGTGACTCAGCACAATATGACGATCTTGCGCAGGGGTAGTAACCCGTGGTTGGCCACTCCGAAGTCTATCCCGGGCACTGCCAGTGGTTCTGTAACGTTCATTGAGACGTACAATAGTGCTGTGGTGGCAATTCATCCTTCTGGCAATGGCCCGCGAGCTCATTCCGGTCTCCAACATACCAATGGGTCTTGGCGGTCGTTTTCAGATAGTCGTGGCATTTCAAGCACATGTACTGGGTGTTTTGCCTCAACGGCCTTTTTATACCGAGTATATTGCCACAACGCGTACACATTTTCAGGGTCATAGCTGTTGGGAATCGTGTTGCACGTGTAACTTTCATTGTTTTCATGTAGTCTGTACACAAACCCGTGGGTTGAATCATGCACTTTCCATTCCAGCAGCCATTCGCTCTCTACCTCATGACAAACACGGTGAAAATCCATTCCCACACTTTTTTCAGCTTCTCGGCATCAGTATATATAATAGTGGTGCGTTTTTAAAGTGCTTCAGTATATATATATATATATATATATATATATATATATATATATATATATATATATATATATATATATATATATATATATATATATATATATATATATTGTGACGCATAATGGAAATATAGCCTACAGTATTCGACCGCCTTTCGTGACCTTGTGGCGTTCTTTGATTCGTTAGCAAAGTCAAGCAGTTGACAGCCTGCATTACTCACCTTTAATCCACGCCTCTTTTTCTTGAGACGTAAACAAACGGAAAGTTACCAACTTCCGCGACCTGCCAATAACATGGAGCGAACCCGGTCTGTTTACCTGAGTTTCTCACGCGAGCTGATCTGTCAATCATCAGATATTAGACAGATGCACGTGGATAAACACCGGACCTCTTTGAAGTAAGACGAGCGGGCAAAATATTTTCCCTTATACTCTCTGATGTTCGTACATACAGGGGGAGACAAACTCTTTGATCTCCAGAAGCGGGCAAATCTACTAGAAGCTCGTTACGCGGTTTCAGTCTCTGTTGTCGGCTAGTAACGCCGAACAGAGCGATCGTAAAGCTTTTATCTGGGGAAACGTAGTTTCCTGATTTTTCTGCCATGCCCTAGAGTGTGAAAAGTAACATCCTCAAGAGATCATAATAACATAATGTGTATATTCTGCGTCTTCTCAAATCAGTTATCAGTTGTCGCTCAGAATTTTTCGGAGTCAAAACACGTAGTCTAGAACCATTGTGAATAGATGTGTTAATAGTTTCGTGGGGATTTCATTCTGATTTGTGGTAATATAAATTTGTGCTTAAGAGTGATTAAATGTGTTAAGTTTCACCGTTATAATTCACGGTGATTTCCTAGCGTTAAAACTAGGAATATAAATAACGCGTAGCTATTCGTTTACCAGTTGTTCAGTTTAATGATAATTTTACCACCAGCTTTATCACATAAGACAGCGGTTTTCAACCTTCTTGAGTCCATGGCTCCCCTGACCAACTACATTCTTTCTGCGGCTCCCCTGTGGGATAACTGGTAAAAACTCTAGCGATGTTTCGACATTTAGCCTAACTTTTTTTGAGCAGGAGAGCTTTGGAAAGGCTTTTAAACAATGTAATTTTTTAATGTAATTTTTTAAAAATGCGATTGGACAATCTGTGAAAAAATTACACGTACAAGAAAAAATATACACAAAGTGCACTTTTGAAAACCCTTACTATAACAATAAAACAGCACAGATAAAGTAGTTTCTTTCTAACATTTTAAAAAAATTTTTGTCTGAAAATCATTCACTGATATACTGCACTCATGATTCCATCTCCATAACAAAAATCTTTTACAGTAAAACTAACATAAAAATATGATGAATAAAGAACCAGTCACGTCAGTGTGAAACTTGAGCTTGCTTGTTGTTACACAGGCTTGTCAAATCTTGGCACCGAGATACATATACCCTCATTTCCTTCTCCACATCAAGTCTTGATCTGAACTTGGTTTTTATGACAGCCACTACTGAAAACTCACCCTCGCAGAGATAGGAGGTTGCAAAAGGAATTAATATCTTCAGTGCTCTCTTGCTCAAGCTTGAGAACTCCTGTTTTACTGAATACCAAAATTTTGGCAATGCCATGGATGGAAACTTCGCTTGTAGTGAAGAGTCTGATGAAAGTTCTATCAGTTCTTCCTCTTCTGCAGTACTGAAGTCCGAAAGAGCATCACTACTGAAGGGATTTTGAACCCACTGAAACCTGTCACAGTGTTGCGTGAGAAATTCTCGCAACATCGTTTTATTACAATATATATTTTATAACGCAAGGGCAACAACTGCTTGAAATTTATAGTCACTTTTCTCGGTAAGCAGCTGTCTCCTCGCGTTGGTATTGAATGCAGTTAAGTTTGCTATGCTAGGCCGTTTTCTCAGAAAACGGTTGGCAACCTGTTGGGTTATCCTTTTAAGGTAATCATTCTTACGCTGGTTCGTAGTAAAGGTCCTTGCGTCTTAAGTTCTGAGCTGTGGTCATTTTGCGCTGGACTGCGCATGACTGGTCTTGCTTGTTGGTCGAGCGATTTCCGCCCACCAGTCAGTGGAGTGAGCGATTTTGAATAGCTAGGGGGATGCCTCGCTGAAGAGGGGATCTCCGCTATTTTTTTGTTCTGTCAGGAATGTGAAGTCCTCTTAATGGATATTTCGTTTATTCGAGATAATACCTCTAGTGTATTTCCACATGCCGGGAGGCGTAATATTTCTGTGTATTTCCTGAAGGCAAGGTAAATTAACTTTCATTAACTCTATCGATTTTTGGTCGTGAGCGATTTTTGATTCATAGCCTGTCTTCGAAAGGCGTCGTCACGAGATGTTTTTCCCAGCTCACATGTCGCTGTATTGTACTGCATCGGTTGATGCATGTCCCAAGGACTATTACTTGCTACTTTGTTACATGAACTAGGTTTGAAAACCTTTGTTATCTAGAGGATATTTTTGAGGACATTATTTATACTTCAGCAGACGTGCCTGTCTTGCTGAAGTCAGATTAAGGAGAGTGAACTGATCTCATACATCTGGTTATCTTCTGGCTAAGATAGAAAGGGATGGAGAATTTTCCCGACTACATTACAGCCTTATAATGTATTGACATGCCTGTGAATTACCTTTATTATGATGCTGTCTACCGTCCATTGCTATACTGACATTGTTGCTGTGATAATGACTGTCTGATGTACCTACATATTCGCGTATACATTTTGTCACTGTGGCGTCCACAATAAATGATACAGAAAAACGTCACTAGCTGTTACAAGCATCATTGACTTTATACGTCGTGAGTTAACTGACGTCTTTGTATGGATTGCCCTGTTTTTGTATGATCATTGTTTGACTGTACATCATCTACACACTTCACAAAACCAGACCACGGGCACCATCACTCACCTCATGGTGCACGCGTCATTTGGCGGCCAATTACTCAATCATAATATAAATTGGGCGTCATCATTTGGTGGCCATAAGCTGGTTTGATCTGGTACCAGCAAACACGGGGTCCCTTACCCACTTCATTTTCAACAAGAATTCATCAGCATCCTTCAAGAAATTAACATTCTTCAAGACAGTCAACATCTTCAAAATTTTCAAAGTACTCGGCGTTGCCCGGTAAATGTCAAAATTGCAATTTTTGACTGAAACAGAAATTTGACAGTACCCGGCGTTGTTACATGTTGCCGGATAACTCGGACTGCTGTTTTCTTTTACGCAAGTCAAGCAAGTTGCTGCTGTCAAGGTTCCAGTGCTGTCGTTTTTGTGAAGGTCAAGTGCCGGTTGAAACGGGTTGTTTTCTGAAGAAGGCCAAGTACCGATTTCCATCAACTTACTTTTGGATAAGAGGGTCAAGTGCCGAAACAACTCAACATACAGTATTTCAGAAGCTCTAGTACCATCGTGTTAGCAGTGGAAGCAGTTCAGATGTGCCATCATCGTTGGAGCTTCGCTCTTTAGGACGTTGATTGACATCCGTTTTTTCTGCTGTTCTACGATTGGAAGCCTATAAGTTAAGTGGCCTGTTTGTACGTAAACTGTGCCCTTATACTTCTGCTGAGTCTTCTGTGTATCATCTCATTCTATTGTTATATGTTATTCGTATATTTATATGTTTATATTTCAGCGGGTTCTCGGTTGGGTGGTGTCTCCCTTAGATCATGCCACGTCATAGAGGTCGTCTATTGTGAGCGTTTTCTGTAGGGTGAGCAAATTTCCGATACTGGAATTTGCTAAGCGACTTCTGTTGCTATTTATGTTAGTTGTGATGACATGTATTAATATTGTTTTCGTTATTATTTCGCATTCTTTAGTTTTGTTTTGATTTGTTTGTATTTGTTAGCCTACTCTTGACTATAGTTTAGTTTCATACAACATTTTTGTTTATACACTGTGGTGTCATGTATTTTGTTTAATTCTATCGCAGATATCGTCACATTTTTTTGTGATATTTCATTAATTTCTGCTTTATTTTTAGTTGATTTCTGCGAACGTTTTTGTATTGTTGCTGATCTTTGTTATTGTTTACATTGTTATTGTTTACATTGTTTGCATTGTTTACATTTTCAATGTTTACATTCTGCATGTGTTTACATAGTCATTGTTTACAGTTATAGTAATTAGTTAATGGGCTATGCTAATGCACTGTTACTACTACACTGATGATAAATGAATGATGAATAGTGTCGTGCACTATTGAATGAGAAGTGCACTTATGATCAAGAATTGAGTGTTGATATTTCATATACAAGTTCTTTGATTGGAGACTTGTTTCCCACAGAGACTGGGATAATATAATGTGATGTGAATATACAAGTGCTTAATTAAGACTTGTTACACTTAGGTTTGAAATAAATTAGTTAATTATTTCAGGTTTTTGAACTCATATTATTACTCATCATGTCTACATTTGAGCACTTTATTGAGCAGGGTAAATTGCTTGGGAAGACTGGTGATAAGTTAGAAGAATTTGCAACTGCTCGATATGATAAAGCAATGGAAGCTGAACAAAGGAAACTGCAGATGCAGGTGGAGGAAAAAAGATTCCAAATGGAAATGGAAAAACAAAAAAGGGAATCAGAAGCTGAGGAAAGAAAACTCCAGCTAGAGGCTGAAAATAAAAGACTTGAAAAAGAAGCTGAGAATAAAAGACTTGAAAAAGAAGCTGAGAATAAAAGACTTGAAAAAGAAGCTGAGAATAAAAGACTTGAAAAAGAAGCTGAGAATAAAAGACTTGAAAAAGAGGCTGAGAATAAAAGACTTGAGAAAGAAGCTGAAAGACTTCAAATAGAGGCTCAGGCTGAGGAAAGAAGATTACAGAGAGAGTCTGATGAGAGGAAAGAGAAATCAAAAATGGAACATGAAGAAAAGGTCTTAGCTTTAGAGTTGGAAAAATTGAAATTGATGAACATGAGTAATGGTAATGATTCAAACAAGGGTTCATCTTCTGGTAAGGCTAATAATGATACTTTTAAGATTAAGTTACCAACATTTAGTCCTTCCAGTGATGACATAATGTTCTATCTGGACAGATTTGAACAAGCATGTACAGCTCATAACATAGACAAAGCAAAATATGTTTATCAGTTATCAGGGATACTGACAGGTAAAGCTCTAAGTATATTAAATATGGTGGATGAACCTGACAAGAACAATTATGAGGTTGTCAGGGCCGCTTTGTTAAAGAAATATCAGCTTAACGAAGACGGCTATCGTCTACAATTTAAAAACATGGTACCTGAAAATGGAGTTGAATTCTCCGAGTTTATTGCAAGAATACGCATTACTTTCTCACGATGGGTTGAACTATCTAAGACGGAAAAAACTTATGAAGGACTTATGGACTTAATACTTAGAGACAAAGTCATGTCGTCTGTCAATGAGTCTTTCCTTGCTTTCCTTCATGAACGTAAACCTAAAACAATAAAAGAAATGGAAGATTTCTGTTGCCAATATGTAACTGCGCACCCACACATAACCATGGGTAACTCTAAGGTGAAAGAAGGTTTACCAGTTGCTTCGGCAGCACCGTATGGTCAAAACTTTGCTCGTAGATCCCAACAAAATTTTGATAGAAAGGGCAGCGGTAATTTCTGTCAAAATCATGGAAATCAATTTCATGGTGATTCTTCTTCGAAGAATTGGAGACAACCTGATAGTACTCGTTACTATCACCCTAATAATTATAGGCATTTCAAAAGAGGATATGGTAATAGAGGTTATTCCTGCCGAAGACCTCAAAACCAAACAAATAGATGTTCGCATCAATGTGAACATGATAGTAATCGTGGAAACTGGAATTCGAATCATGATAACAATTACAATAGAGACAATAATAACTGCAGAGATAATAATAACTCTGATAACTTCAGAGGTAATAATAGTCGCGGTAGGTCTCAACACAAAAAAAGAGATATCAGCAGGCTAATTCTGTACAACAGGAAACTGAGGGAGCCTGTAATCATGTTGTTGATAATAAAAACTTTGACGCTGTCACTGGTTCTACTTTTGACTTTGAGAGAGCAAACAAATGCCCCCAATGCAGTACTTTATTCGAACCGGGTACCATAACTACTTTGAGTTGTGGTCACCCTCTTCCCGCTCTTCCTGCTGCTGTTGCGCATGACGGGAGGGGGTTCTTTAATCCTACATAAGGGTCTTGTTAATGATACTCCGGTCTCACTACTTTTCGATTCCGGATGCACCACTATTGGTGTTAGACAATCGCTTGTAGATCCATCTTGTGCTACAGGAAAGGTTATTAAATGTGTCACATTTGGCGGCACTCTAGAAAAATATCCTACTGCTGTAATTCGCATTGCCACTCCTTTCTTTACTGGAGATGTGCATGCTTGTCTCTTACCTAATCCTATTGCCGACCTTATTATTGGTCGTATTCACGGAGTTAGGGAGTGTACCCCACAGCAGATTGCTGCTTGGGAAGATAATAACATGCAAGCTACAAATGCAGTAGTTACAAGAGCACAAGCTCTACAAACACCCGAAACTTCACTGAATAGGGATAATGAAGTTGATAGCCAAGATAGTCACTTAGTAATCACTCGTGACTCTTTCATAAAATTGCAAGAAGAAGATCCTTCTTTAAAAAAAATTCTTCATTCTTGCGAAGAAAGGTGATCCGAATCAGGATACAAATAGAAAATCTTGGATTGCAATGAGAAACGGCGTACTTGTACGTATGGTACAAGATTCGACTACGTCAGCGCATTCGCAAATTCTTGTTCCCAAGAGCATGAGAGTGCAAATATTGCAACATGCTCATGACTCGCAATGTGCTGGACATATGGGTTTTGCCCGTACGAAGTCGAGAGTCCTTGCGGCTTTCTTTTGGCCTTTTGTCAACAAGGACATTCGTATTTACTGCCGATCATGCAAGGTATGTCAGGAGGTCAAATCTAGAGGACCACGACATGCTGCGCCTATCCAGGCTGCTGACATTCCTATTCGGCCGTTTCAGAAAATGGCCATAGATATTATTGGCCCTTTTAAGGTCAAGTCGGCCAGAGGACATCAGTTCATCCTTACATGTGTCGATATGTGCACACGTTGGCCAGAGGCTATCCCTCTTAAGAGCATATCTACTACAGATATCGCAGATGCTCTTTAGTTGATATTTTCTCGCTTGGGGTTCCCCAGAGAAATATTGTCAGACCATGGCACTCAACTCATATCTGACACTATGTCACAGGTAATGTCTACCTTACATATTGAACGATCTCTCAGTAGTATCTACCATCCTATGTCTAATGGGTTAGTTGAGCGTCTGAATAGAACGCTCAAGACTTTGCTTGGTAAGATAACTGAAGATCATCCTCAAGATTGGGACAGGGTTTTACCCGCGGCTCTCTTTGCCTATAGAGAAGTCCCTAATGAACACACAGGATTTTCTCCCTTCGAACTTGTCTTTGGCGCGCGTCCGCGCGGCCCTATGTCTTTATTACACGATCTCATCACTGCCGATGATATTAGCGATGAAACTCAATCCTCATATGAGTATGTCATTGCTCTTAGACAAAAGATCATTGAGGCATGTAAGCTAGCAACTGCTTCATCAGAAATTGCTAAAGAGAAGGCAAGGCAGTTTGCTAACAAGAATAGATGTCTACGACAACTTTGTCCAGGTGACAAAGCATTCGTCCTACTCCCCAGTAGGGAAATAGACTTCTTATTGCATGGAAAGGTCCGTATGCAATAGTCTCTCGGATTTCCGATGTTGACTATGTGGTCGATATTGATGGAAAGCATAAAACTTTCCACATAAACATGCTTTCGGAATTTCACGAACGTCCGGACTATTTGCTGCCTATTTTCCAGGCAACGGATGATGCTCCTGCACCTCACGGTCATTATTCATCCCTGTCTGTCATACAGGATGAGGAATCTACCTTCTCTGATGTCAATCTTCCCCTTCCAGTGGTTCCATTACATTCCACGGAATCTTGGAAAAAACGTTTCTGTTTCTCCTAATCTTTCTGGTGACGAACATCGACAAGTCTCGTCGATGTTACAAACATTTCAGGATGTTCTCACTGACATTCCTGGACACACAGATGTCATAGAACATGACATAATTCTTACCGACAATAATCCAATTAGGGTTAGGCCTTATCCTATCCCTATACACTTTCAGTCGCAAGTGGAAAAGGAATTGGATGAAATGATTCAATTAAATATAATTGAACCATCGACTTCACCATATTCTTCTTCCATGGTTATTGTCCGGAAGAAGGATAAGAACATACGAATTGCGTTGATTATCGCAAATTGAATCAGGTCACAAAGTTCGATGCTGAACCGATGCCTTTGTTAGAAGATCTACTGATTAGACTTTCTAATTCTAGATTCTTCACTAAACTTGACTTGTCTAAAGGTTATTGGCAAGTGCCTTTAGCAGAGCATGCCAAACCTCTTACTGCTTTTTCTACACCTAGGGGTCTATTTCAATGGAATGTTATGCCTTTTGGTCTCATGAACGCCCCTGCAACTTTCGTTCGCATGATGCGTCGAATTCTGTCACATCGTTCGGATGTCATCGCATACTTAGATGACATCTGTCTCTTCAGTGATACCTGGGAAGATCACTATTTAGGGTTATATGACTTACTGTCCACTCTACGTGAGAATAATTTGACAGCAAAACCTTCTAAGCTTTTGTTGGTTTTGGTGAAATCTCTTTCCTGGGTCATCGTGTTGGTCATGGTCTCTTGAAGACAGAAGACCACAATACTTCCAAAATACTGAACATCTCTGTTCCTAAAACGAAGAAACAAGTTAGGAGTCTCTTAGGTTTAATTCAATTTTATGGGAGATTTATTCCAAATTTATCTTCGATCATGGCACCTCTCTCAACATTGTTGAAGAAAGGTTCGCCTAATCTAGTCCGTTGGTCTGAAGAATGCCAATCTTCACTAGACCAAATCAAGAATATATTTTCTTCTCCTCCCATCTTAAGATTACCTACTCTTGATAGGACTTTTGTTCTTCGGAGTGATGATTCATCCACTGGGATTGGAGCAGCACTGATGCAAGAATATGCAAATACTCTGCATCCTGTTATGTACATTTCTAGAAAACTAAATGCGGCAGAGAGGAACTACTCGGTTTTAGACCGTGAGTTGTTAGCGATGGTTTGGTCAATTCTAAAACTACAAAGATTCCTTCTGGGCGCACATTTCATTCTAGAGACTGATCAGAAAGCTCTTACAGCTATTCAGACTAAGAATTTGAAGAGTTCGAGATCCACTCGATATGCTATAGCTCTTCAACCTTTTCACTTCACGGTACGAGCTATCCGTGGTGCGGATAATGTGATGGCTGACATTTTGTCTAGATGCCCTCATGACTCCAACTAATACTTCTGTCCTATATTTCCATATATTACAGAGTCATAACACACCTATATTACTACAATAGATTAGCACATCTGTACTCACTTTATATGTACACACTAT
The DNA here is from genome assembly GCA_024509875.1 of Oreohelix idahoensis. Taxonomy (NCBI): domain Eukaryota; kingdom Metazoa; phylum Mollusca; class Gastropoda; order Stylommatophora; family Oreohelicidae; genus Oreohelix; species Oreohelix idahoensis. Next base: position 405,931 of record JAMPIV010006736.1, read on the forward strand.
CGTGCTTTGTTATCATCTTCTTCTGTTCGTTTTTTAAGATGATAGAGGAAGACTGAGGGGTTAATATAAGGGCCGTTAGTTTACTAAACAGCCACAATTATTAATAATGTATTGTACCTTATGAAGCATATTAGTTATTAATTAGCATTATATTGCTTGTACTTTCTCAGAATGTCATTGATGAGCTGAGGACTTACCTTACTATTATCAAGCATGACGAGTTCTAGATTGTGTACTTACCCTCGGAATGCCAGAGGATATGTCCTGGATCGTCATGTAGTTTAACTTTACTATGTACTTATGTCATTACATGTCAAATAATGTACTATTTAAATTTTCCTATCAGATTTGTACATCCATTTTTAAAGACAATATTAGATTATGCTATTTATTGATGTCTATGGTAACTTGCATACGTATATTGTGTTTACATGCTAACGTGATGTGTGTTGGTGACACCTCCCCGATGTGAATATTTTTTGAGACATATTTATTTTTCTGTTGAGGTATATCCTCACCAGACACTCTATATTTAGCCTCATGTTAGGCAATTTAATTAATTATCAGCGCATAATTCGTGCGTTTTGAGCCGCTTATCGCATGCTCTTTGATATTAAAAAAAAAAAAAAAAAAAAAAAAAATATGTTCCACATTTTTTTTTTTATCGGGAGGAGGTGGTGATATGTTGCGTGAGAAATTCTCGCAACATCGTTTTATTACAATATATATTTTATAACGCAAGGGCAACAACTGCTTGAAATTTATAGTCACTTTTCTCGGTAAGCAGTTGTCTCCTCGCGTTGGTATTGAATGCAGTTAAGTTTGCTATGCTAGGCCGTTTTCTCAGAAAACGGTTGGCAACCTGTGGGTTATCCTTTTAAGGTAATCATTCTTACGCTGGTTCGTAGTAAAGGTCCTTGCGTCTTAAGTTCTGAGCTGTGGTCATTTTGCGCTGGACTGCGCATGACTGGTCTTGCTTCTTGGTCGATCGATTTCCGCTCACCATTCAGTGGAGTGAGCGATTTTGAATAGCTAGGAAAGATGCCTCGCTGAGAGAGGGATCTCCGCTATTTTTTTTGTTCTGTCAGGAATGTGAAGTCCTCTTAATGGATATTTCGTTTATTCGAGATAATACCTCTAGTGTATTTCCACATGCCGGGGAGGCGTAATATTTCTGTGTATTTCCTGAAGGCAAGGTAAATTAACTTTTTCATTAACTCTATCGATTTTTGGTCGTGAGCGATTTTTGATTCATAGCCTGTCTTCGAAAGGCGTCGTCACGAGATGTTTTCCCAGCTCACATGTCGCTGTATTGTACTGCATCGGTTGATGCATGCCCCAAGGACCATTACTTGCTACTTTGTTACCTGAACTAGGTTTGGAAAACCTTTGTTATCTCTATGTTTTCTTAACAGCTAAATACGAAAAAATTCACAGCTCTATGTTTTCTTAACAGCTAAATACGAAAAATTCCACGCCCACCCACGGCGCCCCTGACCGTCAGTCATGGCGCCCCAGGGCGCCGCCGCGCACAGGTTGAAAACCGCTGACATAAGAAGATACGGTTTAGCTGACTAATTAATTCACTAATCGTGACTGATAAGTTACAGAAAAGTATTCGTGTTTATTTCATTTGTGTAATTATATAAGTGACTGTTATTTAAATAGCATGCGACTGAACAAACGGACGTTGACATCTAATAGCTATTAATGACAGGCGATATTTGTTAAGTGCGTAGGGATAATTAAATCATAAATGACATTGTGCGCTGATCGTTGACCGGAGCAGGAGGGGGAAAGGATGCATACCTCAACCAAACTTGCACCCGCTAAGCGATAGCGATAGGATAGAGACACCGTGTGGCTTTTAACTTTAATCAGGACTGACGGAGAGGATGAGAGATCCTCTCGTCCCCTTCCGTGTGTATATTTGTAGAGATATAATAGTAGCATTTTTTTCATAATGTTCTCTATTCTCGCAGACCTGATCAAACGGCGACCAGCGGTCTATTTTGGTCTATTTTGGCACGTTTACTTCATCTACTGATTGTTTAATGTTGTACTCTTCTTGGCTTACGCGTCCCCAAGTTCAGTTGGGAACAGGACTGGCCAAAGAGACAAATTAACATTTTAAATATTAAAAGTTAACTGGACTTACAAATACCCAGATATTTATTCAATTTTATTAGCCCACTGAGGCGTAACAAAATTAACATTTTCATCTGACTTTTGACAGTCGTATCATAGGATTTATCCAGCAAGTTACGCTGTTTCAAAATCGGCACTCACCACAGATTTAGCCGATAGGATTTATCATCACCATAATTAACAGTTTTTAGCAGCCAGATGTTTTCTCCATATACTGGAAGTACTGTCTACTGTTTACTGTGAACACCAGAACGCGGGTTTTTTTTTTAAATTAACTATTCGAAGTGACATTTGTCTATCCAGGAATCAACCACCAAATTAGGCGTTCCCCTTATAAAATTTAATTATTTAAGGAGGGACTGGGGTCAATTTGGGAGATACAACCCCTGGAAATATATATGTATTCAGGCATTAGATGTCCAAGAGATTTCTTCACCAAGAATAGGGTAAGCGTGATTGATGTGGCCATGTATGACAGAGAGAGTGAATATTTCTTTGTTACAGAAAACTGTACCATTATTTATTTTCTTTGCTTAGACCTGTTTACTTTACTGGATAACATTTAGTAGGAGCTTTGTTCTTTTCTTTACTGTCTATGCTGTTCCATAGTGCTAACCTTTAACCTTTGGGGTTATTAACTTGTTGAGTTCTTTTCTTCTCAATAAGGGGGAGGGCACATGTATTCTGTTAATTTTCTATGCATGTAATTCTGATTTTATTTGATCTTTCTTTAGATATTCGATGTTGTAAAGTTTAAATGATAATAAACAACAAAAAGAACTTAACTTTGGGTGTTGGTCAGACCCATACCCAATTTACCATAGTTTTTTCACGTTTGTGTGTCTTGTTGTCACATAGCTGTGTGTGTGTGTGTGTGTGTGTAGTGAAACTTATATTTCTAGATATAGGGAGGTGCAAGATTGTCTTATACTAAAAGTTAGTCGTATAGATAGGCTGGACTAGAGAAACTACTCATTCCAGAGTCAGATCTTCTCCTTAAACTATTCGCTCGTGAAAAAAATATATATTTTCTTACACATTTACTTCTCACGTACTTATCACCATCCACTATACTCAGGCGGGACCATAAATAACTTTAAAACCTATCTAAATTCACGACATATATATATATTGAAGAAACTAAACAGAATGTTTATTTGCAAATACGATATTTAGTTTTCTAGAAATAAAGATTATTGAATATATAGCTTCAAAAATAGACAGCCTATTAGGCAGACATATATACAAGCAAATTGACAGTCAGGCATTCAGGCTGTTGATCAGGATGGCAGGCAGGTAGATAGATAGATAGATAGATAGATAGATAGATAGATAGATAGATAGATAGATAGATAGATAGATAGATAGATAGATAGATAGATAGATAGATAGATAGATAGATAGATAGATAGATAGATAGATAGATATGCAGGCAGGCAGGCAGGCAGACAGACAGACAGACAGACAGACAGACAGACAGACAGACAGACAGACAGACAGACAGACAGACAGACAGACAGACAGACAGACAGATAGATAGATAGATAGATAGATAGATAGATAGATAGATAGATAGATAGATAGATAGATAGATAGATAGATAGATAGATAGATAGATAGATAGATAGATAGATAGATAGATAGATAGAACGAACGAACGAACGAACGAACGAACTTTATTTTCAAAGGGTTAAGAATTGGGCACGCAGGCCCGTCTGACATTCTGCCCTTCCTCTCTCTCTCATCATATATACTATATCCTTTCATCCTCACATTTACTATAAGCATAATTAAGGCATTTATCATTATAAAAGTAATATTACATTTGCAATAATCATCATAATTAAAGTACGTTTTTTAACATTAAAACAGAATAATAATAATAATAATGAATGTAAAAATAAAATAAATAAAAATAAAAATAAACATTAATAGATAGATAGATAGATAGATAGATAGATAGATAGATAGATAGATAGATAGATAGATAGATAGATAGATAGATAGATAGATAGATAGATAGATAGATAGATAGATAGATAGATAGATAGATAGATAGATAGATAGATAGATAGATAGATAGATAGATAGATAGATAGATAGATAGATAGATAGATAGATAGATATATAGATAGATAGATAGATAGATAGATAGATAGATAGATAGATAGATAGATAGATAGATAGATAGATAGATAGATAGATAGATAGATAGATAGATAGATAGATAGATAGATAGAGAACGAACGAACGAACGAACTTTATTTTCAAAGGGTTGAGAATTGGGCACGCAGGCCCGTCTAACATTCTGCCCTTCCTTTCGCTCACCTTTCATACTGTATCCTTTCAATAGCACATGTATTTTTAGCATTATTTAAGCATACAACATTATCGAGGTAAAATAATAACATACATTTGTAACATGCAGACATAATCAAATTTAAGGGGGGGGGGGAAATTATTAATTAAAATACATTAACAAAAATTAATACCTTAAAATAAAAATAAAATAAAATAGATAGATAGATAGATAGATAGATAGATAGATAGATAGATAGATAGATAGATAGATAGATAGATAGATAGATAGATAGATAGATAGATAGATAGATAGATAGATAGATAGATAGATAGATAGATAGATAGATAGATAGATAGATAGATAGATAGATAGATAGATAGATAGATATGTGGGTAGGTTGGTAGGTAGATAGAATAAATGTAGTGTGCTGAGAATTAGATACAGCAGAACACCTGGCACCAAATAAAATGACAGCTAAAAATAGAACATATTCTGAAAGAAAACACGACAAAATGAGTATTTCAGAAAAGCAGGAGCAAGGTAGTAAGGCGATCAGAAGTACAAGAAAAACTCACTACGCAGTTTATAAATTGAAAACAAAAAATAAGAAAAAGAGGAACAACAACAACAACAACTTTCAAAAGAGGAATGTGACGGACAACTCAGCTGTCCCTGAAAGTGTTGGATGATAGGACCCTCGTATAACATCAGTACCCCTGAATATTGGTGTAACTTTTCATCAACGAGGAATTCTCTCCACCTGGGCTCATTACCAATGCACAATAGAAACGTGGGCTCATTAGCAATGCAGCATTTCCACGTGGATTGTCAACACGTTGGATCATTAATATGTAGACTGCTATCTTCCGTGCATTTTAGAGATCGCATGGCCTTTAATGGGAGGTTCAATCACGCCCACTCCTGTTTCTAGAGCGATTATAAGCAAGCATTCTACACCTTTTCGTTCGTGCCTGCCTTCAAGGCGTTGCCAGGATCAAACGTACTAGCGGCATGAGATCTAAGGGATCTCAGAACGGACGATGAAGTTTCCTGCTGCTAGATAACACGGCAGAGTGAACCAGAGGGGACGAAGCAAGCTTCTTGCAGACATTTCACATCTCTGTGTCAATCAGAGAACGATCGAAAGCCTGAGACGAACGGGGGAAACGCCGGGCGGCTAGAATCTCGATTTTCTCCGGAGATCATAAAAAGTGTGAAAATCTCACACGACCCCTTTAAGTTCCATTCCAGTTAGATATATACAGACCTTTGAGAAATGCAATTTTATCACTCGTTTGCCAGACATTGACAGAAGCACTAGCATAGTGAAATCTTGTTTGATTCCCTCTGGATTTTCAACTTATTGCAGTGAATTCTATTCTGTGCTAAACGGTATAATATATTTGTTTTTAATTGATCAGTGGTCTAGTTCATTCATCTTATTTCACTGGATTTTGTGATTAATTTAAAGCTATTAAGTTAAACTTATCTCAAATAGTTCCAGTTGAAAATTTAACGATATATCTATATATTATTTCCAAAGATGACAGATACTTAAATGCTTAAAGTAACATTTAAAGACGCGAAGGAATTTATAACTGAATTTAATTGAGTTAAGTTCTACATATATATATATATATATATATATATATATATATATATATATATATATATATATATATATATATATATATATATATATATATATACCTTTGCCCGCCTCACATCGCGTGTTTGGGGAAACTCTAAACTCACAATGAAGACCAAAGCTGTGGTATATAATGCCTGCGTCACCAGCACACTCCTATATGGCAGCGAGACCTGGACGACCTATGCTAAGCAAGAAAGAAGGCTCAATACCTTCCATCTGCGGTGTCTACGCCGCATCCTCGGCATCTCGTGGAAAGATAAAGTGACTAATGTCGAGGTGTTGTCACGTGCTGGCCTTCAAAGTATGTATACGCTTCTTAGACAGCGCAGACTTCGCTGGCTTGGCCATGTTCGCCGCATGGAAGATGGTCGCATCCCAAAAGATATCTTCTATGGACAATTAGCAGATGGCAAGAGAACAGTTGGGCGACCACAGCTGAGGTTCAAAGATGTGTGAAAGAGAGATATGAGGGCACTGGACATGGATCCAGCAACATGGGAGGATGAAGCTGCTGATCGCACTAAGTGGCGATGCTATTTACGGTGCCACCTCAGATTGGGCGAAGAGAGGCTCACACAAGAAGCAGAGGTGAGGAGAAAACGTCGAAAGGAGCACCAGGAAAATAAGCAGCTGAGGGCTGCCACCTCAGGGGCGCATTCCCATAGTCAGTTATGACTGAAGGGGCTATTATTATAATATATATATATATATATATATATATATATATATATATATATATATATATATATATATGTGTGTGTGTGTGTGTGTGTGTGTGTTTTAACTATTAAACTCGCGGGGAGTTCTTCATGAATTTATATGATTAAAGACGCGAGTGTATAAATAGTTAACTGTAAATTTATCGCGCTTTAGACTGTTATTTGATTTTTCGGTATGATTACATGTTTTATCTTTCATATAGGGTGTATCACAACCTTTGCGATCCCAGCAAGAAAAACCTGGTATAGAGTCTCCCAGACTCAGTTCTTAAACCCCTCCAGAACTTGTTGAGACTGCTTAAATTTTAATCTTTGAGGCGATCCTATGTTGGGGATTCTGCTATCTAAATGATAAGAAAGAAAGCACACCCACAGAAAAATTTAACACATCATCAAGCAAATTAAGTTGTAACTGGCAGAAGAACAATTGCCAGAGCTTTTTATTAGTTTACTGCTACTGAGAGAGCGTACATATTTATCTAACTGTGACTGTCCCTAGTTTTTCATCACTGGATTTAAACCATACCGCACTGGTCAGTTGTTGTCATCTCGTTTAAGAAGTTTCACCTCCAGCGGCTAAATCTAAGCAAACCACACCCTATTCTCACCTGTATCTAACTGTGACAATGCAATCCCATAGACTCTTCTTATAGAATAAAACACAAGAACACTTAGGCTTCACGTCCCGGCGATAAGTGAGAATATTTGCTACCAGCCAACCTCGCTACCTCTGGGGCTGGACATCGAAGTAACAGACACTTTCACATGTCAAGTGTTAATTTATGGTTTTTGTATAATTATATGAAGTGCCTGATTCCAAGATCGGTAAGTCTGTGTGAGAGTTTGCGTGTTGGCCAACACGAGCGCGCATGACTGAATGAGTTTTATGTGCAACTATTTTAATTGCTGTACCTGGTAGACACTTTGTTATTTTATTCCTCGTATTGTTCACTTTATAAGTGGGATTTCTAACTCCGTTATTTCCCCTTCCTAAACTGATTAGTAGAAGGAAAACCAGTTAAGGATAATAGGACCAGTTTCCTAATCCCTCTTTTCAGGATAGATGAATCCACTGTTGGGTTAACTTATCTATTTCTGTTAACTACCTGTCATTTGGACTGGGTTCCTTTTCATTTATCTGTACAAGAGGGAAGAGCATATGGGATATCAATCTTCATCTCTCCCCCAATCTTGTCATTTGTATTTTATTTCTGTAAACTATGATTTTTGCCTGTCAAATGATTAATGTTGTGATTTGATTCTTAGTGATAAATAAACAGTATAAAACTTCTAGTATTGTGTTGGAAGGCCCAAGCCCACACTTACCCCATATCTGTTATATTCGTAGTTTGTATTCACGTGCGTCTGTGTGTTTGAAGCACCAAATCGGTGTGAGCGCAGGTGTGTGTCTGGAAACTGGCAAATAATTGTTTGACCAGGAGAGTTTGAGGAGAAGATTGAGAGGAACGATTGTCGTAAAAGAGTCTGTCCTTACTCTCCCCAGCACTCTGTGAATCAACTATTTACTTTCTAACCCTTATCTATCACAGAGCCTTCACCATCACTCTACACTCTAAACGGGACCTCTAGTTCATAGAATTCTCTCAAATAAATTTACGACAAGGAAGAAATAAATATTTGCAAAGAGAAGAACAAGAAGGTGAAGAATATGATGTAAACAAGAATAACAAGATGATGGTGAAGAATAAGATAACACAAATGAAGAAAAATATGAAGCGGAAGAATGAGTATGCAAATAAAGAACATAGCGAACAGGAAGAATAAGAATCATTAATAAAGAACGTAACGAACAGGAAGAATAAGAATCATTAATAAAGAACGTAACGAACAGGAAGAATAAGAATCATTAATAAAGAACGTAACGAACAGGAAGAATAAGAATCATTAATAAAGAACGTAACGAACAGGAAGAATAAGAATCATTAATAAAGAACGTAACGAACAGGAAGAATAAGAATCATTAATAAAGAACGTAACGAACAGGAAGAATAAGAATCATTAATAAAGAACGTAACGAACAGGAAGAATAAGAATCATTAATAAAGAACGTAACGAACAGGAAGAATAAGAATCATTAATAAAGAACGTAACGAACAGGAAGAATACGAATCATTAATAAAGAACGTAACGAACAGGAAGAATAAGAATCATTAATAAAGAACGTAACGAACAGGAAGAATAAGAATCATTAATAAAGAACGTAACGAACAGGAAGAATAAGAATCATTAATAAAGAACGTAACGAACAGGAAGAATAAGAATCATTAATAAAGAACGTAACGAACAGGAAGAATACGAATCACAAATACAGAACAAGACGAAGAAGAAGAATTAAATATACAAATGAAGAACAAGAACAAACGAACGAACTTTATTTTCAAAGAGTTGAGAATTGGGCAAGCAGGCGTGTTTCTCGCGTTCCGAATTCTAATTACTTCATTGATGGCTTTGTTAACACTAGGTAGAATAACTGGGATACTGTCTACTTTGTCGTTGTCGCATTCTGTTACTAAGAATTAATTTAACAACGAAATCTGCAAGGACTAGTACCACTACTACTATTACTCCTACTACTGTTACTACTACTACCACTACTACTACAACAATTATAAAGCTACCATGTGCGAAACAATATTCATCTTCATCAAGACGAAGAAGAAGAATTATAAATACAAATGAAAAACATAACGAAGAGAATGAATACGTTGTACAAACAAGGAACAAGACGAAGTAGAATAATTAGATTGCAATTGAAGAACAAGACTGTTACCAACAGATTACTGGGGACAATGAAGATAGAGATGTATATATATAGGAAGATATTTATTTGTTTGTATACTTGTTATGTTTGGACATATTTGGTAATAATATTTTGAGTCTGAGATTAGAACTCTAGTCAAAGGGCGAATACTCATTTTTGCTTCGAGTTAAAGTAAATATATAGTCGCCCCACTTGAATATAGTTGAAAGGTTAACATTAGCGCATGCCCAATGAGACGATGAGTCGTCGTTGGCGCTTCCGTGATGACGGACGGATCTTGAAGGCTGTCGGACATATGAGAGTCCGAAGTTTTTGGTCATTGTGATTGATTCTGGGGAAGAGAGGAGTTTTCTCTCAGTATACTATGATGGTCGATACTTCTCCCAGAATATATATGTTAGTGTGCTAGTTACTAGTATTTCCTGAACTTAAGGTAAAGAAGAAACATTTTCTAAAACTTTACCTAGGCCTAACGACGCCATAGATGTGATATCATCTATCTATATATTTGATGGATCGTATGTAGACGATTCCTGTACTAGCAGCACTATGAGTGGACATATGTAACATTCCTTATGGGTATGGAAAACCCAAAGACATTAGATGAGCAAATGAACGGAACTTTCATTTGTAGTGAGGATATCTTTTGGATGAACACCGCTCACTGGGACCGGCGCCATTTTGAATCCCACTGTTGGTCTGTTTGAATTGTCAATCGGAGAACGGAGATATCTTATTACCTGAAGGCGATACCAGGACCTACATTGTATTGAAGTCTACTCTTTGTTATTTGAGATTGTCAACCTTAAAAGAAAGACCCTGTTGAAACTAAAGCCTAAAAGACTTAGCCTGAAAGACGTAGTCAGCAGAGGGTCTGTAAGGGAGCATTGTGATGTCCATTATTATTGTTAACTCAAACTGATGCGACTAGTCAGTGGAGGTATGAGACGATAGACTATCATAACTATATATTTGCTCCTATCGTCCGATTATATTTACATGCTATGAGATTGGCAAATTGCTGTTGCCACACATTTGTCAAATATCCAATGATTTGTTGTGTTAACCTGTTCCAATGACTGTCAACCGTGCTGTCAGATTGTGTATCATTAAACTGTCTAAAACGTCTAAAGTAGTTCCAGTTATCATTGACTTCCAGCCGTGAGGGTATGAGTGCATTATTACCAACTTGTCAACTCTACAGAACCATTTATGCATTCGCGTGTTGACACTCATACTAACACTCATTGTCAACAATACATTCTTGTCGGGGCCTCATTACGTTCCGGGACAAGGTGACCTATATGACCAACACTGTGCCGGGTTTGAGTTGACCACTTAATCTCATCAAGCCCTTATTAACGTGGCAACATTAAGATTAAGGAGAGTTTACACTTTATCAACGAGGGTGTCAGTGTGGTGTCCCCTATTAAACTGGAAACGTTACAGATCTACATTTATCACAGACGAAGAAGAATAATTAGATATGCAATTGAAGAACAAGACGAAGAAGAATAATTAGATATTCAATTGAAAAACAAGAGACGAACATAAAGAACAAGAACAACAAGACGAATAAGATAAAATAGACTAAAAAGATTAGAAGACCAAAAGAATGGCACTAATAAAAGAACTATTGGAAACATAAACAATAAAATGAAGAACACGGAGAAGAATAAGCAGAACGAAGAAGGAATACGAAATAAGTAACGCGCAGAAAACAAATTGATTACCAAACATGTAACGTGAAAGTTTCCATTTCAATCTTTTTCGTTAAACCCGACCATCATTACTCAAGTTTGTGTATTAACTCAAGGTCTTCAGCTGAAATCTGTGCTTGCAGTAGCTACAGGAAAGAATTAAAAAACCGGAATAATAAGACAAGTAATAAACGATTATTTGACAATACGTGTGCTGCTGGTGCCGTTTTGATTAGCTGAATAGACTGTCTTTTGGGCATGTCGGTCGATTCTCACACTACGCTCGGGATTTAGGCCCGGAATCTGCTGGCTTAAATGTGTCAGGAGTGTTTCTCGTGTTCCGAATTCTAATTACTTCATTGATGGCTTTGTTAACACTAGGTAGAATAACTGGGATACTGTCTTCTTTGTCGTTGTCATATTTTGTTACTAAGAATTAATTTAACAACGAAATCTACTAGACCTTGTACCACTACTACTATTACAACTACTGCTATTACTACTACTCCTACTACTACTACTACTACTACTACTACTACTACTACTACTACTACTACTACTACTACCACTACTACTACAACAATTAGTAAAGCTACCATGTGCGAAACAATATTCATCATCATCATTAACTTTTCACTTTTCGATCTATATGGATCACGGGGTCACCACTGTAGTCGGCCCACTTCCAGAAGGCCTGTGAAAAGATTTATGTGCTCCTGTATTGCTGATTTCAGGTGCTATTTGTTTGACATGATGAGGTTGCCAAACCCTTGCTGGAGGAAGCAATAACCCGATTGTTTTTGTGTTCCCTGGGAAACTAACAGTACTAGATGGGGCAGAAGAATATTACAAAGGAAAAGGTAGTCCCAAAACAGATACCGCCGTAGGGGAGTGAATGTTTGAGGCTTCACTATACTAGGTCCACCATAGAGAGGTGGGGTGACAAGTTCCATTCCTCGCTGCCTTTTCATCCTCTAACTCAAGAGCAAAATCAGGTATCCATTTACAGCTGGGTGGACTGGAGCGTGTCGATACGATGAATCGAAGCAAGCACTTTTACCACCCCCAGACACCAGCGTTCTAACCATTCTGTCAATCAAGAAATCAGAACAATATCAGTAATAGTTAAAGTAACTGTTGCATCAGTTGAAAATGGGTACCTAACGGTGCTCTTGAGTTAGGGAAGGAAAAGGCAACGAGGAGAGGAACTGGTTACACAATCTCTCGATGTTGGACCTAGTACAGTGAAGTCTCTTACTTCCCCTACGGCAGTATGTGCTATTGGGGTACAGATATATTTTCTCCATTACAAACGAAACAGGTGGACCAATATCCCTTACGTGTATTACAAAATATCAGTGAGGATAAATGACATGCACTTGGAATAGATCAAAGCTGAAAAGATAGAACACTCTCAGTATATATTTCTGGAATGCATATTCCATCTAATGTTAACACATTAACTACCGCGAACAGGTGGGACCGGCTTTTGAAATCCTATCATTTGGACCGCGAGCCGCTCAGAGCGTCGATCTATTTTTAGTAATAAAACGAATAAAAATGTACTGAAACACTTTCTGATCTGGTTTGAGATTTTAAATTGCCACCGGAAAACAAATTCCCAAAGCATGGTTGTTATAGACCAAAACTGAGAAGAAAGAACACTCTCAGTATTTATTTCTGGAATGCATATTCCATCGAATGTTAATATTAGCTCATTTGTCTAATAAATTCGAGTGCCCGATAAGCCCATCACTTCTGTTGTTTCTCTGTCATTTAGTTTTCTATTTCTTTATTTCTTACGAGTTCCTGTAGAATACCCATTAATGTGTAGTATTGTTCACAGACCTCGGGTCTTCCTCTTTCTTTATGTCAATTCATCTGAGGTCCCTTCTAGTTAGTTGGCGAAACACCCGTCGGTCAATTTGTGAAAGATGTCCAGTGTATAAAGATCTAGACTTGTAGTGAAAGTGGCCTGTCACATTCTGGGGCAAATTTCTTAGTAGATCTGCCTCGTTTTGGTGAAGTTCAACCTAGACACAAGGTCCGCCGGTTTTATGAGGGCGCATGTCAAAATATATAAGACATGGCGGTCTGCGATAACATTCTGAATCAGAAACTTGGTTGTCAATAGGATTGTTGATCAGGTGTAACTTTGTATCTATTCCACAGTCTTTCATCTCATCTGTTATCTGTTTCTGTAAATACTTATCGTTCGGAATGACTGTTGACATTTTGATGAGTTGAAAGATAGAGGAAATAATGTGTTGGACTAAAATTTAAATACATCCTTACTGGCTTGACACTTTATCTTCCAATCGTTATAAGAACCAAATGTTCGCTTCCTCTCATTTTCTTTCCATCTTTTTATTGTTCTTTGTCAATATTATTTACCAATTCACAACCAGAAGATAGCAATCATGTGGTGTATTAACAAACAGATACGGTCTTATGGATTGAATAACTAATATTGAAGGAGGGCACAGAAAAGCATAGATGAACATTATAGAGAAAAGAAGATTAGTAACAGGAAACAACAGGAGTGAACACGATTGGCTTCCGCAAAACAAACCCAAATGTGGAAAATTGCATTCTTCGAACTCCAAATAGTTAGAGAAAAGTAGGAACTGTATTACTTGTGTTAACACTTAGCGGTAACAAGAAACTGGCCCTAGGGAATATCAAGAACGACTCTGCTGACACAGAGAAGAAAAGCAAGCATTTTGTTAACTGTGAGTTTTCGTATCCTTGTTGAAAACATAGGAACTGGTAGAGATTGAGTGCGTGAGAAAATAGAAATACAGAACAGTTTTATATTACTTGTAAGGTCAGAATCTAAAAACAACATTTATTTTTTTTAAAGTGGCTTTCCGGAAGTGAAAGAGAATTTCTCGAATCTGATCAAGGCGGGAAAACCGAAAATACAAAGATTTAATGGACGTGACATTAACAGACACAGGAAGCTCACACTTTGGGACTGAGATTATGTGTTATTCAGAAGGAAGAATTAAAAAAATAAAACAATCGGTAAATGACGTCATTACTTAAAGCTAGAAGATTACGATTAAATAGATTAAAAAAAAAAAGAATAGTTCTTGCTAACCTCGAAAAATAGTTAGGCACATAACATTAGATGATTATATTGCGTTTTACGACACATACTGATGTGTCCCCTTTCTCCTATTCTACCATCCCATTTACTCAGAATTTACCCTGGATGAAAATTAACTATAATCCCTCGAAAGAAAACTTTCTTTACATTTAAATTGAATAGCTTTTTTAGTTACTTTACATTTAAATGAAAATAGTTAATAGTACAGATAGAATATGTTTCCATTTATACTTCCACTGATTAAAAAGTGTCCACAATATAAATTGAATATGTTTTCATTTATATTTACACTGATTTGAAAAGTTTGAAACTTCCATTAATTTTAAAGTGAATATGTTAACATCGACATTTACACTGATTTGAAACTGTAAGTATAATAATAATAAAAATGTACATAATTTATTTCATCTTTCCCTCCCTGATCCATATGAAACTTGGGATTACCTTTTGCTTTTAGTTCTCTTTAAGAAATAACAATAAAGTAATCACCAGCCCGTGCAGTGGTGGTTCATGAAATCATCATTCTGCGCTGAGGTTGCCAGCCTTAAATGACTTGGACATCCACTAGCGATTTTCACATATTAATATTCACATGGTAATATATGCATATTAGTTCACATGTTAGTAATGAAAAATATAGAATGTAAAATGACAACTTACGCCAATCCTGGCTCAGATACATTTTTGCTCAGATGAATGAAGTTAAGGCACTAGCATATGTTTTTTACGCGTGTACTTGGGGTCGTTAATTTTAACTTTAATTCCCTTCTGACTTCGTGTTCAGTTTCCTCAGATATTCCGGTTTTCCTTACTTAAAATGATAGAGATTTCCTGGCTGTTTAGTAAGTCTGTCAAGATTCTCCATTAAAAGGTGTCCGGTCTGATAAAATGGAATTCTGAATTCTAACTTCTGGCAAGTCTGGTGTCTTGGCAAGCTATATTCACAGTAAATTTGACTGACTGAAGCGTCAGGTTATATTCACTGTCCTCCCCCGCTCTGTTTGTTATGATGCTAGGCAAAAGCTCCAATCCTTTCAAACATGCTGGTTGGGAACATAATGCAGAGGTCAAGTCTTCCGTATATGGTATGAAAATATCGGATGTCCTGGCAGGCGAACTCACCAAAGCTTCTGTAAATTCATACGACAAATGTGTTTCAGGTGTAACAAATTTATTACTTTATCAGAAAGTAATATATTCGCAGACGAGTAATCTCGTTATCTGCCCCGCACTCTGGCCTTTATTAGCGATATAAGCTCGTGTCTTGTATTTCTTCCAAGGAAAAAAGGCTGACGATATAGCCTATATTATATGTATGAATCGGTGTAGAACTCAGGGTCAGTTCGGATATTAATCTAAGTATGAGATTAATTAAATCAAATTAAATGATGGAAGGAGAATCGCATTATGATTCAAATTGTAGCTGTCAAGAACTCATGTGCTCATTTCTGGCTGTTGACTACAACAGCGCACGTATATAGCCACGATGTTCTTCTGACATATTGTTTTGACACGGACGGACATGAATACTATGCATGTAATTTCTAATGACTATATATGAATGTATACCGATGTGAACTGTCTTCGTGCGTCAACTTGTAATAAATATTGGACTCGAATCGAAGGCTTACCCACATTCCTTTGATTACGTTTGATTGCTTCAACTTGCATTGTTGACGGTCCTTTGACCTGATGAACTCTTTCTTGTAAGAAGTTTATAGTAATAATGGATGAGTTCGTACGGAATCGGGGTTTGCTTGGACACAAGTTGTGTAATGATAAATAAGCAAGCATCCCAACTAAACTTATAATAATCGAACGAAGGACCCTCCAACACCAGAAAACCACCCACGCAACAGTGGTGGCCAATGTGATGCGGAACTGGAATTTAATTGTAAAAAAATACTCAAAGATTATCGAGTTGAAAGAAATAATTTTCCTTCGAGCGAAATGAACACTTTTTGTATCTACACCGATGACGTCACACCCCCTTGACAACAGGATGAATCAGCTGTAGTGATGGCAGCCGCCTTTCAACGTCTTTGAAGAAGATTATTTATAAACGCTTAATCGAACATTGGAAAATAGATTCAATCAACATGAGCATGAAATATAGGTCCTACTGTCCGTTGGCGAAGCAAGCATTGTATGAATCTATCGAGGCAAAAAGATAAGTAACTTATTTGAAGGTTACAATAAGTTAATCCTATTTGTCCGATAACGCCATGTTCTTTTTTTTTTTTTTGTAGCCATGTTAAATATTGTTTCTGTCCTTTTTCATGTAGCGGGTATGGATGGGCGGCGAATTATAATCAGTTCTATAGCTCCTTGGATGCTACGAATTGATTGTAATTGTTCTTAAGGCCGTGAATTAATAGCATTTCGCGAAGCGTCGAATACATTATCGGTGATCGTGTCGTTCGGACTTGCATTAATTCACCTTGCATGTTAGGTGTATAGTCGTGTTATAACTGTGGTATTCTAGTGTATTTGGTTCTAATTTTTATTCAGTTCTTTAACAATGTTTGTAATCTATCGTGTCTTTTCTTACCTTACTATCTTTCATTTTATATTTTTGTTGTACGACCGTTAATGAGTCCATGTATACGTCACTAATTGTTGTGTACGCAGGTTAATTATCTATTCAGTTCATTCTTTAATTCTCACTTCCGGTCTAGTCAACTTAGTTGTAAATGCATTTTTACTGTGAAAATGTCTTCGTGTATGTTAATAATGTTCTGTAATCCTTGGTTAACCCATTGTATTGTTTGTCTTCATTTCATCCCTTTATAATTTAATATTAATGCTATAATTTATTCATTAATAAGAGTATAGATTAATATGATTAAATTTTTATGAGTTTTAAAGAGGAATTAGGGACTTTGCACCAATTTGCAGTGATGGTCCAAGAAATGGGCAATGCACTTTATTGCTCATGATTATGACATAATATACTATGCTTAATTATTATAACTTTATAACATATTAAGACATATTAAATATTAATTAGTACATTTTCTCAGTACTACATTGGGAACTTGGTGACAATTAAGATTAAATAACCTAATTATTTAGGAATAATACTCATAATTATTGAATATTAATATTAAGTGCATGATATAATTTCAGCACCTTATATAACTAACTATCATAACTATTTATGATAGATATTAGTGGGTATATATAATATTTTGTAAAAATATTATAGATTTGTGGAACTTATACATAACAATACAGGAATATTGCAATTTCTTATATTGATTGTTCACTCGTCGAGTAATTAGAATTATCGACATATATTCCAGTGGTGATTACTAGACATAAGTAATTGAATACTTAAATAAATCAACTTCAAGAATGCTTACTTTGGATCATTTCATTAAAATTGGAAAAGATTGTAACAAAAAGGGAGATGCACTCTGGAATTTGGAATTTGCAGAACAGCAACTTGCAAAATATAAAGCAGATATGGAAGAACTTGAAAGAAAAGAGGCTGAAAAGAAAGCTATTGCTAAGGCAGAGATGGAAGAAGGAAGAGGAAGGAAGAAAGAAAGGTGGCAAGAGATGAAATCCTACGGATTGAAGAAGAGAATAAATTGAAACGACAGGAAATCATACTGCAGCAAGAAATGGAATTGCAACGGCTTAAATTGGAAACAGCAAAACTTAATTCGCAGGGTGCTGCAGCAAGCCAAAATGATAATGCTCAATCGGGATCTTCTTCCAACCGACTTAAGGGCAATTATTACTTTAAGCTACCACCGTTCAAATTACACGTGGACGACCTATCATCATGGCTGGCGCGCTTTGAGGATATATGTAAGGTCAATAACCTTGACAAAACTGCATGGGCACTTAAACTTAAGGAATTTCTGGATGGCGAACCTGCAAGTGCAGCACAAAATATTGATCCTACATTAGCCACAGACTATGAGGCCATTAAGACTTTGTTATTACGTCGTTTCCACTTGAACGAAGGGGCATGTAGATTACGTTTCAAAAGTTTATTGCCAGATAATAATAAAGATTTTACGGGATTTATTGCTAACATACGCAATACTTTTTAACAGATGGGTTGAACTGGCAGGTGTCAACAAATCTTACGACAAGTTAGTCGATTTGTTATTGAGGGATAAAGTATTATCTTCTGTCAGCCAACCATTCTTTGCTTATCTGCAAGAAAGAAAACCAGAATCTATTGATGAGTTAGAAAAAATTTCTTTAAATTACTGCACAGCTCATCCGAATGCTAATATTTCTGGCTCGTTAATAAGAGAACCACTTCCTGTAGCCTCCAATATGGCATATCATAGTAATAACAAACCAAGAACACACAGTGTAGACAGAGGTAGGTTCAAAGGAAACTATGACATTAATTTTCATAAGGGACAGAATAACTTTAACAATAACTTTAATAGAGGAAGACAACAAAACAGAAATTATTCACCTCAGTCAAGATACAACAGTAATCCACGTAACTCAAGTTATAATCGGTCATATCAATATAATAATGGTAACAATTGGAAGAATAGCGATAATTATAACTCGAGACATCGAGATAACAATTACAATAGACGACAACGGGATAATTCAACTAATTATTCTCGTAATCGTTCTCATTCTCGTGGATCTTCACATTATAACCATAATACCGGGGCAGCAGTTACAAATGATATCACCCCTAAGGTTCAGGTTCCACCTAACGATAATACAATGCATTCTTCTGCTGCATGCTTTGCTATTAATTATAACGTGGCGAATAGTTGCCCACAATGCAATCTTATTTTTCAGAAGGCAAAGGAGACAGTGCTAAACTGCGGACACATTCCACCAGAAGTAGGTCTTGCAGCCAATGATGGAACAGGCTCTCTGATTTTTAACAGAGGGATAGTTAACGGTTCTATAGTTTCTGTATTGAGAGACTCGGGGTCCACAACCATTGGAGTGCGACAGTCGCTTGTACATCCTAGCTGTGCAACGGGGGAATATGTCCGTTGCATGACTTTTGGGGGAACTATTGAGTTGTACCCCACAGCTATTATCCATGTTAAAACACCTTTTTTCACAGGGAACGTGAAGGTATGCATGCTTCAGAATCCAATTGCAGATCTGATGTTGGGACGCATCCATGGTAGTAAGGATTGTTCCCCACAGGAAATTGAGGAATGGGAATTAAATAATGTGCAATCTTATTGCAATGCTAACGCTGTCATTGCAATGGCTACATTACGGGCCAACAAAATGAATACACGTGGCACAGTTTTCTCCAATTTCAGTCTCAGTACGATTCTGGAAATCGATGAGGAAAAGGATAAGACTCTCCTACAGGATAAAAAGGATACTAAAATACCAGCCCATCCTAAGAAGATTAGAAAATCATTTCGAGGCAGATATGCCTTTTCTCGAAAGAGTGCCGCCAAGTCGGAAGATAGATGTTGGCGACAGGATCATATTAACAGTGATCTGAATAAAATTGTTGAAAATGGGAAAAGAAAAGATGCCCCGAACAAGGGTAATGATGGTGGAGTTCTTATGAACTTAACTAATAAAATTATGACAAATAAATATGTCAATCACTATGAGACATCATCTCAAAAGACTACCAGATCCAAAAGATTAAATAGAAGAACTATTTATCACGTTAGTGACACTGATCCCACTTACATTGGGAAGGTTGCATATTCTCGCACCGTGTTAGTGCGCAATCTGCCACAAGGTACCAGATGGCAGGCACTTAGTAATTTCTTTAATGACACGGCAGACGTTATGTTTGTACAGTTGTTGTCACCTACCAATGACAGGTATGGTGAAGCTATGGTTACATTTCGTAACAACAAAGATGCTCGGATGGTGATCGAGCGTGATAATGGTGTTTATTTTCACCACCATTCTTTGAGATTGAAATTAGTACCTGATTCTGCGTCACGCAGATAACAGGGTACTGTAACCATATTCGTCACATCTTTGATGACTCAGCATTGTCAGTCATCATTTCTTGACTTTCTTAATCATCTATCCTAATATAGATTGATTTATAGATTTTTTTTTTCTTCTCGAAAAAACATTTTTGATTCTTAACATCTTTAAATTTGTACACATGTTTTCTGTCTTATTTGTTTTTTTTTTTTTACCATGCCTACAAGAGACAGTAAGTTGTTTAAATGTGTCAACTATGCTCAGCCCCATACAGCATAGATTTACTTATCATCCATCACGGCTGTCCTGTCATCGTTACTAAAGAAGAACATGCCAGTAAGGATAAATTGGACAGACGAATGTGACAAAACTTTTCGCACTATCTTAAACATATTTTCATGCCCACCTGTTTTAAGATTACCAGATGCTTCTAAAAAGTTTGTTCTACGTACAGATGCGAGTAATTACGGACTCGGGGCTTGTCTACTCCAATATCATGATGATGTCCTTCACCCTGTACTTTATATCTCACGCAAGCTGAAACCTCCGGAGACTAAATATTCGACTGTAGATCGAGAATTGCTCTCCGTAATCTGGCCAATTACCAAACTGAAAAAATTTTTTGCTGGGATCTCCATTTCTGATCCAGACTGATCAGAAATCTGTAGCAGCATTACGTCGTTCAAACCATAAAAGTGCTAAACTTGCACGCTTTGCTATTACGTTGCAACCATATGAGTTCGAAATACAGTCAATACCAGGAACTGAGAACGTCATAGCCGATACGTTGTCCAGACATCCTACGAATTCTATATGAATATTACTATTTCAAGAAAATTTTCTGACTAATCAAGCATTACATTTGCAATGAACGGTATTAATTCCACGTCAGAATATACAACACTTCATTTGGACTTCCTACTTAAATAAGGACATTTCGAAATAAACTATTGTGATCAAAATATCAAGTTTTACGGATCGTTTGAAAATTTGGACTTCAATTCCACTTTGCGTATCACTCATTTCGATTGAAAACTGTTAAAAAGGAACAATCTCTGATGTAGAAGGGACATATACTGTGATGACTGATTCAATTACATTCAAAGTTTTAATAAAGGAACTAACGATGATTGGATAATCATATCATAATTCGATAATATGAACCTTGTGTCTTAATGAACTTTCATACAAGTCAACAGGATATAACAACGATTGGATCTTCATGTCCGATATTGTTAAATTTTCTAGTTATTAAATTAATATATAATAAAATAAAGTTAAAGTGTGATGAAATAAAAAAAAATAAAATATACAAAGAAAAGATGAAACAAAATAATATCACACCAATTAATATTTTAATTAGTGTAATTATCAAGGTAATAGATATTACATTATGACATTTCATATTTATAGTTAAAATGTATGAATTTTTTTTGTTCTTTTCTTCTGATTGCGTTAATTTAATTAGGTATCTATCCTTACACTTCATTTTCACACGCATTCTAATTTAATGTATACTTTAATATTTGGTTTTAATTGTCCGTACTTCTCAATTTTTATTTCTTTTACTCTCTTATACTATTTCTCATTTTCTTCAATTAGATATTAATTAGTTAGTACCATACGTACATACTATAATTAATTATTTTAATTTTAATTAGTTAGAATAATTTTAATAACACCTCACATTATTAGTTAGTCGATACATACAGCAAATTAATTAGTTAATTAGTTAGTGACAGTGACATTTCCTTGTTTAATATAAGTTATATGTATGATATGACGTTGATTTTATTATAAGATATTACTGACATGACCACGACACTGTTCTAGATAGAACATCGTAGGTCATACATCGGGTTTTGTTAAATTTTTGATAATTTGATTAATATTATTCCACAAAAAAAAAATCTATCTAATAGATTTTTTTTTCCCCCGTCTGACAGGAAATCTGTTACGGTGTTATTTTAAATGACGGCGTCTGCTGGGGTTTAGCCATGCGCAACGTTAGGGGTCATTAACATTTATAGAATATGTCGATATTTTACGGTATACTGAACGCGAAATATATGCGGAGATTATGACGCATTCGCGTTGGGAAGGTCACGCTGGGTGACTTGGTTACATGGCCCTTGTTACGCTATCCGTCAAGCAAGAAGGTCGTGTCTTGTATTTCTTCCAAGGAAAAAAGGCTGAGTATATAGCCTATATTATATGTATGAATCGATGTAGAACTCAGGGTCAGTTCGGATATTAATCTAAGTATGAGATTAATTAAATCAAATTAAATGATGGAAGGAGAATCGCATTATGATTCAAATTGTAGCTGTCAAGAACTCATGTGCTCATTTCTGGCTGTTGACTACAACAGCGCACGTATATAGCCACGATGTTCTTCTGACATATTGTTTTGACACGGACGGACATGAATACTATGCATGTAATTTCTAATGACTATATATGAATGTATACCGATGTGAACTGTCTTCGTGCGTCAACTT
Organism: Oreohelix idahoensis; assembly: GCA_024509875.1. Classification (NCBI taxonomy): domain Eukaryota; kingdom Metazoa; phylum Mollusca; class Gastropoda; order Stylommatophora; family Oreohelicidae; genus Oreohelix; species Oreohelix idahoensis. Next base: position 428,762 of record JAMPIV010006736.1, read on the forward strand.
GTAATAAATATTGGACTCGAATCGAAGGCTTACCCACATTCCTTTGATTACGTTTGATTGCTTCAACTTGCATTGTTGACGGTCCTTTGACCTGCTGAACTCTTTCTTGTAAGAAGTTTATAGTAATAATGGATGAGTTCGTACGGAATCGGGGTTTGCTTGGACACAAGTTGTGTAATGATAAATAAGCAAGCATCCCAACTAAACTTATAATAATCGAACGAAGGACCCTCCAACACCAGTAAACCACCCACGCAACAGAGCAGAGGTCAAGGAGGAATTCTTCGAGCTGCTTCAAAGGACAGTGGATGACAGCCTAGATGAAATTATCATGCTCGGAGATTTCAATTCCAGAGTTGGAAATGACCATGCTAGATGGGGTGGAGTTATCGGAAGATATGGAGAAGATACTCTCAATGACAATGGAAAGCGACTCCTTCGATTCTGCAGTGAGCAGAATCTGATTATTACAAACACAAAGTTCCCCCATAAGCGCACACATGCATACACTAGATGTGAACCAACAAAGAATGAGAAGTCAGTGATCGACTATGCCATTGTTAGGAGGAGCTCATTCAAAAATGTCCGGGATGCAAGAGTCTGGAGGGGGCCAGAGACTGGACGTGATCACTACCTGCTTACAATCAAAAGAACAACTGAAAGAGTTGCTCAGCCTAGGAACTGCCCAACATCACGCACGAAACCAAGTAAACAAACGGGAGAAATGAGCATTAAGACCTACAAGCTGAGAGAGCCAGAAATTAAAACCAGATATCAGGGGCTTATTGCTACAGCGGTGGGAAACACAGAAGAACAACCTGATGACTTGGAAACCCTCTGGCTTAAATTCAAGGACATCATAAAGAAAGCTGCTGCAGAAGCATGTGGTGAAGTCCGACTTGGGAACAAGAGAAAGAGGACACACTGGTGGACAGAGGAAGCAAAGAGAAAAAAAGAGAGAAGAAAATGGCATGGAAACAATACTTAGGAGCTAACAACACAGCAGGACAAATAGAGAAATATAGAGAATATGTGATACTTAGAAAAGAAGCAAAGAACAAGGTGCTAGCAGCAAAACAGAAGTCCTGAGAGGAATTTGGAGAAAAGCTAGAAAAGATGCGCAAGAAAACCAGAAATTGTTCTATAAGACCCTAAAGAACATGAGGAAGGAAAAACAATGCCCTCTCAAATTTATAAAGAACAAGTAAGGAAAATTGCTTACTGCCCCGAAGGAAGTAATGGAAAGACGGAAAGAATATTTCTTAGAACTCCTTGATGGTGAGCAAGGTCAAGCATCAGAAATGATAACCACTAGCACAGAAGAGGAAACCAATGGTGATGAAGATGACATAAAGATGGAAGAACTGAAGGCAGCACTGGAGAAAATCAAGATGGGCAAAGCAGCAGGGCATGATGGTATAACACCAGAAATGGTTAAGTACATGGGGGCATCAGGGTGACCTATTACTCTTAAGGGTCCTACTGGCAGCGTGGTGCAACAAGACCATACCAAAGGATTGGGAGATTGCCATCATAACACCAATTTTCAAAAAAGGTGACAATCGACAATGTGGAAACCACAGAGGCATATCCCTTCTCAGTGTCCCTGGTAAAATCTATTCCAGAATCTTAGAACAGAGACTCCGACGCCTAGCTGAGCCACAATTGGATGAGATCCAGTGCGGATTCCGAGCAAACTGAAGTACTCAAGACCTAATCTTCACACTCAGACAGCTGAGTGAAAAGGCTCTTGAGTATAAGAGTGAGATCCATCTTTGTTTCATGGATCTGGAAAAGGCGTTTGACAGGGTCCCCTGGAGCAAACTTTGGGACTGTTTTGCAAGAAAGAACATTCCAGCACCTCTGATTCATGCTATACAGAGCTTCTACAAGTCTTGCAGAAATTATGTGAGGACAGCAAACCATAAGTCAGAAGAGTTCAGGAGCACCACTGGTGTAAGACAAGTTGATATCCTGTCACCTTATCTTTTCATACTCCTCATGGACGATGTTATCAAGGCATGTAAGGAGAGAACAAGAAAGTATTTAGTGGGGTACTGGAAGATGAGACAGGTATGTATTTCAGAGCTGGCATTTGCTGATAATGTTGCCCTGATTGCTAAATCAGAGGCGCATCTCCAATCCAACCTGCAAGTCTGGAAGGAAGAGCTGGAGAAGAGAGGGATGGTCATAAGCAGCTCAAAAACAAAATCCATGGTGATATCACAAGAAGAAAGAAGACATCAGATTAAGCTGGGAGAACAGGTCCTGGAGCAGGTCGACCACTTTAAATACCTCGGAGCTATTATAGACCGAAAGGGAGGAATCAAAGAAGAGTTGGCCATTCGAAAAGCAGCAGCTGGGAGACTTTTTCAGGCTAAAATCGAGGATTCCTTAGCAAGAGAGAGATTGGTAAGAAAACGAAGATGGCTGTATACCGCTCCACCTATGTCCCAGTCCTGACATACGGATGCGAGTCATGGGCAATGAATACAATCCACAAAAGCCAGATCCAAACCTCAGAAATGAGGTATCTGAGGAAGGTGGTTGAAGTAACAAGAAGAGACATGGTCCGCAACCAGACGATACGTCAAGGCCTAAAATCCCACTCCCTGCAGACCCAAGTAGAACAGTCCCAACTAAGATGGTTTGGCCATGTCTGCAGAATGGGAGAAGATCGGCTACCACGACAAGCATGGGAAACAAAGAGCCAGGGATCCAGACCCCCAGGACGACACAGAGTCCCCTGGGAGGACAACATTAGACAATCTTTGAAGGACCGAGGACTAGAATGGAACCAGGCCAGGAGGAAGACAGCCGATAGGATAGTCTGGCGCTCTTTCTCTCTTCCAAACCTTTACACCTCACGGTAGAAGGGGAACGACTAAGTAAGTAAATATGTTCTAAGCAACGCTAGCGTCATTTCGTTTTCTTTTGTTCCACTTTGATCACTTCACTTGATTGTCTACATATTTATATATATATATTGGTTTTCTTTCACACTGATGACACTTTTCCTTAGTGTGATTTTAATTATTATATGTGTGTGCGCGCGTGTGTGTGAGTGTGTATTTTGTTTGTTTTTCTCAATTTTTATATGTTTTATATATTCGCTTAGTTTCGGTGACCTGCTTGTTGGCCGAGATACCTCCAACAACGCTAATCACACACAATATAACTAGCTTGATTTCTCACATTTAAAGAACACACGTCATTGATATCATTGTATACATATAGAGATCGAATTGTTTTCTTTATCGCGTCTTGCTTTCCATTCATAAATAATTGTCTGAGTTTTTGTTTCATTCGGTGTATGACTTTTTTATTCATATTTCATTCTATCGGATGATCAGATTGCCTCCTGTAGTATCGCTCTGTATAGAGTTTCCTATCATAGCTCCATATAGCGCATAGAGTCTACTATGAAACTAGTCCCCATGCTGGCTTCCTGCATAAGCAATCACATGTTCTTGCTGTGATGGGTTATGTAGCAATGTGTTTTACATTATGAAGTTGTCAACTACATTCACAACCTCACGTTAGCCGCCTTCTACGACATGCCTGAGGGATTAGTAGTAGTCTATTATTTCTTTGTTTCATCAGAGAGATGAAAAAACTGCACGGTGCTAACGTATACAAAGACCTCACAAATATTTCGTCTTCTAGAAAATCGAAACTAAATAAAAATCTTCAGAACAAACGTTTGGTAATGCCATGCCATGCCGTAGCTTTTACAAAGTACTGACTTCAATATCCTTTAGTAGTGAATACAAGGAGAATATCAAAATATAAGACAAAGCATGAAGAAAAGAACGGCAGCGTTGAATGATGAGGTAAATGAAATAATAAAAACTGAAAAGAAATTTTATAAAATAGCTAAAATTTGAAACACAAGACGAGTATATTAAATACCGAATAGCAAGAACAAAAATTGCCAAACAGGTGACTGAGTGCTATCGAAAACTCAGGGCCTTAATACGATTAGCAGCTAACAGTTATCTAAAAATAACGCCTAAGAGATTTTTTTTAAAACAAAAGTATCAATGCAATGAAGGTGAGAAATGAAAGCTTCAAGAATTTGTACAGTAGCTCGGACAGAAAGAAGAGTCAGAAAAGAGATGAAAAATACGGGTACTAAAACAGAGACATGCACATATTCTTACTTGAATTTGCAATGAATTAATTACCTCAGTAGAAATTTGCATTGGGTCAAAATGATATTAAATAATCTGCAATAGCATAATAATGGACTTTCACATATTACTTATTTGACCGACTGGGCAGAAGGACTTAATTTGAGTCAGAGTAATTAATTTTCGATTTCATCTAGGTTGTTTATATATTCCATGTTGGGATTATCTAACACAAGAGTGAACAATCTCAGGTAACATTCCATGACCGTCTTTGAAGATTATTTTTTAAAAAACTTGCGATATGCGAGAGATGTAATCAAAGGCGGTCCTCGTTTATGACCATCTTGGTGCTGTATGACACGAGTGGCACACACCTTAGATGACGAGAAAAATGTGAGACCTGGGAGACGCACGACTGAACTTGTAGATAATGTGATAAGATTATTACTTTAGAGTTGGGTGGACTTCGCTGGACTGGAAGACAAGATTATCACGTAGCCTATATATAATTTAAACTAAGCTGTAGGTTCGAGGGAGGTTCAGCGTCAGCCAAATTGTCTTCTGTGCGATATACGCCCTCGTATTGTCACAAAATTGTCACATCAATGAGATTTCCTCACGCATAGTTTCGTCCTGTGATGAGAGGACTATCCACATCGATAGGCAATAAATAGTACGTGATTACTACTTACTAAACTAGTAAATCTTGTGGACAACATTGTTCGCTGTATGATTATATACATCTTTATAGGGCTTCGCGAATAAAAGTGAGACCCCTGTCATCAAGAAAACGTTTATTGTTTTATAACTGCGGAACGTGTATGTGAAAGTAGGCCAGAGAGAGTGACGACAACATCGTACAACAATCACTTTATTCAAGGATTCTTCACATATTTTTCTCTCGCTATCACACTTACTTTACTTTTTTTTAACTGCTGTTGTCGTTGCTGCATGATTTCTTTGACGAGGTGGAGTCGCAAGGACAACGGAACGATGGGACATGCCAACGACCTGTGCTATTGTCTTAAACAGAGACAGCATCGGTTGTCTTAATGAGCCATGTTAAGAAAGAAACATTGTTTGAGTATAGTTTAATGACCGTTAACGAGTGATTAAACTCTTCTCAAGTATAAGCTTTAGAATGATGATTCCAGTGTTACGGATTGACATTTGCGGTTACAGGACACGAGAAAAGCGCGTTCTTATGCCACGTAGATAATGCTGGAATGAGAAGAACATACGTTTTCAATTTCAGAGATAAACGGTGGGAAATAAATGAACGACATTTAGAATAAGAACAATGGCCTTTTAGAACAAGACCGAATAAAAATTAAGAACGAATGAAGTTTTGAAGGACGTTTTAAGAACCAAATAATTACACGAGAGGAAAAGCTGTCGCCGAGTGCACAGCACGAGCGACTTTATTGATGTTTAATAATATTGATGATAATGAAATAGATGACATAGACTGACAATTATCCATATTGACTAGTGGTTATGTTAAATAAAAATAGATGACGAGGTTGGGACAGTACAGGTAGATTATTGAAATGTGCAGTATGTCAATAGAAATTAATGATCAGGTCGAACTCTGTGACTGCAACAGTATACTTTACAGTGGTTCTCAAAATATAATGAAAAAGTCCTTCAATAAGTTAATAGTTACTAATGCAAATAAACTGAGAACCCTTCCAATGAATTTAAATCATAAGCTGAATGCGCTTGGTTAGAATCAACCGGATTCAGTGTCTGTCGTCAGGTAGAATCGCGTGACAATCGTTAGCAAAATGAAAAACGAAAACAGTAGGTTGATCAGGATAGAGAAACCAGTTAGAGGGCAAATTGCCGACTAGAGCAGACAAGATTTTTGTAGAAGTAGAGACATCTTTTAGACCATAAGAACTGTTGACATTATTAGTTAGAAACAGAACGAATAACTTTCTTCTTCTTCTTCCATCCTTAGCCATCAACCGGCAAAGCAGTATGTGGCCAGTACGCCTAGTGGCGTCTTAGGGCAACAACAAATTGATCAATCTATCGCTGTTTCCACCACGCCTAGTGGCGTCGTTGTGGAACAAAAACAGACCAAACAATCTATCATTGTTTCCGTAATCAGATTGAGAACGAATAAAGAACCTCTTAATAGACAACAACTCTTCAACATTCAGCTCTAAGTAATCGGCACCCGTTTTTATTTCCAAGGAGAGTTAAATTGATATATAGTGCCTGCTTTAAACAGAACGTTTATAAGAACCGTGCAACAGTTAACGAACCATTTCTTATCGACTAGTCGTAGACACCGTGGTACCATAAATCTCTAAGTCAGAAGGAATATAACAATAGATCTGCAGGAAAGAGAAACTGTAACAGCTTAATTCCTCTTAAAACCTGCTGTAGCCATTTATTAGGACGAAGACAGGACAGCTCTACATTTTTTAGAAGTTATTGACTCATTTCCATGTTATTGTCAAAAGTTGCTGTAACAAGAAGATGTCAGAAATGAGCAGAGATTTAACACCAATAAACAGGCCTTAAAAGTTTTTCCTGGATTTATTTCAACACAGTTCCTGTATATTCTGTAGTGACTTTTAATGCTACATGTCGTATACGCTTCAGTTATTATCAGTCGTTACAGTAAATGTGCCTGTGATTGTTGACGTTTTCATTCTGGTGATTTGTGATGTTAAACAGTCATGCTTATGAACGTTTATTTGATATAAAGACTTTTGTTATCTGTCAATAAAGAAAAGATACACGACCACAAAAACTAACTCAGTAGAAACAGCTGGTGAATTAGGAGAGATCAGAACTTAACAAAGAATAGACATAAATACCAAAGAATAAACTTGTCAATCAAAGATTTAATTCTTCTCCAACATCAAGTGCCAAGAAACTCCAATCAACACCAACAAGTAGCAGCATTCTCACCCGGAAGAACGAACCTGCTGGGTTGTCGCATAACACACAACGCTAGAGATTCCACTATGCGATCAAAACACGTGCCTCGCCATTAAATGACAAAAAATACACAACGCTAGAAAGAAACATTACAAACAAATCGAATAACTTTGAACATCGAACAATTGCCAAAATCAGCAGAGTAAACAAATCAACAAACTCATCTACAACCAAATAGCCAGTGGCGCTGCCACAAAGTTTCAGAGGACATTCGAAGATAACATATAAGCAGAAGTGAACAGTACTGTCAACCCTGTTTTTAAGTAGACGTGCGACAAATGGTTTTTTTAGAGTACGGACTCAGTTATGTTTTTAAAGCTTTTAATCGGAAGAAAATTAGCGACAGAAAATTATAGGAACTTTTGCAGATATATTATGAGCTAGCAATAATAGGAGAAAAATTCCTAACAGCTTATTTCGTATACAAAGAACATTAGAACAGTGGTTCTCAATAAACTAATTATGAAGATATGATATCATTTCAGTTTCACGCTGCGGTTTTACTGAGACGTGATACATGATGTTAGATATGGAATATCTGCTTCAAAGTTGTCCAACAAATGCGGAACAGAGAAAGCGCATATGGCCGACACCAGTATCATTCGTGGAAAAGCTCCACGGAGATTCAAATAGCCTCAAACTGACTACTGCTTTCTTTGAAAACATTCAAGTGGACGTCTGAGAGTGTACGAAGAAGAAGATATGGAATATGAAGATATGATGTACATGTTAAGGACATCTCCTAGAGTACAGTTTCACTCAGCGGATATGCAGATTATGTGATGACAGATTATATAAGTGACTTAAACAAGATAGGAGACAGATATTATATGACATACATTTTCTAATGAGAGAGAATTTTTTTAATAGTTCATGTCACATAGAAAGGAACAGAAACGTTTATAACCGAGAATTTCAAAGAGCTTAGGACAGTGATTCTCAAGCAATTATACCTTGATGTCCGGTAGAAAGTTTAGACAGTATCATTTCTTAAATCATTGACTGGTCCGTGCTACCTGTGCAAATGAAGAAATGGTACATGCCAACTATAGCTGCGATTTAATGGGATCTAAATTTAGAACTTCTGAGATAGTCACGTCTGCCATACCATCCAGATACCCCCAGAGCAAATGTTGATTCTGATCATTATTTGAGATCTTTATTTGAGAACTTCGTACAAGCTATATATTGTTTCATTAATATATAGTATTAATGTGGATTAACATGCACATGCTATTCATACTTGATGTTTCCAAAAGAGAGATTTCATCTTTATTGTCATAACAAATATATGTAACCACATAGGTTGTCATCAACTATTTTACAAGTGCGATTGACTCTGAACTGTGCGTTTCCATCTGTGTGAGATAAAACTACACCTATACATAGCGCCAATAAAACATCATTCAAGCAGCAGTTATCTCTCTGGTTTATGAAACCGTGGGTTGCCAATTAAAAAAAGAAAAGAAATGCTAAATGTCACATTAATACGAAACAGACCCGAACTGTCAAACCCTTCATTACGCGCCGTACAATTTAGATATGTGTTTAAAAACCAACATGTCTGCAGAATTGGAGAAGATCGGCTAGGAGGGCAACCATGGGAAACCAAGAACCAGGGGTTCAGACCTCAAGGGCCACCCAGGGCTCGCTGGGAGGACAACATCTGACAGTCTCTGTACCGAGAACTGGAATGGAGGCAAGCCAAACTGAAGCCAGCCGATAGAATGGTATCGCTCTCGACAGCCGATAGAATGGTATCTCTCTCTCTCTCTCTCTCTCTCTCTCTCTCTCTCTCTCTCTCTCTCTCTATCTTTCTCTCTCTTTCTCTCTTTCTCTCTCTCTCACTCTTTATCTCTCTCTTTCTCTCTGTCTTTATCTTTCTCTCTCTTTCTCTCTCTCTCACTCTTTATCTCTCTCTCTCTCTCTCTCTCTCTCTCTCTGTCTTTATCTTTCTCTCTCTCTCTCTGTCTATCTTTATCTTTCTCTCTCTTCCTCTCTCTCTCTCTCTGTCTTTATCTTTCTCTCTTTCTCTCTCTCTCATACTTTATGAGTTCTGATTATCTACCCCCCTAATGTGATTATTTTTCCGAACAAATGATATAATATCGAGTGTAGGTTTAATGATGATGTTAGTGCTTTTCAACATATTTTGTTTCATGGTAATACTTAGTTTGTACTTTTCAACATATTCTATTTCATGTTTATAATTAGATACTGTGAATGTGAGTATGCTATTATTTTACCTTTACAACGTTGAATTCCTTGAATTGATGGGTAAAATATATGTGAGAATAAATGAAATCAGTATAAAAGACGAGAGAAAGGAAGGGCAGAATGTCAGACGGGCCTGTGAGCCCAATTCTCAACCCTTTGAAAATAAAGTTCGTTCTATCTATCTATCTATCTATCTATCTATCTATCTATCTATCTATCTATCTATCTATCTATCTATCTATCTATCTATCTATCTATCTATCTATCTATCTATCTATCTATCTATCTATCTATCTATCTATCTATCTATCTATCTATCTATCTATCTATCTATATATCTATATATCTATATCTCCCTCTCTGATAATGTTTGTACTTTTCAACATATGTTATGTCATGCTTACAAGGTTAATATGAGTGTGCTATATTATTATTTTACTTTACAACGTTTAATTCCTTGAATTTGATATGTAAAATGCATATGAGAATAAATGAATTCAGTATGAAAGGTGAGAGAAAGGAAAGGCAGAATGTCAGACATGCCTGCGTGCCCAATTCTCAACCCTTTGAAAATAAAGTTCGTTCGTTCGTTCGTTCGTTCTCTCTCTGTCTTTATTTTTTTTTTCTCTCTCTCTCTCTCTCTCTCTCTCTCTCTCTCTCTCTCTCTCTGTCTGTCTTTATCTGATAAATTTGATAATGTTGTATTTTTATTCCCGTTAATGGTATCCACCAAAAGATAGATATAAGTGGATGGAAGCAGACATCATCATCATCATCAGTTGATAAGATCTCTATGGTGTTGTTTGCTCCACTGTAGTGTATGGAATGTCAACTTGACCTACGCAGTGGTGTGTAGACATGGATTGAGTGTACAATGTGCGAATGATGATAAGGGTTCGTGTTGTTGACAAATGTTCTTTTCTCTCACTCATGTATGACTGGAAGTCATCGACACCAACGACTGTGTACCTTTTCTAAAGTTTAATTGGACGTACACACTCGACAGCACAGATAGTGACAAATCACAGGTTGGCATAATACATCATGGTACAGTGGATAACTGGTCTTGCAATGTTATGTTACATGGGCACTCATGTAGATTAATATTATAATGGACTGTCAGTAGCCAAGCCCTCAGCATCGCCCATACATATAAATCATCTGACTTCACTGACTGAGCACGTCAGCTTATAAACAATATTTCAGATGGCTTCTAAACCTAATCTCGTTTAGCGACGATTCTCCCACATAATGTTCAGCACATATTTTTTCATATAATAATATTGAACCGCTGATAAAGGGTTCTCATGTGTAGCAGTGATCTCTGGACTAAACAAGCGATAATACGGGCATCCCCTTTTCTCTTCTTGAAAGTCACTACATGTTTGGATCCAAGATGGCTTCACTCGTGAGCTGTCACTCACGTTTGGATACAGATAATGAATCTGTCCTAAAGTTAGTCATTCATAAAACATTGCATTGCTCTGTAGATTTGATCATGAACAATTGACTGCATTCTACAGAATATAGTGCTGCTAGGAATCGAAGTCGTTTTCATCGAGTCAAATATATTCTCTTATCGAAAATGGTGGCTTCGTACGAGAGTTCATAAAAGTATCTTGGATTACCTTGGTATAAGAAATATGAAACTGCCATTCCTTATCAATACGAATAAACACTGGGGTAAAGCATACACGATAGGTCTAGACGACTATCACTTTCCCCACAAATACTGAGATCACTTTTTCCCCGGCGACAGGCCGACATAGTAAACACAGTCCCTATCAGGACGAAGCCAAAATCACACCACACTCTAGCGACACATCCGCCGAATAGCCTTTGACCTCTCTAGAGACAACAGAACATATAGTTCGACTTAGATATGTAAAGATATACAGATATAAGACAGACTCGTCCTACTCAGACAAACAATACACATAAATTCAGGCCATAGATATTCTGAAGCAAGAACAATCTATTATTACCCAAACAACGAATAAATCGCAGTAAAATGGATTCATCCGCGGAGTTTGATCGAAAAGACGGCACAACTTTCAAGGGAAGTAACTCAATAATGACTTTCCCTTAAGCACTAAAAAATTACCTATGTATAATATTGTAAGATATCAAAGACTGCACGTAACATTATCTTTCTCTCTTTTTCTCTCTCTCTGTCTTTATCTTTCTCTCTCTTCCTCTCTTTCTCTCTCTCTCACTCTTTATCTCTCTCTTTCTCTGTGGCTGACCTCTACACCCAAAGGTAGAAAGGGGACGACTAAGAAAGTAAGTAAGCTTCTTAACCAGGAACCTGTTGGGTGTCGTGCCATGCCAAATATTGTAGAAAGCGAATTATTATCAACACAAAATAATACTCAGAACTCAAATGCTTTACTTAAAAAAAATCATGGCAACAGGTAATCAATATATAACCCAAGTAACATTAAAAGAAAAAGCATTTTCTGAAATATAAATGAAAAGAAGCAGCTGCAAAAGAATCATTAATCTCGTAAACTCATGATTACTATCACATGTAAAATGCTCGTATGTTCTAACATATATTATATAATTTTAAACATATTTAAAATTAGTTCTCTTTCATTATCTAATTATGAATATAACGTGCTGGAAATATTAACCTTCTCCAGAAATTTTCGAATACTGGAGGGTTATTTAAACGAATTATTTTCACTGTGTTTACGGCTCTCTGAAAACACACTGGAAATTACACATAAAAGCAGTCATAATTCATATATCTAACAACAATTTTATCCACGCTCACAACATAGAGTAGAATTTATAAATATAATGATATTTTTATTTTCATGTCATATAAAATGACATAATTTCGTTATCATTTTGCCATTTCTTGCATATTTTGCTAGCCAAACGATAATGGGGTATGAGGCTTCTTAAGATGCTGTTAAGGGGCGTGGTTTACGAACAGTTTAAGATGCACTGGTTTAGATAAAAGAAATGAGGTCACGCGGAAGACGAAAGAAGATTAATAGAGGGTGCAGCTAGTTTTCGACGGCTGCGAGTGCAGACGGTGGAGGAAGACACATCTATTAAGCCACACGGAGGGCAGAAAGAGCACCATGGGAACTATCCGGTGATTCGTGCGGAGAGCAGACGTAAAACATTAGGGTTGGAATATCGTCATCTGGAACTGGCTCAATCAGTGACGTGGAAGAGCAAAAAAAAAACATTCATGAAAAATAGAAGCTACGATGTGGCGTAAAGTTGGAGAAATAGAATTAGGGAGATAGATAGATAGATAGATAGATAGATAGATAGATAGATAGATAGATAGATAGATAGATAGATAGATAGATAGACAGACAGACAGACAGACAGACAGACAGGCAGGCAGGCAGGCAGGCAGGCAGGCAGACAGACAGACAGACAGACAGACAGACAGACAGACAGATAGATAGATAGATAGATAGATAGATAGATAGATAGATAGATAGATAGATAGATAGATAGATAGATAGATAGATAGATAGATATATAGATAGATAGATCGATAGATAGATAGATATACAGATTAGATAGATTAGATTAGATAGATTAGATTAGATAGATTAGATAGATTAGATAGATTAGATAGATTAGATAGATAGATAGATAGATAGATAGATAGATAGATAGATAGATAGATAGATAGATAGATAGATAGATAGATAGATTGACAGATTGACTGATTGACTGATTGACTGATTGATTGATTGATTGATTGATTGATTGATAGATTGATAGATTGATAGATTGATAGATAGATTGATAGATAGATGATAGATGATAGATAGATAGATGATAGATAGGTGATAGATAGATAGATAGATAGATAGATAGATAGATAGATAGATAGATAGATAGATAGATAGATAGATAGATAGATAGATAGATAGATAGATAGATAGATAGATAGATAGATAGATAGATAGATAGATAGATAGATAGATAGATATGTCGTACAGGTAGGTTGTGAGTTATTTTGTCCCGTCTGAGTAGAGTGGATGTTGATAAGTACGTGAGAAAAAGGTGTGAGAAATAGATTAACGGGTGATAGTTTAAGGAACAAAATTTGTCTATGGAATGAGTAAGTTTCTCTATTCCAGCCTATCTATACGACTATAATTTAGTACAAGACAACTGTCGTGAAACGAAGTGTAACCCACTACTTTGTTAATCACTATGTCGAGATACAGATTTGCTTCAACCAATCAACGATCAACGTTCACCAGTCTCTGAGACAGAATAAATTAACGGCCATCTTGTTCACGCAAGATGGCCGATGAAAACTGAATAAAATTAGGCTGTATGAGACCAGGTACAAAACCGGAGGAAACCAATCATTTTGCTCCGCCAGGAACCAACCGAAAGCTTTCCTCAAGTAGTTACCTGACTATATAATCAAGCGGATTTTATGCTAACCACGCAATCCCGAACTTGACGCCAGAGCTGAAGAGGAAGAAGCTGTCACTTTGATTTACAACTTACCTGAGGGCATCGACCTGCAACCTACTTCGCTAAGTCGCGTCAAAACCTGGCCAGTTTAAAATCTTAGGAGGGTAAATATATTCACGATAAGCGTTGGTATTTGTTGTGTGTCATTTATACTACCTATCAGGTTACTGATTGTATCTTGGAGAAATTAAGTATAATGATTGTATTTCCTATTATGATTGAATAGACGAAGACTAATAGGACTCATACTTCACCCTATTGTCTCCTATACTTCAATCTATTGTCAGTCTATAACTTCAGTCTATTGTCTCAGATAAAACCAACTGCAAATATAACCAAAACAGTCCTTGTTAGGACTCAATCTATTGTCTCCTATAACCTGCAATATAACCAAAACAGTTCTTGTTAGGACTCAATCTATTGTCTCCTATAACTCAATCTATTGTCTCAGATAAGACCAACTGCAATATAACCAAAACAGTCCTTGTCAGGACTCAATCTATTGTCGCATCTAACTCCAATCTATTGTCTCCTATAACTCCAACCTGATATATCACCAAACAGTCCTCGTCGCATATACTCCTATCATAAGAACATAACAATATTGTTAGGATATATGTTACCAGCTAGTATAGAGGGCGTGGTATAGTATAGGGGGAAGGACATTGTTGTATCACACCTAGGTGTACATATTATTGGATTTATTCATGTATTGATTTATATTATGGGATGTATTAATGTATTAAATGTATTCATGTATTGAATCTATATTATTGAATGTATCCATGTATTAGTTTATCAGAAAGAATGTTTTGCAAGTAGACACCTATCTTGTCTCGCTATTGCTAAATCATACTGAGCCATGTTGTCATTCATCCCACATGCATACATCGGAGACACGCTCATTTCACTCACACTAGAAATAGGTGGGCTTGAGGACAGAAATTAGCCCCTATTTTTGCTTTGTTACAGGTTTAATTGTGTCCTAAAAACCTGAGGTCGTATGTTCGAGTCAATCCCGCTGCCTGGAACTCCGCAGGAGCATAGAGGTTGACCAGACTCTACATCTTTGGTCCCCCTCAGTCTTGGGTGGGCTAAAGGAACGATACTCTGCCGGTGGTGTGAACCAAACAAAGAAGAACAGACTTAAGAGAGATGAGTACACATTAGTACCATTTCTGTCGGCATTGTGAGCATAGAACTGTCAATGAAGAAAACGTGAATTAACATAGCAAGAGACAAAATTAATAGCATAGCTGAGAAGTGTTATATCCTTAATTAACAGCACAGCTGATCCATGTATTATAATTAATTAACAGCACAGCTGATATAAATTTTTTTGTTCCTATAATTGGAAAACTTGGTGTAAAATATTTATATATATATATATATAAAATATAAATATTTGTAAATCATATGTAAACTTACAAATTCATTACATTCCATTTTTCAACATTCACCCTTCAGCACAAGAGTAGATAGTGTATATACTAAATAAAAATAAGGAAATTGTATTTGAACGACTTGTCAATTTTATCAGTGTTAAGTAAAATCTGTTTCCTTGTTTATTAATATCACAATTAGTTACACAGCGGAGGTGGCACTTTATGTCGGTCTCCTCTCTACTATTGTTTCGAGATCAGAACATTCACAGCCGGAACTAATTTGTGATACCAGTAGTTCTCTCAGACACTGGGACTTCACCATTTTCTGCAGAAATTCTATTTCTGTAATTGTCAGTACTATACTGATCCTACAGCCAAATAAAACCTCTCGCCACAACAACCTTGCCCTCCTCATACATGTAAATATAAGTTTAACTACACACACACAGCTATGTGACAACAAGACACACAAACGTGAAACTACGGTTAATTGTGTATGGGTCTGACCAACACACAAAGTTAAGTTTCTTGTTTATTATCATTTAAACTTGACAACATCAAATATCTAAAGAAAGATCAAATAAAAAAGATTTACATACATATGAAATAGCAGAATAAATGTGCCCTTCCCCTATGGAGAAAAGAACCCAAAAAGTTAATAACCCAAAGGTCAAAGGTTAGCACTATGTCACAGAATAAACAGTAAAGAAACAAGTTCCTACTATAGGCTACCCAGTAAAGTTAACAAGTTTAAGCAAATCCAATTGTGGTAAAGTCCCTGTAACAAAGAAAAATATTCACTCTCTCTTTCATATAGTAGCCACTCAATCACCCTTACCTACTCTTGGTGATATCCCTTGGAATTACAATTTTTCCTGACTATATAAAATGTCAAGTTTATTTCCCAAATTGGCCCCAGTCCATCCTCTGTCAAATAAAAACTAGTGAGGTGAACGCCGAATCTGGTGTGGGTTTTTTTCTGGATGAACAATATGTCACCGCCAATAGTTGATGTAGAAACGTGATCTTGGGGTTCACAGTTAAAAGATGAAAATACTTCCAGTATTGTGAAACATCTGGTTGCTAAAAATTTTACAATTGATAAATGATGATAATCCTATCGGCTGGCTTTATGGTAGAGTGCCGATTCCGAAACAGCGTAAATTCTGGGTGCTACGCTTGAATACGACTGTCAGAAATCGGGAATGAATGTTATTGTTTTCACCACCCCAGTGGGCTGATAAAATTGAAAAAATTATTGCTGGGTTTCGTAAGTCCAGTTAAATTTTACACGTTAAAATGTTTCTCATGTATCGTTGGCACATACTTTCTCACCAATGAAATTGGTGACGCACAAGCCAAGAAAAGACAACATTAACCAATCAGTAAAAAAAAGCAGACATAGACCAAAAGACCGCTGGACGCTCTTGATCAGGTCTGCTAGGAATATATAAGAAACATTTATGGAAAAATGCTACTTATTCTATATAGCTACATATATGCACAAAGACGGAGACAAGACGATCTCTTATCCACTCCGTCAGTCCTGATTAAATTTAAAAGGCACACGGTGTCTTTAGCCAACCCTATTGCCCGTCGCTAGCGCTGAGTTTTCAGGTCAGATGAGTTATGCGACTCTCCCCCTTCTTGCTCGCGCTTAAACGATCAGCGTACAATTGTCAATTATCACAAGTTATCGCCGGTCGTTAAGTAGCTATTAATTTGGTCGGCGTGTGATAGTTTAGTCGTATGATATTAAATAATAGGCACTACAATAAATACGCCTAATGAAATAAACCGTGAATTCTTTTCTGTCACTATCAGTCGCGCCTAGCATTTAAATCAGTCAACTGAAACCATCTCTTCTTGTGTGAGAAAGCGTGTGGTGAAAATTTAACATTATAGCTGAACATCTGGTATGAAATAGCTACGAGTTATTTTATTTCACTAGTTTTAATGCTAGAAAATCTAAGTGAATTATAATGGTAAAAGCTTAACACTTTTAAACACGTAAGCACTAATTTCTATTACCAAAAAAATCAGAATGAACAATCCCCACAATGGTTCTAGAACTACGTGCTTAGACTATCCAAAATTTTGAGTGATACGTGATAGCAGGTTTAAGAAAACACATTTTATATATCATTATGTTTCTCTGATCTATAGATCACTTTTCGCACTATCGTGTGAGTAACATAGAATCAGAAACATGAGTTCCCCAGGTAAAAGGTTACGGTCGGCCTTTCTCGGGCGTTCGACCGCCATCAAAGACTTAAATCCGTGTCACGGGGTTCTCAAAGATTTTTGCCCGTGAATCGACATCAAAGCGCACTCGGGAAAATCCTGGATCTCCCCTCGTGGACTTCAAAGACTGTGTTTTTCACGTGCAGTCTGTTACAGATAAGCTCGCCTGAGAAAACTAGGTAAACAAACCTGATTCGCTATCTGTTATGACTGACAGGTCATGCAGTTTGTAAACATTGCGTTAGCTCATGTTCGCAGAAAAAGAGGTGGGACGAAAAGTACGCTTGTGTAAGTAAACACAAGTAGAAAAAAATGCGTGGTTTTGCTAGCAAATCATAGAACGCTACGAGGTTACAAGCCTGTCAGATAGATAGATAGATAGATAGATAGATAGATAGATAGATAGATAGATAGATAGATAGATAGATAGATAGATAGATAGATAGATAGATAGATAGATAGATAGATAGATAGATAGATAGATAGATAGATAGATAGATAGATAGATAGGTAGGTAGGTAGGTAGGTAGGTAGGTAGGTAGGTAGGTAGGTAGGTAGGTAGGTAGGTAGGTAGGTAGGTAGGTAGGTAGGTAGGTAGGTAGATAGATAGATAGATAGATAGATAGATAGATAGATAGATAGATAGATAGATAGATAGATAGATAGATAGATAGATAGATAGATAGATAGATAGATAGATAGATAGATAGATAGATAGATAGATAGATAGATAGATAGATAGATAGATAGATAGATAGATAGATAGATAGATAGATAGATAGATAGATAGATGTTGTACTTAGGCGGTGGAAGAAACTAGAAGTTGATTGGTTTTGACGAGTCTACTGTAATATCAAGATCACCCAGTACAACTATTTCGAATTGTGAACGGCAGAGAATTAACTGGACTACTGCCAACTAACTCCGACGTGATGCTGACCACATGACCCCTAGTGTTTTGTATGGTCAAGAAAATATGGACCTTACACTATATTGCCAAGATGCCTCAAAGTGCATGTAACGGGATCCTTGATCTTGTTACCTATTATATGCCATAAAAATCGACTAATATGAAGGTTGTGCATCGGGCTGGCAGGTTTGTTGTGTGTCGTGAGTTGGTCTGTTTTCACAACTCGTCCTTCTGTGTTCTCTGACGAAACCGCGCGCCATACTTTATGATAACTGCCTGATACACTGACCAATCACAAGGTACCGTTCTGCCGTGTTTACAAAAGCAGTGAACAGACAAAATGGCTAGGACTAATCTGTGCAACCGAGTGAAGGATGCCATTTAATTACATAAGTATGAAAGAAGTACCACCTGGAAGAAGTCTCTAGTTCTACAACGGGAATGTTGCTCTACACGTCTGTGCAGAGACTGTCAGGGCCAGTAGTATAGGACGGGAGAAATCTTTGGTTGAATGCATCGAGGCCTCAGGTTAGTCCATAATTTGGCTGTTTAAAGTACGCATAGAATAAAATGCATTTAGGAAAATAAAAAATTAGTAGCTAGAAAGGTGTAGAATAATACAGAGCGTATTTAAAGCTTTAGATGAAGAAAATCGCTCCAGGAATAACGTAGATAAATAAAATCATAGTTTTCCTGATTTGCACACCTAGGCAGATTTTACAAACATTTTTGGATGCAAATACTAGCGAGCAGAGAAACCCCCTCTGACTCCCGAGCTCACACTATAAATAACGTGTGTTCTCAACAAATTGGGCCAGTCATTTTTAAAAATTACAGTGAGAGCAAAAGTGTTAGTGAACAGTGCCTTGCCTTCTGTATCTGAGAGTAGACCAGTATAACCATTAACAGCTCGACTGTATGTGCCTGAGGGTAAGAAAGTATATATATATATATATATATATATATATATATATATATATATATATATATATATATATATATATATATATATATATATATATATATATATATATATATATATATATATATATATATACTGAAGCACATTAAAAACGTACTACCTGTATAATCCAGGAACAGAGTGTGAAATGTAAATATAAGTGTTTACAAGTTTACATATTTGGAATCTTTATTCATTTTCCTATGAATCCATGCTGGTCATTAATTTGTACATTTGATTGTTATGAAATTCATTGCATTCTGTGGAGGCAAGGGAGAAAACCAAAAATGCAACCAATAAAAAAATTCATTCACACTATCCTCAGTATCTGGTATGTCCACCGTGTGCTTGCAAACAAGCTTGGCAGAGGCTCCGCATGGAACGCACAAGTCTCTGAAGGAAATTCCGGGAAATCAAGTCCCATTCACGTGTAAGAGCAGCTTCGAGCTGTTGCAGATTAGCTGGAGAACCTTGCCTGTAGACTCTGCGTCCAAGCTCGTCCCACAGATGTTCTATAGAGGACATGTCTGGTTATAGGGCAGGCCAATCAATCGTCACAATGTTCTGCTGCTGTAGATATTGCTGCGTAATGCATGCGGTGTGCGCACGTGCGTTATCCTGCTGGAGAATCTGCAAGTCTGGATAATTTATGAACGCAGGAGCAACCAATGCATCCAGAACCTCATCTCGATATGTCACGGCATTAACATTTCCACGGAAGACGTGAAGAGGCAAGCGATGGTGAAAACTGAATCCTCCCCAAATGTGAATACTGCCACCTCCAAATCGGTTGTGCTGACGAACAAAGCAATCTGCAAAGCGCTCTCCACACCGTTGCCAAATCCGCATACGTCCATCAGCAAAAGATATGTTGAATCTGCTCTCGTCTGTGAATAGGACAGCATTCCACTGCAGTCTAGTCCATCTGACATGTTGCTCTGCCAATTGCAGGCGCTGCTGACGATGTCTGTGAGTCACGTTTGGCCCAACATAAGGTCGTCTTGCAGTAAGGCCTGTATCTCTGAGTCGTCGTATGACTGTCATTCGAGAGACTTGCCCACGTCTACCCACTATTGCTCGCTGTTTGACTTGCCGGGAGAGAACGATTCCTTAGGTGACTCAGCACAATATGACGATCTTGCGCAGGGGTAGTAACTCGTGGTTGGCCACTCCGAAGTCTATTCCGGGCACTGCCAGTGGTTCCGTAACGTTCATTGAGACGTACAATAGTGCTGTGGTGGCAATTCATCCTTCTGGCAATGGCCCGCGAGCTCATTCCGGTCTCCAACATACCAATGGCTCGTTGGCGGTCGTTTTCAGATAGTCGTGGCATTTCAAGCACATGTACTGGGTGTTTTGTCTCAACGGCCTTTTTATACCGAGTATACTGCCACAATGCGTACACATTTTCAGGGTCATAGCTGTTGGGAATCGTGTTGCACGTGTAACTTTCATTGTTTTCATGTAGTCTGTACACAAACCCGTGGGTTGAATCATGCACTTTCCATTCCAGCAGCCATTCGCTCTCTACCTCATGACAAACACGGGGAAAATCCATTCCCACACCTTTTTTTTTTTCCAGCTTCTCGGCATCAGTATATATAATAGTGGTGCGTTTTTAATGTGCTTCAGTATATATATATATATATATTCCACTTTACACATGCTTCAAACACTGAGGTCTGCCGGGCAACACATCCAAGACTCAACTCATCACATATACAATATACGTCATGAAATAACAACACGAACGTATACCGATACATTTCACGCGCAAAGTATATCACAACAGAATACATTTTTATAGATCCACGCAAATGGCTGAAACGGCATGCACTGTTCGGGGCTCAGGGTTGACGTGAGAGTCACGATTCATCAAACAACCAGATGTTGTCCATCTCACACTTAAATCCCATAGTCTGGGTGTCTCCACCACCAATGCTCAAAATCATCTATTTTAGTGGAACATTATCTCGCGCACCCTAGTTTCAATATACCCAGCGACACTCTTTGCAAACCAAGTAAGAATAATAGTTGTAATAGAATTAATATCATCGACAATAATAATATGGCAGATCAATGGCTAGAGCAATACTTATTTACAAAACGCATAATAAACTAACTAATTCATACGCATGATATATAAAAATACGGTTTTTTTAAATGTAATATTTAATAAACAAATGATAGGAAAACCATAAACTAAATGAAACCTTACGTCCGAAAATTAAAAACAAAAATCATTCTAGAGTAGTACTAAATCGTATAAAAAGAAAGCAAACAATGCACCCAAATATCAGCCCACAATGCATGAAAAGTTCCAACGATAAAATTGTTTCATGTACTGTATACATTATCTCAGACAAACTCAGTTCGGTGTAATAGCTATTTTTATAACACCATAGAAGCACGTCAGTTAATTGTAGATAACACTACGCCGAAAGCAACATACGAAGCCAAAAGTGCCCTAATTATAGCCAACAAATAGCTTGAATGGGGTAACCTGATTCCCGAGATGGAGGTGATCAGAGACAAATGTAGCTCATGTGATCAATTTCGCTCTCCTCTCATTTCTTAAAAACGAAAACCAAAACAAACAACAAACATACAAAAATGGACTGTTGGCTTGCGATAGGCTAACTTCATATTGTTAATTGCTTTTCGTTTACCATTAAACACTAACGTCAGGTTATATTTAAACTAAGAATGTGTTATTATTGCTCATTTTAATAACATCGCCTTCCTTTTTGCTCCCTAAATGTTGCCTTGTAGCGATGATTTCTGTAATAATTTGTTTTACTTGATGGGGGAGCCAGCCTCACGCACAGCATCCTATTATTCACATCTATGGCGTGCCTGGAGAAGTAATAGTCATGTGTTTTCTTTGCCTCCTCTGAAACCCCATTTTGATCTTGACCTAATAAAATTAATGCAACTGCTCTAGTCGAGATGTGAAAAACATGAAACAGTCTCGACCGATACATGCTTCGTGATCTCACTTGAATGATTCTGCAACTTGAAGTATCCTTTGGGGCGACTGGCTAAAAAGAAACGGACCGCACGCGCACACAGAAACACATATCACGCACTAATGGTCTTCATCACCAAATGCCATGCTTTGTGGCATAGGGGATCATTACTATTTATCAATTCTGTTGTTGGCGTTTTCCCATGCCATGATGTCAAAATGCCGTGTGTCTTCTGTCTTTGTGTTTTCTCTCTTTCTTTGAAACTCTCCCGTTCGCACAATATATTCCAGCTGTTGTCTACTCATAAAATGCCAAAACAAAAGGGACAGCTTCCTTCTAATATGACAAAAATGCTGCCTTTGCATGTTGGCCTCTTTCATGTCATCTTCGTTACTCTTTGTAGCTTATCATGATATTTTTAACATTCTTCTGTAAGACCACATCTCTGTGGCCTCTGATGCTTTACCTACTTGTTTACTATTTATCCTTTACTCACCAACGACTTTCCATGTTTAGTCTCGCGTACTCACATAGCGGATACTGCCGACGGGATTTCAGTGTTAAGAATTTCGCCATACTAGTTCCAGCTTCACGAGGTGACCAGTACCCTTCCTCGCTGTCTTTGCCTTCCCTAACTTAAGAGTACCCATTTACATTTGGGCAGACAGATGCGTGTCATTACCCTGCTTTGATCCGAGGTCTTGTAATTTTACCATCAGATACAAGCGTTGTAACTTCTCTGCTAATCAGATGCTCATTGTAACTACAAGTCCCAGTAAGTTTTAACCGGAACACTGAAGTTATTGTGCTTGTTGGTGTTTATGTGTGTGTGTTATCCCCGCATGGATATCATCACTATTTCATTTCTCATTCCTTATGAAGGACGGTGCCACTACTACAGCTGGTTTTCTTGCAGGAAACTCGAATAAAAGCATTTCTGTGCTCCTGCAGTTGTAGTTTACATAGCAAGTTGTTTCACGTAAGGATGTTGCTTACCCCATGCACAACCTTACATTATTCGCCTCTTACGACATACTTTCGGAAGCAGAAGTTCTATACTTTTATTGTCTGTTAGGAGACACCCGGAAGCTGCCCAGGGTCCCTCCAAATGTGCTTATTATTTGATTTAGTTTGGTTTTATAGACTATCTTCATTGCACACGGACAAATCCATCAGTGCCCCGATCTCCTCCCTTAGATCACACTAGAAGGATCTCAGCACAGTGCACAAGTTCCGTAGCACCGGCGAGGATCCCAAAATGTGTATACAGGAATCATACATTCTAAAAATATTTTATGTTGAGTATGTTTCTTAATTTTTTAATTTTGCCAGGGCAGCGGCTGTATGGCCTACTCTTTACGATTGCCAAATGTCGAGGGATGTTTAACTTGCACACGGGACTTCCTATATTTTCTCTTTTATCCGAGAAGGCTAGCCATCCGATCTCACTACACATCAGATCAGGGGGCAAGTATGACATCATTAAGAACCACTGCTTCTGAAGCAATTTCCATCAAATATATTTGAACGCCCTACCTCTTAGCCACGTCGAGGTTATCCTTTAATATCACATACTGAGCTTGTGTCACATGACTGTATTATTTTCATTTTGATGTCTTGCATGTTGATTAATGTCAGAAACTGTTTATAAATACATACTCTACTCTTTATTTGTTTGTGAAATAGTTCTTCTAAACATGTGACTTGCTTATAATTTTATTTTATTTTAAAATGTAATTACTGAAGACGGGTATCTTCTAAATCAGACTCGGTCTTTAAAAATAAATAGGTAAAAATAAAACACAGGAAACTCCGTTAGGTTCCCCAGTGTTTACTGAAACAGAGACATAATTCGATCAGAACTCCTACCAGGCGTGTCATAATTAGTCCACTAAGTGGAATTTGTCCATGAGGCTTTTAAATACACGATGCTGTTGTTTAACTAGGGCTACTGGGCTTCTCGCTCTTTAGCAGCCAATAAAAATTTTTAATTTAAAGTATTGCAGACTCTAGGCTTTTCCTGTGGCTTTTCTGCCATTCCGAAATGCGTTGAGTTGAAATCATGACCTCCAGTTTCTCCAGCTTGGCTTGCATTTAAAGGATCGTCACATCTGATCCCAAGCTAGGAGAAAGAAGTGTGTGGCCTACTGTGTATTCCCCGCCATCCAAGCCTGCTCTCCAACTGTGCAGAGCTAAAATACTGTACTCTGGTTCTGGGCTCTCCCAAGGAAGTGTCACGTCCTGCACAAAGCCACTTTTCAGCTTCCCCTGCCAATCACTGGGTCCATAGTGAGATCCTTCTGCTTGCAGTAAACCAAGTCAAAGCCAAAGAATTATGCCTGGGGCTCAAGTGATTTCTCCAAGCTTAGTGTGCAATTCTAGGTTCTCAATAAATTTCACCACAGGGGGAAATCCCTGGAAGTGTGTAGATGATTTCAAGACTCAATGAGGATGTAATTAGCCTCATAGACATGATTACTCCCACGTACCTATATTGTAGCAATGTACATAGCTGATGGTCATATAAGGATGACTCCAGATATGCCTCTATGCATAAATACACGATGTAAAACTAACTGTTACAGTAAAAGCCACTGCATGGGCATATTAGTGCTTTGGTGCAAGCTTCATTTATGCAAGCTTATTGCTGCCGTGACCCCATGCTCTAAAAGTTTTTCAAAAGTGAAGAATGGAAGAAGTGAACACAGGAATAGTGTAAGTAAGCTTAAATAAGTATTACTTCAGGTAGGTGTCGCGAGGTGGTTAAGAGGTTGTCTGAAGTCAGACATGAAGAGTAAGATCATCTACTATTCCTCCTCGAAATATAATAATTATTTCAGTAAAGACATAACAGGTTAACATTCAAATGACAGTTGAAATAGAAAGTAAATTCTGGCCGCTTGAAAGACATATATATATATATATATATATATATATATATATATATATATATATATATATATATATATATATATTTCGCAGTGCATCTTAGGTATTGTGTTCGGCGAAAAGTCAGCCGGGCGAGGCCGAGGTGAGCCGAACCGGTGGGTCATGTGACTACCGGAGGTCGGCAAATAAGGCGCAAATTTGGCCAGCCAGAAACTAGCCTGCGTCCAGAGAGGACGGGCATTTTGCCTTTGCCAGCAAGATTGAAGTGTGATTCATATTGTGGACTGTTAATTGAGTGCATGCCATATTTCGAATCTGGTGGATACGTACGTTGTAATGCTAGAGCAGTGTATTGTCTAGCTCTTATTATCTACAGGCCGAAGTTTGATAAAAGATAGATGATTTTTCAGTGTGTCATTTCCATAGTTTTGCCGCTCAAGTGAGCGATATTCATTGCAGTGGTTTTCAGTGTAAGGTGTACTGTCGTGTATGATGCTTGTGGTGGATTTGGTGTTATAGATGTTATTATTTAAATTATTTGTCTACCAAGTGAGGTCAGCTGTGTAGGCCCCTGAGTTTAGTAGTTGATGGTTAAGTATTTTCAGGAAACCTATCTGCTACCACCCTATGATCTCACTTGGCGCTATATTTTTACTTATTAGTTATGTGACTACGTCTAAGTGTCTAGGGTAATGAAGGTATAATACAGTGTAAGTCAAATCAATACAAATACACTTTAATTTTATCACATAAATAGGACTGGGTCAATACAACAACCACAAACAGACTAACACGCTAGGATATATCTTATAGACGTCTGTGGTTGAATATCTGGTAATAGGTTATTTTACAATTTTATTTGCCCTGATTCAGAATTTTCTTAGTCAGGACCAACAACAAAATGAAATTTATGGTTTTATTTACATAAATTTAAATAACACAATGGATCTTCTGTCCATATCAAGAAATATTACAATCTAATTATATTTTGGTATTACAATAGACTAAGTTAACACTGGTGGGTTGGGGTATTTTCATCATACCCTCTCTTTTATCTATCTCTTGTGGAATGTTTATTCAACAATCAAATATTTTATTTATTATGTTTTAATATAAGTGGATGAACTCTGAGTGCCGACACAAGGGCACTTATCTTTCTGTTGGTAGTAGTTACAATGTTGACAATCTCCTATATTTCATGGGTGTATTCGTGGTAGACAGCGTGTACCAGCAAAAATTTCAACCGAATGACCAATCTGACACAGTCCCTGGTGTAGTGTGGTAGACAGCGTGTACCAGCAACAATTTCAATTTCTCTCACGAAGATAAATACACTAGGGTTCTGGCACTAGCTTAGTACCAGAACAAAAACCCTGAAACAAGGTTACGATTCTTTATAACAAATCTGCAATATCATTCCACAAGTAAAACATGGTATAATTCAATAAAAAGAAAAGGGTCAGATCCCTCTGACCAACCCATTTCAACCATTTTCATCTGAGATAACAACTCATACCAGTGCTCCTATTCTTCTCCCTAATGGCAAAAACGCCTCTGATACTTCAACAATGATCCTCTCCCATAGGATAATGTGGATTAGCCTTCCCACTGGTAACTGTGGAAATCATTTTTAGTTATACAACTCATGTCAGTTCTACTGCGTGTGAGCAACCCCACAGCCCCTGCATAAGTCTGCTAGGGGACCTATGTACTTAGGAGTAACCTTCCCAATAAAGCAGTATCTCATACACCAAATTCTTTTTTATAACAAGGTTAATAAATTCGTTCTTACCACAATTCAATGGAAATATCACAAACATACGTTGACTGGCATTAGCATTAATATATTTATTTAAATTCAGTTTTGCCCTTGTCCAGACTGCCAAGGTTTTATTTTCACTCCTAGCACTGCTGTTCTCAACGCAGCTTGCATACTAACAATTTTGTATCAAATGGCCACAAGCCTTGGAAGCTTTTGCCAATATCACTAGACTGGCCCAATCACAGCGAGGGTCTAGCTATTCAATTCGAATTTGAAAAACAAAAAAACTCCAAACATACTAGGAGTGAGTCTGCAAAATATATTTAGCTTTTTGGGCCAACCAATACCCTCCTTCCTATACTCCTATACTAACCAATCGGATTTGAATCACTCTAATGCCTCTTTTTTAAACTTGCGTCCCCAAATAACGTTATGGGTAGAATGAGCAAAAACAACAGTTTTTAGATATATAGTAGATATAGTATTATTTCAATATCTTGGTTAATACTTGGACTACTATGTATTTTAAAACATATTATTGCTCAGGAGACTGTAAGCTATCCTTATATATGATTTTTATGGCCATATTAGTTGTCGTTTGGATTTTCACTTTTGTCACTGTTAGTCGTCAATTATATACTTTCCCATAAGTCAGCCATCTTTCCCCCCTTCTCTATCATTTTTATTCAAAATAAACCAACTTGTTTGGGTACGTCAGAAATACACTACTAGGCAAGAATTGAGAGCTGTCTGTGTGTTTATACCTTCTGGCGTGTCCAACAGCGTGGATATATGCATGGAACGCGTGTCGAGCGAAGAGGGGTTTTGCAAGGCGGCTTTAATATTTGCGTTAATTCTTGCTGTAGTTTCGTTCTAAACTTCTGGAAATTGTCCGGATTGCTACTATTACTGGCGTTAAAGTTAAAATCTTACGTTAATTCAGAACGACAGTTTGGTGTCGCATTTCTGGCACAATGTTAATTGTAAGTCTCAAGGACGAAACTAGGAAAGCGTGTAAGATTTGACGGCGAGATAATTTTCTAAGCATTACCACTGCACAAAATTCAGCGCTCTACTGGCGTAAAAGACGACGATAGGCAAACACACACGGGCGGGTTTATTTATTATCATAGGAGTAAAATCTTACTGAATTTAGCGATTATTTCACAGATTTCGCTACACACCTCCCTTCCTAAAAGTGCATTCATTGCAGGTTATAATCTGTGAGATAACTTAGCGCAAATGAAGTCCTACGCTTTTTTCTGATTTTCATCATAGGGATGTCTACTCAAAAAGTCGGCACCCACATTTTGAGATCCGGGAATGTATTCAATCGTAAATGAATAAGGTTGTAAGAGCAACAGCCATCTTAATAACCTAGCATTTTCATGCTTTGCCTGTGACAAAAATACGAGCGGCGGATGGTCTGTTTGGACAGATAGATCTGGAATTTTTTATAGCCCAGATTGAAGCTAAACATTCCTTTTCACTTGTTGAATAGTTCTTTCCGCTTTGTTCAACTTGCGGCTTGCATAAGCGACTAGGTTCAATTCCCCATCTTGTGAAGAGGACCTTTGCAACAATGTAGCCCCTAATGCCACATTGCTTGCGTCACTTCTCACGACAAATTCTTGATTCAAGTCAGGTAATTTCAATACCGACCTGCTTTTGAATTTTTCCTTTAACTCCTGGTATGCCAATTCACACTATGCTGACCAATTAATTGTATCAGGTTGTCCCTTTAGAGTTAAATCCGTCAGAGGAACACATATAAAGTTAAAATGTTTAATGTACTTTTGGTAAAAACCACACAACGACACAAAAGATCGCACATCATTCTTTGTCTGTGGCCTCGGTGCTCTCTGCAATTTCTCCAGGTTCTTGGGGTCAGGGGTCATGCTACCCTGATGTACCGTATGTCCCAAGAATTCCAACTCTTTACATCCAATACAACATTTGGTTGGTCTAGCAGTCAAGTTAGCCTCTCTGAGTCTATCAAACAGCATATTCAAAGAGTTAACGTGTTCCTCAAATGTTTCAGTAGCGATGAGGATATCATCCATGAAATTCGAGATGCATGGATTTTTCAGGCGATCCAACAATTTTCGCATCATCCTAGAAAACACACTCGGGGCATTTTTCAACCCAAACGGCAACATGTCGAACTCATAATGGCCTTCCGA
This sequence comes from Oreohelix idahoensis, assembly GCA_024509875.1. Classification (NCBI taxonomy): domain Eukaryota; kingdom Metazoa; phylum Mollusca; class Gastropoda; order Stylommatophora; family Oreohelicidae; genus Oreohelix; species Oreohelix idahoensis. Next base: position 457,843 of record JAMPIV010006736.1, read on the forward strand.
GGTGCTAAAGGCTAAATAATGTCGAACCTCAGGCTTTACTGGAATTTGAGAAAAGCCTTTGCTAAGATCCACGTTAAAAATATTTTGCCCTGTTCAACCTGGCAAATAGTTGATTTGTATCAGGTAATGGATCCACCTGACCTTCTGTGACAGCATTCAGTTTCCAGTAATCTATGCACAGTCTATGTTCATCAGATGGTTTCCGCAACAAAACCACACTAGAGCTATAAGGAGATTCACTGTGAGAAATAATCCCTTCTTGTAACAAATAATCTATCTCCTCTTTCGAAGCTTTTTCCTTAGCGAAAAGAAAAGAATAGGGCCTCATACAGATGGGTGTTGGGTCTAGTAGTTTCATATCATATTCCAACAAATTTGTGTGCCCCGGCTTATCCGTTAACACGTATGTATGTTTTTCCAGGACCTTTTGAATGTTCTCCCTCTGTCCTTTTGTCAGGTGATTACTGTTCTTCACCTGTGCAAACGTTTCACTGGGTTTAAGTGGATAGTCAAATGAGGTGAGAGGGTCATTTTTCATTTCGGTTGCGATAGACAAGGCCATTAAATGTGTTCTTTCCTGGATTTGCCTGTCCAGATATTTCTTTAGAAGGTTCACATGATAGACTTTTTCCTTTCCCTTCTTGTCTATCTTATAATTTGTTCTGGATACCTTTTCCAAAACTGTATATGGACCTTGCCATCCGATTTGAAGTTTATTGCTGCTGCCTGGTAGTAGAAGAAGCACCTTCTCCCCTACAGCAAGCTCCCTATCCTTCGCTTTCTTATTATAATAAGCAGCATGCTTCTTCTTGGCTTGTCTCAAATTATCATTTGCCAGTTTCCAACTAGTTTTAAGACGAGTAGTCAGTTCGTTCACATATTGATAGGATGAGGTAACAGTCTCTTCTGCCTTCTCATCGGTCCACGTCCTTAACAAGGCTTCCAATGGACCTTTTATTGGCCTCCCAAATAACAGGGTTGCCGGTTCCATTGCAGTCAAATTATGTGGAACTTCCCGGTACGCAAACAACGCAGCGGGCAAATATTGGTCCCACGTATCAGGTTTTTCATGGGCCAGCTTTCTCAGGATAGAAATGAGAGTCCCATTGAACCTCTCTACCTGGCCGTTCCCTTGGGGGTGATACGGACTACAATGAAAGTGCCTGGCTTGGAATAACCTGAAAACTTCATCCGTTAGTTTCCCCTTGAACTGTGAGCCGTTATCAGTCAAGATTTGATGCGGGAATCCTAACCTCGTGAATATAGTAAGTAATGCCTCTGCCACATGCTTTGAATCGATTGACGACAGGGCTACCGTTTCTCCCCACATAGAACAAGTGTCCACCAGAGTGAGGATGTAACTGTTCCTCCTCTTGGTCCGAGTGAGAGGTCCCACAATATCTACTGCAACTCTCTCAAAAGGTGTTCCCACTATGGGCATTTCCCCTAGAGTTGCTGGAGCAGTCCAATGCTTTGGAGCTACTCTCTGGCATTCTGGACAGGATTTTACATATCTCTTTATATCTTCCGTTATTCCTGGCCAGAAATAATGACAAGCTATACGCTGTCCTGTTGCGCTAATCCCCATATGACCACTGAAGGGGATAGCATGTCCTAACTCCATCACCTTTTCCCTATATGAAGTGGGAAGGACCAGCTGTCCGTGACCATTTGAACCAGTTCCGGCCTTCCTATAGATCAATTTATTCTTCATATAAAATTCTCCTTTATTAGGAGGGGTATGGCATTTTTGGAGTTTCTTAAAACACGGCTTCAGTGACCTATCTTCAGCCTGTGCCTTCCTCATCTCCTCTGGATGAGTATTTATAGGTTCATCTTCTTCCTTCTTCGACTGTGACCCGATCTGCACTGTAGCCATAATCACATGTCTCTTGGGAGTCCCCAAGAAGACATAACGACACCCCAATATCAGAGGGTAGATGGGTTCGTTAATCACTGCTGCTTTGATTACTCCTTCCACATAGCGAGTTTTCAGTTATCCTTGCGATGGGAAGTGTCATAGATGCTACATCCTTAGTCGCCCCTTGTATCTCCACTGTTTCTGTGGTATACTGATCTGGGTTCACTAGGTGAGAACTCACGACTGAATCAAAATGTAAACCTGTATCATACAGGCACCTTTTGGTGACACCCTTATATACAACATCTTCACAAACTGGGGGGTGATAAGGTTCCTGCTGTCCAGCGGGCTTGTCCTTTAATCCCTTGTTCCCCGTTTTCATAGCAGCGAAGTTAGAAGGTTTCCTTTTACAAACATTGGTGTTATGAGTTTCCCTCTTACACCACCTACACCATATCTGTCCTGGATTGAAAGGTTTTCTTTCATCATATTTTCGGTCATTGAACTGTGGGTTTTTTTCACGATAATCGCTTCTTGGCCTATCAAAGTTGGGTTTACCTTTGTTACCCTGATCTCTATGGTCAAACGTATTTTGGTTATGAGGGGCCTTATTTTTTCTATAGGTTTCTTTCTAGCGCCAGCTACCTCTGCCTGGGCCACCTGATACCTCTCAGCGACATTAAGTACCTCGCCCAACTTCTCTGCACCTTGTTCCATGAGAAACTTTCTCAGGTCAGGAGCCATAGACTCTCTTAATTGCTCTATCATGATCATCTCTTTCAGATCTTGGGTCTTCCCCAGAGCAGTAAATTTCTCCAGATAGGTTTCTAATCTGGCAGAGAATTGAGGGTATGTCTCCCCAGAGAAAAGCTTGGCCTTTCTAAACTTCTTTCGATAAAATTCACCATTTTTCTCGTATCTTAACAAAAGAGCCTGCTCTAACATGTCATAATTGTCTTGGTCATCCCTGCTCTTTTTTGAAAAAACTTCATAAGCTGTTCCCCTAAGACCTTGGAATAACTTCAGACTCCATCTTTCTTTTTCTAGCCCATAAGTTGTAGCTAATACCTCATACCTGCTTAAATATGATTCAATATCATCATTTCTTTCAACAAAATAATCTAAATGGAACCCCATGGCTGAGTTGGAGGCCCCCTGACTAGCAGTAGCATCAGAGGTAGAGGGGCTGTGACCATTTTCAGGAGCATGGCCTTGCAACTCTAACTCCCTTAGTCGCAACTCGTGCTCCCTCTGTAATCTTTTATCTTCTGCTTCCCTTTCGGCAATCTGTCTTCTTTCCTCTGCTTCCTTCTGCAGTCGTTTCTCTTCAGCCTCTAATCTCTTAGCCTCAGCCTCCATTTTCTTTTCTTCAAATTGGAGTCGTTTAATCTCAGCCTCTCTATCAGCCTCTAAGACCCTAGCCTCCTTGTCAGCCTCAATTTGCAACCTTTTGATTTCTTTCTCTGATTCTAATTGCATTCTTCTTTCTGCATCTAACTTCCTATCTTCCCTATCAATAAATTTGTCACACTCTGAGGTTACAAACTGGACCAGTTCTGGCCCATCCATACCCATCTCTCTGGCAGTCTGCACAGCAGCAGATCTGAACTTTGCCAAGTCAGCCATATTATATCAAGCAACGTTAACAATATACTAAGGTAACTTATCAACTCTGACTAAACAACAACTATAAGCACTGACAGTTCATCCACTATTTAATTTCCACAAAAGGATACTTTTAATTTTATTATATGAGATTCCTATCTATGTATTAGTAGAAATTTAAAATCCCGGGAGCGAGCTACCCAATATAAATGGTACTAGGAGAAGTTCAAATCCCGGACAAGCCTACCAATATATGTGGTGGATTTGGTGTTATAAATGTTATTATTTAATATTATTTGTCTACCAAGTGAGGTCAGCTGTGTAGGCCCCTGAGTTTAGTAGTTGATGGTTAAGTATTTTCAGGAAACCTATCTGCTACCACCCTATGATCTCACTTGGCGCTATATTTTTACTTATTAGTTATGTGACTACGTCTAAGTGTCTAGGGTAATGAAGGTATAATACAGTGTAAGTCAAATCAGTACAAATACACTTTAATTCTATCACATAAATAGGACTGGGTCAATACAACAACCACAAACAGACTAACACTCTAGATATATCTTATAGAAGTCTGTGGTTGAATGTTTGGTAATAGGTTATTTTACAATTCTATTTGCCCTGATTCAGAATTTTCTGAGTCAGGACCAACAACAAAATGAAGTTTATGGTTTTATTTACATAAATTTAAATAACACAATGGATCTTCTGTCCATATCAAGAAATATTACAATCTAATTATATTTTGGTATTACAATAGACTAAGTTAACACTGGTAATTAATGGTGGGTTAGGGTATTTTCATCATACTCTCTCTTTTATCTATCTCTTGTGGAATGTTTATTCAACAATCAAATATTTTATTTATTATGTTTTAATATAAGTGGATGAACTCTGAGTGCCGACACAAGGGCACTTATCTTTCTGTTGGTAGTAGTTACAATGTTGACAATCTCCTATATTTCATGGGTGTATTCGTGGTAGACAGCGTGTACCAGCAAAAATTTCAACCGAATGACCAATCTGACACAGTCCCTGGTGTAGTGTGGTAGACAGCGTGTACCAGCAACAATTTCAATTTCTCTCACGAAGATAAATACACCACGGTTCTGGCACTAGCTTAGTACCAGAACAAAAACCCTGAAACAAGATTATGATTCTTTATAACAAATCTACAATATCATTCCACAAGTAAAACATGGTATAATTCAATAAAAAGAAAAGGGTCAGATCCCTCTGACCAACCCATTTCAACCATTTTCATCTGAGATAACAACTCATACCAGTGCTCCTATTCTTCTCCCTAATGGCTACAACGCCTCTGATACTTCAACAATGATCCTCTCCCATAGGATAATGTGGGTTAGCCTTCCCACTGGTAACTGTGGAAATCATTTTTAGTTATACAACTCATGTCAGTTCTACTGCGTGTGAGCAACACCACAGGCCCTGCATAAGTCTGCTAGAGGACCTATGTACTTAGGAGTAACCTTCCCAATAAAGCAGTATCTCATACACCAAATTTTTTTTATAACAAGGTTAATAAATTCGTTCTTACCACAATTCAATGGAAATATCACAAACATACGTTGACTGGCATTACCATTAATATATATTTATTTAAGTTCAGCTTTGCCCTTGTCCAGACTGCCAAGGTTTTATTTTCACTCTTAGCACTGCTGTTCTCAACGCAGCTTGCATACTAACAATTTTGTATCAAATGGCCACAAGCCTTGGAAGCTTTTGCCAATATCACTAGACTGGCTCAATCACAGCGAGGTCTAGCTATTCAATTCAAATTTGAAAAAAAAAACTCCAAACGTACCAGGAGTGAGTCTGCAAAATATATTTAGCTTTTTGGGCCAACCAATACCCTCCTTCCTATACTCATAAACTAACCAATCGGATTTGAATCACTCTTATGCCTCTTTTTAAACTTGCGTCCCCAAATAACGTTATGGATAGAATGAGCAAAAACAACAGTCCGTCCGTCCTACCGTTCGTAGATATATAGTATTATTTCAATATCTTGGTTAATACTTGGACTACTATGTATTTTAAAACATATTATTGCTCAGGAGACTCTAAGCTATCCTTATATATGATTTTTATGGCCATATTAGTTGTCATTTGGATTTTCACTTTTGTTACTGTTAGTCGTCAATTATATACTTTCCCATAAGTCAGCCATCTTTCCCCCCTTCTCTATCATTTTTATTCAAAATAAACCAACTTGTTTGGGTTACGTCAGAAATACACTACTAGGCAGGAATTGAGAGCTGTCTGTATGTTTATACCTTCTGGCGTGTCCAACAGCGTGGATATATGCATGGAACGCGTGTCGAGCGAAGATGGGTTTTGCAAGGCGGCTTTAATATTTGCGTTAATTCTTGCTGCAGTTGCATTCTACACTTCTGGAGATTGTCCGGATTGCTACTATTACTGGCGTTAAAGTTAAAATCTTACGTTATATCAGAACGGCAGTTTGGTGTCGCAGTTCTGGCACAATGTTAATTGTAAGTCTCAAGGACGAAACTAGGAAAGCGTGTAAGATTTGACGGCGAGATCATTTTCTAAGCATTACCACTGCACAAAATTCAGCGCTCTACTGGCGTAGAAGACGACGATAGGCAAACACTCACGGGCGGGTTTATTTATTATCATAGGAGTAAAATCTTACTGAATTTAGCGATTATTTCACAGATTTCGCTACAATGCTGATAGATTAAGCTGCTAAGGCAAGTTTACAGTGACATTTTATTATTGTATTTGATGCGTTTATTGGCCGTGTGAGGCCTTATCGTATTGTGCATATTATTAAAGGGGAGTTCCTGTTAAATGAGTTCATTTCTATTGTCAGCCATTGTTGTGTGGTATACTGTTGGAAGAACGAGCCTTTAGTTATTATTACAAATCCACACTGCAGTGGTGGAACCACAGTTTAATGGTTCTTGACATATATATATATATATATATATATATATATATATATACATATATATATATATATATATATATATATATATATATATATATATATATATATATATATATATAGTGACTGCCTAGATCCACCGTAACTCTGCATATAAATGCCGTCTGGATTTTAAAAAATTGTGTTAAGATATCCAGAGCATAATTAAATCGACAACATCAACGGAAGGGAACTTCCTATCTAAGGTATTAGTTCACTTAAGCTAGACTGGTTTTAGTTAGATGGACCAAGACTATACAACTGGTGATTTTCTATATCCCTCTAAAGTAAGTTAACGAAACAGTGGCAATCGTCTTCTTTGTCCCCTGCTAGTTAAAAATTACTGCCTTGTTTATTCGGATTACTATCATTCAACATTGTTAATATTTTTTTGTGCTCCACCCTTTATCGATGAAATTTTTTTACTCTGCGGCGCTTAGCTTGCAAACTAGGCCAGAAACTAGGCAATCCTAAAACCGGGGTCAAGAAAAGTAAATATAAACACATGCATATTCATGCATTGCTTTTGGGGGTTTTCCCTGTCCGCGCGCTCAAACAATTAATTGCCCGGAGCGAACAAAGGAAAGTCTATTACAGGCACAACAGAGTTAGCCCTGTGTGGGGGAGCTCTTTACACAGTTAGTAGTAATCACTCGAAAGAATGCAGTGTTGTCCCTAATTTAGTATTACCCAAAAATTACAGAAAACAAAATTACTTATGCCTTTCAAAGTTTATAACACAAAGTGGGCTGATACAATACTCATTAAAATCTATACACACACACACATACACACACACACATACAAGTATATATATATATATATATATATATATATATATATATATATATATATATATATATATATATATATATATATATATATATATATATATATATATATATATATATAGACATCGTTTAGCAAGGGTATCAGTAATTAACAAAATAGCAGTCATTAAAAGTAATATAATCACACTCACACACACTGTCCAGAAAAAACACTAATAGGTTAACACTTTAGTGATTAGGGTTGCTGGCAAGCTTAATACTATTAAATTACCCCGGCACTAAATGTTACTCTAATAAATTAATTAATCTTTGTCGTAATTTTATAATAAAGGTTTATGGATATTTATGGTCCGGTCTGAGCAGAGATGATAGAGGAAAATGTGTGAGAATAAAGGTGTAAGAAAATAGATTTTTCCACGAAGGGTGATAGTGTAAGAGAAAGATCAGTCTCTGGAGTGAGTAGTTTCTCTACTCCAACCTATCTATACGACTATATAGTAATCAGACGAACTTTCGCTCCTTATATAACAAATATAAGTTACACCTCACATACATACACAATTACGTGACAAATACGCAGAGACGTGAAAAACTATGGATAATATATGTGGGTAGGAGTTAGACCAACACGCTAAATTTAGTTTTTATTAAGTTTATTATCACTTAACAGAACTTCACAACATCAAGCATATACATATCAATAAAAGCATGGTTTAAGACAAATGAAAATATCCCACTATTGCCTATATCTCTTGTGGAGAAAGGATCCAAACAGAAGATAATAACCCCAAAAGGTCAAAGGCTAACAATAAGGGTAATGTAATAGTCAGTAAAGGAAAAGAACAAGTTCCTAGTATGCTATCCCGTAAATAATCAGGTTAGTGAGGAAATAAAAAAAGATTAGTATAATGATGGTAACAAGGGAAAATATGTTTCTCTCTTTCTGTTCATTCATTCAGTCATTCTGTGGCCACACGCATACTCGCTTACCCAGTAGTTGTCGCAGGTATTTCTTGAAAAAAAAAACACTAACAATAATATCACCATACAGTGTCAGGTTGTTGCCAATTCCAGCCCCAGACTAGCCTTGGTGCTTACTGCAAATGTTAAGGTAGTCGCTGAAGTTGGTGCGTTAATTGTTTTTTTCTTGGATAAGTCAGGTATCACTGCCGATAGTTGGTTGGAATAAGACGTATTTGTGATGGTCACCGTCATAGAAAGAAAAATATATTGTTCCTGTGCTGTCTAGCCTCTGGTTGCTAAGAGACTCTGTTACGTTATGCAAATGTTAATAATAATAATAATAATAATAATCGGCTGTTCTCTGAGTTGATGGCCGATTTTGAACAGTGAGTTCTCTTGAGTATAATCCCCGTGGAAAAACTACTGTCATAGGTCAGGAAAATTATATATATATATATATATATATATATATATATATATATATATATATATATATATATATATATATATATATATATATATATATATATATATATATATATATATATATATATATATATATATATATATATATATATATATATATATAGTGGTTTTTGATGGTACTGTATGGTTGTTGTGTTTCCTAGTGTAATGTATGAGGTCAGCTGTGAAGGCTCCTGAGATAAATGTAGATGTGAATTACAGAAGGCCCTTCGTACTACCACTTACGACCTCAAACATATCTTTTTTACTAATATGAATGTAGCTACGTTAAAAAGTCTAGGGTACTGAAATGTAATGTGTTGTAGTAGAATATACAAACACACCCAGATAACTAATAAGTGTAATAATATTAATAAAATTCTATAACACACTGAACTAACTCAGGCTGTTTTAGTTTAAATATTAAAATTTTCTTTAAATTTATTTGTTCTGAACCAATGTTTTAGTTGGTCAGAACATATGAAATATGATGGAGTTATAAATGGAATGCATAAATATATGGCATAATAAAATGGAATGTGTATACATAAGTATTTTATCAGACTGGTTAATATTAATTATATTTCTAATGTCTCTGGGGAGAACTATTACTGGATATGCTGTTGGGGTGGTGTCATCACACCCACTCTGTGACTAGAACAAGCTTTGTCCATTGTCTTATGAACTTTAATAAATGTATCTTTCCCAAAATTCAATATATTTATGAGGGGAAATATTTATAAATTCTTTAGGAGTATGGTGAATCCTCAGCAGGCCACTAAATCACTCATCTTGTCTGCGAAGATCTAATGCTGGATTCCGGTGGCCCACTCCTCTCGGTAGCTAGAATACAATGGTAGACTGCACCGACACACTGTTTGGCTGCACACACATCTGCTTGTGCAATCTTGATTACTTATGTGGCACTACCCTAGTGCCACAACAGAAACTCACAATTCTGAAACAAAATTTGTGCTGTGTCAGTACTCTATTTACTGCACCACTCTTACACACAGCACAACACATCAACAATACACAGAATGGGTCAGATCTCTCTGACCACACAGCACATCTTACCCAGTTGTTTTCATATAGTATCAGTTCCCCCAAGACTGCATTGCATCTGAGATATGTTCAATAGTTTCCTTGTATTCAATAAGATAGGTGATATGTTCCCACTGATCTCAACAATAGATCCGCCTTCCATAGTCTTAGTTAGGCGTCCATATATTTTGTTTGTCTCTAGACCCTGAACTTGGGCTGGGGACCTAGAGCGAACACTTACTTGTCGTAATCATTTTATATGATATGGCAGTATCAATCACTCGAAATATTAAAATGTACAAAATAAATACTTTCATTCTTACCAGAATTCAGAATTCTTCTTCTTCTTCGTTCGTCCTGAAAAGGACGGTGGTTGCGTTGTGTCTGTTTGCGCCTAAGCTGTGATATCTGCACCTTTCGGTCGACACATCTAACTTCTGCAAGGCATTTTTTAAGGACCGGGTTTGCCTTCCCATTTCGATCCATGCTCGCTCAGCCAGCCTGAACTGCTGCAGACTGTTTCCAGGACCACCACGTGGAGGTGGAGCACGGTCTTGACCAGCTCTGGTTCGCTGGTCCTGACGCAGGCAGTCAAGCTATGAGTCGCTGACTGCATTCACTATTGCTGCATCTTGGGGTCCCGAATTCAGAATTGAGAACACAGTTAATTGCTAGCAAAACTCAGCTGAGCTGCTGGCTATATGATGGCGTCCCTCTAAATGTATGTACTATCATCTAGGAATAACACCACAGGCAATAACCGACTGTGTCCCTGGACAGTATTGTATCAAATGGCAAAAATGCGCATCTCTGTCCCGCTAATATGATTACATTTACCCAATCACCGACTTCCCCCCTAACTTTTCAAATCTACAACCAAAAGTCAAATTTCAGTCAGATCTCAGTCAAGTGTGCATTATTGTCTGTTGGTCCGTCTGTCTCTACTTGTTTTTTCATAAAAACACACTTGGTTCTACAAGCAATACCCTACACAAATCTGCCTCCTAAGTTATTTTTAGCCACAATTCTCCACCTTTCCCCTCTTTTACATTACAGCTTGATTGTTGCATTTGCGTGTCTCAAGGACAAAATTTTGAAACTGTAGTGAGAGTATGGACAGTACAGTTCGCTAGTCTGATATGAACAACACAGTCTTTTGTCAATATCTTCCTTGTTATCTATCCGTCTGTATAAATGAAAGTATATTAGTTCTCTGCTTAAGATGGGCTATCAAACTAGCTAGGTTTTATATTCATAACTCTATTATTAAGAAAAAACGTATTTTTTCTCAAGTTTAATTTTTTTGAAATTTGTTCGAGAACCTTCTCTACGGCGTTTGCCGCTGAATTCAAATAAACGACCAAGTATCGTAAAAACGTCCAAGAAATGACTGTTGCGAATAAGAGCTAAGGTCTTTTTTGTCCATTTCCTTACATTGTGGCAACTAGTGACGTGAATTTTTTTTTTTCCTTTTACTACCAATTGCGTCTTTTCGCCTTGCTAGATTCAAACACGTGTTCAGTCATATTTTTCCTTTTTTTATCTCCGTTTCCCTCCCGTCTACAAAGGTTAAACCGTTTCGACTGCACGTCTAACTAGTTAGTTTGACTGGCGGTAGGAAATGCGGGCATGGGCGAGCATGTCTCCTAGTATCTTACGCATTATTTTTATCCCTACATTTTATCTTTATATTGGGAGATATTTTAACGTTGTATCATGGTAAATTCATCACAATATATATATATATATATATATATATATATATATATATATATATATATATATATATATATATATATATATATATATATATATATATATATATATATATATATATATATATATATATATATATATATATATATATATATAATATATATATATATAGCCACAGCGGGCTGATCCAATTTATATTTTAAAAATCTGGTAATGTTCAGGTCCAGTTAAATATTATGTCTATGGTTTAGAAATTTGCTTCTCTCATGAGTAAAGAAAGTGGACCACACAGGTCGAAAATCGAAGACCCTAATATCTCTGGATGGCTTATAAGACCGCTAGTTTGCTGGTTTTTTATCAAGCCTAGAATTTGGAAGAAATATAAACATTTAACCATAATATCAATACCTTATCCTAACACGCGGAAAGGTAAGATCTCTTATCCATTCCGTTATTAAATTAGATTAGATATCACGAATGTCTAGCTTATCTTATCGCTTTTAACACGTGATATTGTAAAGTTTCTTTTCTTCTTTCCACTCTGTAAAGTGTCAGTCTGTATGCTCTGTAAGGAAGAGTGGTGTGTTGTTGAGATCAGGCATGCTCCAGTCTACCCAGCTGTAAATGGGTAACTCACCCTAGTCCTGAGTTAGGGAAGGCAAAGGCTCCAGGGGAAGCAGGCCCTAAACTTGGTCACTTCAACCGACGCAGGATGGTGTATGTATGAAGTAGAAGTGTAGAGTGTGATTACCGCGAATGGTGTACTGTTCGTGTGCTGACCAATATAACCACTCATACACTTGTGTCTACAAGGCACCAATGCAGACTGCTGGAATCTTTGTTTACTCAATTTATTCAGACGTACACACTGGGACATACGAGTACATCATGGTATGTTGACATATCAATTTGTAGGTATACATAGCAGATCTGAAGTCATGACACATTCAGAAATAATGGGCAGTACATCAAAAGTTCAATGTCATGATATATTATGGCCGCATCCCCCTATCTGACTAAACGCGTCAGTGAAGGCAGATCGATAAATAACTAAAGTTACTTGACGTCCGTAGTTTGTAGTATATATTATGAAACCACGAAAGAGGGTTTCTAGCAAGATTGAGATCTCCCTGTCACTGTCCGATAATAGGATAAATAATCTGTTCTCTTGGCAGTGATCAAAACATATGATGACCGAAATCTAACATGGCTGCCTCCCTGAGTTGTCGTTCACTCATTCATAGGAAGGAGAATATAAGCCAGAGTTAATTTATAATGGGTATATAAATGATTTCATAAATGTTTCCATACAGCTCTACGGTGATCAGGTTAATTCACGTAGCCATAACCGCTGTAGGAAAGTCTGTCATCTTTGTCGATACAACACACGACCCTAGCGATACGAAGCACAATGTTCCATCTAGGTCGAATCGACATGAGATCATCAAAATAGGGTCTGGCAATACATGGAGTCCGAATTATACATTGTACCGTACCTTAGGAGAGTCTCTAACATAAACTATAGTAGAGATACCATCTCCTTTAGAAGAAAACCACTCCATGAATCGTATTTCCTTAAGAATCTACCAGCCCTTTGAAAAATGCGTACCCGCCATTATCACGGTACATCGGAACTCATCACGACTTGTCAAGACAACTCATACTTCCGCTAGACCGGAATAATAAGAATCTAGTCCCGCCTACCCATCCAAAATATACAATATAGGACTGATTCTACTTGTACTAATAATATGTAATACATATGAATTCAGGCCATAAACATAATAAGCAAATTAATATATTTTCTGGCCCTAAAAAATAAGTACAAACGTAAGAGCAATCCATGCGCCGGATCAATATCAAGAACGATTACTCCTATAATCAAAAGTGTGAATCAAACATGGATTCTCTCGCTTTTACCATAGACAGCATTTTCATACACAAATGAATGAATGTCTATATTTTTTCCATATCAAATAGCCATATCGATTTTTGTAATATGTGCGTCAAAATATGCACGCAACAGATTACCACACCCCTCGGGTAAAAAAAAATGGTACATTTTTTTTTTTTGAAACACATCTAGGAGCAACATACAATAGGCTCACAACGCACCAATAACAATGCGCAGATGATAAGCATAAGTTTTATGACCTTAGAGAAGGTACTTCTCTAAGTATTAATATTTCCAGAGAGGTGTCACCAACGCATACTACAATATTAGCAATGACCCAATTTCCACATTAGTTTATACATAAATTTCATCTAAGATATCTTAACATCATGATCATCAAAGACGAAAAACATTGAAAGATCAGCGGTGAATAAATATCAATGAACCGCTAAGTAGTGTTACAATCAATATATGATATATTACATATGTGTACACATTTCAACATAGAAACAACTGTATCAAAGTTGTATAACAGTTATGAATCATGTGGGCATCTAGACAAAATATCTGCCATCACATTTTCTGACCCACGGATAGCTCGCACCGAAAAATGAAATGGCTGTAGAGCAATCGCGTATCGCGTTGATCTCGCGCTCTTCAGATTTTTACTCTGAATAGCCGTAAGAGCTTTCTGGTCAGTTTCCACAATGAAATGCGCGCCCAGAAGAAATCTTTGCAGTTTAAGGATTGACCAAACCATAGCCAATAATTCACGGTCTAGGACCGAGTAATTCTTCTCTGCGGCATTTAATTTCCGAGAAATATACATCACAGGATGCAGAGTTCCAGAGTACTCTTGCATTAGTGCAGCTCCAATCCCGGTGGATGAAGCGTCACTACGAAGAATAAATGTCTTATCCTTAGAAGGCAATACTAGGATAGGTGAAGTAGAAAACATAGTTTTAACCTTATCCAAAGAGGATTGACATTCTTGAGTCCAATGGACTACATTAGGAGACCCTTTCTTTAGCAAGGAAGAAAGAGGTGACATAATGGAGGACAGATTCGGGATGAATCGTCCATAAAATTGTATTAGACCTAAGAGACTTCGTACTTGCTTTTTAGTCTTAGGAATAGAAATGTTAAGTATCTTACTTGTATTATGGTCTTCTGTTTTTAGGAACCCATGACCAACACGGTGTCCTAAGAAAGATATTTCGCTAAAACCAATACATGCTTTCGATGGTTTCGCTGTCAGGTTATGCTCGCGTAAGATAGACAATAGTTCATTTATACCATTATAGTGATCGTTCCAAGTATCACTGAAAAGACAGATGTCATCAAGATACGCAATGACATCTGAGCGATGAGATAGGATTCGACGCATCATGCGTACAAATGTTGCAGGGGCGTTCATAAGACCGAAAGGCATGAAATTCCATTGGAATAGACCCCTAGGCGTCGAAAAAGCAGTAAACGGTTTGGCGTGTTCGGATAGTGGAACTTGCCAATATCCCTTAGACAAATCGAGTTTAGTAAAGAAGTGAGAATTCGATAGTCTCGTAAGTAGCTCTTCTAGTAAAGGCATAGGTTCCGCATCAAATTTAGTCACTTGATTCAATTTGCGATAATCCACGCAAAGACGTATATTATTGTCTTTTTTCCGTACTATAACCATCGGCGAAGAATATGCTGATGTGGATGGTTCAATAATTTTTAACTCTATCATCTCATCTAACTCTTTCTCTACCTGTGCTTGAAAATGTATCGGGATAGGATACGGTCTGACTCTTATAGGACTATGGTCAGTAAGAATAATGTCATGTTGAATGACATCAGTTTGACCAGGAATGTCAGTAAGGACATCCTGAAATTGTTCTAACATAGTAGAAACTTGTTTCTGCTCTCCTGGAGATAATTCTGGAGAAATTGCAACATCTTTCCATGATTCATTAGAGTGAAGAGGAATCATTGGAAAAGGTAAATTTACATCCGAGAAACTCGTTTCCTCATCCTGTATTACTGACAGAGATGAGTACTGTCCATGTTGGACTGGAACATCGTCCATTGCCTGGAAAACAGGTTGTAAATAATCAGGACGTTCATGGAATTCCGTGAGCATGTTGATGTGGAAGGTTTTACGCTTCCCGTCAATATCGACGATATAGTCAACATCGGAAACTTTTGATATTATATCGTACGGACCTTTCCAAGAAACGAGAAGTCTATTTTCCCTACAAGGTAGCAAGACAAATGCTTTGTCACCTGGACAAAGTTGTCGCAAACATCTCTTTTTATTGGCAAATTCCCTTGCCTTCTGTTTCGCAAATTCAGAAGAAGCAGTTGCCAATTTGCATGCTTCAATAATCTTGTGTCTAAGTGCGATGACATATTCATAAGAGGATTTTGTGTCATCGACAATATTATCAGCAGTTATAAGATCATGAAGTAAGGACATGGGACCTCGCGGTTTCGCGCCAAAGACAAGTTCAAAGGGAGAAAATCCTGTATGTTCGTTGGCGACCTCTCTATATGCAAAGAGAGCCGCGGGTAAAACCCTATCCCAATCCTGAGGATGATCTTCTGTTATCTTACCTAGTAGGTTTTTCAGAGTTCTATTCAAACGTTCCACCATCCCATTGGACATAGGATGATAAATACTACTCAGCGATCTCTCTATCTTCAGAGTCGACATTACTTGAGACATGGTATCCGATATGAGTTGGGTACCATGGTCGGATAATATTTCTGCTGGAAACCCCAGACGAGAAAACATTAACCAAAGAGCATCTGCGACATCAGCAGTAGTTATGCTCTTTAGAGGAACAGCCTCCGGCCAACGTGTGCACATATCAACACACGTCAAAATAAATTGGTGTCCTCTAGCAGACTTTATCTTAAATGGACCAATGATGTCTATCGCCATTTTTTGAAATGGCCGAATGGGAATGTCTGCAGCCTGAATAGGTGCATCATGGCGTGGACCTCTGGATTTAATCTCTTGACATACTTTACAAGATCGACAATAGATTCGTATGTCCTTATTCACAGCAGGCCAAAAGAAAGATTGAAGAACTCTAGCTTTAGTACGGGAAAAACCCATATGTCCAGCACACTGCGAATCATGAGCGTGCTGTAAGATTTTAACTCTCATATTTTTAGGCACAAGGATTTGAGAATGAATGGACTTAGCGGAGTCTTGTACCATACGTACAAGTACGCCATTCTTCATCGTAATCCAAGATTTACGATTAGTATCCTTATTCGGATCACCTTTTGTTGCCAGAGTAAAGAATTTCTTTAGAGTAGGATCATCTTCCTGCTGTTTGATAAAGGAATCGTGGGAAATCTCCAAGGGATCATCTCGGATCTGCGCATCATTATCTTCAGAATGTGAAGATTGTGGCATATTAAGAGCTTGAGCCCTAGTGATTACTGCATTAGCCGATTGCATATTAACATTTTCCCAATTAGAAATTTGCTGTGGAGTGCATTCTTTCACCCCGTGAATGCGACCGATGATAAGATCAGCGATCGGATTCGGCAAGAGACATGCTTGCACCTCTCCTGTAAAGAAAGGCGTAGCAATATTGATAATGGCAGTGGAGTACTTCTCCAATGTGCCACCAAATGTTACACATTTGACTATATTGCCTGTAGCTCAAGAAGGATTTACGAGTGATTGCCTCACTCCAATGGTAGTGCACCCCGAATCGAAAAGAATTGATACCGGAGTACCATCTATTAGGCCCCTATTAAAGACAAGAGCACCCCTTCCATTATGCGCAATTGACGCATGGAGAGCGGGAAGCGGGTGACCGCAGCTTAAAGTAGACACTGTGGTTGGATCAAATAATGTTTTGCATTGCGAACACTCAGATGCTCTAGCAAAATCGAAAGCGGAATTTGCTACACTGTTGGAGTCTTTTTTATCATTATTCTGATTATCGGTGTCGTGGAACTCCTGTTGTGCAGAGTTAGCCTGGTAATAAGATTTACCATGTCTTTTGTGTTGTGATCTACCTCGGTTATAATTGTCTCTATAATTATTATTGCCTCTGTTATAACCCCTATTTGGGTTTGAATCATAATATTCATGATCATAATCATCACGCTCGTTATATTGAGTATCCCTGTAATATTGTTTCTGTTGTCTCCATGAAGCACTTGGGTAGTTCCTATAGCTACTCCCTTTCCGAGAATTTCTAACATTATGGGTACCCCTCGCGTGTCGAGGACTATCAGCTCGATTCCAGTTCTTCGAAGAAGAACCCTGATTTGAGTGGTTATCTTGGTTTTGATACTTATTCCAATTAACCTTTTTATCAAATTTATTTTTAGCTCCTTGGAATTTGTGTGAGTAATTCTGATTATATTCTGTTGCCGAAGCAACTGGCATACTCTCTTTAATGTTAGAGTTACTAAGAATCATGTCAGGGTGTGCCGTGGCATACTGGTCACAATATTCTTCCATTTGCTTTATTGTACCAGGTTTACGCTCATGTAAGAACTCTAGGAATGATTTATTTACAGAAGACATGACCTTGTCTCTTAGCAATAAATCCGTAAGACCATCAAATGTTTTCTCTTTTTTGGATAATTCAATCCATCGTGAAAGTGTAATTCGTGCTTTTGAGATGAAATCTGAGAATTCTACACCTACCTCAGGTCTCATTGTTTTAAACAAAAGACGGTAACCTTCCTCAGACAGCTGATATCTCTTTATCAAAGCTGCCCTAACAGCATCATAATTATCTTTGTCGGCCTCTTCAACAAAATATAACTTACTTAGGGACTCCCCTTTTAGATTTTCAGACAACTGATTCACATACTGTGATTTGTCAACATTATGAGATCGACAAGCCCGTTCAAATCTAGAAAGCCAAAATGTTATGTCATCACTGGTAGGGTTAAACGCTGGTACCTTGACCTTGTACACAAAGGGTTTACCATTACCACCAGATGCCTGATTAACATTACTCATACATGTCAATTTTAATTTCTCTAATTCAAACTCATGTTCTCTTATTGCTTTTCTCTCTTCAGCTTCTCTATCTATCTAATCTTCTCTGTTCTGCAGCAGCTTCTAATTTTTTCTGTTCTGCAGCAGCAGCAACTTCTAATTTTTTCTGTTCTGCAGCAGCTTCTAATTTCTTCTGTTCTGCAGCAACTTCTAATTTTTTCTGTTCTGCAGCAACTTCTAATTTTTTCTGCTCTGCATCAGCTTCTAATTTCTTCTGTTCTGCCTCAAATTTCCTTTCCTCCACTTGCATCTGCAATTTCTTTAGTTCAGCAGCAGTATCAGCTTCTTTTTCTAATCTTTTTTCTTCAGCCAGAGCTTTTTTTTCTTCAGCAGCAGCTTCTCTTTCTAATCTTTTTTCTTCAGCCAGAGCTTTTTTTTCTTCTATTTGAAGTTTTCTCTCCTCAGCCGCAGCTTTTTTTTCCTCAGCAGCAGCTTTTCTTTCTTCAACAGCAGCAGCAGTTTTTTTCTCTTCTGCAGCTAATGCTTTGTCATATTGAGCAACAGCCCATTGTTCTAAGTCTTTTCCAGTCTTATCAAGAGATTTTCCTTGTGCAATGAAATAATCTAATGTAGACATATTGTCTTCTTAAATCAGAAACCTGAAAAAGTAAATAAATTACCCTATTTCACTTTAATGGGAGACAAGTCTATACCATAGACTTAGTCTTAGTCCAAACTTGTATGGTTTATAATAACCAATGATAACTTGAGTACCTGTGGACAACAATAACTGTATCTCAAATACTGTGGGGACAAGCCTTACAAAGGTCTTGTATACCTCAATGTAATCAAAGATCACTTGAGTACCTGTGGAAAAAATATTTCCCTTTACCAATAACTTTGGGAGACAAGCCTTACAAAGGTCTTGTACATTTTGTTTTATAACAATAACAATCATAAAGTACTGATCTGTACTATACTATCAGTGTATACCACTATACGTCATATGTCAACTAAAGACATTACAAAGGACAAACAAGAAAAGACAATATGAACACATTTGCAGAGATCAAATTAAATTAAATAGGAGGAATGAAAAAAATGATCACAGAAACCGTGATGATAACTGCCATAATATAACAAGACAAATAACGCCACAGTGTATAAACATAAGGGTGTAAAAAACTGAAATGAAAGGAAAGATGAGACCTACAATTATACAAACAAATCAAACAAAACTAAGGAACACAAAATTATTAACAAAAACAACGAAGAAAAGAACACCTCATCACAACTAACAGAAATAGCAGCAAATTGTTGCTAACAAATTTCCAATTAAGAAAATGTGTACCTATAGAATACTAGTCCAGACCAATGTCACTCGGCATACCTTGTACTAGTCACACAGAACATAAACTAATTTAATACATAACAAATAACATGTAAGCATAAATAGCATATAGCATACAATATAATTTATGTCATGAATGGAATGTGTTGCAGGTATAGTGTTGTAAAGCAGGCACAGTTTATTTTAATACTAATAACTTGCCACTTTATTCAGTAATAGATTTAATTTTAAACTATTACACTGTCAATTTTTCTCTGTTGAGCATATGAAGATCCAACGATGAACTATGCACTTTATGTTCAACAACACTGTGATTCTTCTGTACGTTGAGAAATGTCAACAATACTGCTCCAGATATTTTCTACACTTGATACCACTGTCCTGTGTAATACTGTCTGTACAGCGAAAAACTGTCAACAAGCGCTGACCTAGATACAGCATCCTATCGGTAATACAGGTCAAGCTGACATCGACTGTATAGCTGTCCTACTGGTGTTGATGTGTTCAAATAAATGTTCTTTCAGCTGTAAACGGTGATTCTCAACACAAAACTGCGTAAGCTGGACCCAGGAATCTGGCTCGCCACTGTAAAGTTTCTTTTCTTCTTTCCACTCTGTAAAGTGTCAGTCTGTATGCTCTGTAAGGAAGAGTGGTGTGTTGTTGAGATCACGCATGCTCCAGTCTACCCAGCTGTAAATGGGTAACTCACCCTAGTCCTGAGTTAGGGAAGGCAAAGGCTCCAGGGGAAGCAGGCCCTAAACTTGGTCACTTCAACCAACGCAGGATGGTGTATGTATGAAGTAGAAGTGTAGAGTGTGATTACCGCGAATGGTGTACTGTTCGTGTGCTGACCAATATAACCACTCATACACTTGTGTCTACAAGGCACCAATGCAGACTGCTGGAATCTTTGTTTACTCAATTTATTCAGACGTACACACTGGGACATACGAGTACATCATGGTATGTTGACATATCAATTTGTAGGTATACATAGCAGATCTGAAGTCATGACACATTCAGAAATAATGGGCAGTACATCAAAAGTTCAATGTCATGATATATTATGGCCGCATCCCCCTATCTGACTAAACGCGTCAGTGAAGGCAGATCGATAAATAACTAAAGTTACTTGACGTCCGTAGTTTGTAGTATATATTATGAAACCACGAAAGAGGGTTTCTAGCAAGATTGAGATCTCCCTGTCACTGTCCGATAATAGGATAAATAATCTGTTCTCTTGGCAGTGATCAAAACATATGATGACCGAAATCTAACATGGCTGCCTCCCTGAGTTGTCGTTCACTCATTCATAGGAAGGAGAATATAAGCCAGAGTTAATTTATAATGGGTATATAAATGATTTCATAAATGTTTCCATACAGCTCTACGGTGATCAGGTTAATTCACGTAGCCATAACCGCTGTAGGAAAGTCTGTCATCTTTGTCGATACAAACACGACCCTAGCGATACGAAGCACAATGTTCCATCTAGGTCGAATCGACATGAGATCATCAAAATAGGGTCTGGCAATACATGGAGTCCGAATTATACATTGTACCGTACCTTAGGAGAGTCTCTAACATAAACTATAGTAGAGATACCATCTCCTTTAGAAGAAAACCACTCCATGAATCGTATTTCCTTAAGAATCTACCAGCCCTTTGAAAAATGCGTACCCGCCATTATCACGGTACATCGGAACTCATCACGACTTGTCAAGACAACTCATACTTCCGCTAGACCGGAATAATAAGAATCTAGTCCCGCCTACCCATCCAAAATATACAATATAGGACTGATTCTACTTGTACTAATAATATGTAATACATATGAATTCAGGCCATAAACATAATAAGCAAATTAATATATTTTCTGGCCCTAAAAATAAGTACAAACGTAAGAGCAATCCATGCGCCGGATCAATATCAAGAACGATTACTCCTATAATCAAAAGTGTGAATCAAACATGGATTCTCTCGCTTTTCCCATAGACAGCATTTTCATACACAAATGAATGAATGTCTATATTTTTTCCATATCAAATAGCCATATCGATTTTTGTAATATGTGCGTCAAAATATGCACGCAACAGATATAAGCACTAATCATTTATAAAATTACCCATAATGGATAGAAGTAAATTGTATCCGTCAATTATCAATCGCCTAGCGTATTTATTAGTTAATTAAAACCATCTGGAATAAAAATAGCTATGCGTTATTTAGTACACCATTTTTAGCACTTAGAAAATCCCAGTGAATTATAATGATAAACTTAACACACAAGATCACGAAAAATGCTAATATATATATATATATATATATATATATATATATATTACCGCAAACAGAAATGAATTAATCTCCACGGAATTTCTAATACTACACTTCCACCTTCTTAGAACTTGCGCGCTAGATTATCCAAAATTTTCTGAGGCGACTAGATAACTGATTTAAGGAGATTGGGTATTTATACAAGGGGATTGACATAAGTCTTGGGCCTGACCATGAAGGAGTCAAAGGAGGAAGATGAAACTTGGCACATTTAAAGTTCATCATATTTGCACTGAATGTGTGAAGTACGCGTTTGTTTCTTCAATGGGTTTTTTCACTACGGTGCACGGCGCAATGTACCCTATTGACCGGATCTGCTGCTCCAAAGATTTGACAAAACAATGGAAAACAAGGAGGCCAGAGCTGTGATAAAATTTCTGATGTTTCAGGGAAAAACACCTACAGAAATACACAGGGAGATGGAACCAGTGTTTCGTGATTCTTGTCCTTCATATACTTCGGTAAAAAAAAAACTGGTGTCAACAGTTTAAGTGCGGTCGCTCAAATGTTGCTGATCTGCAAAGATCTGGTAGACCAGCCTCAGAGTGCAACGATGAAAATGCAACAAGAGTGAAGAAAATCTTTGACCAGGATCGAAAAATGACAATTGTGGAGATAGCTAGTAGAGTAAAACTAAATGAAAGAACAGTTTATAGAATTTTACACAACAGACTGAACATGAGAAAAGTGTGTGCACGCTGGGTTCCGCGACTGTTGAAACGTGAACAGAAGCAAACGAGGGTAAATTGCTGTCTACAGATGCTCAAAAAGTGTCAGTCAAAAAATTTTTTGGAGACCACGGTGACAGTAGATGAGACTTGGGTACACCATTATGACCCCGAATCCAAAATTGCCAGCATGCAATGGAAAACCCCGGGCTCCCCAACACATGTCAAGCCGAGAGCGCAGAAATCTGCAGGACAAGTGATGCTGACTATTTTTTGGGGACGGCAAAGGTGTCCTTTTGAAGGATTATCTGCCTCGTGGCAACACAGTTAATGGACAGTACTATGCAGATCTTCTCACCAAACTAAGAAAGGTTGTGACCAGGAAACGAGGGATAACGCGCACTCAAAATCTTCCTTTGCTTCAAAACAACGCGCCCTCTCACAAAGCACGGCTTGTGCAGCTAGCAGCCAACGATTTGAATATTGAAATTCTTCCACACCCACCATATTCTCCAGATTTGGCTCCATAAGACTTTTTTCTATTCCCAAATCTCAAAAAACAGCTAAAAAGAAATCATTTTGACAGCGATGAAGAGGTTATACTGGCATGTGATGACTGGTTTAGTTTGAAAAATAGGGTGTTCTATTCCCAAGGTCTTTTCAAGGTCAAGCAGAGATGGCAGAAGTGTGTCAATTCAGACGGTGGCTATATTGAAAAGGAATCAACACTATACAAAATTTCAGCTCTCTGTGACATGTCCTTCATGGTCAGGCCCAAGACTTATGTCAATCCCCTTGTACAAGAAAAGCGTTGTTTCGCTGGGAGATGACGACAGTCACACCTTGGGCACTCAGGGGAAATCAGCGGGATTTTCTTCCGAGATAAAGAATTTCCTCCGTTCGCTCTGTTCGCCGTTGAATCGACAACAAAGGCTTCTGATCTTGACGATTGTCTCCCTGTTATGTACAACATCACAGGATTCGCTCGAGCTTGTAGAGGACTACAAAGCAGTTTTACCTTCCATGTGTTTTGGGCCCGTGTATTCTGTCAGTTGTCATATCCCTGACAGCGCTGCTCTCATGGGAGCTCCAGGCAAACGCCTTAGGTTCGTCCCCTTTCAAGGAATGACAGTTACGAATCCGGGTAGACTCTCGTCAGCGCGTGAAACTAGAAAAAATAGGTGTGGCTAAATATGTGAGTTAGACAGACAGCGAAAAGGCATGGATTTTGCGTAACCAAAACGTGCATGCTAATGAGGAACAAAGGTGGAAAGCGAAAAGCAGACGGATTCATGTAATCTATTTACATAACCTGTCACAATCTTTAAGAAGATGCACTAGGGTTATATACCTATATAAGTTTAGAAAAAAAACTCTGGGCGGCTATTTTCTAACTAAGTGTGCTTACCAGTAAGTTAGACAAATTCTGATAACCATGCATCTGGTATTAGGCTACAGCACTTATTCCACTCTGCAGGTTAAGATTCTCTGGAGACGATGAGCTCTGAGAGATTTGTGAGTCTACGATATATAGCCAGAAACGCTTACAAAATTTCGCCACTCATTGCCTGCTCCCGCATAGAGGACGGCGAAGTTCCCCTTGTGACAAAAGCGTGAGGAATATCATGAGTTTTCTCCCCTACCTGTTGGAATCGAAAGCGTTACGCATACGCGGAGACGGTTCCAATGTCATCAAACTCAAATGGTTTACAGGGACGAGAGCGTTCGGTCATTTGAAAAGCTATGCCTCTCGTTCGTGTCTGCTTTCCCCTGACTCAAAAGACACTTAGGTTTTGCTGCCATCAGAACGAAAGAATTTAAGAGATGGCACAAAATAGCCGACTGTAGCAAGTGCAATTAAGAGGGATTCCGCCTGTCTAAATTAAGAATGACATTGATACACCAGGTATTACGCTTGTAGGTTTTTATAACGAAGAAAACAGGAGGAAATAAAACCACTAATCTGGTCATGATAACTTAAATGCAGAGCTATTTAAGACAGACCCAGAGCTAGCAGCAGAACTATTAGAACCACTATTTGCACAAGTCTGGAAAACAGAGACCACACCAACAGAGTGGAGAAAAGGAATAATTGTCAAATTGCCCAAGAAGGGAGATCTTGCAGACTGCAATAATTGGAGAGGAATAACTCTTCTCTCAGTTCCCAGCAAAATACTAGGCAGGATAATTATACAGAGAATCTCAATAGCAGTAGACCACAAACTGAGGAAAAAACAAGCAGGATTTAGAAAGAAAAGAAGATGTGTAGATCATATATTTACCCTCAGGAACATTATAGAGCAGTGCTAAGAAGCGCAAAGACAGCTGTACATTAATTTCGTTGATTTTGAAAAGGCTTTTGACAGTATACATAGGGACAGTTTATGGAAAATACTGAGGGCTTATGGAATTCCAAGCTGCATAGTGTCAATCATAAAAAGCCTTTGTGCCAACTTTACGTGTAGCTTTGGGCAGAGCAACCAAACATTTGAAGTGAAGACAGGAGTACGACAGGGATGCCCCTTATCAACCACTCTATTTTTAACAGTCATAGACTGGGTGATGCGCCAGACAACAGAGGGCAATCCAAGAGGAATAAGATGGACTACATTTTCTACATTGGAAGATCTGGAATATGCAGATGACATTGCACTGCTAGCACATTCATATCAATACATCGAGGAAAAAACGGATAGACTTAATAAGTATAGCTAGCAGGTGGGCTTGAACATCAACCTAAAGAAGACAGGTCATGACGCTCAATGTGAACAACCCTGAGCCCTTATCAGTAAGGAATCAGCAACTGGAACAGACAGATACCTTCACATACCTAGGATGCATAGTAACACCAGACGGCGGAGCAAGCAGAGACATCAACAACAGAATGAACAAAGCAAGAACAGCCTTTTTTAGTCTAAACAACATCTGGAAGTCCTCTCAATACAGCACAAGCACAAAATTAGGATTATATCAGAGCCGTGTGCTTTCTGTACTTCTTTATGGCGCGGAGAGCTGGAGAGTTACAGAGAAGGAAATGTCGAAATTGTCCTCTTTTCACACAACATGCCTAAGAAAAATTCTCCGAATCTTTTGGCCGAATACCATCACCAACCAAGATCTGCTTACTCGGAGCAAGCAAGAGGACATGCACACCATCATAGCTGGCAGACGCTGGAGCTGGGTTGGCCATGTCCTCAGAAGAGACCCCGATGCCATCACAAGAACAGCTATGCTATGGACCCCTGAAGGAAAACGAAAGAGAGGCCGACCAAAAACAACTTGGCGGAGGACTGTGGAGGCTGAGATGCAAAGAATGAACTAGAGTTGGGGCACTGTACGAAGGATGGCCGCCGACCGAGCAAAGTGGAATCAATTAGTTGTTGCCCTACAAGACGCCACCAGGCGTAATGGCCACTGACTGCTTTGACGGTCGGCGGCTAAGGATCAAAGAAGAAGAAGAAAATCACTAATATAAGAGAGGTTGTACTAACAGCTAGAAAGTGACAGATCTCATTCAATTCGCGACAGTAGGTAAAGTAAATAAAACAGAAATAGCCGTATGTCATTTTGTTATCTATTCGTGTACACGTATTTTAAGGGCGCATATGCCTACTTACATCTCGTTTTCAAGGCTATGCCGTACTGAAAATATGTTCCGATCATTTATTTGTATAGTAAAGGGTTCCATCAAAGTAGAGAAATACACTGTGAGTAAATGTCTTATCTAATTGTTAAGCATATCGTCTTTTAATCTTGATGACATACTGGCGGTGTTTCCAGAACAAGTAGGAACTATTTTTAAATGGACACACTATGTGATGCTAAAAACATTTTTGTTCATTAATGCGTGAAATTTAAGTATACTCATTCCACGAAAAGTGTACATAGCTGAAATCACTAACAGTAAACTTTAATTACCTTATTTATTTATTTATTATATATTTATTTATGTCACAAGTTCACAGTTTCAAAAAAGCTGGGGGCCACCTCCAGTGTTGTTATTCTGGCGCCAAGATTATGGAGTTGGCTGCTAGATTCTGAGAAAATATTATCGACCCCTGCCATAGGTCTACAATCTGTCTTATCAGAGGGGCAAAAAGTTCACACGAGAACACGAGTTTCGTATGCAGCGTGAGTGAAACGTCATAAGTCAAGGCTAATAATGAATGTATGTCTGGACACACGCAAGCAACAAAGGTTTGATGAAAATCCGTGCGAAAGTCGTAGTTACAAATATAAGAAATAGGCTTCGTGCACAACATTGTTAGAAAACAACTTATTTTAAAATGTACAATATAAACGGAAACGTCGAAATACAATACTCCAGCTTTAAGTACAAAAGAAATAGAAAGATACAGGAAAGGATTACCGTTATAGGCATGTGCAGTAATGGAGTATCAAAACCTGTGGTGGATAATTGTTGTTATATTTACTTGAAAGGTAAACTAGGGCTGGCGGAGGAAAGGGGAACTAAGTAACAAAACATTATCAGTATGACATAAGATAACAAAAACAGCACATCTTGAGTTATTTGCTGCTACCAAGGAATAGAAAGACATAGATGTTAGATACAGGGGTTATTTTCTGTAATATTTTGTGGCATTTTATTTCTAATTTCAGCCTATGTTTACATCAGTGCCAAACTATCAAGTCAAGGAAACAATCCATTATCTTTGAGTATGTTATGAGAAGAAGACAGCTGGAATATACTTTGACAACAGGAAAGATTCCAGGACAAATAGAGGACGAAAAAGAGAGAATATACAGGACGGTTTCATATCATGGCATAGAAAAGTGTGAAAACAGACGTGATAAACACTTTTTTTAAAGTCGGCGATAACTTCAGGTTTCCTGCCAATATTACTGAAGCCGCATGTGAAACAAAAAGGTACATTTTTGTACTGGAACTCTTCATTCATTCCATGATATTTTGATTGCGTCTTTCGTGCCTTCTTCTATCAATAGCATTTTTAAGGCATGTCGGAAACCAGATAACTGTTTAATGGCAGTTTTTGAGAATGATTTTTGTTGTGAAAAATTCCTAAACATAATTAGATGCTTCGCCAGAGAAGCAGAAGAAAAAAAGACGAAAGAAGAAGATACAGACGAAGACGCAAAGGAGAAAAAAGTATATGTAGTCTGTTGAAGACATGGGATCCTGCCTAGTTATCTGAGAAGAGAAAGCAAGTTATCTGAGAAGAGAAAGCAAGTTATCTGAGAAGAGAAGAGAACAAAGGAATACTGCTCTCCATGGCATGTCGTAAAAGGCGAATATTGTGATATTGTCAATGAAGTTGGCAGACTCATCATTTAAAACAAGATGGTTACATAACCACCTCCCCTACAGAACCATGTCCTTTGACACAGGCTTCCCGCAAGGAAGTCATCTGAAATAATAGCTTCTTTAAAAAAGGGGGAATAATGGTGATGATAATCAAAGTATTAAATCCACAAAAACATTAACGAATTGAAAAGTAAAACTAAGAGACGACTAAACGACGCTGACTATGGATAAAATACTCATTGAGGAAACTTGTTGATAACAATATAAGGTAGTACTTTTTCTGCAATCCCCAGAGCGGCAGGTGTAGAGGGAGGCCGAGAAACACAGGAGAAGATAACTGAAGAGACACGACCGGAATAAAGAAGACAAGAAACGACCTTGAATGGATGGGACAGGGTAGTGGGACTTGACATCAGTTTATTAAGACCCATACTCACTGAGTAGTTGAAGGATAATTTATTAAAGGTAGTCCCATAGCAGATACTGTCTAGTGGAGTGAAGTGTTAGAGACTTCATTATATGTAATAGGAAGTTCGTGTGTCAGAAATACGGTTTCTAAAATTTGCATAAGGAACACTAACGGACTAAGAAATTAAATCAAAGGGCGAAAATCGACTGACTTATAAAATTATAAGCAAAGGATGATAATCCAAAATAGGCATTAACAGTAGTGTTTTTACGCCCTTGAGGGAAAAAGTACTGACTCAAAGTTTGGAGTTTTGGTTGGCTAGCTGAGCGAAGTGACGCTTGCACAGGATATTTTTATTTCGAGTGAACTGTTTTGTTCTAGAATGTTCGGGAAATAGTTATCGTTGGAAATCGTTTTACAAAATATAGTAAGTCAGATCTGAAACGCTATTAGCGTTAGGAAGCAAGTTTGCTTGTGTTAAAAGAACGAACGAACGAACGAACTTTATTTTCAAAGGGTTAAGAATTGGGCACGTAGGCCCGTCTGGCATTCTGCCCTTTCTCTCTCTCTCTCATCATGTATACTGTATCCTTTCATCCTCACATTTACTTGTAGTGGTAAGCGCAATTTTGGGGTATCATCGGACAATAAGCCCAAATCATTGGGTACCTTCTGTGATGACAGAAAAGTACAAAACTATTGTCTAGCCTCTTAATAGTTTGTACGCCACCATTATAGATGACAGTTCATTATATATTTCTGTGGACTAGAGTGACAGTGTTGCCATTTCAAGAATGTGTGAATTTACAAAACCACCAGGTACGTTGAGTCTCGCCAATAATTGATAGACTATTTAATACAAGAGAAGAACAATAGACAGTAGCTAATCAGGAGAACTAGGAAATAGTAGACCAGTTGTCAGCCTAACGAGTAGGAAATAATAGACTGGCTAAAATTATCATCCATGGCGGTTAGGCCAGTCTTACCAAGAAACGCCAAGCAGAACACAGAAGAAATAAGAGACAGAGCCAGAAGAAATATGTCAAAATGTTAAAGAGACAATGATTTCACATAAATGAAAAATTTTGGCGACAGCAGGAAAATATAGACAACAGTGGTTCTTAAGCTAACCACCATAGTTGCTAGAGACAGTATTGAATACTGAAGCAGTGAAAGCGAAAAGAGACACAGAGAGAGTAAGAATGTCATTTATTACTGCCTATTGAAGTTTGTTTGCTGTTTAAAGTTACCAGCCTCAGAAGCAAGGTTGGGCACAACATGCTTTCAACCTTTGATTATGTAAATAAAGTTTGAACGTTAATTCCCATCGCTGTCCGAGTGAAGTCACTCAACGATAATTGAAATCATCCATCAATTGTCAGTTATTCACTGTTGTGAACTGTTATCGTTGTGTTGAGAAAGAAGTCTTCCTAATACCATCAACCAAAAGAGCTGCCTACTGTTTAGGGCAGTGATACGAACCCACAATACATCATCATCATCATCATCATCATCATCATCATCATCATCATGCCAACGGCCACATATACGAGGTCCATCATCGAGACGTTGGATGACCAGTTCCCTTCCTCGCTGCTTTTTCCTTCCCAAACTCAAGAGCAAAGTCAGACACCCATTTACAGCTGGGTAGACTGAAGCGTGTCCATACCGTGAATCAAACCCGGACCCTTTGCCGAGAGAGACCACCACTCGAACCTCTCTGTCAGTCTAAAACTCAAAGGATAATTAATGAACGAGTTTCGAAACCTTTTGACAGAAGAATTGTTTAGAAATTAGAATTGGCGTGCTCCCAGGCAAACTTGACTTGGGAGCTGGGGCTTCTTGTTATAGACACTTTACGCCTACTAAAAGTTAACAGTGTTTACTACTTCTTACAGTAACTTCGACTAAACAGCATTTGCTGGTACTGAAGCTGCTGTAATAGGGAAATTATACAACAACAACTTCAACCCGTCTGAAAAACTGAACAAAAAGAAAGAGATTACTAAATCCTGTAGTCAACATCCAGTGTCTTATTATTCTCACTTATCGATTTACACTAAACTTCAAGCCATTCTTCAGCCGGACTTTACTTTCTATTGTAACTTCCCCCGCTTGTTTAAAACAATGTTGGCCACGTACTGAGACCGTTTTCTGCCTTTATCTCGTTCAGGCGACAATGAGACCTACTAGAATTTAGTCAAAGAGTAGTGACGCAGGTTTGACATAGCATGACGCAATCTTTCTTTTTACTTCAGTCAAATTAGGGCATTGACGCTAAAATGTTCCCTCAGGCCAGGAAGTGAATTAATATTAGACAAACATAAAGGTATGTTTTCAGGCACTCGTAAGAAATAAAGAAGTAGAACACTTGGACAACAGAAAAACAACAGACGTGAGTGGCTTACCCAGGGTTCGAACCCCATACCTTCCGTACGACAACTCCGCCTAGCTATCAAGCGAATCACACTGACCCCACGGCCAGCTAGGCATCCCCAAAAAAAGATGCTTTGCTGGCTATTTATCAGTACGAAACACACAAGATAACACCGGAAGTATACAGTGGGCAACTCAGCCCTTAAATGACGCAATCACTTCTGTTGTTCTCCTATTAACAGTATGTGTCAGTCCAAACAAGACAAAGACCTTGATACTGGGTCCAGTAAATAGTAGAAGACTTAAGGACATTAGTATAGAACAGAGGGTAGGTTTCTGGTATTGTATAAACATAAATAACACATAAGGAAGGGAAACCCGAGGCCTGTAAACAGTAAATTAATATTAGACAAACATAAAGGTATGTTTTCAGGCACTCGTAAGAAATAAAGAAGTAGAACACTTGGACAACAGAAAAACAACAGACGTGAGTGGCTTACCCAGGGTTCGAACCCCATACCTTCCGTACGACAACTCCGCCTAGCGATCAAGCGAATCACACTGACCCCACGGCCAGCTAGGCATCCCCAAAAAAGATGCTTTGCTGGCTATTTATCAGTACGAAACACACAAGATAACACCGGAAGTATACAGTGGGCAACTCAGCCCTTAAATGACGCAATCACTTCTGTTGTTCTCCTATTAACAGTATGTGTCAGTCCAAACAAGACAAAGACCTTGATACTGGGTCCAGTAAATAGTAGAAGACTTAAGGACATTAGTATAGAACAGAGGGTAGGTTTCTGGTATTGTATAAACATAAATAACACATAAGGAAGGGAAACCCGAGGCCTGTAAACAGTAAATTAATATTAGACAAACATAAAGGTATGTTTTCAGGCACTCGTAAGAAATAAAGAAGTAGAACACTTGGACAACAGAAAAACAACAGACGTGAGTATCAAGGTCTTTGTCTTGTTTGGACTGACACATACTGTTAATAGGAGAACAACAGAAGTGATTGCGTCATTTAAGGGCTGAGTTGCCCACTGTATACTTCCGGTGTTATCTTGTGTGTTTCGTACTGATAAATAGCCAGCAAAGCATCTTTTTTGGGGATGCCTAGCTGGCCGTGGGGTCAGTGTGATTCGCTTGATAGCTAGGCGGAGTTGTCGTACGGAAGGTATGGGGTTCGAACCCTGGGTAAGCCACTCACGTCTGTTGTTTTTCTGTTGTCCAAGTGTTCTACTTCTTTATTTCTTACGAGTGCCTGAAAACATACCTTTATGTTTGTCTAATATTAATTTACTGTTTACAGGCCTCGGGTTTCCCAGGAAGTGAAACACATTTTCCAGTGTCTTGTAATTATTTGCGACCACTAGCCCTTGAAATAATTAGTTGTTTTTTAGCGGTGGGGGTGTAGAACGGAAAGGTAGTTGCAAGCCCTCTTTTGTTATGACATTATTTAGTTTAAGGAAGAAAAGCACGAAAGCGAGATAGCTGTCGAGTAGCATTTTGAAGAATGAGTGTGTAAAATTCTTATGGTGTTTTAATGTTAAAGCTTGTTGTGTCAGCATGTGTGGTCTGTGCAATGGTTGAATCTTCTCATGGAATGATGTTTGACAGCAGACAATCTGTAGAAATGTAAATTCCGCGAAGAAAGACTTGAGTGGCCGAATACGACCTTGGTCATTGGAGGAGAGAAAGAAAGGAGAAAGTGAAAATAGCTGAAGTAATCTTTAACAATCTTTCAAATTGGCGAAGGCGAGTTGTGAGAACGAATTCAATGAGAGAAGAATCTTTTAGTATTTCACTCTGTAAGTTGCAGTTCTGATTCAGTTTTTAGAGAGTGTTAATTTTCACTGTAATGAGTAAGGAAGTGCACATGTGTGTGTTTGTGTGAACGTTCTGTTATTGTTATTTTTTACACTGTAAAGCACGGTCGGACTGAAGTCATTGGACAGTTCCCAAGATCACAGAGAAAGGGGGTACTTTTTAGAGAGTGAGGGAGACAGTAGCTTAAGTCCAGAGTGTAGAAGCAATTCGTGTTCAATTGTCATAAGGACAAAGTATGAAGCTGTTGAGTCATGAATGCTGATATCAGGGGTCCACGGAAGAAGCTGTCGAGCGAGGAAATAGAGTGATCATCTTTTAATGTGAGTGAAACAGCTAGTTTGCTTTTAGATTTTAGTTTCTACTTATCCCATATTTCATGGCAGACATAAAGAGTGTTAATACCAGTCTTATAGGTAATGTTTACTCTTCATCGCAAATGACTGAATTACTACAAAGATTGATTGCGTGGCCTTGGTGTTATTATATATATATATCAAGCACAACTGTAGCTATGCTGCTACATATAACTACGTCTGGTGTGATCTTGACCTTCGTCTCATGTACGCAGTCATGAACATTCATCATCATCATCACGTGCGCTCCTTACGGAGCAGGGAGTCACCCCTGCAGCTTGTCCCCTTATAGAAAGCCTACACCGTGTTCTTGCAGCTGTGTTTTCTGTGGTATTTTGTTCTACATGATGAGGTTGCCACACCCCATGTACAATCTCGTATTAGTCGCCTTGTACGGCTTGCATCCTACTCATTCTTTGTCTCTTCAGAGACCCCCGGGACCTGCAGTGAACATGATCGTATTTAAAAACTGAATGCGGAAACACATAAGTCGAGATGAGTACTTTGATGCTGATAGCCTGTAGTTTATGCACCGGTCTTCTTGTATTTATAAAGTCTCCGAATCATAGTATTCACCACTATATTGACTAAGTCCCTTGCTGCAGCCACTTCTTTAAGAGTTGGTGTATACGTCCATCTACTGTGCATATGCTGGCAGTCCAAACAATTAAACTACAACAATTCTTTCTTGGCGCTGGAGGTGGATAGGACACGTCTTAAGACAAACTGCTGATAGCATTATCAGACAATCCCTGATCTTGAATTCCCAGGGTAAGGGACATAGAGGAAGAAAGGGTAAGGGACTTAGATGAAGACAGGGTAAGGGACATAGAGGAAGACAGGGTAAGGGACATAGAGAAAGACAGGGTAAAGAACGAACGAATGAACGAACTTTATTTTCAAAGGGTTGGTTGAGAATTGGGCACGCAGGCCCGTCTGACATTCTGCCCTTCTTTTCTCTCACCTTTCATACTGAATTCATTTATTTTCACATGCATTTTACATATCAATGTCAAGGAATTCAACGTTGTAAAGTAAAAAAAAATAGCACACTCATATTAACATTAACTACTTATAAACATGAAATAAAATATGTTGAAAAATACAAACATCGTCATTAGAACCTACAGTTGACATTATAAGAAAGGATAATTCCATTAGGGGGGGGGGGGGGGGGGGGGGGGGGGCATGTAATCAGAACTTATAAAGTATTCGAAAAGTCTACGATTGTATGAATAGGGACTGAGGTTGTTTGTTAGGTTATGTGGAAGACAATTCCAAAGATGAGCAGCAGAGTACGCTAAGCTTTTCTTGAATAAGTCAAGCCTAGGCTTGGGCACGGGCAATTTGTAGCCTTGACTGCGTCTTTCGTTGTATTTGAACATTGGCCACAGATATGCTGGAGCATTTTGTGACAAAATGTTTGAACAAATTTAGCTTTGTTAAACAGAAGGCACTTTCTTGAGGGCAGTATTTGGAGAATTTTATAAAGATCTATACACTGAGTTAGGCAGTTGTCAAAGACTAGACGCACTGCACGCTTTTGTAGTGAACGGAGTCTCTTTGTGTTGGACATTGAGCAACCATCCCAGATTGTGAAGCAATAGTCAAGGTTTGCTTGTATGTGAGATATATAGAACAATTTTCTCATGATGCTCTATAACCGTACTTTGTTCTGATCTGAGCTGGCACGCTCTAGAATTGTGTAGTTGTTGTTTAACTAGGGTTGTTGAGCTTCTCACTCTTTAGCAGCCAAAACCTAGTTGAAGGGTTCTTGGTATTATCTACACTGTAAATCTGGGCTTTTTCTGTAGCTTTTCTGCCATTCTGAAACGTGCTAAGTTGAAGTCATGAGCTCAGGTTTCTCCAACTTTCCAAGTTTCACCACACGGGAATCCCTGGAAGTGTGTGGATGATTTCAAGAATCAATGAGGGTGTAATTAGCTTTACAGACAGAGGTTCACATCTAAATCTACGTACTATAGCATTGGGAATAGCTGGTGGTCATATAAGGATGATGCAAGGTTTGCTTCAATGCATCTAGAATTGAGGAGAAACATTCACAGATTTGTCAGAAGTAATTTGGAAATAATACTCTTAGTGTTCGATGGGCATAGTGGATAGAGCAATAGCCTCTCGCAGGTAAGTTACCTGGCTACAGGTTCTAAATCTGGTTACGTCACACTCCAGTCTACCAAGCTGTAAATGGGTACCTGACTCTGTTCTTGAGTTAGGGAATACAAAGGCAGCAAGGAAAAGAACTGGTCACCACACCTCATAAAGCTGTACATAGTATAATGAAGTCTTTAACACCACTCTCCTACGTCAGTATCTTCATTTTTTATGGAACGTTTATAAATAGCTCTGAAAAAGACGACTAGTGTCTTTATCATCGAGCTTGGTGAATTCCTGATTAGGTCTAGTGCTGAAAAAAAAAAATAGATCCCATGCGAACAGAGGAGATCCCATCAATAGGTCCCGCCATAGGTCACGCTCGACCTTTGGTCTGATTTAAAGAGTGGGAACAGTTCTGGTGCAGGATACATTTGAACGTGATATTTTTGCCAGAACAAGCAAGACTTTAAAAAAAATATACTAAATGTATGTGTATGTATTTGTGCATATGCGTGAACATTCTGTTTTTATTATGTTTGACTTCGAAATTTGGCGAAGAACTCTCGCTGGCTGACCAAAAAACTTACAGACTTCATGTAATCGTCAATAACCGGACTTTTATCTGAGCTGGCGCTCTAGAATTGTATAAAAACATTCACAGATTTTCTAGAAGTAAAACTGGATATATGGAAATGCACTTAGCTTCCAACTGGCAGAGTGGATAGAACTATAGCCTCTAGCAGCAAAGTTACCTGGTTCCGGGTTCGAAACCTGCTTGCGTCTATCAAGCTGTATATGAATACCTGACTCTGATCTTGAGTTATGGAATACAAAGGCAGCTAAGAAGGGAGCTATTCATCCCACGTCATGAAGCTTGACTTAGTACGGTGAACGCTCTCACTTAGCCAGTCAGATGACTGTTATATAAGAAGTATGAATTACTGATAAAAGTTATATTTTTATCTTTTGGTTGAAGAAGGTGAAGCGTGTGTTTTAGGACATTCACTCACAGTAGCGTACACACCAAGTCATGGAATGGTGTAACGTCTGATGATTTTTTTTAATCATGGTTTATTACAATTATAACATCACGTAGATCTAGACGAATACAGTTACATCGAAACAGGAATCTTCATAATGTAGTTAACACACCATACGGCCCTTACACATCCTGGCCTACAAAATCTCTACTCCACATCAGTGCACAAATACTGCATCTACGGCAGTTATATAATAGTCATGGCCTACAAAATCTCTACTCCACATCAGTGCACAAAGACTGCATCTACGGCAGTTATATAATAATCATGGCCTCTCTAAAGATAGCAAACGGCTCACATCATCGCCGTGCTACTGCATAAATAGCATCCTCAAGATACTCTCCTGTGCTATAAGATATAATGCTGGATCCGTAAATATGGCCTCCTCACAGATAGCAAACGGCTCGCATCATCGCCGTGCTACTGCATAAATATTGTATCCTCCAGATACTCCTCCTGCGCTATAAGATATAATAATGGATCCCTCCTCACAGATAGCAAACGGCTCACATCATCGCCGTGCTACTGCATAAATATTGTATCCTCCAGATACTCCTCACATCAGCGCTGTATTAATAATAATGGATCCTTCTCAAAGATAGCAAACGGGCATCCTCGCCGTGCTACACTCACATAAGCGCTATCATAATCTAATGAGTCCTACCAGCAATTTCTCACTCGACTCCATCCCCGGCAGTCTGCAATAATCTCGCCTTTACTCATTTTTAGCGCTATTATATGACATGTGTAAGTTAATGGATCCTTATCAAAATATTCACAATACTGCTCACCCAGCAGTTTGCAATAATATCACTTATCAACATGTCTTCACATAACACAATTATCCTCTCTAAGGAAATAATGGCCTTACATAAATCATGGCCTCTTATATTCAGCACTGTACAGGCTTACCATCAAGAACACACACTATGGGGCGACCTCTCCAGATCGATGCCCAAAACTCACTGCCCACGGGAATACACATCTTCCCTCTAAAACAGCTACGAGACCCGGCTGTTAAAAAACACCGTTCAGTCTCACTACTTGCACGGGCTAGCCACAAATAGCTAAACACCCGTATCTCAAAACAGTTCGGAGTGAACAAACCTCCACAATTGAACTGACTAGCGTTCACACGCTTTGTAACCTTACTTCTACTATTACAATTTAACATAACATTAAAGACAATCACGTCTTCAAGCAATGACAACCCATAATCTAATCTGCTCACCTAATATTTTCCAGATCACGTCCCCTTCCATTAAAATTACTGGTAACAATGACTTAGTACGGTGAACGCTCTCACTTAGCCAGTCAGATGACTTAGTACGGTGAACGCTGTCACTTAGCCAGTCAGATGACTTAGTACGGTGAACGCTCTCACTTAGCCAGTCAGATGACTTAGTACGGTGAACGCTCTCACTTAGCCAGTCAGATGACTTAGTACGGTGAACGCTCTCACTTAGCCAGTCAGATGATTTAGTACGGTGAACGCTCTCACTTAGCCAGTCAGATGACTTAGTACGGTGAACGCTCTCACTTAGCCAGTCAGATGACTTAGTACGGTGAACGCTCTCACTTAGCCAGTCAGATGACTTAGTACGGTGAACGCTCTCACTTAGCCAGTCAGATGACTTAGTACGGTGAACGCTCTCACTTAGCCAGTCAGATGACTTAGTACGGTGAACGCTCTCACTTAGCCAGTCAGATGACTTAGTACGGTGAACGCTCTCACTTAGCCAGTCAGATGACTTAGTACGGTGAACGCTCTCACTTAGCCAGTCAGATGACTTAGTACGGTGAACGCTCTCACTTAGCCAGTCAGATGACTTAGTACGGTGAACGCTCTCACTTAGCCAGTCAGATGACTTAGTACGGTGAACGCTCTCACTTAGCCAGTCAGATGACTTAGTACGGTGAACGCTCTCACTTAGCCAGTCAGATGACTTAGTACGGTGAACGCTCTCACTTAGCCAGTCAGATGACTTAGTACGGTGAACGCTCTCACTTAGCCAGTCAGATGACTTAGTACGGTGAACGCTCTCACTTAGCCAGTCAGATGACTTAGTACGGTGAACGCTCTCACTTAGCCAGTCAGATGACTTAGTACGGTGAACGCTCTCACTTAGCCAGTCAGATGACTTAGTACGGTGAACGCTCTCACTTAGCCAGTCAGACTCCTAAAGGCATTACAATGAGATATTATGTCATTGCTAATTATTTAAATATTAGTTTGACCTGCTGCTGTTCTTGGCTTCTAGTTTTAGCATACATTCTCGTTAAATAGTTTTTAATTACAACTTCTTTTTCTTCTTTTCCAAGTACCACGCCAGATGGTATTGATAATCATGTATTTTCCCAACCACTGCTTCTAGTCACGTTTATCAAATCTGTTGTTGACTTCTGTCCATGCCACGATTTCGAAATGCCCATTGATCATCAAGTACCACGCCTGGTGCCATCGGGGATCATGTCTCTCTATGACTTCCTGTCTACAGTACTATTGATCAATTCTGTTGTTGACTTCTTTCCATGCCATGATGTCAAACTGTCCAGAATCTAAACTCTTTGCCTTTCCTGTTGTCACTCCAGATTCCCTCTTCTCATAACATGCTCAAAGAAAGTTGGTTGCTTCCTTCTACCCTCTGAACAGATCTCGTGACAGCACACATCCCTATCTAACCCCCTTTTTTAACTGCTGAAATGTTCCTATTTGGCTGTGAATTCTTACAGCTGCTCTTTGGTGCCAATACATGTTCTTTATTATTCTCAGGTTCTTACCATCGATGTTTATGCTTTCTATCATTTTGATTATATTCTCAAGATTCACTCTGTCAAAGGCCTTAGTGTAGTCCATAAAACACAAATATAGATCTGCTTCACTTCTATGTCCCTGTCTGTTTACGTTCTTGTAATATATATGGCGTTGTTTGTGCCTTTACCTTCTACAAACCCAGTATCTTATCGATTTCTCTGTTTCTATTTTGTATTCTTTCAATCTATTCAGCTGTCTCAATGTATTCAGCTGTCTTCTTCTCATAACATGCTTAAAGAAAACGGATTGTTTCCTTGCAATACGAATAATAAGTTTTTTTCTTTAGTACGCTGATTTTTCTCATGACATATTTGTTATTCTTTATTTAGGTGCACATGGTATTCTAAAGATTAATCTGTCAAACTAAATCTCTGTGGCTTCGAAAAATTTTACAGCTTGCCCTCTGGTTATCCATAATTCACTTTCATATGTCACCATTGGTGATATGTAACACTCTATTAAAATGGTTGTGACGGAACGTTTTCGTGCATTATTTTTTCCTGGTTTAATGGTTTTAGTTTTTCCTTCTCTCTATTACAGTTTCCCTAAGTTTTTTTCCTATCACGGTCCCTTCAGTTATTTCGCCTCTCCCACGCAAGTAATTTAGCATTCGAGTCAGTGGAAGGTAATTTGCCCAGGCTACCTGGACAAAATTGAGTAAATTGAAAAAGGGAGGTCCCCCTTAAACAGTACACACAACTGCTGGCCGAACGGGTGGATGATCAATAATATTTTGACAACGGCTTCTAGGGCAGGAGTTGGAAAGGCCTGGTATCGGGCTGAGGGCGCACCATGGACTGTAATGGTAAGCGGCCAGAACCATCCAGAAAGCAATGGCAAACTACTGGATGTACAATGCCAAGAAATCCATAATGGCTAATCTGAATACTACACAAAGATCTGGTGGTGAGGCCCCCAGGCCAGGCAGATCATATTTAACTGGGGAAGAGATCGTTGGCAGCGTCAGTACAGGTAATCGTGATGACGGCCAAAAGCCTGACTGTGTTACCACGGAAAACCATGTCATCGATCTTAGAAAAATAATCAAAATAGGAACATGGAACGTCAGAAGCTTATACCAAGGAAAACAGTACATAGTGAAGAACGAGATGGAAAGGCTAAACATCGATATCCTGGGCATCTCAGAGCACAGATGGTCGGGCCAGGGACACTTTTCGATTCCATCAGGAGGAACATTCATATACTCAGGCAAAGAGAGAGGAGGTCAGAGCGGCGTCGGCTTCTACCTGTCTAAAAGGACAGCTGCCTCCCTATTAGGATATAATCCCATAAATGACCGCATTGTCACAATCAGACTGAAAGGAAAAAGAAAGAACATCACAATTATACAAACATATGCGCCAACAGCAGCTGCTGAAGAACAGGAAATTGAAGATTTTTACAATGAACTACAAAATGCATTAGAGAAAGCAAATAAGCAAGATATTAGGATAATAATGGGAGATTTTAATGCCAAAGTTGGAAACGAAAGATTAGAACATGAAAAAAGAGTGAAAGGAAGTTATGGATTGGGCCAGAGAAATGAGAGAGGAGAACGCTTGACAACATTCTGCCTAGAAATCAACCTAGTCATCACGAATACTCTTTTTATGCAACACCCTAGAAGACTATATACATGGACGTCACCGGACGGAAAAAGCAAGAACCAAATAGATTATATCTTAATACAACAAAGGTGGCGATCTTGTATCTCATCCATCAAGACGTTCCCAGGAGCAGACTGTGACTCCGACCATGAACTTCTTGCTGCAAACTTCAAGATCAAATTGAAAAAAGTCGTTACAAGCGACAAAGTAATACGTTATGACACAAGCGCCATACCAGAAGAGTACAGTGTCGATATTCAGAACAAATTTGACATTCTTATGGCAGTACAGGAGGAAATGACACCAGATGAACTTGCTAATAACATCAGAGATGTATATATTACAAATGCACAGAGGTTAATTCCTAAAAGAAGTATAAAGAGACGAGAATACATCTCAGACGAAACACTGAAGTTGGTGGTAGAGAGAAGAAAAATGAAGTCCAAAAAAGATACAGAAAATCAGGAGTTGTACAAGGAATACACAAAGCAGATTAAAAAACGAGTCAGACAAGACAAACAACAATACATAAACGACACCTGCAGGAAAATAGAGGAAATGCGCGAACAGGGATTGAGTAAGAATATGTTTTTTGAAGTAAGAACATTGAAAAACAGCAACTTTAAATCATCACCCCGAGCAATAAACGACAAGAAAGGCGACACTCTAACAGAACGTAAAGATATTCTGAACAGATGGAAGGAGTACTGTCAAGAAATGTATACGGAAATAAACAAAGCGGCAGATAACAACGTCATGAATGAAGCGGAACGTGAACCAGAACCTACCATAGAGGAAGTCCGGAATGCAATCAAACACTTAAAAAGTGGAAAATCTCCTGGTTGTGATGAAATAACAGCTGAAATGATACAGGCAGGAGGAGAAGGCAGCGCTCGTATATACCATGCATTATGCTGCAAGATCTGGCAAAGCGGAATTTGGCCCAAGGAATGGAAACGATCAATTTACATACCCTTGCCAAAAAACGGCAACCTGAAACTGTGCACAAACTACAGAACTATAGCTCTTATAAGCCATGCCAGCAAAATACTTTTACAAATCATAATGAAAAGGATGCAACAAAAGCTAGAAACAGAAATAAATGAAGTACAGGCGGGTTTTCGACCAGGTAGAGGCACTAGAGATCATATATTCAACATGAGGATCATCATAGAAAAGTGTAGAGAATTCAACGTTGACCTACATACTTGTTTCATTGATTACACCAAAGCTTTCGATTGTGTACAACATCAGCAGTTATGGGCTATTATGAAAAATATGGGATTTCCAAACCACCTTATACAACTCATCGCACTGCTGTACCAAGAACAACAGGCAGCCGTAAGAATAGAGGGGGAAACATCAGAATGGTTTGAAGTACAGAAAGGAGTAAGACAAGGCTGTACCCTTTCCCCTTACCTGTTTAACATTTATGCCGAGAATATCATGAGAAACGTAAGAGATGACCAAGAACACACAGAGTTTGACTCATTTAACATCGGCGGGTACCAGATCCCGGAAATCAGATATGCTGACGACACAGTCCTCCTATCGACCAACCCAAAAGGACTTGAACAATTACTTCTGTCCACCAAAAAAACACAGCGAGGCCCAGAATCTATACCTAAACACCAAGAAGACCAAAGTATTGACAACAGACAAAGTAAAGACCAAACCAGAAATTGAAATTGATAACGAAGAACTGGAAAGTGTCAATGAATTCGAATACTTAGGATCAATCATTAACAGCTCTGGCGACTGTGCAGTAGAAATTAAAAGAAGACTTGCAATTGCTTCACATAAGCTAATACAGATGAAAAACCTATGGCAAGGCACAAGCAAAGAAACAAAGTTACAACTGATCAGAGCATGTATATTCCCAGTAGCAACATACGGCTGCGAGACTTGGACACTCAATAAAACAGTTGCAAAAAAAGATTACATCATTCGAAATGAAATGCTACAGAAGGATGTTGAGAATACCCTGGACAGAAAAAAAGACCAACAGAGAAGTACTGCACTCACTAAACGTACAGGAACATTGGCTCCTAAATACCATCGCAATAAGGAAGCTGAAATTTTTCGGTCATATAAAAAGACATAATAGTCTGGAAAAAACAGTGATGGAAGGCATGGTCCCTGGAAAAAGGGGAAGCGGTCGACCTAGACGACGGTGGACCCAGGACATCACAGAGAGTCTGAACTTGTCTTTGGCTGATGCAGGTCGACTTGCCCAGAATCGTGATGCGTTCAGAGCAGCTGTAATGGAGACAACGTTCTGGAAAGAATACGTCACATGATGATGACCTGGACAAAAGTCAATTTACAGGTGTGAGGAAAAATATCGGATTTTCAGCGTTAGTCGTGTAAGATCAGACTCAATTATGTGGCATAAGTTTCTTGTTCAGGGAATGATGGAACATCTCATTTTTGTAGCAGACATGAAGACGCCAGAAACCACTCCTTCGATCTCAGAAACCAAATAAAAATACAGTACATACAATATTCCAGCACTCTCTCAGCTACTGCCTCCGAAAGCTCCATGTCACCAGTGCGAAGGTCAGAGTAGCTGTAAAATAAGTTCTGTAAGCTTTGGCCATAGCAAATTCTAAAACACTAGTTAAATATCTAGTGCATTCCTAGCTAAAAAATTTTAGAAAGAGAAGTACAAATTCTGAAAGCTTCTTCAGAAGAAATAACTATAGAAAGACTACCTCTGATAACGCCGACCAGAAAACAAGTTCTGGGAAGTTATGAGCCCAACGAAGGGTCTATGTTGGCATCAGAAGCTGGTGTTCTTAGCACATTGTCAACGAAAGGCAAACACAGTGTCCTGATAGTCGATCGTGGAAACAGACTGAGGGGTTTATAGAAAAAGAGAGTCACCCCAACCCTTTGACAATACACTAAGAAAGGATCAGCCAAGCACAGATAAGTCCTAAGGGACTGAAAGTCAATTCACGGTTATTTGTATTCTGATTTAAATACAAAGTTTAACTGTACATAAAACTTTGTAATTACATTTCTCTAAAATTAATAAAATTATCACTCAACAATCCCTGTCTAGGATGATCTAGTTAACTCTTTAAGTCCCAAAAGCCGATATATCATGCTTCCTTCTAGAGCCATTTGGCCCGATCAACGTTAAATCGGCTTTCGTATCTTTTGCTCCTTTCTAGAGCTGTTTTCTAATTCTAACAACCCAAAACGTCATTTCTGACTGGAGGTACTTCCTTTTAAATACGTTGTGTATTTATGCATATGAACATTAAAATTTTTTGTACAAACAACAACAATAAAAAAGCACCTGGGTGGCCATTTTTGTTTGGGCCAAACCCAGTTTTTTTGCCTGGGATTGAAAGAGTTAAATGTCATATTTGGAGGAAACAAAACTCATTAATACATTTGCTTGATTTGATTTGTAACATGATCACTTGTCTAAATTTAGGTTATTATATTTTCTCAAAGTAATGAACAAAAATCCATGTAATAAATACTATTCGTTATATTTATATAATATAACTGCAGAGTATTGTTCAATTCATACTTTAATGTTGTAACAAGCACGTTGTGACCAGTAGTTATACACTCTTATTATTAGAATTCACTTCACCTATCCTTACACCTATACCTTATCTTCCACTGTATTCTAATCCTCGACTATACGTTAGCAAGGGGCATCGTCGAGCCACAGTCTATCAGACATAATTGTCGGATCAGATCTATTGTGACTTTCAATGGTCTCAGATAATTCAGAACAGCAGTGGCAGAGATAAGGATCTGGAGCAGACATCTATTCTTCGTTATCTGTACCCATCGCTTTCTCTAAATTCTGCCCCATAGTTTCCACCAGGCATTTCTTACTCCTTTCACGAGCCTAAACGTCTATTGAAAGAAATTTTTCTGGTGAACTATTGAGTTATCTGTTATTATCTCCTATATTATCTACTACCTATAGGAGACTAGTAATTACTTATCTCACCTTCGCCACAATTAGTGAGTGAATCACAAGAGATATTTAAACGGGCCACAATACCGCCACAAGGTTAAAGGTTGTCCCATAGCAGGGACCCAAAGATGCAGCAATAGAGAATGCAGTCAGCGACCCATAGCTTGACTGCCTGCGTCAGGGTCAGCGAACAAGAGCTGACCAAGACCCTACTCCACTTCCACGTGGTAGTCCTGGAAACAGGCTGCATCACTGCAGTCTGGCTGAGAGAGTAAGGATCGAAGAGGGAAGGCAAACCCGGTCCCAAAACATGCCGTGCTGAAGTCGGATGTGTTGGCCGAAAGGCGCAGATATCGTAGCTCCGGTGTAAACAGACACAACGCAACCAACGTCCTTTTCAGGACGAACGAGGAAGAAGAAGAAGTACCATAGCAGATACTATTGAGTGAAGTGTTAGAGACCA
Source organism: Oreohelix idahoensis (assembly GCA_024509875.1). Lineage (NCBI taxonomy): Eukaryota > Metazoa > Mollusca > Gastropoda > Stylommatophora > Oreohelicidae > Oreohelix > Oreohelix idahoensis. The sequence goes on from JAMPIV010006736.1 coordinate 502,722, forward strand.
CAAAACTAGGTCCAGCTTTATGACGTGATGGTGACCAGTTCCTTTCCTTGCTGCCTTTGCCTTCCCTAACTAAAAAACTGGAGTCAGGTACTCATTTACAGCTGGGTAGACTGGTTTGAAACGCAACCAGGTTTCGATCTCAAAACCCGGTAACTTTGCCGCGAGAGGCAAAGGTCTAACCACTAAGCCAATCGGACGCTCATTACTATATTACGGCAGTTATTTATATTTGTTATATGTCAAGAATGATAATGTAGGTGTTGTATGAATGATGCATTTATAACACGTGTGCTCTACATGGACCTTTGTTAATTATGATGTTTGCATCTGATGGATGGTGAGTGATATTACACGGACTGATTTATTTATTACACCTCGATTTTAAGCATATGCATGTTAATGATATTAGTGGTTGTTTGTGAAAATGGTGCGCAGCTTGTACGCCTGTGACGTCACCGAGTTCTGTAGAGCACCGTGAGCACCGAAAGACAAGAAAGGAAGGAAGTTTATATGGAAGAAACCAGTTCTCTGTGTATATCTGGCAGTTAATAGAAATTGACCTGGAATGTGGGGTCTGAGCCATGTTATGCCACGATTGTTGTATGCCAGGAACATTCATTGCTGATCATTCATTCTTCTTCTTCTTCTTCCGTCCTTAGCCACCGACCGTCAAAGCAGTCAGTGGCCATTACGCCTAGTGGCGTCTTAGGGCAACAGCAGATAGGTTTTCTTTGCCATTGTTTCCCATCGCGCCTATTGGCGTCTTTAGGGCAACGGAAAATCAATCCATTTGCTGTTGTTTCCGTAATCGAAGTGACTGGCAAACGGGTGATCAGCCCGTTGATTGAACATTCATTATTTCTATAATATTAAATCGTTGCAAATTTTCGAGGTGACTGTATTCCTAATTCCCGTTCATGAAAGTAGAGCTGGTCAAGACCGCACTCCACCTCCACGTGGTGGTCCTGGAAACAGTCTGCAGCAGTGCAGTCTGGCTGAGCGAGTGCGGATCGCAATGGGAAGGCAAACCCGGTCCCTAAAAAAATGCCGTGCTGAAGTCGGATGTGTCGACCGAAAGGTGCAGATATCACAGCTTAGGCGTAAACAGACACAACGCAACCACCGTCCTTTTCAGGGCGAACGAAGAAGAAGAAGAAGTTCATGAAAGTTGGCAGTTGTATGTGCTAGAGAACGAGACAGCAGGCAGAGTGTGGTAGACATATATCAGTAGTTCTTGTTCATAGTTTATCAACTAGACGCTAGTTGTCAGCAAAAAAATAAACGTTATTTAACGTTTTCTCTTACTGATACAACTACTATTTAACTGCACTGGAATGATACTTATACACTATGGTGTGACAGAATATAACTGTATTCTACATTTTTGAATATTACTAACAATTATATAACTCTTACAATTACTCGCTGTACATTGTTATTATTATTATTATTATCATTATTATTATTATATACATTGCTCTGCACTTTATCGAAATATGTCCGTGTAAGCTATCATTTTACACCACCCGCTATAGCTTATCTGTGTTATGAAAACCAATATTCTTCATAATCAGCATTAACTATACGTTAAGATTTTGTTATAACATGCGATGGCATATTCATATATTGTTCATTATAAACATGACATATGAATAGCCCTTTCTTTTCCTAAAGCTCCAGTAATTGTCAAGTCTCTATCCACATCTGTTCCTTTTGATCAGTTATGTCCCTAGGGCCTTAAATTTTTTAATATCTTATCTTTCAACATGAAAGACGAAAGCTGAAGCATATGTTTATTCACGTGTATGTTTTGTACAGGTTTCATTGTTCGCCACTCCTCTAGACACTTCCAGATAAGCAATTTTTATTAATACATTTGTTGTCTTTGCTTTTGAACATTATTTTTGAGCGTTTGCCTTTTGTTACACCAGCCCCACGGTTTTCTGTCCTAGGCAGTTCATTCCAGATCTTTCTTTGCCTTCTTTGTGCTTCATGGTCATCGTTAGCCTCCAGCGGCCTGTGGAGCATTGGCCTTCGACGAATTCACCATACACATTTCTATCCTGTGCCATCTTTTCATTCTCTTTCTGTTGTGTGAGCCATCCATAGATGGCCTAGAAACTGAGTAACTACTTTCATAAAACAGGTCTTCACAACGTCAGAGAATCATCCAACATAGCAAGGACGATCCTACGGTATTTATTCCGAAACTTTGACATTGAGCACCAAATTCACGTAAGACAAAACCCGCCTCTTCATAATACGTAAGCTAATTCATAGCTCCTTGCAAATTTTAAACACTGTAATCGTTTCATATCAACAGCGTCGAACTGTGTGGCAAATACCAGCCGGCATGCAGAAGTCAATAGATACGTTCTGAACGATATATCCTAAGATCTCAACGTTCACCATCAAAGTTCACTGATATACTTTGTGCGTGAAAGTTCTACAGGTACGTCCGACAATTCAAGTTTAAAAATACACATTAGACCATCGTGTCTTAACACCAGTTCGACATCTGTCACTTTTATCCTCTAACGTCCTGTTCTTAACAACTGTATACTTTTTGAACAGAACCGCGCGACGATAATTGAAACAACATCCCATCGGGTAAGCCCACAATTTTCAATCACCGTGCGCAGTTCTCAACACTTTCCAATGGCTGCCTTGCAAAATTATCAGCAAATTTAATCACTGCATGTCCTATCCAAAACCAGCGTCTTTTCACCTCTTGTTCCATTCACACTTGCACGGTTTTTATCATCAGCCCGGTTTTGGTTACCCTGCCATACCATTTCATTTGAGGCTGGGAGTGGCTAAGAGGTATGGCGCAAGCCTCTAATTCGAAAAGGTAATGGTTCGATTCCCAATACAGGAATAATTTTTAATGGACTTTTTTCAGAACCAATGGTTCCTAATAATGCCAGACTCCCCCTGATATCATGGGTGGTGAGATCAGATGCCTAGCCTTCTCATGGGTGGTGAGATCAGATGCCTAGCCTTCTCATTGGTGGTGAGATCAGATGCCTAGCTTTCCCGGATAAGGGCGAAACAATATGAGGTCCCGTGTGCAAGTTGCGCACGTTAAAAATCCAAAGGCAGTTGAAAACCATAAAAAGTAGGGCATACGGCCACTGCTCTGGCAAAAATTAAAAAATTTGGAAACCTACCCACCACATATTTATTGAAAGTGTCATTTCTGTTTAAACACAATGAGATTCTTGCCGGTGCTACAAAATGCATGCAATGTGCTGAGATCCCCTTTGTTTTATCTAAGGGAGGAGATCGGAGTACTGATGGCGTTGTCCGTGTGCAATGAACATGGTCCTTGAAATCCAAACCAAACCAAAACCATTTCAACTCTTCTGTTCTATTGTTCTATACAGAAACCCGTCTATGTAAGTCGGTAGCGTCTGGGTAGCGGTTTCATTTGTTGTTGCTCTGCAATAGGACTGCTTTGACCTGTAAGTAGAACATTGTTATTTTGCCTTTCATGTTCGTGTGTTAAAATCTCTTCCCACGCGTTTTAACGAATCTTTCATTCACTTACATGCCTTTCGTAATTCTAAACAACTAGAAACAACCCGCCAAAATTGGCATGTTTTTAATTATAGTGTGTTGTTTCTGTTACGCGTATTACATTGCTGCTTCTTCTATAGTCTCGCTTGCTCGCTGTGAATGACGCGATCGTCTCTTCCTTTTAGCCATCTTATCATTTTGATCCATAATAATAAGTCTGCAATACTTTAAATTAAAATTTTGTCTTGAAGAAACAATCAGAAACTTACATTTTAAGGTTACTTTTAAGGAAAATGATGAGTTAAATCCGTTTCCCGAATGAAACTGGACAGAAGAGTATCTTGATTGTCTGTTGATTTAATGCACACCGTCACACTTTTCTATTTTCGCGAGAGTACATATAAGGGAAACAATACAATTATTGTCTAACTTTCAACCACAGTTGCACCTCCTTAGCTGTGGTTGAAAGTTAATGTACTCTCTCGAAAATAGAAAAAGTGCGCAAATGACGGTGTGCAAAAATGTTACTGACCGACCGACCGATCGACCGAAGAAGTACTTACGGCGGGAATTATGGAATTGAATTATTTCTTTAACCCACTATATGCGCCACATCAATTTCACGTCTTTCCGTATCTCTTACTTCATTTATACAGTCCAGCGACCGCAGCTGAGGTTCAAAGATGTGTGTAAGAGAGACCTGTAGACACTAACACAAATCCAGCAACCTGGGAGGATGAAGCTGCCGATCGCGCCAAGTGGTGATGCTCTCTACGGCGCCACTTCAGCTTGGGCGAACAGAAGTTCTCACAACAAGCAGAAGAGAAAAGACAACATCGAAAAAAAAAAACACTAGGAAATAAAGCAGCTGAGGTCTATCACCTCAGGGGCGCATTCCTATAGTCAGTTATGACTAGGGGGGGGGGGGGGGTGGGGGGGGGTGTGCTACTACTACTCCATTTAATGTTCAACTTTCTTTCCAACAGTTTTTCATTGGGATTTTTCACGCTATTTTCTTTCTTACGTGAAAATCCATTTAAGGTAGATTGTAGTTCGCAAACAATTGGACAGACATTTTTTAACTTGGTCAGTCTACATGATCACATATTTCCAACGCTACGAAAGTCCTCTTTGTCTTCAGTATTTTTAATGTTGGGTCTTATCCACCTTTTTGTCAGTGATTATCTTGTTGCAAACACATGTACATATAAACACCTCACGAGTAGTGGTTTCACCTAGTGAAATTTATAACTTCTACAATTTCCACTGATTCATTCAGTATAGATCTTCAGCAAGTTCTTTTTCTACTTTTTTTTTCGTTCACCTTCAGACGTCAACTTGAATATGTTCACCTTCAGACGTCAACTTGAATATGTTCACCTTCAGACGTCAACTTGAATATGTTCAAAAAAAGCAGTGGTCAGCTTGAGGCTGTTGATATCTCCTTAGAGTTTCTCCAGGAATGGTGCAGGTGATTGCCACATGCGCTTTCTCTGCTTTCTTTGAAGCAAATGCGCAGCAGTCATTTTATCAGTGCCACAGTTACACTCATCAGTAGTTCATATCTTTAACTTGTTGAATAGATGGTATCCTAATCTGCTAAGACCTGTGCGACGTCTGAAGATTACCATTTGTTCACGTCTGATGAGCTGATAATATGCAACATTTAAAAATTTTTTTTTTTTTTGGTGGTCTGGATGATCTGCTTCCCACTTACTACTGTATCTGCTCTTGATAACACTTCAACAAATTCATGCTAAATCCTCTGTTATGTGCTGTGTGCTCAAGGCCTTTCTTGACTTCATTACCTATTTCATTTATGTTTCCTTTTTTTTCCATGTGTTTGTTCAAAACTCTGTCTACCTCGCTTATTCTGGTTTAAAGAAACTGAGCCGGATTCTGTGCCTTGCACCATTATCGTGTTCGTTAAAACTGACTTCCTTCCTCCATCCAGGGTAAGTGATTCAATTAGGAGTGATCGTACATTTCTGTAACAAATTGTGTTTATATAACAAGGGATGGTTCGAGCTTAGAATAATATATATACATTGAGCAACTTTCTCTCTGCAATTCTTGTTAGCATATCTACTTTTGTTCTATAGGATCAGTGATTCTTTATAGATTTGACTGTTGTCATTTCATATCATGAATTGCATTTAAATAGATCCAAGTCATAGTAATGATTTAAACTTTCATCACTTCATGTCATGTTTTTTTTTTTTCAATCTAGCTGGTACTGTGTTTTTCTTTACTACATTTATTTGCAAATTTAAATTGTTTATGACTGTGCAGCATTATCAGTTTAAAACCAGAGAAGTCCAGACCTTACAGATGTCTTCCACGATCTACATTGTGTTCACTCTGCATACCCATTGTCAATTCATTCATACCACAATGCAATATCAGATAACGACAAAATACATTCTTGAGTCACACATATGCCTATCTCAAAACTCCCCATAGAGCGCCTCGAGTAGTTTCCTGGTTATTTTAACAATGAAAACATGAATTTGTATCCTTCATTAGTCAGTAGTTTTCACAAGGCTCCTCTTAAAGTAAATCATGAATATTGTAAATATAAGAACAAATGTAAATTTCCGTTTGAGGAGACTTGTTAATGAAATTCTTTAATGACTGTAGTTACAGTAAACTTTATTAAAGTCATTTTTTCACGTTGAACAAAGCACATTTTGAGCTGTTTGGTAATGCTTTTTCAAAGACTTTCTTTATCAATTCAAATGCCAAAGAAATTACACACAATCTAAAGCCTTCTACAAAAACTATATGCATTTCACTTTGTATAGAAGCATTTGTAAAGGTTGAGTGATCATTAATTTTAAAAGGTACAGCTCTACACATGGTTTTCGTGTGGCTGGCTAATCATGTTGATTAAATTTATAAAAACATATTCTAAAAATAAAAATGTGAGATCATATCATCATTACGTGTTGTACTTCCAGGTATAAACTTTCATATTATCTTCGAAATCTTGATTTTTCCACGCTGCTATTTATGTTTTTCCATTCTTAACCGCATGAAGGTCGTTCATATGTTACAGATCCCGAAAAGAAAGCACAGAATAGTAACGCTGTAACCTGCCATGCACGCTGTAAAAACCGATTACGGCGTGTTGGGTATGGGTCATGGCTATCCGATCCTGTGGGAACTCAAAGTCACAAAAACATCTACAACAATCAGCCATCCCAGACAAAATACGGTCATGTGGTAAGAAGGGGATGACACAATTCACAGAAAGCCGACCGTTGCTGACTCATCGTGTTTTCCTATTCGGAAAAATCTAGAGATTGGGTAATTGGAATGCTCGTATATTATACGAACAAGGGGAAACAGCCAAAGCGGTAAGAGAAATAACAAACTATAAAATATGCAATCTGGTATTGCGGGCAACAAGGTGGAAAGATCATACTTACTTACTTACTTACTTAGTCGTTCCCCTTCTACTGTGAGGTGTAGACGTTTGGAAGAGAGCCCCAGACTATCCCTTCGGCTGTCTTCCTCCTGGCCTGGTTCCATTCTAGTCCTCGGTCCTTCAAAGATTGTCTGTTTTCCTCCCAGCGGACTCTAGGTCGTCCTGGAGGTCTGGATCTCCGGCTCTTAGTTTCCCATGCTTGTCGTGGTAGCCGATCTTCTCCCATTCTGCAAACATGGCCAAACCATCTTAGTTTGGACTATTCTACTTGGGTCTGCAGGGGACCCAAACCAGAAAACCGGACTGATTCTAAATGCGACGAACTGGAACGGACAACGACTTATGGAACTTGGAACACAAGAAGTATAAATGTGAAAGAAGAGTAGCTGGTGGAAGAGATGAGGAAAGAACATAAAGGAAGAAATTGAACACAGGATAAAATAGATATGTCCTGAGGGTAATTTTAAGACGGACTTTTGAAAGATAAAGACGATAAGGAAATAATTTTAACGGTCTACACAAGACAAAAGGGCTGGGAATGTTGTTATGAGAACATGAACTCCACTTGGAGTTGGACGGTATTGAATTAGACTTTAATCTGCCCTTTGAATCTGCCAAGCGAATATGCTCTATATATTTTCCCCTTGTTACAGGGATGTTAGGTCTCACTTCTCCTACATTATACAAACAAGGTCAGCTGCCGTCTCCTTTCTATATTATGTCTTTATTCATGTTCTCTAATAAAGAATTCTTGATTTATATCTTAGCTGCACATTGGATTCGTAATATCCTTCAATCCTGCAACAAAATTCGTTTGCTGTAACACTCCAAAACTATTTTCCTTGCGTATAGTCAATAAGCTGTAGACATTATAAAAACGTTCAAATTAATTAGTACAGAACATTTGTAAAAAAAAAAAAAAACTAGGAATTTAGTTTCTACAGAAAAAAACAGAAGCAAAATGATTACTGCCTATCAGGCAGGTTATTAAATAACTAGGGTAAAAGCCTGTCATAAGACGGGAATTAAATTCAAAATTTAAATCATGGATCTCCGCATCTTCCTGTCTCCAGTTCATGTACTGTTTATCATTTGTGTTGTTGAATTCTTTCCAAACAGTATAATCAAACTGTTCATGCACACCAACCTTTGCGCACTTTTCTTTGTCGAGTGTTACTATTTTCGGGAGAGTACATATAAGGGAAACAATACAATTAATGTCTAGCTTTCAACCAAAGTTGCATCCCTTAGCGTTACGCACTGACAGATAAAGTTGGGATTTTATATATAGCATATAATGTTGTGCATGTGGCTTGCAACCTCATTGTGTAAATAAAGTTGCTACATAAAGCACCATTGCACTATTATGGGATTTATCTTAGGCATCCACAAAGATGTCATCTGCAGTTATCGATCCATGCTCCAAGAAAGGAGATAATGAAAATGGTGACGACCTAGTTTCAGCGTAACGAGGATACTTCATGTCTTCTGACCTACCACTGATAGATGTGTCAGTGAAGTGACACATTCTGAACGAAAGAATGACAAATGTCCAAATGTACTGTAGTAAAAGACAGCTTACAACTAACTGAGATGAACTGGTGCAGTATTGATAAGGGTGGAATTAGGATGCCGTCAAACTACCACCTCTATCGACACCAGGTATTACAATGCAAGATGTGGGTGTCTTATCTGGTTTAGATTGTTGCTGTGTGTGTTGCAGTAGAACAGTTCACAGGGTACACCACAGGCAACATGACGTGTAGAGTCATAAAATGGTAACTTCGCTTTAGGTTTATACCATTTATTGCACGCCACAAAACAGTCATGATACTTATGTTATCATCAGCATAGTATAACGAATGCAGCATTCAAACTCATGTTAACTGACAGTCATGTAGAAGTCAATACTCAATAGTTGTATGGAAAACAAATATCATAGCGAAGCTTGATAAATAATACATATAACTTCTGCAACCGTGGTCCGCTGCAGATCCTTAATGTTCATAGACAATAATAATTATTCCTTCCTGATGCTAGCAGATCAGATGTATACAATACGTCCGTTTACTGTCTGCACGTGAGTAGCATACATGGATTACAGGTCAGCTCGACCTTTATAACCTTCCTAAGTCTAACCATCTGACTTGGACGTGATCTCTGATATAACGAATCCTGGAACACAGACAATAGTCTTGTTGGTCTAGAGCGACCCATAGATATATAACTAGTTCAGGTATAAAGATACCGGTGACTTAATCCTAGTCAAAGTACCTCTCCATTTTGAATCACACAGGCGAGCAAAAAGGCGACAAAATGACGAACCTCTAGATGATAGCCTAAAGTTCGATACAAGAGGAATTACCTTATTTCGGAAAATCAACCATGAACATATGCCTCCAGGCAGGCTTGAATAATACGGGGAAATAGTCTAGTTAGCTAACTAACTCACAAAGACAATGTATTTCCCTCAGAGAATCACAAGACGCAGTCGCGTCCGCTCGCTAATCAGTCCATTTCTCAACTGCCCGACCTGGGCGGAACAACAAACGACAACCAAGTCGAGACATGCGCAGAGTGACAATCTCTGAGTCGCTGTTCACAATAAGACGATTCTAAGAACATTCGAGATAAAAGTCTTACACAGTCGCGCCTTTTATGGACATGAACAGAAGCGTTAAGAAAGGTTTCAAACATCTACAACAGTTGACTGATACTACCAAATAAGGAGATATGGTCACGCTTCGTTCAAGACATTATAGACCGAACGTGTCTCTATACAAGAGGAGGTAAACTCATAAAAAATAGCAGTATCGATATATCGGATTCTGTCCCTTTGACCATAAAATATATATAACATGCATTTCAGTCAAATAATGATCATACATACGAAAAACGATCATACAAAGACTTTGGAAAAAAGTAATTATTTGTGCGTAACATTACCGCACCCTCCCGGGAAAAAAAAAAATGAAACATTTTTTTTTTTTAAATCCTGGAGCCGGAAAAAATCTAGGCTCCTAACGCACGTATGATGCGCGGATATACCTAACAAAATAGCTCAACACTTGGAGCAAAACTGAGATCATATCCCAGGTCCTTAGAGAAAAATTTATCTAAGTATACGCGTATATATCCCAGGAAGGTGCCACCAACACAAACCACAATGCTGGCAACATCATAATAAAAGTCAAATTATTCTCATACCAATATATGAAATCAAATATATTATTATGATATCATACAATGTGTTGCAAATAGCGGTGTAATATATTAATATACCGCACTATTTTATTACATTATGTAATGCATCAGTAACTAATAAGTAATACATGTGTTGATCTTCGTTGACATAAAACATTCAATAGAAGAAGATGTGGACATCATCCGCTCCCAATCTAGGACAGGACTTGATATACTCAAAGTTCCACAATGGACACAATCTCGCATCTTCAATGATGTGCTGCGAAAATATCAATAACACAAATCTTAAAGACAACTGGTAAATCTCTCAATACAATCCTGAAAATAATTTATTTAAATGTGGCCGAGTGATCTTTTGGCCCGTATATCACTAACTAAGCCTTCTTAGATAATTACATGGAACAATGTTATAAATTCCCCCTCAAAAAAGTGAGAAAAAAAAATCTACCAACATGTCATTATAACATTGGACTGTATATCAGGAAATATATATATGACAGAAGAATCATGTGGAATCGTGTGGGCATCTGGACAGAATGTCCGCCATTACATTATCCGAACCACGGATAGCTCGAACCGAGAAATGAAATGGTTGAAGAGCTATGGCATAACGAGTGGACCTCGAGCTCTTCAAGTTTTTGCTCTGAATAGCAGTAAGCGCTTTCTGGTCGGTTTCCACAATGAAATGTGCGCCTAGAAGAAATCTTTGTAACTTCAGAATAGACCATACCATAGCCAATAACTCACGGTCTAAAACCGAGTAATTCTTTTCTGCAGCATTTAATTTCCTAGAGATATACATCACCGGATGCAGAGTATCAGAATACTCCTGCATTAGTGCTGCCCCAATCCCAGTTGACGAGGCGTCACTTCGAAGAACAAAAGTCTTCTCAATAGTAGGTAACCTAAGAATAGGTGGAGATGAGAATAGGTCTTTAACCTGGTCCAATGAGGATTGACATTCTTTTGACCAGCGGATCAAATTAGGCGACCCTTTCTTCAATAAAGTAGAAAGCGGTGCCATAATGGAGGACAGATTCGGAATGAATCGTCCGTAGAATTGGATCAAACCTAATAGACTCCTTACTTGTTTCTTTGTCTTAGGGACCGAAATGTTAAGTATTTTTGAAACATTGTGGTCCTCTGTCTTTAAAAGACCATGACCAACACGATGACCTAGGAAAGAAATCTCACTAAATCCTATAAAGGCTTTAGAGGGTTTTGCAGTCAAGTTATACTCGCGAAGAGTAGACAGTAATTCGTATAAACCCAAATAGTGATCTTCCCAGGAATCACTGAATAGACAGATATCATCTAGATATGCTATGACATCTGTACGATATGCGAGAATTCGGCGCATCATGCGTACGAATGTAGCAGGGGCGTTCATAAGACCAAAAGGCATGAAATTCCATTGGAATAAACCCCTAGGTGTAGAAAAAGCTGTAAAAGGTTTGGCACGTTCAGTTAGCGGGACTTGCCAATAACCTTTAGACAAATCTAGTTTGGTAAAGAATCTAGAATTAGAAAGTTTATTGAGTAGCTCTTCTAATGAAGGCATAGGTTCAGCGTCGAACTTCGTAACTTGGTTCAATTTGCGATAATCTACGCAAATGCGAATGTTATTATCCTTCTTTCGAACAATAACCATAGACGAAGAGTATGCTGAAGTGGATGGTTCAATGATTTCCAAACGTATCATTTCATCCAATTCTTTCTCGACTTGAGACTGGAAATGGATAGGTATTGGATAGGGTCTGACTCTGATAGGATTATGATCAGTTAGCACAATGTCATGTTCAATGACATGTGTGTGTCCCGGGATGTCTGTAAGAACATCCTGAAATGTTTGCAACATCGAAGAAACTTGTCGATGTTCCTCAGCGGAAAGATTTGGAGAAACGGTCACGTTTTTCCAAGATTCCGTAGAATAAAGTGGGACCATAGAAAGAGGAAGATTGACATCAGAAAAAGTAGTTTCCTCATCCTGTATAACTGACAGCGATGAGTATTGACCATGAGGTACTTGAGAATTGTCCGTTGCCTGGAAAATAGGCTGCAAATAGTCTGGTCTTTCATGAAATTCCGTGAGCATATTTATGTGGAAAGTTTTATGCTTTCCATCAATATCGACAACATAGTCGACATCAGAAATTTTGGAGACTATTGCATATGGACCTTTCCATGCAATTAGAAGTCTGTTCTCCCTTGAAGGAAGTAGAACGAGAGCTTTGTCACCTGGACAAAGTTGTCGTAGACATCTATTCTTATTCGCAAACTGCCTTGCCTTTTCTTTAGCAAATTCGGAAGACGAAGTTGCTAGTCTGCATGCCTCAATGATTTTTTTCCTAAGAGCAATGACGTACTCATAAGAAGACTGAGTCTCATCGCTAATATTATCGGCAGTGATTAGATCGTGAAGTAAAGACATAGGGCCGCGCGGTTGCGCGCCAAAGACAAGTTCAAAAGGGGAAAACCCCGTATGTTCATTGGGGACCTCTCTATACGCAAAGAGAGCCGCGGGTAAGACCCTGTCCCAATCCTGAGGATGATCCTCAGTTATTTTACCCAGTAAAGTTTTTAGAGTCCTATTTAAAACGTTCGACCAACCCATTAGACATTGGGTGATAGATACTGCTGAGAGACCTTTTTATATGTAGCATAGACATTACCTGTGACATAGTGTCTGATATCAGTTGAGTGCCATGGTCTGACAATATTTCTCCGGGAAAACCCAAGCGAGAAAATATCAGCCAAAGAGCGTCTGCGATATCAGCAGTTGAGATGCTCTTGAGAGGTATTGCCTCTGGCCAACGTGTGCACATATCGACACATGTAAGAATAAATTGATGCCCTCTAGCCGACTTAATTCTAAAAGGACCGATAATATCTATTGCCATTTTTTGAAAAGGGCGAATTGGAATGTCAGCAGCCTGAATAGGCGCAGCATGTCGTGGTCCTTTAGATTTGACCTCCTGACATACTTTGCAAGAGCGACAGTACATTCGTATGTCCTTGCTCACAAATGGCCAAAAGAAAGCCGCAAGAACTCTCGACTTTGTACGGGAAAAAAACCCATATGTCCAGCACATTGCGAGTCATGAGCATGTTGCAATATTTGCACCCTCATGCTCTTAGGCACAAGAATTTGTGAATGAGTGGATGTAGTCGAGTCTTGTACCATACGTACAAGTACGCCGTTCTTCATAGAAATCCAAGATTTTCTATTAGTATTTTGATTAGGATCACCTTTTTTTGCTAGAATGAAGAATTTTTGTAAAGACGGATCTTCTTCTTGCAATTTGATAAATGAGTCACGTGTAATAGTCAAGTGACTATTTTGTTCATTTACTTCATCATTATTAGTTAATGAAGTTTGAGGTGGATCCAGAGCATGTGCTCTTGTGACCACCGTATTGGTAGCTTCAATGTTTTGCTCTTCCCAAACAGCAATCTGCTGTGGGGTACATTCCCTAACTCCGTGAATACGACCAATAATAAGGTCCGCAATAGGGTTTGGAAGTAGACACGCGTGGACCTCTCCCGTGAAGAAAGGAGTAGCAATATGTATTATGGCAGTAGGATATTTTTCCAACGTGCCACCAAATGTGACACATTTGATGACCTTTCCTGTAGCACAGAATGGATCTACAAGAGATTGCCTAACCCCGACAGTAGTACATCCAGAATCAAACAACACCGAGACTGGATTACTATTTACAAGCCCCTTATGTAATATAAGAGAACCTCTCCCATCATGAGCAACATTAGCAGGAAGAGCGGGCAAAGGATGACCACAGCTTAGAGTACTAATGGTTTTCGGATCAAATAAAGTACTGCATTGGATACATTTATTTGCCCTACCAAAGTCAAAAGATGAGCATCCGATAGCATTATGGTCTTTATCATTATTAACCTGTTTATCTGCTCCCTGAGATTCTTGTTGAACAGAGTTTGTCTGTTGATATCTTTTTCTCTTCTGTTGCGATCTACCGCGACCATTATTGCCTCTGCAATTATCATTAAAGTCCCTACTGTAATTTTTTATCCTGGTTTGCGTTCCAGTTTCCATAACTGTCATTACCATCTCTATGCTGTTGAGAACCTCTATTATCTTGGTATTGAGGTCTCTGCAAAAAATATTTTCCTCTATACCGATTACCTTTATGAAAATTTCTAAAGTTACCGGGAATAGAATACCGTGTAATATTAGGTTGTCTCCAGTTCTGGGAAGAAGAATCTCCCTGAAATTGATTACCATGGTTCTGGGCATAATTACGGTTACTCTTTTTATTGAAATTTTGCTGGCTACCCTGAAATTTACGCATAAAATTCGGGCCATAAGGTGCTGCCGAAGCAACTGGCAGACCTTCTTTTACCTTAGAGTTGCTAATGGTTATGTGAGGATGTGCAGTAACATACTGGCTACAGTATTCTTCCATTTCTTTTATATTTTTAGGCTTACGCTCATGAAGAAAAGAAAGAAAAGCTTCATTAACAGAAGACATAACCTTGTCTCTAAGAAGTAAGTCCATGAGGGCTTCAAATGTACTTTCTGTCTTAGAAAGCTCAACCCATCGTAAAAAAGTAAGACGTATGCCTGAGATGAATTCTGAGAATTCAACTCCAGTTTCTGGTAACATGTTTTTAAATTTTAGACGATATCCGTCTTCGTTAAGTTGGTACTTCTTTAACAATGCCGCCCTGACAACCTCATAGTTGTTCTTGTCAGGCACATCTACCATACCCAACAAAGTCAAAGCATCACCTCTAAGTATCTTGGACAGATGATAAAACATATAATGTTTTATCTATATTATGCACCTTACATGCACTTTCAAATCTATCTAGATAAAATGTTATATCATCAATTGAAGCATTGAATGCTGGTAAATTAAGCTTGAAATCAACAGCATTAGACTTATTAGCAGATGATACCTTATTAGCATCATTAGCATTACTAGATAATTTCAACTTTTCTAACTCCAAAGCTAAGAGTTTTTCTTCATGTTCCATTTTTGCTTTTCTCTCATCAGACTCTCTTTGTAACCTTCTTTCTTCAGCCTCAGCCTGTTTTTCTAATCTTTTTCTCTTATTTTCAAGCTCAGCCTGAAGTCTCTTCTCCTGAGATTCTGCTTCTCTTTTTTGTTTTTCCATTTCCATTTGTAATCTCTTTTCATCTACCTGCATCTGCAGTTTTAAATTTTCAGCATCTATTCTCTTTTGTTCAGTTAGTTCTTTCATTTTCTTTTCCTCCGACTTCAATGCCTTGGCATATTGAACAGTCGCAAATTCTTCTAATTTATCACCTGTCTTCCCAAGGGCTTTACCCTGCTCAATAAAGTACTCAAATGTAGACATGATGTCTAAAATGTGAGTACAGAACCTGAAATAATTAATTATCTTATTTCAATCTTAATAGCAACAAGACTTAATAAAGTGCTTGTATAATTACTATGTTCACTCCAATCTCTGTGGGAAACAAGACTTGACACCAATTTGTATTATCAGTTGTACAATAATATCACAAGTCACCTCTTAATTATCAGTGCACTACCCAAATCAGTGCATAACCATCAGTTATTTATCATAACTGCACTACAATAGTGCATAAGGAAAAAACCACCAGCTAGTTATGATAAGTGCACTATAGATCAATAGTGCATGAGCATATATGTAACAATAGTGAAAGCTAACTATGCAAGAACTATGCAAACAATAACAAGACAATGTAAACAATAACAAAGTACCAACAATGTAAACAAAACAAAGATCAAAGTCAATGTAAACAATAACAAAGATCAGAGTCAATGTAAACAATAACAAAGATCAACGTCAATGTAAACAATAACAAAGATCAGAGTCAATGTAAACAATAACAAAGATCAAACAATACGAAAACATTCGCATAAGTCAAATAAATAAACAGCGAAACTAAAAAGAATATGATGACAGAATGCGAAGATATGACAAACAAATGACGCTACAGTATATACACAAAAATTTACGTGAAGAACTGAATAATAGAAAAGAGGAGACCTACAAATACAAACAATTGAAATCGAAACTAAAAAACAGAAAGAAAGAGAAAAACAAAAAAAAAATATACAAAAAACGAAAATAAAGCACAACTCGTCACAACTAAACAGATATAGCAACGATTGTCGCTAGCAAATTTCACAATAGGAAATTCGCACAGTCCCTAACGAAAACGCTAACAGTAGAACCTCTGTGACGTGGTATCATCTACTGAAAGACACCGCCCAACCGAGAAAACCCGCAGAAATATAAACATATAAATACAAATCCAAATAACATATAACATGTAAACATATAAAGAGTGCGAAAAATGTGATAGACAGAAGGCTCAGTTAGAACATAAGGGCACAGTTCACAAACAAAACAGGCCACTTAACTTCTATGTATCCACAACGTCAGCACAGGTCAGAACAGGATGTGATCAGCATTCTTAGGACAATGATCCAACGTTGATCCATATCTGCTCTCGTAAACTGCCATGACGAAGGAAATGAGCTTCTAACAGGAAACAGCTTCTGACAGGAAACAGCTTCTGAACTTGACCTTCTGAATCTGCAACAGTAATTCTGAGACCGGAACAGTTGTTACGGCACTTGTCCTTCTTCTCAACAGATCAGGAAATCCATTCGCTCGGTACTTGTCCTTCTATTTGTAGACAAACTTCAATACCGCCGAGCAGCGCCGGGTAGTTTCAAAATATCAACAACTGTCAGTACTGCTGCGTCTTTCAAAAAATTTCATCAAAGGTGATGAATAGCAACTGCAATGTTGTCTTGTAGTCTGCTGATGATGTCTGGGTTTGTTGACCCCCTTGAGAGTTGGTACCAGAATAAACCAACTATTGGCCACCATGAATTGATAAGGGTGGAATTAGGATGCCGTCAAACTACCACCTCTATCGACACCAGGTATTACAATGCAAGATGTGGGTGTCTTATCTGGTTTAGATTGTTGCTGTGTGTGTTGCAGTAGAACAGTTCACAGGGTACACCACAGGCAACATGACGTGTAGAGTCATAAAATGGTAACTTCGCTTTAGGTTTATACCATTTATTGCACGCCACAAAACAGTCATGATACTTATGTTATCATCAGCATAGTATAACGAATGCAGCATTCAAACTCATGTTAACTGACAGTCATGTAGAAGTCAATACTCAATAGTTGTATGGAAAACAAATATCATAGCGAAGCTTGATAAATAATACATATATAACTTCTGCAACCGTGGTCCGCTGCAGATCCTTAATGTTCATAGACAATAATAATTATTCCTTCCTGATGCTAGCAGATCAGATGTATACAATACGTCCGTTTACTGTCTGCACGTGAGTAGCATACATGGATTACAGGTCAGCTCGACCTTTATAACCTTCCTAAGTCTAACCATCTGACTTGGACGTGATCTCTGATATAACGAATCCTGGAACACAGACAATAGTCTTGTTGGTCTAGAGCGACCCATAGATATATAACTAGTTCAGGTATAAAGATACCGGTGACTTAATCCTAGTCAAAGTACCTCTCCATTTTGAATCACACAGGCGAGCAAAAAGGCGACAAAATGACGAACCTCTAGATGATAGCCTAAAGTTCGATACAAGAGGAATTACCTTATTTCGGAAAATCAACCATGAACATATGCCTCCAGGCAGGCTTGAATAATACGGGGAAATAGTCTAGTTAGCTAACTAACTCACAAAGACAATGTATTTCCCTCAGAGAATCACAAGACGCAGTCGCGTCCGCTCGCTAATCAGTCCATTTCTCAACTGCCCGACCTGGGCGGAACAACAAACGACAACCAAGTCGAGACATGCGCAGAGTGACAATCTCTGAGTCGCTGTTCACAATAAGACGATTCTAAGAACATTCGAGATAAAAGTCTTACACAGTCGCGCCTTTTATGGACATGAACAGAAGCGTTAAGAAAGGTTTCAAACATCTACAACAGTTGACTGATACTACCAAATAAGGAGATATGGTCACGCTTCGTTCAAGACATTATAGACCGAACGTGTCTCTATACAAGAGGAGGTAAACTCATAAAAAATAGCAGTATCGATATATCGGATTCTGTCCCTTTGACCATAAAATATATATATAACATGCATTTCAGTCAAATAATGATCATACATACGAAAAACGATCATACAAAGACTTTGGAAAAAATAAGAAAGCGTGTACAGAAAAAATGACTAAAAAAGGTGCTAGACCAAGAGAAGACTCACTCGTATCATCACTTTACATAACAACACCGTTGTGTGTTGTCCCCTGACTCTTCGTGTATACTTTCTCTTTCCGCGTAGATCTTGCCGTTTCTTGTTATGGTATAATAAGCACGAATATTTCAACCCCGAAGGGAAAGTTCAGGAGTTCACTGTTTGATCTAGCTTTTATTTGTGTTACGTGACATCTCATGTTACAAAAATTATAGAATTCATTCTACAAATATAAAACACAGTTCATTCGAATGAACTAGAATTTGCCTACTACTAATAATAACTCATAGCCTCTCTTCCACTTCATTCTCATGGAACTCCAGCTGGTGCGTTAACTGGATATAATTTTTGGAGGTAATACAGCTTCACTGTAACAAAACTATATGTGGCTATGCTGTGTACTGATTTTACAGGTCTCCTGCTTTGTATCACCCAGTCTCGTTTGCACTTCGTTTGCTTCTAGGGGAGTTGGGGTCACCACGGGTTTCACGAATTACAGTGGGAGATAA
The DNA here is from genome assembly GCA_024509875.1 of Oreohelix idahoensis. Taxonomy (NCBI): domain Eukaryota; kingdom Metazoa; phylum Mollusca; class Gastropoda; order Stylommatophora; family Oreohelicidae; genus Oreohelix; species Oreohelix idahoensis. The sequence continues at coordinate 521,645 of JAMPIV010006736.1, forward strand.
GGGTGACATGAAAATTCAGAGTGCTTGGTTGGTATGCAGTTTTTTTTTTTTTTTTTTTGGTCTTGAGAGAGTAAGGACCAGAAGGAATCTGAGATAGAGTATTCTTGAGTGTGATAGTGGGGAATTGGGCCGATGTGCATATGGCCTGTAGTAACAGTGGTTCTCCAAGTATACACTAGAGAGAGTGATCAAGATGAGATCAGAACAAGTAAGAGGTTCGACAGTGTAATCCTAGCGTGTGATCAAGACTTGGAAGATTCGAGTGGCTGCCAGGTATGTGTACTATGAGTTATGAACATTAGACATATAACGTAGCCAGTGTGAGCAGTATAGTCTTGTGACGAAAGAAACAACCCTGGAGATGTCCGGTCAGCATAATATGATAATCGAAAGCATGCATATCACACATTTTGACTAGCATAGAGGACAGACAGAAGCAGTGAGAATGACTTATGTAGTACAACCGTGTTTGAGATCTACACATATCTGTCTTTGCCACTACAACGTGTAAAAAGTATTGTACATTGACGGAGCATGGAGCGCCCAAATAAATGTTGAAAAGCCAACAATTAGATCTACAGAGTATTGCTCTTTCATATTTGTGCAGTGTGAATGGTTGAAACGTCAGAGTCAAGTCAATAAGAATAAGAACCACAGTGATCAAACCCACTATACGATTACGTGGTAGCACTGACTATCATTCTGAGACCCCAGCGGTCACAGGAGTAGAAACTGGTGCACGTGACCAGTTATTCTACGTTACATTACACCATATAAATCAAGAAACAGCACCAAGAAGTAATAACTGAAACCAGTGACTAGTGCTTCTTCGTCACACTACACCTCAAGAATTAAGAAACAGACGAAATCAGAACGGATGCCTATGACCAGTGCTTCACACGAGACAACCGACAAAAAGCAGAGAAGCACATACGACCAGTGATGTTACACGCAGATTTCCTAAGGAATAGAGTACAGAATACCAAAAACGAACGACCAATATTCCAGATGTTCCTGAAGCCGAAACACTACTTGAATCACCATCTACGCCCAACTGTAAATGCACGTGTTGAAACCGTCCAGCTGAAAAAATAAACAACAACAACAAACCACAATAAACAGACGGTCACATACGACGATTTGGTGCCAATGACCAGCGCTCCTTCGCCACAACTGCACCACGAGAGGCAAGAAATAGCACCAGAGTATGTATTTGATGCCTAGGACCGGTACCTTTTTTTCCTCAAGTTCTTTGTGTGTCCAGACAGAGTAAAAACGTACAAAAACAAAACGCCCAGTGTCAAAGACGCTCCAGACGACGCCGAGACATTGCTTCAACCATCAGTTCATAACCGATTGTATCGAGAGGTAGACATCGCCACCTTGCTGAAAAAACAACAAAACAAATCAACAACGACAATTTACAACAACGAAGATCTGCAACAACGAAAAATTGCAACATAAGAAATAGTCTGCCACAAGAATAAACAACGGAAGACCATAATTAGTTGTCGTATTCGTTCAAGACAGTTTACCCCAACGGCCAGCGAGAGTGTATACATATGACCTGGTTAACTTGAATACTACCGCGTCAAAACTAGACAGTTTATCGTTACGCCTGAACGCACTTGAAACAAAAACTTACATGCATGTAAACTAGCTCGTTGAAAAAAAAAAACAAGGAAAAAACAAGCCTACAGTGTTGTGTGTTACAAGCAAAGGAGAAGGTCAAGTATAGACACTGTTTGGACATTAATAATTATGGTAAGATAGTATAGTGCTATTGATATTGTTTTAAATGAGATATACCCTGATAAACATTTAATATTGATGTTTTGTGCTCATTAGTATCCACAGGAAAACTAACTGAAATATTTGTCACAGGCATTTCTTATACTAACACATTGTCCACAGAAAACCAAAGATGGCACAGAGCACATCAGCACAGATGGACCCAGCAATTACTGCAGTTTACGACATTGCCAAAACACTGAGTGCAGTTGAAAATAGAACTAAGTACAGTAATGTTAGACAAAATATACAACCTTTTTCAGGGGATCGCAAACATTGTAAAAGATGGTTGGATGAAATTAGTAAGTATGCAATGTCGATCGATGCACAGGAAGAAGACAAGAAAAAGTTGGCATTTTTTCCCGCAGATGCGCTAGTATCAGATTTCCTAAGGAGAAGACATGAAATGTTCCCTATGGAACCTTGGGCAGATTTAAGAAAGGAAATCACAAGAAGGTACGCACTAATTACCGATAGTTCCGTAGCATGGACGTTACTTAGAAAGATGAAACAGGAAAAGAGAGAAACAGCACAAACATTTAGCGAAAGGCTGCTAAACTTGGCGGAGGAAGCATTCATATGTCAAGATATCAGCCAGGAACAATCAGAAAAGCAGCTGATTGGTATATTTATGGATGGCCTACAAAGACCCACCCACCCTTAAAGAAGCAGTACTCATGGCCATCCCGGAGGAAAACGTTAGAAAGAGGCTAGACCTCAGGCTAGGAGGGACCACCACTGATCACGAGCTTCAAAGAGAGGAACCCATGGAAATTGATTAATGTTTCCAAAGAAGGAGTAGTGCCCAGCTACGATATCGACCACTACACCAAAGGCATGTACACACTGTAATAAAACAGATAACATGTTGGAAATGCGGACAACTCGGACATAAGGCGGCCTTTGTGACCAAAGATATCAAGGACCATAGAATACCAGACAACATCAAATAAGTAGGAAGAATATTAGGTCAGATAAATAGAAACTGCAATACACAGTGGAAAAATGTAAAGAAAAGCGATAATAACAGAAAAAGGTCAAGACGAAAAGGAATATGGCAGAAGACACAAGGATATCAAAGAAAGATACAACAGGAAAGAGGATTTGCACACACAGAACTCAGAAGTAATCAGTATAATCAGGGAAGACCGCAAACAGTATGCGCGGTAGAAGCAAGATACAGGTATAAACAGCAACCATACTACAGGAGTAGAGGAAACATCAGTGGACCGAAAAATGGCAAACACCAGCATTACCACCACCAAACACACAACGAGGCAACGAAAGAAATACATGGGAATATAAGAATAACAGAAACAACTATCCATACAGACAATATAATGGAAGTTACGTGCCGCGAGAGAGTAGAAAGATGATTAAACACCACGATGCTTTCACAAAAACAAAGACTTATAAGCCTCCAATCACAAGATAATGACGGAAAGGAAATGACCCAGACAAATGCAACAGCAACAAGATAACTAGTGTCCCAAAGCACTGGGATAGCCTCAACAATAGAAGAAGACAAATAGCAGTGAGAAACGTCATAGGCGAAATAAGAAAAGGAACAATGTGGCAGATAAACAATGTGACGACAAGAAGTGGGAAAAACTGTAGAATCACAATGGACAACGGACAGAAAGTACACATATGTCCAATAAGGTTGGAAAAGAGAACCAACAGTGGGCAAAGCGAGAATTTCAGACGACCACTTCGAAATCTAGGAACCATAAACATCGTACAGCTTAAAGTGGATACAGCGACACAAACGGAGTTGGACGCAGTAGCGCCACATTTGATGCCAGATAGAGTTGAGCGAGTCCGACAACAGAAAGGAAAGGAAACGTATCCACAGGTACTGGAAAATAGAGATACGAAAATAGAAAAGCAAAAATGTATACTGACGTTCACCAACACACCACACGGTATACATGGACGATGGGAGTCCAACAACACGTATGAACGACCGCCTACACATAAGACAGAGAGAACACCAAAGGACAGCGATTGGAACATCAGAGGAGATAATTGGGTAGTAGTCCCTTAGTACACCGATGACAGTTTTATGGATGACAGAAGCTCAGATGAAGAAACATACAAACCTGGAGCAGCAGGACAACAAATAACAACCAAGGCCCAAATACACCAGCAATCGGAAAAAAAAACAACACAGCAGAGAACACCAGTAACAGGAGGGTTCCCATTGTTTTCATCACGATCATTTTTCACACCAGAGGATACGAGAGTACGGGGGGAACAGAGTAAAGAGGAAAGGGAGGAAGCTGACACACCTCATAATCACACGAGAGCGGCGGATAAAGAAAGGAACAAGTAGACAACACCAGAAGAAATACGACAATTACGAGCGTGAAAATTCAGAGAGCGAAGAGGACATTCCGTTAATGGAGTATGTCCAAAGATTACGTGACAGAAAAAAAAGGTTAAGGGAACAAGAACAGGAGATACATATAGAACAGGAAGAGACACAAGAAGTTCCTCATAGGTTAGAGACAACGGAGGCAGAAGACACAGAAGCACACGAGGAAATCGAAACAGAAGATACAGAGCAACAAGAAGAAATGGAAATAGAGAGAAGACGGGGCACAAAAAGATATTGGACAACATTGGATGAATCATCCGAGTATAACATGCCCCTCGCAAAGATGAGATATACAGCACAGTTAGAGGTGCGGCCAAAAAGGAAGAACAAGACAAGAGAAGTAGACAAGGTGGAAGATAGGAAGAATAGGAGGAAAATCAACCATGTAGATGATAGAAGGTTGAGGAAGAGCAAAGAAGAATCAGAAACATCCATATCAGAGTACTCAGACGATCCGGAATCTGAGGGAGAGAGCGATGGTAGCCGCAAGGACAAGGTTAAAAAGTCCCGTGGACGAGGGAGTAGTAGAAGACAAGGAGACAAGGAGAACTTAATTGGCGGGAAATCAGTATAGTGGATAGAGACGTGTTTTCAGACTCGATGTCAAGTTACTCAGACGGTATATCATCAGACGAGGAATTTGAAAATATGACTGCAAATGAAGTCATGGTGCTGTTAGAGAAGAGGGGTAAGAAGAAGTACGAGGAATAAGTAAGGGAGAAGCCATGGGAGAATGGCGAGAATATGAGGTATTGAGAAGCCGTAGAGAAGACGGAAAAGGAGAATATAGAAGTGTTAGTTCCAAAGGGAACGAATGGGATAAATGGAGTCGAAGAGGACAGGGATTTCGCGGCAGTTGCCAGAGTCTAGTGAAGACTTTGTGAGAAGTTAACTTCTCCGAAAACAGAAACATTTAAAATAAGATAAAGGAAGTTCCACAGAGAACACGTGAAATTGAGAAGCCAGGGAGAGATGGCAAAGAGAGATAATAGATATGAGAAAATGAGGGCCATGAGGGAAGATAAATCCGTTCTGAAGTGAGAACAAAGAAGTGGAGAGAAGAGATGAAAAAAACGCAACAGACTATGACGTAAATAAGAGATAATGGGAAAATGAGAACACTGCGAAAAACGTGATAGTAAGAAAAACGTGATAGTAAGAAAAACGTGATAGTAAGAAGAACGGGGAAATGAAAATAGGAGACAAGGTGGAAAATGAAGACCTTGTAAGAAAATTAGTTCTGAGAGAGACGAAGGTAGAAAATTGAGTAAAATTAGGAAGTATGGGGGTAATGCGAAGAAAACACGTTCTGATGGGAGAACAAAAGAAGGGAAGCTTAGAGGAAGTTAGAAGCCAGACATGGAGAGAATTAGGCAATGAAAGTCTTTGGACAAATACGTGTTCGGACGAGAGAGAGAAATCAGAAAAGTACAAAGATAGTAGTCACGAAATAGCAGAATTCGAGAGACGACGTTGTCGGAGGGAAATAGTATAAAATTGGAGGGAAAAGAGTACACGGATAAATTGGTATATACAGGAACAAATGGGATAAATTAGAGGACAAGTTGAATCGAGGAAGAGAAAAAATGAGAAGAGAACACAAAGGCATACAAGAGAAAAGAGAGGGACGCAAGAAATGTCGCAACGGTCGCGAGGTAGAAGGGTCGTATGGGAAAAGGGTAACTAAAAGTGAGTGTTGGTGGTGCTGGGGGGAAAAACATTTCTCCAGGGAAAAATGCTTTTTTAAGAGGCAGGGGAGATAAATGTAACCACGTTTGAGCACGGGAAATAAAAAGGGAAAAGGGAAGTTAAAATGTAGACGACTAGTTTATGAAATAGTTTCCCTTTTTGTAAGCTGTGAGTGTCGAAAAATAGAATTAACATTATAACTGAACATCTGGCATGAAATAGCTACGCGTTATTTTATTTCACTAGTTTTAACAGCTAGAAAATCTAAGTGAATTATAATGGTAAAAGCTAACACTTTTAATTGGTAAAAGCTAACACTTTTAAACACGTAAGTACTCATTTCTATTACCAGAAATCAGAATGAAAAATCCTCACGAATTGCTAATAACACATTTAACAAACGGTTCTAGAACTGCGTGCTTAGACTATCCAACAATTCTGAGTGACAGCTGATAGCAGGTCTAAGAAAACATAGTTTATATATCATTATATTTCTCTGATCTATAGATGTTGTTAATTTTCGCGCTATTGTGCGTGTAACGGAGAATCAGAAACAGAGTTACAAGACAAAGGCTTACATGTCGCTCTATAAGCGCTGCTAATCGTCATCAGAAGATCTCTTACGTCTAACGGGTCTCTCGAAGATTTTGCGCGTGAGTCTACTTCAAAGTGTACTCGCGGAATCTTGGATTTCCCTTCGTAGACTTCAAAAGATTTTGTGTTTTTCACGTGCGGTCTGTCGGGTATCGTATGATTGACAGATTTGCTCGTGTGAGAAGACAAGGTAAACCAACCTGATTCGCTACCGGTTATGACGGGCAGGTCACGAAAGTTTGTAATCACTTCGTTTGCTTATGTTCAAAGAAAAGAGGCGGGACGAAAAAGTAGCTTGTGTGAGTAAACACAGGCAGAAAATGCATGGTTTCGCTAGCAAATCATAGAGCGCTACGAGATTACAAAAACTGTCAGATTACTGTAGGCTCTTTTTCCATTATACGTCACAACCAGATATTCTATTAAAAGGTTAAATCACGCAACCCGTATAGACAATAAACTGATAGTGAAGGATAGAATACAACGTTATATTTCATTTGTGCATATTTCTTATAGTGTCTATTAATTTAGTCATATACGGCAAAGCCAACAGATGCCGACAATTAATAGCTATTTAATGACAGGCGATCATTGTTTAGGCAGCGCGTATGGACAGATTAAATAATAATTTTCATTGTACGCTGACGCCGGCGAGCAGGGGCGGGCGAGTTAACAAAACTCAGACCCGTCTGAACTCAGCGGCCAGCGGAATTTGTTGACGGGTAGGAGTAATGAAACACCGACCAAGGGATATTACAGACCTACCATACCAGGCAATTAGGTAAGAGTGTGAGAGTGACCACTGTTTGCAAGAGTGTGCGAGTATTTTCTTGTTTGCGGGAAAACTATCCATAAATCTGATTTGTCTAAAAGTTTGTTTATTTTACTGGGTCTCATAGAGTACCAATACTGTTCATTCTGTAACAGAGTGCTAACCTTCAACCTTTGGGTTAATAATTTTTACTGTTCTTTTCTCCATTTGGGAAGGGTGCACGTTTTCTGCTTAATTTCATATGCATGTGTTACGTGCAGTCTTTGATATCTTACAATATTATACATTGGTATACTTGTTATGTTCGCAAATATTTTGTAAACAAAATAGTGCTTAAGGGAAAGTCATTATTGAGTTACTTCCCTTGAAAGTTGTGTCGGCTCTTTCGATCGAACTCCGCGGATGAGTCCAGTTTTCTGCGATTTATTCTTCGTTTGGGTAGTAATAGATTGTTCTTGCTTCAGAATATCTATGGCCTGAATTTATGTGTATTGTTTGTCTGAGTAGGACGAGTCTGTCTTATATCTGTATATCTTTACATATCTAAGTCGAACTATATGTTCTGTTGTCTCTAGAGAGGTCAAAGGCTATTCGGCGGATGTGTCGCTAGAGTGTGGGGTGATTTGGCTTCGTCCCGATAGGGACTGTGTTTTCTATGTCGGCTTGTCGCCGGGGAAAAAGTGATCTCAGTATTTGTGGGGAAAGTGATAGTCGTCTAGACCTATCGTGTATGCTTTACCCCAGTGTTTATTCGTATTGCCAAGGAATGGCAGAATCATATTTCTGATACCAAGGTAATAATAGACACTCTTATGAACTCTCGTACGAAGCCACCATTTTTGATAGGTACGATTTGAATGTCTAAGAGAATATATTTGACTCGATGAAAACGACTTCGATTCCTAGCAGCACTATATCCTGTAGATTGCAGTCAAGTGTTCATGATCAAATCTACAGAGCAATGAAAGATTTAATGAATGACTAACTTTAGGACAGATTCATTATCTGTATCCAAACGTGAGTGACAGCTCACGAGTGAAGCCATCTTGGAACCAAACATGTAGTGACTTTCAAGAAGAGAAAAGGGATGCCCGTATTATCGCTTGATTAGTCCAGAGATCACAGCTACACATGAGAACCCATTGCTAGCAGTTCAATATTATTATATGAAAAAACTGTGCTGAACCTTATGTTAAAGAATCTTCGCTAGACGAGATTAGGTAGAAGCCATCTTGGATATTGTTTATAATCTGACGTGCTTTGTCAGTAAACTCAGTTGATATATATATATATGGGCAATACTGAGTGCTTGGCTACTGACAGTCCATTATAATATTATTCTACATGAGTGCCCATGTAACATAACATTGCAAGACCAGTTATCCACTGTACCATGATGTATTATGCCAACCTGTGATTTGTCACTATCTGTGCTGTCGAGTGTGTACGTCCAATTAAACTTTAGTAAAGGTACACAGTCGTTGGTGTCGATGACTTCCAGCCATACATGAGTGTAAGAAAAGAACATTTGTCAACACCACGAACCCTTCCTATCATTCGCACATTATACACTCCATCTATGTCTACACACCACTGCGTAGGTCAAGTTGACATTCCATACTCGAACCACGAGCAACACAACAACACAGTATTTAACTCTGGTGATGTTCGAGCGAGCTTCAGTAATCAGAACACCAGAGGACTTTATCAACTCTTGCTCAGGGCAAGGGTCTTGTATTAAGAGTTTATCAACTGATGATGATGACGTCTGCTTCCATCCACTTATAATTATCTTTTGGTGGACATCATTAACGGGAATAAAATAACAACTTTATCAACTGGTGGACCAGCTTTCTGGGTTTGACCTCGCAGAAGTTCAGAAGTCAACAGAGTACCGATACCAGACCGTTTCCTGTGGCTGATACGACACACTTGCAGTATTGGTTTGCTATTTGTCAACACTTCGTCACGTGACCTGTCAAGTGAATGCAGTATGTAGGTCAGCGTTGTTGACATTTTTACATTAGACATTACAGAGTTTCACGGAACAGTTGGATCAATTCTTGTAATATTAACAGGAAGACAGTATTAGTGAACTAAGAAGTCCTATTTTCATCGATGGATCTTCTTGTTTTCTGTATATGAACTTTAATATTTAAGGCCAGATCGTTTAATTGAATAAAGTGGCAGTTTGTTTATTTTCATAAAAATAACTTTGCCATTACTGTAAAACTGAGCCTATTTTGCAACACATACTATCATACACATAATTTATATATATTTATGTTTACATGTTATTTGTTTGTATAGTATGTTAGTTTCTATGTCAGCGGGTTGTGTTTAAGGTTGGGCGGCGTCCTCACAACAGAATATCCCACGTCATAGAGGGTCCGTTGTGGGCGTTTTCTATAGGTGCAATTTTCTTGATTGAAAATTTGCTGCGACAACTGTTGCTTTTGTGTTAGCTGTGAAGTCTGTAATTATTGTTATTTTTGTAATATTTCTTTGTTCTTTAGTTTTGTTTTGATTTGTTTGTAATTTGTTGGTCTAACCTTTTCTATCTTTCAGTTCTATTCACAATTTATATTCATATATTGTGACGTCATTTGTGTTGTTATTCTTTGCAGATTCAGTGATTATTTTCATTGATTTCCCTATTTGATTTATTTTGATTTCTGCAAACGTTCTTGTATTGTCAGTCCTATTTGTACTTTATGTATTCTGTTGGTTGACATATGTTTTATATAGGTATATTTCATAAGACACAATTGCCTGTGCACTGCACTTGGATTATGGTATAAACCAGTACCTGATTATTATTACTATTATACAAGACCTTATTAAAGGCTTGTGACCCACAGATATTGGGATAGTATACTGATTAATCAAGTCATTGAGAACTTGTGGTATTATTATTGGTTCAGGTGATTAGTATTATTGTTAGACATCATGTCTACATTAGAATACTTCATTACACAAGGGAAAGCCCTTGATAAGACTGGTCAACAATTAGAACAATGGGCTGTTGCTCAATATGACAAAGCATTAGCTGCAGAAGAAAGAAAAACTATGGCTGAAGAGAAAAGATTAGAAAGAGAAGCTGAGGCTGCTGCTGAACAAAAGAAATTGCAGATGCAGGTGGAGGAAAGGAGATTTGAAGCTGAACAAAAAAAATTAGAAAGAGAAGCTGCAGCTGAACAAAAAAAATTAGAAAGAGAAGCTGCAGCGGAACAAAAAAAATTAGAAAGAGAAGCTGCTGCTGAACAAAAAAGATTAGACAGGGAAGCTGAACAAAAAAGATTAGACAGGGAGGCTGAACAAAAAAGATTAGATGCTGAAGAGAAAAAAGCAATAAGAGAACATGAATTTGAGTTAGAGAAATTGAGATTGACAAGTATGAGTAATGTTAATCAGGCATCTAGTGGTAATGGTAAACCTTCTACTTACAAGGTTAAGGTTCCACCGTTCAATCAGTCCAGTGACGATATTACATTCGGCTGGATAGATTTGAACGTTCTTGTCGTACACATAATGTGGATAAATCACAATACGCTAATCAATTATCAGAAAACTTGAAAGGTGAATCTTTGACTAGATTATGCCTTGTAGGAGAAGCAGATAAGGATAATTATGATGTCATTAGGGCGGCTTTGATTAAAAAAAATATCAGCTAAGTGAGGAAGGCTATCGCCTTTTATTTAAAACGATGGTGCCTGAGACGGGTGTAGAATTCTCAGAATTCACTGCAAAGGCACGTCTCACAGTTGATCGTTGGATTGAGCTTTCCAAAACAGAAAAAAACGTATGAAGGACTTATGGATTTGTTGCTCAGAGATAAGATTATGTCATGTGTGAACAAACCTTTCCTTGAATTTATACATGAGCGTAAACCCAAATCTCTAAAAGAAATGGAAGAATATTGTTCCCAATATGTCACTGCACACCCCGACGTGACTTTTGGCAACACTAAGATTAAGGAGATTATGCCAGTTGCTTCAGCAACACCATACAATCCCAATTATTCACACAGATTTCAGGGACCTCAAAACAGATTTGATAAAAAAGGTAACCATAATAGTTATCAAAACCAAGGTAACCAATCATTTCAGGGTTCTTCTTCAAAGAACTGGAGACGAGCTGATAGCTCTCGACACAGGGGTGGTCATAATTATAGGAATTTCCGTAGAGGAAGTAATTATAGAAACTATCAGGGTTATCCGTCTTGGAGTCAACAAGATCATAATTACAGAGATACTCATTATAATGAATATGATAATGGTAACCAAGGGAACTATGACTCAAACCCAAATAGGGGTTACAATAGAGGTAACAATAACTACAGAGGTGATAATAACCGAGGTAGATCTCAATACAAAAGACATAAACCACATTTTCAGGCAAACTCTGCACAACAAGAGTCCAATGAAGCCTATAAACAGAGTAAAGATAATAATGATGCTAGTAACATGGCATGTGCCGCTTTTGATTTTGGGAGAGCATCTCAGTGCCCCCAATGCAAAACGTTATTTGAGCCAACCACAGTGTCTACTTTAAGCTGTGGCCATCCTCTTCCTGCTCTTCCGGCATCAGTCGCGCATGATGGAAGAGGTTCTCTTGTCTTACATAAGGGTTTAGTGAATAACAATCCAGTCTCTGTGCTATTTGATTCTGGATGCACCACAATTGGTGTTAGGCAGTCACTCGTAGATCCTTCCCGTGCCACTGGACAAGTAGTCAAATGTGTAACATTTGGCGGCACATTAGAGAAATACTCTACTGCTATCATTAGGATTGCTACTCCTTTCTTTACAGGAGATGTACACGCATGTCTTCTTCCGAATCCGATCGCTGACCTCATCATCGGTCGCATTCACGGAGTCAGAGAATGCACTCCGCAACAAATTTCCACGTGGGAAAGGCAAAACATGCAGATTGCTAACGCTGTAGTCACTAGAGCTCAGGCTCTTAATATGCCTCAAACTTCATCTACTGAAGATAATGAAGTGCATAACCAAGATAATCCCTTGGTAATTTCTCGTGACTCGTTTATAAAACAGCAAGAAGATGATCCCACTCTGAAGAAATTCTTCATTCTTGCAACTAAAGGTGATCCGAATAAAGACACAAGTCGTAAATCGTGGATTACAAAGAAGAATGGCGTACTTGTACGTATGGTTCAAGACTCCATTACGTCAAGTCATTCTCAAATCCTGGTTCCCAAGAATTTGAGAGTTAAAATTTTGCAGCACGCTCACGACTCTCAGTGTGCTGGACACATGGGTTTTTCCCGTACTAAGTCAAGAGTCCTTGCGGCTTTCTTTTGGCCATTGGTAAACAAGGACATACGGATTTATTGTCGATCTTGTAAAGTATGTCAGGAAGTTAAATCCAAAGGTCCACGGCATGCTGCACCCATTCAGGCGGCGGACATTCCTATTCGGCCGTTCCAAAAAATGGCCATAGACATAATTGGTCCATTTAAGATCAAGTCTGCCAGAGGACATCAGTTTATCTTGACGTGTGTTGATATGTGCACACGTTGGCCAGAGGCTATTCCTCTGAAGAGCATTACTACTGCTGATATTGCAGATGCTCTTTGGCTTATATTTTCTCGTCTGGGGTTCCCCGGAGAGATATTGTCAGACCATGGCACCCAACTAATATCAGATACCATGTCTCAAGTAATGTCTACTCTGCAGATAGATAGATCTTTAAGTAGTATCTACCATCCAATGTCTAATGGTATGGTCGAACGCCTTAATAGAACACTTAAAAACTTACTGGGGAAGATAACTGAGGATCATCCTCAAGACTGGGACAGAGTTTTACCTGCGGCCTTCTTCGCTTACAGAGAGGTACCCAATGAACATACAGGATTTTCTCCCTTTGAACTCGTCTTTGGCGCGCGTCCGCGTGGCCCTATGTCGTTGCTTCACGATCTCATTACATCTGACAATATTGACGATGACACAAAGTCATCCTACGAATATGTCATCGCGTTGAGACAAAAGATTATCGAAGCATGCAAATTAGCAACTTCTTCTTCTGAATTTGCGAAACAGAAGGCAAGGCAATTTGCCAATAAGAAGAGATGCTTACGACAACTTTGTCCTGGTGACAAAGCATTTGTATTACTACCTTGTAGGGAAAACAGATTACTTATTTCTTGGAAAGGTCCGTACGATATAATATCGAAAATTTCCGATGTCGACTATATTGTCGATATTGATGGGAAGCATAAAACCTTCCACATCAATATGCTTACGGAATTCCATGAACGTCCGGATTATTTGCAACCCATTTTCCAAGCAACGGACAATTCTCCAGTACCACATGGTCATTACTCATCACTGTCCGTGATACAGGATGAGGAAACAAGTTTTTCAGATGTAAATCTTCCTCTTCCAATGATCCCACTTCATTCTAGTGAATCATGGAAGAACGTTACTGTCTCTCCTGATTTGTCTCTAGGAGAACAGCGACAAGTTTCAACTATGTTGCAAACATTTCAGGATGTACTCACTGACATCCCTGGACAAACGCATGTCATTGAACATGACATTGTTCTAACTGACCATACTCCTATTAGGGTTAGACCTTATCCTATACCTATACATTTTCAAGCACAGGTCGAGAAAGAGTTGGATGAGATGATAGATTTGAAAATAATCGAACCATCCACCTCTGCATATTCTTCGCCGATGGTTATTGTTCGTAAAAAAGACAATAACATACGTCTTTGCAAACCTCTCACGGCTTTTTCAACACCTAGAGGTTTGTTCCAATGGAATTTTATGCCTTTCGGTCTTATGAACGCACCAGCTACATTCGTACGCATGATGCGCCGAATCCTATCTTATCGGTCAGATGTCATTGCATATCTAGACGACATCTGTCTTTTCAGCGATACTTGGGAAGATCACTATTCAGGGTTAGATGAATTGCTGTCTACTTTGCGTGAGCACAACCTGACAGCGAAACCCTCTAAAGCCTATATTGGTTTTAGCGAAATTTCTTTCCTAGGCCACCGAGTTGGTCATGGTTTCCTAAAGACAGAGGACCATAATACTAGTAAGATACTTAACATCTCAATCCCTAAGACTAAAAAACAGGTGAGAAGTCTGTTAGGTCTTATTCAATTTTATGGCAGATTCATTCAGAATCTATCCTCTATCATGGCACCTCTCTCAACACTTCTAAAGAAAGGTTCGCCTAATGTGGTCCACTGGTCTCAGGAATGCCAATGCTCTCTGGATAAGATTAAAACACTGTTTTCAACACCACCTATTTTAGTGCTACCCACTAAAGATAAGACATTCGTTCTTCGTAGTGACGCTTCATCCACTGGGATTGGAGCGGCACTAATGCAAGAGTACTCTGGAACTCTGCATCCTGTAATGTATATTTCCAGAAAACTTAATGCGGCAGAAAGGAATTATTCGGTTTTAGACCGTGAGCTATTAGCTATGGTTTGGTCGATCCTCAAACTACAGAGATTCCTTCTAGGCGCACATTTCATAGTAGAAACCGACCAAAAAGCTCTTACTGCTATACAGAGTAAGAATTTGAAGAGCTCGAGGTCTACTCGATATGCAATTGCTCTTCAACCTTTTCATTTCTCTGTGCGAGCTATTCGTGGATCAGATAATGTGATGGCAGACATTCTGTCAAGATGCCCACATGATTCCACATAACTATTAGGGCTTAGACTTCTTGATATGTCTAGTTCTATAGTAGTTCCTTTTCTATATCATGATAGATACACATTTGTAATTTAATAATATAATGATTGTATCACTACATAGCGGTTCATTGATGTTTATTCACCGCTGTGCTTTGATGATTTTTTCTTCATAAATCATAAATTTAAGATATCTAATACGAAATGATGATATGAATTTTTTTAGGCATTGTGTAATTGCCAGAATTGTATTATACTTTGATGACACCTTCCTGGAAAAATATACTTGTAGAGAAATAATTTCTCTCAGTTTATGAGACACATTCTCACCAGTCGCTCCATAAGTCGACTTAGCCTCATATTAGGCGTTATAGGTATTCCTGATATTTTCATCTGCGCATTATTCATGCGTTGTGAGCCTATTGTACGTTGCTCCTAGATGTATTTCAAAAAAAAAAAAAAATGTTCCATTTTTTTTTTCCCGGGAGGTGTGGTAAGACTTTTACGTGCAGTCTTTGATATCTTACAATATTATACATTGGTATACTTGTTATGTTCGCAAATATTTTGTAAACAAAATAGTGCTTAAGGGAAAGTCATTATTGAGTTACTTCCCTTGAAAGTTGTGTCGGCTCTTTCGATCGAACTCCGCGGATGAGTCCAGTTTTCTGCGATTTATTCTTCGTTTGGGTAGTAATAGATTGTTCTTGCTTCAGAATATCTATGGCCTGAATTTATGTGTATTGTTTGTCTGAGTAGGACGAGTCTGTCTTATATCTGTATATCTTTACATATCTAAGTCGAACTATATGTTCTGTTGTCTCTAGAGAGGTCAAAGGCTATTCGGCGGATGTGTCGCTAGAGTGTGGGGTGATTTGGCTTCGTCCCGATAGGGACTGTGTTTTCTATGTCGGCTTGTCGCCGGGGAAAAAGTGATTGTAAAGCTCGCCACTGTAAAGTATCAGTCTGTCTGCTCTGTAAGGAAGAGTGGTGTGTTGTTGAGATCAGGCATGCTCCAGTCTACCCAGCTGTAAATGGGTAACTCACCCTAGTCCTGAGTTAGGGAAGGCAAAGGCTCCAGGGGAAGCAGGCCCTAGACTTGGTCACTTCAGCCGACGCAGGATGGTGTATGTATGAAGTAGAAGTGTAGAGTGTGATTACCGCGAATGGTGTACTGTTCGTGTGCTGACCAATATAACCACTCACACTTGTGTCTACAAGGCACCAATGCAGACTGCTGGAATCTTAGTTTACTCAATTTATTCAGACGTACACACTGGGACATACGAGTACATCATGGTTCGTTGACATATCAATTTGTAGGTATACATAGCAGATCTGAAGTCATGACACATTCAGAAATAATGGGCAGTACATCAAAAGTTCAATGTCATGATACATTATGGCCACATCCCCCTATCTGACTAAACGCGTCAGTGAAGGGCGGATCGATAAATAACCAAAGTTACTTGACGTCCATAGTTTGTAGTATATATTATGAAACCACGAAAGGGGGTTTCTAGCAAGATTGAGATCTCCCTGTCACTGTCCGATAATAAGATAAATAATCTGTTCTCTTGGCAGTGATCAAAACATATGATGACCGAAATCCAACATGGCTGTCTCCCTGAGTTGTCGTTCACTCATTCATAGGAAGGAGAATATAAGCCAGAGTTAATTTATAATGGGTATATAAATGATTTCGTAAATGTTTCCATACAGCTCTACGGTGATCAGGTTAATTTCACGTAGCCATAACCGCTGCAGGAAAATCTGTCATCTTCGTCGATACCAAACACGACACTAGCATAACGAAGCACCAAAAGTCAAGCTAGGCCTAACCGACGAGAGATCATCAAAAATAGGAGCTGGGTTTACCTGGAGTCAGAATCATCTATATACTGACATAAGGAGAGTCTCTAACACAAACTATCGTAGAGACACCATCTCCTTCAGAAGAAAAACCACGTCGTAAGACATTTTTTCTGACGAAAGGACCAGCTCTTGAAAAACGTACCCCGCCATTTGTAAGCAGTACATCGGAACTCATCACGACTTGTCAAGACAACTCATACTTCCGCTAGCAAGAATCTAGTCCCTCCTACCCATCCAAAATATACAATATAGGACTGATTCTACTTGTACTAATAATATGTAATACATATGAATTCAGGCCATAAACACAATAAGCAAATTAATATATTTTCTGGCCCTAAAAAATAAGTACAAACGCAAGCGCAATATCCTTGCGCTGGATCAATATCCAGAACGATTACTCCTATAATCAAAAGTGTGAATCAAACATGGATTATATCGCTTTTACCATAAACAGCATTTTCATACACAAATAAATGAATGTCTATATTTTTCCCATATTAAATAGCCATATCGATTTTTGTAAAATGTGCGTCAAAATATGCACGCAACAGATTACCACACCCCTCGGGAAAAAAAAATGGTACATTTTTTTTTTTTAAATACATCTAGGAGCAACATACAATAGGCTCACAACGCAGCAATAACAATGCGCAGATGATAAGCATAAGTTTTATGACCTTAGAGAAAGTACTTCTCTAAGTATAAATATTTCCAGAGAGGTGTCACCAACGCATACTACAATATTAGCAATGACACAATTTCCACATTAGTTTATACATAAATTCCATCTAAGATATCTTAACATCATGATCATCAAAGACGAAAAACATTGAAAGATCAGCGGTGAATACATATCAATGAACCGCTAAGTAGTGTTACAATCAATATATGATATATTACATATGTGTACACATTTCAACATAGAAACAACTGTATCAAAGTTGTATAACAGTTATGAATCATGTGGGCATCTAGACAAAATATCTGCCATCACATTTTCTGACCCACGGATAGCTCGCACCGAAAAATGAAATGGCTGTAGAGCAATCGCGTATCGCGTTGATCTCGCGCTCTTCAGATTTTTACTCTGAATAGCCGTAAGAGCTTTCTGGTCAGTTTCCACAATGAAATGCGCGCCCAGAAGAAATCTTTGCAGTTTAAGGATTGACCAAACCATAGCCAATAATTCACGGTCTAGGACCGAGTAATTCTTCTCTGCGGCATTTAATTTCCGAGAAATATACATCACAGGATGCAGAGTTCCAGAGTACTCTTGCATTAGTGCAGCTCCAATCCCGGTGGATGAAGCGTCACTACGAAGAATAAATGTCTTATCCTTAGAAGGCAATACTAGGATAGGTGAAGTAGAAAACATAGTTTTAACCTTATCCAAAGAGGATTGACATTCTTGAGTCCAATGGACTACATTAGGAGACCCTTTCTTTAGCAAGGAAGAAAGAGGTGACATAATGGAGGACAGATTCGGGATGAATCGTCCATAAAATTGTATTAGACCTAAAAGACTTCGTACTTGCTTTTTAGTCTTAGGAATAGAAATGTTAAGTATCTTACTTGTATTATGGTCTTCTGTTTTTAGGAACCCATGACCAACACGGTGTCCTAAGAAAGATATTTCGCTAAAACCAATACATGCTTTCGATGGTTTCGCTGTCAGGTTATGCTCGCGTAAGATAGACAATAGTTCATTTATACCATTATAGTGATCGTTCCAAGTATCACTGAAAAGACAGATGTCATCAAGATACGCAATGACATCTGAGCGATGAGATAGGATTCGACGCATCATGCGTACAAATGTAGCAGGGGCGTTCATAAGACCGAAAGGCATGAAATTCCATTGGAATAGACCCCTAGGCGTCGAAAAAGCAGTAAAGGGTTTGGCGTGTTCGGATAGTGGAACTTGCCAATATCCCTTAGACAAATCGAGTTTAGTAAAGAAGTGAGAATTCGATAGTCTCGTAAGTAGCTCTTCTAGTAAAGGCATAGGTTCAGCATCGAATTTAGTCACTTGATTCAATTTGCGATAATCCACGCAAAGACGTATGTTATTGTCTTTTTTTCCGTACTATAACCATCGGCGAAGAATATGCTGATGTGGATGGTTCAATAATTTTTAACTCTATCATCTCATCTAACTCTTTCTCTACCTGTGCTTGAAAATGTATCGGGATAGGATACGGTCTGACTCTTATAGGACTATGGTCAGTAAGAATAATGTCATGTTGAATGACATCCGTTTGACCAGGAATGTCAGTAAGGACATCCTGAAATTGTTCTAACATAGTAGAAACTTGTTTCTGCTCTCCTGGAGATAATTCTGGAGAAATTGCAACATCTTTCCATGATTCATTAGAGTGAAGAGGAATCATTGGAAAAGGTAAATTTACATCCGAGAAACTCGTTTCCTCATCCTGTATTACTGACAGAGATGAGTACTGTCCATGTTGGACTGGAAAATCGTCCGTTGCCTGGAAAACAGGTTGTAAATAATCAGGACGTTCATGGAATTCCGTGAGCATGTTGATGTGGAAGGTTTTACGCTTCCCGTCAATATCGACGATATAGTCAACATCGGAAACCTTTGATATTATATCGTACGGACCTTTCCAAGAAATGAGAAGTCTATTTTCCCTACAAGGTAGCAAGACAAATGCTTTGTCACCTGGACAAAGTTGACGCAAACATCTCTTTTTATTGGCAAATTCCCTTGCCTTCTGTTTCGCAAATTCAGAAGAAGCAGTTGCCAATTTGCATGCTTCAATAATCTTGTGTCTAAGTGCGATGACATATTCATAAGAGGATTTTGTGTCATCGACAATATTATCAGCAGTTATAAGATAATGAAGTAAGGACATAGGACCTCGCGGTTTCGCGCCAAAGACAAGTTCAAAGGGAGAAAATCCTGTATGTTCGTTGGCGACCTCTCTATATGCAAAGAGAGCCGCGGGTAAAACCCTATCCCAATCCTGAGGATGATCTTCTGTTATCTTACCTAGTAGGTTTTTCAGAGTTCTATTCAAACGTTCCACCATCCCATTGGACATAGGATGATAAATACTACTCAGCGATCTCTCTTTCTTCAGAGTCGTAGTCTTGGGTATCAGAGTCGGTATACATGATAAAAAATATTAAATATTTATTTCTTGCTGGAAATCCCAGACGAGAAAATATTAACCAAAGAGCATCTGCGACATCAGCAGTAGTTATGCTCTTTAGAGGAACAGCCTCCGGCCAACGTGTGCACATATCAACACACGTCAAAATAAATTGGTGTCCTCTAGCAGACTTTATCTTAAATGGACCAATGATGTCTATTGCCATTTTTTGAAATGGCCGAATTAAATTATAATAAATATAATATATAAAATGGGAAAGGTCAATCAATGCGTGGACCTCTTGGAAAATAAAATAAATAAATAATCAGCGACCTCTGGCCATTTAATGCTCTTGAACATCCGGCCAACTGGCACCACCACTGTAAAGCTCTTAAATGGACCAATGATGTCCTATTGCCGCCGAATGGGAATGTCTGCAGCCTGAATAGGTGCATCATGGCGTGGACCTCTGGATTTAATCTCTTGACATACTGGCCACCACTGTAAAGCTCGCCACTGTAAAGTATCAGTCTGTCTGCTCTGTAAGGAAGAGTGGTGTGTTGTTGAGATCAGGCATGCTCCAGTCTACCCAGCTGTAAATGGGTAACTCACCCTAGTCCTGAGTTAGGGAAGGCAAAGGCTCCAGGGGAAGCAGGCCCTAGACTTGGTCACTTCAGCCGACGCAGGATGGTGTATGTATGAAGTAGAAGTGTAGAGTGTGATTACCGCGAATGGTGTACTGTTCGTGTGCTGACCAATATAACCACTCACACTTGTGTCTACAAGGCACCAATGCAGACTGCTGGAATCTTAGTTTACTCAATTTATTCAGACGTACACACTGGGACATACGAGTACATCATGGTTCGTTGACATATCAATTTGTAGGTATACATAGCAGATCTGAAGTCATGACACATTCAGAAATAATGGGCAGTACATCAAAAGTTCAATGTCATGATACATTATGGCCACATCCCCCTATCTGACTAAACGCGTCAGTGAAGGGCGGATCGATAAATAACCAAAGTTACTTGACGTCCATAGTTTGTAGTATATATTATGAAACCACGAAAGGGGGTTTCTAGCAAGATTGAGATCTCCCTGTCACTGTCCGATAATAAGATAAATAATCTGTTCTCTTGGCAGTGATCAAAACATATGATGACCGAAATCCAACATGGCTGTCTCCCTGAGTTGTCGTTCACTCATTCATAGGAAGGAGAATATAAGCCAGAGTTAATTTATAATGGGTATATAAATGATTTCGTAAATGTTTCCATACAGCTCTACGGTGATCAGGTTAATTTCACGTAGCCATAACCGCTGCAGGAAAATCTGTCATCTTCGTCGATACCAAACACGACACTAGCATAACGAAGCACCAAAAGTCAAGCTAGGCCTAACCGACGAGAGATCATCAAAAATAGGAGCTGGGTTTACCTGGAGTCCGAATCATCTATATACTGACATAAGGAGAGTCTCTAACACAAACTATCGTAGAGACACCATCTCCTTCAGAAGAAAAACCACGTCGTAAGACATTTTTTCTGACGAAAGGACCAGCTCTTGGAAAACGTACCCCGCCATTTGTAAGCAGTACATCGGAACTCATCACGACTTGTCAAGACAACTCATACTTCCGCTAGCAAGAATCTAGTCCCTCCTACCCATCCAAAATATACAATATAGGACTGATTCTACTTGTACTAATAATATGTAATACATATGAATTCAGGCCATAAACACAATAAGCAAATTAATATATTTTCTGGCCCTAAAAAATAAGTACAAACGCAAGCGCAATATCCTTGCGCTGGATCAATATCCAGAACGATTACTCCTATAATCAAAAGTGTGAATCAAACATGGATTATCTCGCTTTTACCATAAACAGCATTTTCATACACAAATAAATGAATGTCTATATTTTTCCCATATTAAATAGCCATATCGATTTTTGTAAAATGTGCGTCAAAATATGCACGCAACAGTGATCTCAGTATTTGTGGGGAAAGTGATAGTCGTCTAGACCTATCGTGTATGCTTTACCCCAGTGTTTATTCGTATTGCCAAGGAATGGCAGAATCATATTTCTGATACCAAGGTAATAATAGACACTCTTATGAACTCTCGTACGAAGCCACCATTTTCGATAGGTACGATTTGAATGTCTAAGAGAATATATTTGACTCGATGAAAACGACTTCGATTCCTAGCAGCACTATATCCTGTAGATTGCAGTCAAGTGTTCATGATCAAATCTACAGAGCAATGAAAGATTTAATGAATGACTAACTTTAGGACAGATTCATTATCTGTATCCAAACGTGAGTGACAGCTCACGAGTGAAGCCATCTTGGAACCAAACATGTAGTGACTTTCAAGAAGAGAAAAGGGATGCCCGTATTATCGCTTGATTAGTCCAGAGATCACTGCTACACATGAGAACCCATTGCTAGCAGTTCAATATTATTATATGAAAAAACTGTGCTGAACCTTATGTTAAAGAATCTTCGCTAGACGAGATTAGGTAGAAGCCATCTTGGATATTGTTTATAATCTGACGTGCTTTGTCAGTAAACTCAGTTGATATATATATATATGGGCAATACTGAGTGCTTGGCTACTGACAGTCCATTATAATATTATTCTACATGAGTGCCCATGTAACATAACATTGCAAGACCAGTTATCCACTGTACCATGATGTATTATGCCAACCTGTGATTTGTCACTATCTGTGCTGTCGAGTGTGTACGTCCAATTAAACTTTAGTAAAGGTACACAGTCGTTGGTGTCGATGACTTCCAGCCATACATGAGTGTAAGAAAAGAACATTTGTCAACACCACGAACCCTTCCTATCATTCGCACATTATACACTCCATCTATGTCTACACACCACTGCGTAGGTCAAGTTGACATTCCATACTCGAACCACGAGCAACACAACAACACAGTATTTAACTCTGGTGATGTTCGAGCGAGCTTCAGTAATCAGAACACCAGAGGACTTTATCAACTCTTGCTCAGGGCAAGGGTCTTGTATTAAGAGTTTATCAACTGATGATGATGATGTCTGCTTCCATCCACTTATAATTATCTTTTGGTGGACATCATTAACGGGAATAAAATAACAACTTTATCAGCATGTAAATGACTCTTTGATCTTTTCCTTTAGTTATTTTGATGTTGCTGAGTTTTAATGATAATAACTACAAAGAAACTTACCTTTGTGTGTTGGTCAGACCCATACCCATTTATCCTTAGTTTCACGTTTGTGTGTCTTGTTGTCACATAGCTGTGTGTGTAGGGTAACTTTTCTATTCTTGATAGGGAGATAAAAGCTGTCTTGCTGTCGTGAGGTCTGATTCACAACACGTTATTCTGACCAAACGGCACGCCATACTTTATGACAGTATATCCTTGACGGACCAATGGAATCGCACCTTCATGTATAGTGTTTACAAACATACTAGCCTAACAATGGCGAGCTCATCAAATCCGTGTAACCTTGATTCAATTGGAGGTAAGCTACAGACTTATGAGCGAAGTACAGCATGGCAGAGTTCAAGAATTCACGAATAGGAATGTTCAATTAATAGAGTGTGCAAAAATTTCCACGGTAATGGAGAAATCTCGAGTGGAATGCATCGAGACATCAGGCAAGTCAAACGTTTTGCTGTTTAGGCTACGCATAGGAAAAGATGGTAGTATGATAATAAAAGACAGTTATCGAAATAGAGAAAGAATAATACAGAGAGTATTTTAAGCCTAAGATGAAGGAAATCGGTCCAGGAATAAGGAGGATATGTAGATTACTAGTTTTTCATATTTGCACATCGGGACCAATGTATGCTTGTATTTCAGAACGCAAATACACTTTAGTAGTAAAGCTCCCTCTGTCATTCGGCCTTGGCCTATATATAGGACGTGCCCTAAATGGAAAGCAGGCCATAATAAACATTCAAATACAACGAGAAGCGCCAGTTCTGTCAGAGAGAGACTTCTTTGCCTTCTGCATCTGAGAGCAGACTGCGTGACCATTAACAACTCGACTGTATATGCTTGAGGGTAAGAAAGAATGTATATATATATATATATATATATATATATATATATATATATATATATATAATTATATATATATATATATATATATATATATATATATATATAATTATAGTTAATTAATTCACTTATGCGTTAGGAAGTGTGTAGATGTGTTTCAAACAACTATTTTTTATTTTCTGTAGGCTAAACCAAGCTGTGTATATTTAAATAAATTAAGTATTGAAGCAGAAAGGGTGTCCATGGTTGTAGAAAAGCATTTAAAGAATTATTTCTTGATGGAATGGGACACACAACAGGAACAAAGGAAAAGATGAAAGGAATTGTATTACTGTATTGTTTAAGCTATTACTTAGTATTTTATACAAGACCTAATAATTGTATGGAGGCGGATCATGGAAAATGGCTCTAACTAAGGATTTGGAGGAAAATTGTATTCACAGTGACCTGGATTGCGTTGTTATTGATATATTATGCCCTGTGCGTCTGCTTGCGCACTGTCTGAAACTGTCTCTCAGCCCCTATATCTGTAATAGAGGGATAGTGATAGACAATATAGTGGTTAATCAAATATGTTTCAGGTTATATCCTGTCATCCAAGTACACTTTAAAGAGTCAGCCACTACTGCAGGAACTAGTGGTGCGAGCGCCCTTGTTGTTCATAGGGACAGCCACCAAGTATCCACTACCTGGAGGAATCTCATTTGACTTTTCCTTCCAAGTCAGGAGTGTGACAGGCTTCAATTTACCAGATAAGTGGCCAAACAAGGCTACTGTTCAGAGTACTCAGTCAAACCACTATTAAAGACAGTAGTATCTAATGATGACATCTATTTGGGCATGGTTATAGCCAGTATAAACAATCATTTATTAACTGTGAAATCAGATGGGTCTTAAGATATAAATATACTACAACCAGAGTGAGTTCAACCAAGAGAGAAGAACTTTCTACAACTTTAGTGACTTTTGATACTGTTGAACTATTTTCAAATGTTTTGTTTATTTAAATGTTATAATTAAAATTTGATTTCCTTGAAAGATTTTCAAGCAGAAAGGAAAAACCTGTAAAAATAAATTGTAAATATTTACCAGCAGACTTACTTAAATTATTTAAGTTAAGTTACAGTTCTTCTTGGTAGATTGTTTAGTTAATACCCCTAGCAGAGCTATTAATATTAACAGAGGAGGATCTTGAGAGGAGCATGTAGGAACTTAGAGTAATACATTACCATCTTCTCCGGGAACTTATACAGCTTGATCCTACCTTTGATGTCCATACACCCTTACTCTTTTCAGAACAGATGGTATTACTTATAAGACCAGTATCTTATCTGGCATTATCCTGGTATCACCTGATACAACTTTGTGTCCAGGATACTTTATAATTTCAGTAACAAACAACCCTCTCGTGACACTTGCAGTAAAGTACAGTCGTACGGATAGGCTGGAAGAGATTACCTAATCACTCCAGAGACAGATCTTTTTTCCTCAATTCTACCACCTGTGAAATATCTATTTCTATACTTTCTCGCGTATCTGTCGACATCCACTCTATATACTCAGACGGGCAAAATAAAACAATTAACCTTCCGTACGACAGAGAGAAACATTAAAAACTAAACGTATAACAAATAATTAATAACAGCTTCAAGCGTTATAGCTATATTTCATTATGATGTATTGCACAAAAACATGTACAAAAATGTTAAACCACAAGAACTTTAACAAGTATGGACAGGTCAGATGAGGAGAATAAAACACAGCCAACCAAGACAGGAGAAGGTTCTCTGCTAGGGGGGCGAATGATGCAACATAGAGAAAGCCGAAACTAGTCTGTTTTGTTGACTAACCTTCTTTCTTCTTGGAGAACCTCCAGATTTGCCACCTGGAATGTTTGAACATTGAACGAACAAGGAAAGACGGTACAGGTGGCAAAAATTGGAGACAGTTGTGAAAATGATGAGGAAAGAACTGATATATATATATGAGAGAGAGAGAGAGCGCGCGAGAGAGGCAGCACCGGATTATTCATTAGGCCCACTAGACACAGGCCTGGGGCCCCAGGCTGACAGGGATCCCCAAGAAAAAGCAACGAAATCATAACGCACAGAGCTCTTCAGCAACAGCGCCGTGCACGATAGTCGCTCGTGCGTGCAGGGTTGTAGTATCTGTACAACACTTAGTATATTAGTGTCATGAGATACATGACGTGTATACATGTGTGTGAGTAGAGAATGGTGTAACCTGTTTAGAGTGTATTATTATTGAAGCTTGGAATGTTACATTTAAAGTTCACTGTTAGAAGCACGTAGCATGGTTGAAGAATACTCAGGGGCGTACATGTGTGAATCGTGGTTTATGGGCACAAGTGAAAAGCGTGCGGAGTGAATTTAGTTAACTTGTCAGAGAAGAATACTGTCTGTGGCCATCCGTCGTCGGAGACGGTTGGTGTTGTCTAGAGTATGTGAATAGTGTCTGTGATTTTGATTATGGTATATTGGATGTGACGCGATGATGTTTCGCGTAATGTACATTTACAAGGCCTTTATATATTGTGTTTACCAGCGCGTTGTGTCCTGTCCCGCGCTTGGAAGTGGATGGATTAGGAGGCGCGTCGTTTTCCCGCGCCAGAAGAAGGTCTATGGTAAGACCATTATATGTTATTGTTTGCTTTCCCGCGCCAAGAGGAGGTCTACGTTCTAAGACTCTGGCTGTTCCAGTGTTTGGAAGCCTAACAGGAGCTTTGATAGACAGCCCGTGTGTATCGACATTATAAGCACGTTGTGGTTTTCCCGCGCTGGGAAAATCTGGAGGAACTTGGAGGTATGGTGAGCAGACCATAGAGATATATGTCTTCTTCTTCTTCTTTGATTCTTAGCCGCTGACCGTCAAAGCAGTAAGTGGCCATCACGCCTGGTGGCGTCTTGTAGTGCAATAACAAATTGATTCCACTTTGCTCGGTCGGCGGCCATCTTCGTACAGTGCCCCAACTCTGGTTCATTCCCTGCATCTCAGCCTCCACAGTCCTCCGCCAAGTTGTTTTTGGTCGCCCTCTCTTTCGTTTTCTTTCAGGGGTCAATTGCATTGCTGTTCTAGTGATGGCATCGGGGTCTCTTCTGAGGACATGACCAACCCAGCTCCAGCGTCTGCCAGCTATGATGGTGTGCATGTCCTCTTGCTTGCTCCAAGTGAGCAGATCTTGATTGGTGATGGTATTCAGCCAAAAGATTCGGTGAATTTTTCTGAAGCATGTAGTGTGAAAAGAGGACAATTTCGACATTTCCTTCTCTGTAACTCTCCAGCATTCCGCACCATAGAGAAGCACAGAAAGCACACAGCTCTGATATAATCCTAATTTTGTGCTTGTGCTGTATTGAGAGGACTTCCAGATGTTGTTTAGGCTAAACAAGGCTGTTCTTGCTTTGTTCATTCTGTTGTTGATGTCTTTGCTTGCTCCACCGTCTGGTGTTACTATGCATCCTAGGTATGTGAAGGTGTCTGTCCGTTCCAGTTGCTGAGATATATGTGCGAGGACTGAATGCCGCACTTATATTGAATGCAGACCATAGAGATATATGTGAGAGGGGTGAATGCCGCTCTTACATTGAATGCAGTGGCTGCCAGTACGTTAGAATGACTGTACCACATATTGTATTGATGCAAGTATTTTGTACTATTGTTACTGATGTCCAGGACTATGCTGTGAAGATTATATGTATGGAACTGTGACCCAGACTTCTGTCAAGTTATTTATTTGCATACGTACTGTCTTGAGTGTCCGTCCAATTTACACACCAAATAATAGACAGTAAGATGCTTCACGAAATCTAGCTCATTATACTGGGGAACAAGTTCTGTAACAATTAGTTACTTCCATCCCCGATTTTTGTCCTTTTATAATTATATTTTCTTTGCAGAGGCAACACTACCTTTAACTAAATCTAGGGCGCTGTAACGAACACTTTTTATTTATTTTTTTACATATTTTATATCTTAATAAAAAGATGTATCTGAAATCCATTTGTTTTTTCCCTAGTTTTAACTGTTGGAGGATTGGAGAGGGGCCCCAAAATATGTTAATAGGCTAGGGCCTCCGGATTTCTTGATCCGGCCCTGGAGAGAGAGAGGAACAGACGCAAAGATATAGGGGAAAAGAACAGACATCGCTGGAAGAATATGCAGCGGTCTCTAAAAATTAGTCCTGGGCGGTCGTCCACATATGACATCACGCAACTGTTGCCAATTTTTAACCTCCCCTCCCCCTCTTATCACACTACGTCACATAAAAAAAACTCAGATCCCCTTCTTATGTGACGTCACACATATCTACCACCCCTCCCCATTGTTTTCCTATTAAAAAGACGGAATGTAATCGAATGTAAATTATTTAACTAGTGCAGACAAAATAACAATCTTTTAAGTGAAACAATACTTAATTAATCAGGCTATTACAATATCTGTGTTAATGGTCAAATGTTGGTAAATTCTTTTTAAATATTGCTCTTTTTGACCCAATTTAATTTTAAAAAAAAAGAAGCTTAATTGAATTTAAACACACGAGTAGCTCAGTTCTTACTTATGTTAAAGTTTCTTACGATAATGTTAAAGACAGGAGAATGCCATTAACAAAATTAAAACTGAGGTTGTTATCAGTGAATTATTTCTCTTCGTTATCATTATTCGACAACAGAGTAAGATGCTCCTCCACGAAACGAACTTGAAATCAATTTGCTTCCAGATCAACATCATTTACTGCAAAAGTGTATATTACATTGCATTAATTTTTAAAAATGTATAATTTTAAACTGATAAAGGCTATATACATTATCCGTTATTTCAGCTGAGACTATAATATTAACATTATTCATCCACGAGGTAGTTGTTTACAATTACGTATGTAAAAGTCGACTTCCAGGATTGAGTTACACAATCTATTTTGTTCCGACGTCATTTATGAGAGAAGTGTGCCTCATTCTTATTTGTCATATTACGTCACATTGTTTCAAACCCCACTTCCACTATAGTCACAAAATTGTAGACCGTCTCCCCCTTACTGCGTGACGGCATATGTGGACGACCAAAGGTAGCAACATTACATGTGAGTAAAAGAATTATTTTAAAACAAAACAAGAGTAGATTAAACTCTGACCTGGCATAAACTAAAACATGCTACTCACGTGGTGTTCCATTAAACATGTCTTGTATTCTTACACAAAGATATCAAGTGATGTATTTCCAAACTGTGGCATCTTACAGTAAATAGTTTTTGTAAACGCTTTAGATTATGTGAGGCAAAGACAATATCTTTAGTTCCCTCCGATATACTTCTATTTTTACGAAATCCAAGTGCAGCAAATGTGAAGAATTCGAACGCAATTAACTCATTTGCTTCCATAAGTTGATACCTGATTTTCCCATAAACCTGTCACATTAGATCTAATCAAAACTGTGATAAATTCTCAGAAAGCATTCGAAGGAACGACATTTCAGGATAAACGTCGCATCACTGACGCGCGCGGTCATTGAGCAGAAAGCCAGCCTTGTCGCGGGGACAGCTCTCAGTGAGACCTCGTGCCACGGACAGCCTGGCTGGATATATACTGGATCGTGCTGGAAGAATGGAAACTTGTGGGAGTGAAGGGGTGCAAATAAAACTATCCGTTTAATACATTAGTTATACAGTAGAACTCCATTTATCCGAACCCCAATTATCCGAACATCCAATTATCCGAACACTTTTTCGAGAAAAAAAAAATCAGGTGCCACCAGTCATGTTAGACTATATTTTTGAATCTTTTGATGCTGCAAGCTTCAAATGTGTGCGAACAATTTGTAGAGGATGGAATGGGCTAATGGTCGGTCGCTTACATACAGGAAGTCAGTTAGATCATAAAGTCAGTTAATATCTGGTTTACCAATCTAGTGTACGTGTGCGTTCTAGGCAGTACACTGGCTAAACAGACAGTTCAACTTAAAATAATTGTGTCTGCTACTAAAGCAGAATAATTTTGGTGTGCAAGTATTTCTCTGTGCGATATGGCATCTTCCAGAAGGCCTAAAACATATAAAAGGAACCGCAATGTTTTGTCAATTGAAACGAAAACAGAAATTATCAAGAGACTAGGAAAAGGTGAAACTGTGTCTTCACTTGCGAGGATTTTCAATGTTGGGAAAGCTACCGTCTCTGACATCAAAAGTAACAAGGATAAAATTATGAGTTTTGCATCGAAATTGGATAGTGAAAATGGGTCGAAGAAACGTAAACCATGAGAAATGCGAAAGATTTGAAATTGGAAGAGGCTTTGTATATATGGTTTGTGCAAAGAAGAAGCAAAGGGGAAACTATCTCTGGCTTTCTATTGTGTGAAAAGGCACTTTAGTTCAACAATCAACTTGACTGTCCTCCTGACTTTAAGGCTAGCCAGGGATGATGGTTAAGAAACTTTAAATCTCGTCATGGCATACGAGAATTGGAGATTCAAGGGGAATCTTTATCTAGCGATGCAACTGCCGCTGAAAATTTTAAAGAAACATTCTTGGCTTTTTTGGAAGAAGAAGGTTATTCACTCGATGATGTGTATAATGCCGATGAGACTGGCTTATACTGGAAATCATTGCCTCAAAAATCACTTGCATCTCAGCGCGAAGCAGCTTCCCCTGTGTTTAAAAAGTGCAAAGAGAGAGTAACAATTGTGGTAGCCGCGAATGCCAGTGGAAGTCATCGTTTACCGGTGCTAATGATCGGTAAAGCCAAAAAACCACGTTGTTTAAAGAATGTGACATGTCTCCCATTGTGCTACAAAGTACAGAAGAGTGCTTGGATGAATAGTGAAATATTTCTTGATTGGTATACAAATCAGTTCATCCCAAATGTGAAGAGGTTGAGAGAACAAGAAAAGAAAACTGGAAAAGTAATTCTTCTACTGGACAATGCACCATCTCATCCAGAGACGGATACATTGAATGCAGTTGATGCAAATTTTAAAGTAATTTTTCTGCCTCCCAATGTAACAGCACTGATTCAACCAATGGATCAGGGTGTTATAGCAAAGCTTAAAAAAGATGTACAAGAAGGAAGTCATGCGTCGTTTATTGTTGGCTGAAGATGAAGAAAGTGTGGTGGCGTTTTCCAAAAAGTTTAATCTCAAAGACTGCTGATATACATGTTAGCTGATGCTTGGACCACCCTGTCACAAGATAATCTCAACAAGGCTTGGAATAGATTGCTTGGGAAAAAAAGGAGGAAATGAAACTACTGTAGTGGACACAAATGATGATTGTATAAATGAAGTTGTGGAACTGTCTCAAGCAATGCCCGGATTTTCGGCCTGTGACAAAGATGATGCACACATGTGGCTAGAAGATGATAATGATTCTGGTTTTCAGTTTTTGAATGACGAAGAAATTTTGTCTTTTGTGCAAGAAGAAAACAAAATACATGTAGTGACCGATGATGAAGACACCTCAGAAGTACATGATGTACTTGTAGATTATGAAGAAAACCCAAAACGTCGACCAAGTATTGAAGAGGCCTTTATAACACTAGAAACAGCGATGGCTTGGTACGAGCGAAAAGATGACAGCTGTGCTACACAGCTTCTGCTGTTGAAGAGAATGCGGGACTTAGCAGCCAAAAGGAGACTATCCAGTTTGGTGCAAAAGAGGATTCCTCATTATTTTAAATAGTGGGTTACATCTGTACAAGTACATGTATACGTAAGTTGCGCCTGGTTTTGAATCATTTGTAATGTTATTTTGAAAACATTTCTCTTTCTTAAAAAAAATAATTAATACAAGTAGTACATGCACTGCAGTGTAATGAAAGATTTTGGTGATACAGTGATCTAATACAGTGTGGGTATTATTATTACAGTACAAGTAAATATGTTTTATAGTGTAATTTCCTTGTGATGGTTAATTATTTTTAGAAATATGTGTACATGTAACTCGATACATTATTTAATCCAATTATCCGAACATTTGATTATCCGAACGATGCTCGGTCCCATGGGGTTCGGATAAATGGAGTTCTACTGTACTATTACTGCAAGTTCACTGTTTACAATGTGGGGTGGGTTTTATTTTTCTTGCAGTATGTAGGTACCGTGATTCTCTAGAGAGACAAAGAAAGAACAGAACTACTGTAATCTAGGGCATGTCGTAAAAGAGATTAACACAAGGGTGTACACGGGGTTGGCAACCTCGTCATGTAAAATAAATTGCAACATAAACGACTGCTGCCACAGTATGTGAATGGTTGTTGCTGGTTTCATTCACGGGGACCAGCTACCGTACTGGCTCTCTGCTCTGTAAGGAGTGTAAACCAAAAAAATGATAATGATACAAGAATTTCTTCAAGGACCATGTCGATTGACAAGGACGATCTCCACAACTTTATGTCTACAGTTTATTCATGCACTACCTTCCAGCGCCCCAAGTAGCACACGCCTTCAACAAACTTGTGCCACGTAGAGATGGCTACTGTGTGTATGTATCGATACAATGCGTTGAAACTGCATCGTACCCGAACGCTTCGAAACACAGTTTTCTTGCGGTGTCGATACAGTGTCAATTCCTGACTGTTTTGCAGAGACGCACTGTCTCACGCAGATTCGATACATAGCCTGTTTCGTGTATTGAAACTGCAGTTTCAGTTCCCGTCTGCTTCGCTGTTTTGCAAAGAGGCACACTGTATCATTGTCTAACCTTCAGGGGCCTTTGTAAAAATGTGTCAAGCGTGCGGTACATTAGGCGTTTATAAATAGTATGGAAAATCAAACAAATCATAATTTTTTTTTTTTTTAAATAATTCCTCAGGACTGAAAGAGGCTTACTACTATTAGGTGTCTGCTCGGTTTGAGTTGAATCATTGTCGCTGACTGTACCTATTCTAGTTTTATATAATGTGTCATTATTACTGTTATTATTATTTTTTTTTTCACTTTTACTGCAGCTGTCAGCATGTTCCCCTTGCATATCATCATAATGAAAACGACTGTGTAAAATTCTTAACAGTGGTCACACGAAATACCATAGATTTGTACTAACGAGAATAAGTAAATCTGCATACTAGGGTGTCACGACTCATGTCTCATTGTTTCAGTTAATTTACTTGTAGTCTGCTGTTTCGAAACAGTTTCATAGTTCTATTTCATCCAAGCGCTCATTATACGCATGTTACGGTACTCTTGATTCGGGCGCTCTCGTAAGAAAACGTGTTTTGTTTATACATAAAATAGTGTTTAAAACTTGTGTTCAACATCATTTAATCTTCATTTATGGCGGGGAGAAGCCCTGTTTGGGATTATTTTGTAAAGATCAAAGACAACAAAGTAAAATGTAACGTGTGTTCTGGTATTTTATCATTCAAGGGTCGAAAATATGCTTCGAAACAGCGAGCGATTCGACACTTCCTGCTTGTTTGTTTCGTCTGCCTCGCTGTTTTGCAGCGACACACTGTCTGATCCTATGTAAAATTTGAATCAACCGTTCGGAACATTAGTATGGAATATCAAACATGGCATATTTTTGTAAAAATATTGAATTGTGGTCACACGAAACGCCATAGATTTTCACACACGACAGTAAAAACAGAGGAAATTGTCTCACACAATTCATGTATACCCGCCCCGGTACTGTCTATAAGAGACTTCTTTCTCCCCTATACGGGAAATTGTGCCGCCGTGTCGACACACTGTTTCGACACACTGTTTCGACACAGTATAATTAATTGAGCCGACTGTCTCGAAACAACGGAGTGTATCGATTCGCCCACCTCTAGTGCCACGTTCTCCTGTCCTGCACCATTCGCTCAATGTCTTTTTATATTTCCTTTATCCCTTTCATCTTCTACTCGTGTTCTCAGTTTTCTTCTACCTGTCTTACGCTGAGAGTTCCAGAATAAGTACCGTCTTATAATGCTATCAACAGGCTTTCTCAGTGCATGTCATATCCCTTGCCAGCGTTTGTATGTCTATAGTGCAAATATTAATTTTGTTATAGACGATTGTGCATGACGTAATGTTAAGCTGCCAATTGTTTTATTTTGTGCCCGGTGTATTCCCGTGGGTCCCTGAAGAGATAAAGAGAAGGAAGGGGATTCACAGTAAGCTGATATTACGGGATTTACTCCCCTTCCTCTGCAGTGATGGTTCAACAGTGGCCAAACTTCAGAGTATCTACTGAGGGTATTCAAAGGTATCTATCTTTAGCTCAAGATTACTTTTGGCAGAGATGAGAATTGAAGAATGATGCTTCACTTCTAGGGAGCCTCTTAGGAATTGAAGAAATCAAGTACTATGGCTGATAGGATTCAGGCCGTGTAAATTTTCTATCTTCCCTGATCTTCTACGAGGAGTAAAAATTGTGCTCCTTTTGGTGAGCCCCCAACTGATTTAAATCTGTAAATATTACTTCAATAGCTCTGTTATATCTATTTAAAATGACTGAGACATGCGGGTGCAGTTCACTCAAAATGACTAAATCAACTATAAATTTGTATATAGACAGATAACAAATTTAATAATCAATTATAGTTAATACATGTAAAATAAATAAGGGGGGGGGGAGTGATATATTAAAAATTCCTTTAAAAGCACATCACAGGTGATGGTTTGAAACGTTTAGGACTTTCGTTATTAGAGTTCACTTGACAGCTTTAAGTGGGTACTTCGCTACCAGTAAGATGTCGGTTAGCTTCTGCATCAGCCGATGTTTGTTCTTTGCAGGTTGTAGACTGGTTCACTCTCGTCACTGGTCAAATCTGGTGGCTGCAACATGTTCCACGTGGTATCGTGGGGTAAATACGAAGATGGTTTAGCGTCTGTTGGTACCTAGCTTTGACTGGTGGCCACTTATACCACACACTTGTTCCACAGACTAGTACCACCTATTGGTACCACCGACTAGCATCATGAAATGAGAGAGAAGCAAATACCCTCCTGAGTATTGGGTTTTCTGACTCGAAAATCAGGTGTGTCCACTTTTTATGCCACCATCTTATCTGCCTTAGAACTTTACCCTCTCTGAGCGTTAATGTTAATCCCAGTGAGCAGAAAACACCCATTGCATTTATATACAACATATTTATATTTATACATATGCACTTGTTAAAAATATTAATATAATAATTATGTACATTATTTCTGTCATCATCCACTCCATGCTCCATATGCAACCTGGGACTACATCTGCTGTTAGTTCTGTATGAAAAACCAGCATGAAGCAGTCACCAGCTCTTGCATTGGTAGTTCATAAAACCATCATTCTATATGCTGAGGTTGACAGCCTCGAATGACTTGGACATCCACTAGCAATTTTCATATGTTAATAGTGCAAAACATAGAATGATAAAATGTGCAACTTACCCCAAATATCTTTTTGGGAAATAATGACTTCTGGCTCAGTGAAATAGTTTCGGCAACTTGGTTAAGATGCCGCTTACACGTGGTCTGAGGTATTACTTTGCAAATAGAATCCGACTATGACTTAGTGTTCAGGTTCCTAGGAATCCGAGCTTTCCGTATTAATAAAGGTAGAGTTTTTTTGTGGTGTAAGTTCACAAGATGCTCAAACATGTTGTCCGGTCCTTTAAATTAGAATCCCGATTATATTCCTTATTCTGGCTTGTCTGACTGTCTTCTTGACGAAGTTGAATTATCAGTGCCTTAGACTCAGAATGTGCTAGATTATAAGGCAACAGTCGGCCCACGCATCCGCATTGCTACTGTATGACAAGGCTCAAGTCAGAAATGTTGTATTTTAACATCTGAAAAGCCAAACCAATAGCATTCAATTTGTCTTTTTTGGTAGGGGTATATCCGAACTACCCTCTCTTGGAAAATTCTTGCGTGACACGTAAAATGTGGTTTTGTTTTAAGTCACTTCCCATAAAATGTATTTTCTCTTCCGTTGATATCCATCACGTTTACAATCACGACTTCATAGATCTATCACTGATAATATCTTTCCAGATTGACAACGTATCGTAACTATTATCTACAACAAGTCTGCAGGAAATGATTATGTCATTTACCTGGTTCAAATCCAGGGAGTTATCTTAAGTGTGTGTTTATAATTTATCCCCAGATTCATATTGTCCGACATTTGTTTGTTGAAATAAACACTGTCAAGCAACACTCCGGCCAGACAGATTATATTATCAGTGATACGACAACTGACCATGACTATCCCAGTGTGGTTTGCGTATTAATCAGGCGCTCCCATGCACTGTTTGGTTGGAAATGTGTTACGCATTCGTAAACAATATTTACTCTATCGATCCAGGAATCAATATTGGTTCAAACGAAAGTGAATGATTACAATCATCAGTAAAGATAGTCGATGAAGCCCAGACATGACAAGAAGTGAAAGAAGAAAGTCTAAACAATGAATCGAAATCACAACAACTGTCAGAGGTGGGAAAAAAGTGAAGAGAACACAATGAATTACAGAATGGCACAGGGAAATGTGACGA
The DNA here is from genome assembly GCA_024509875.1 of Oreohelix idahoensis. Taxonomy (NCBI): domain Eukaryota; kingdom Metazoa; phylum Mollusca; class Gastropoda; order Stylommatophora; family Oreohelicidae; genus Oreohelix; species Oreohelix idahoensis. Next base: position 558,094 of record JAMPIV010006736.1, read on the forward strand.
TTGAGGTTGTTCCGTCACAGACTTTCAAATCTATTCACTTATAATTCAGGGATCAAATTTACACTACTGTCACAAAATAGCTGAGCTCTTCATTTTATAGCGCGCTACCTGTCTTTTTCCCTATACTGTGCTTTCCATTCATTTTTTCTTCACCTGTAATTTCTCTCATATTGGAACACATGACTCAGGCTTCCCTTTGTTATTTTCACATGATCTATCCTGGATAGAGATAACATCAAAACCCAGCTGGGAGCAGATAGATAAATCTGCCTTACCTATGTTTAAAAAAACACAGGCACGGATTTCTCTCGCGTGCCAACATGGGCACCTTAGTTCTCGTAGTGACAATCTGGACATAAACTGCAAAAGTACCTTGGGTGTGGCAGCATATTAGGTCACATTACAGCGGGTGGACTGTTGCGCACAGATTCTTTTGTGTGGTAGTCTGTGACGCACAGATTCTTTTGGTAGGCATACAAATGTAAAGTAATATCTATATGTCTGATGAAAAGTATTTATTTGAGAATCAAGTAATTTAAGGGACTGTCGTGAGAAATTCTAATACCCATATATAAATTAGAACAAAACTGGAAAAGTAGACCGAAATAAGAAAGAAAGAAGAATGGTGATAGATCAGTGCGTTCACAATAGCGTACGCCTGTGTTGTAGAACGCCATAATGGCTGAACAAGAAAACCCCTTTTTCTGCTCCGTCTGCATAAACTACAAGCGTGTCTAAAAATAAAACTGGTACTGTGTTTCTTAGAAAACCTTGAGATACGCAAACTGCATAATGACCTAGATATGATACTAGCATTAATTTCATTATATACACTACGTTAACCTAAAAGACAGACGGGCTTAGAAGAGAGAACGAACGAACGAACGAACGAACGAACTTTATTTTCAAAGGGTTGAGAATTGGGCACGCAGGCCCGTCTGTGAGAGAGAGAGAGAGAGAGAGAGAGAGAGATGCACGGAGGAACGCATGCAATACTAATACGTCGTCTCGCGATTAAAAAGTGAACGCCAATAACACACGAAAGGCATAAAGACCTGATTTTTTAAAATAAACAGTAAAAAAAAAAACATTAACGATACGAGGTTAGGTTTTGAAAACAGGTTTAAGCTCTTATTGGGAAACCTGACATTCTACTGATTTATGTCTAAGCTCCTGACATTAGTCTGACAGTACAGAAGACATCCCATCGTATAGAAGTGAACGGGTGGTAAAACAAATACACGGCTATCCTAGAATAATACATATTTTGAACGAGGCCAATTAGCCCCTTTAAAAGCATATCTTTGGGTTCCTGGAGACTTATGGACAAAGAATATGTACTTAGTTGTCTAAATAGTCTATTAATTAACAAATTATAGCCAAAATACTATAGTGGGGTTGACTGACAGCACAAGATCATATCTGCTTATATTTTTTTTTATGGCATGTTTGGAAAACACTGCTTTGGGGAAATGAGGCCGACAAGTTAGATACGATTTGATTGGCTGTAGTAAAAGGTAAGACAAAACCTAATTGGTCGAACTGCAAATTCAAATATTGTTGTAATGGAAACGTGTAGGATGAATAGTTTTTTTCAAAGGCTCATGTAAACATGGCCTGATTGGTTAGAACGTTAGATATGGTCAAATAGAAGCGTCAGTTCACTGCCATTTTGTGAAAATAAATTCAGTGAAAAGCAAGTACGTTGAGCACAGGCTAAGAATTTTCTAATAAAGGAAAAGCCTGGACAGCGGCAGATCAAAATTGTGCCAGAATTCATCGCCAGTCAACGTTACTTGTTTAATATTTCTTTGAATTGTGGTAAGCTAGACATATTTAATATATATTTTAATTGAAAATTGAATGTGAATTGATAAACTATGTCTGTATGTGTGTGGTTCAGTAGCAAACATGAGACAAAGCCTAGATATTGCTCCACTTTGTAAAGGCTTGCCCGAGAGGAGTATAACTGCCTATAGATATATTGGATTGCCATATGTAACATGACACCTATCCTATTATATGGAAGGGATTAACGCTGGAATTGCAGAGGCGTTGTAACCATTAGGGAGAGGAATACTGGTGTATATATTTTGTCACATGAAAAGCTAGCAGTTGGCCTACAGCGCTGAACTCTATGTTTGTACTGTCTTGTGCTTCAGTGTGGGGATATATTATATATTAGTTATGACAAGGAGGCACAACCTTCTTATTTCAGGGGCCGTGGTACTGATGTTAATATAGCAGCACATGATCTGAGCCTTGCTTGATCCAGAACTCTGGCAGCAGACTCCTTGTCCAAGATATCGGCCATTGTGGATCTTATAGCAAACTAAGAAGCAAGCGAGCAGAGGATACAGTTTGCCTGCAGCTGCTATTTGAGCTAAGAAATTGTCCGCACGAACAGAGCTCACCTTTGAATAAAAATCCCCCTGAATTGACTTTTGTATAATAAAGGAGACAGAAACTTTAAAATAGAAACTGTGAATCCTTCAATAATATTTCCACCAGTGCAAACATATGAAGTCATGATGACAATCAACAACTTAGCTCTACAAGCCAGTATTACCTCATAGTACTACATCACAACACTACACTCATATTATAATAATATTATATGTCAGGACAAAGATCCTTTGTATAAAATTTTGTACATAACATTGTGTTTCCATTTGATTGTGATTCCTGATTCACTTTGTAGTCGGATCAGGATATCGATATATTGAGAAACTCAATACATTTGTTAAATTTTAACCCTTGACTTAATAAGATAAATTTTAGAGTGTTATGTGTTTGTGACTGTCATATTGTTGTCAGTTGTGAGTATCTTAACTTAGATGTTTATCTGGGTGTTGAGTGTTGTGTACTTACAATTCATCACTATCATAACCCTAGACATTAAACGTAGTCATCACAAAATTCAAGAATAAGTCTGATTGAGGTCTAATATGTGGTAGCAAGAAAGATCCTCTGTAATACACCCAACTTATTAGATACAGAGACCTTCACAGCTGATCTCAGTCAGTACACTAAGTTCCCTATAAATATATTTATATAATCCCAACTCACCACATATATTGGAGTCCTGTCCGGGATATTGAACCCTCTCTTACCATATATATTGGGGATCTCGTTTCCGGGATTTTGAGCCCTCTCCTAGCACATATAATTGGGGTAGTTCACTTCAGGGAATAATAAAAATTTAAAAGGTATTCTTGGGTGGAAAATAAATAAGGTTGAGCTCTCAAGTGCTTGTGGTTGTCCTTAGTTTAATTAGTCATAGATAGAATAGTTTGGTTAAACATTGTATAAATTTGACTGTTAGAAAATGGCGGACATGGCAAAGTTTCGATCTGCTGCTGTGCAGACTGCTAAAGAATTGGGAATGGAGGGGCAAATTATGATTGCTTATGTCACAACTGAATGTGACAAATTTATTGAACGTGAAGAAAGAAAATTTGAAGCTGAAAGAAAGTTAGAGGCTGAAAAGGAAATTAAGAGGCTGCAGATTGAGGCTGAGGCTAAGAAGTTACAATTGGAGGCAGAAAGAGAAGAAAAGAGACAAGCTGCAGAAAGAGAAGAAAAGAGACAAGCTACAGAAAGAGAAGAAAAGAGACAGGCTGCAGAAAGGGAAGCAGAGGAAAGAAGACAGGCTACAGAAAGAGAAGAAGAGAGACAGGCTGCGGAAAGGGAAGCAGAGGAAAGAAGACAAGCTACAGAAAGAGAAGAAAAGAGATTGGCTGCTGAAAGGGAAGACAAGCGATTGGCTGCAGAGAGGGAAGCAGAAAAGGAGGAGAAGAGATTACAAAAGGAACATGAATTACGACTAAGGGAGTTGGAATTTCAAGGCCATGCTCCTGAAAATGGTGCCAGTCCTTTTACCTCTGATGCCACTGCTAGTCAGGGAGCCTCAACCTCAGCTATGAGTTTTCATTTAGATCATTTTGTTGAGAAAGACGATGATATTGAGAGCTATCTAAATAGATATGAACTATTAGCTACCACGTATGGGTTAGAGAGAGAAAGGTGGAGCTTAAAGTTATCACAAGGGCTTCGTGGTACAGCTTATGATGTTTTTGCCAAAATGAGCAGAGATGATCAAGACAATTATGACATGTTAAAGCAGGCTCTTTTGTTAAGATATGAAAAGAATGGAGAATTTTATAGAAAAAAATTTAGGAATGCTAAACTACTGTCAGGTAAGACATATCACCAGTTCTCTGCACGGTTAGAGACATACTTGGAGAAATGGACGGCTCTGGGGAAAACCCAAGATCTTAAGGAAATGATCCTTATAGAACAACTAAGAGAGTCCATGGCTCCAGATCTGAGAAAGTTTCTCATGGAACAAGGTGCAGAGAGGCTGGGTGAGTTACTAAATGTTGCTGAAAGATATCAGGCAGCTCAAGCAGAGGTAACAGGTAAAAAAAGAAACAAGTAGACAATTTTCAGGCACCACAAAACTTTAATAAATTTGATCATAGAGATCAGAACAAAGGTAAGCACCAGTTTGATAGGCCACGGTATGAAAATAAAAATAAAACCCCACAATTCGATGAAAGGAAATTTGATGAAAGAAAATCTTTCAACCAAGGCAGGAGGTGGTGTAAAAATTGTCGGATGGACAATCATGATACTGACCATTGCAGAAGGAAACCTGTGTATATGGCCACCCTTCAGGTCAGGTCGATGTGACGGGTGTTGCTGGTTCCTTGTTCTTATATTATTTATTGAATATTAAAGTCATTCTCTTGACGTGGTTAATGTTTGTTATTGATGGTTAGCTCTGACCGTAAGAACATCCCTTCGACGTTCTGATTTGCATATTGTACATTAGTTGATTTCTCCTGTGGGAGAGTTATCGTGCTGAGAAAACGTAAACATTAACAGCTGTGGAACCAAACCCGAAACGTAAGTAAGATATCAAGCCTTCTGTTCTGAGTCCACATGTATTGACGTTCATATAAACGATATCCGACATTCACAAAACTTCATGTACAGTTCAGCATAACAATAAATTCCAAATAATACCAGTAAGTATCCGTCCGTGTCAAAACAATATGTCAGATGAACATCATGGCTATGTACATGCGCTGCTGTAGTCAACAGCCAGAAATGAGCGCATGAGTTCTTGACAGCTACAAATTGAATCATAATACGATTCTCCTTCCATCATTTAATTTACTTAATAATCTCATACCTTAGATTAATATCTGAACTGACCCTGAGTTCTATATTGAATTCATATATCGGCTATATAATAAGCCTCTCCTTGGAAGACATACAAGACACGACTTCTCTGCTTGACGGATAGCGTAACAAGGGGTCAAGTAACCAAGTCACCCAGCGTGACCTTCCCAACGCGAATACGTCATAATCTTAGCATATATTTCGCGTTCAGTATACCGTAAAATATCGACATATTCTATTAATGTTATTGACCCCAAACGTTGCGCACTACTAAACCCCAGCAGACGCCGTCATTTAAAATAACACCGTAACAGATTTCCTGTCAGACGGGAAAAAAAATCTATTAGATAGATTTTTTTTTTAACTAAACCCGACGTATGGCCTACGATGTTCTATCTAGAACAGTGTCGCGGTCATGTCAGTAATATCTTATAATAAAATCAACGTCATATCATACATATATCTAATATTAAATAAAGAAATGTCACTGTCATTAATTAATTAACTAATTAATTTGATGTATGTATTGACTAACTACTAATGTGAGGTGTTATTAAAATTATTCTAACTAATTAAAATTAAAATAATTAATTATAATATGTAAGTATGGTACTAACTAGTTAATATCTAATTAAAGAAAATGAGAAATAGTATCAGAGAGAAAACGAAATAAAAATTGAGAAGTACGGACAATTAAAAGTAAATATTAAAGTATACATTAAATTAGTAATGCGTGTGAAAATGAAGTATAAGGATAGATACCTAATTAAATTAAAGCAATCAGAAAGAAAAGAACATAAAAAATTCATACATTTTAACTATACATATGAAATATCATAATCTAATATCTATCACCTTAATAATTAAAATATTAATTGGTGTGATATTTTTTTGTTTCATCTTTTCTTAGTATATTTTACTTTTAATTTCATCACACTTCAACTTTATTTTATTATATATTAATTTAATAACTAACAAATTTAACAATATCGGACATGAAGATCCAATCGTTGTTACATCCTATTGACTTGTATGAAAGTTCTTTAAGAAACAAAGTTCATCTTATCCAATTCTGATATGATGATCCAATCGTCGTTAGTTCCTTTATTGAAATTGTGAACGTAATTTGAATAAGTCATCACCGTATTTGTCCAGTCTATATCAGAGATTGTTCCTTTTTACTACTTTGCAATCGAAATGAGTGATACGCAAAGTCCAAATGAAGTCCAAATTTTCAACCGATCTGTAAAACTTGATATTTTGATCACAATAGTTTATTTCGAAATTTCCTCATTTAAGTAAGAAGTCCAACTGAAGTGTTGTATATTATGAAGTAGAATTAATACCGTTCATTGCAAATGTAATGCTTGATTAGTCAGCAAATTTTCTTGAAATAGTACTATTCATTCAGAATCCGTAGGATGTCTTGACAAAGTATCGGCCATTACGTTCTCAGTTCCTGGTATCGATTCTATTTCGAAATCATAGGGTTGCAGCGCGATAGCAAATCGTGCAAGCTTTGGACTTTTATGGTTTGAACGACGTAATGCTGCCACACTTTTACAACTTAGTAATTGCCCATATCACGGCGAGCAATTCTCTGTCCACAGTCGAATATTTAGTCTCCGGAGGTTTCAGCTTGCGTGAGATATACAATACAGGATGAAGGATATCATCATGATATTGGAGTAGACAAGCCCCGAGTCCGTAATTACTCGCATCTGTACGGAGGACAAACTTTTTAGAAGTATCTGGTAATCTTAATACTGGTGGGCATTAAAAAATTCTTAATATACTGCGAAAAGTTCTGTCACATTCGTCTGTCCAATTTATCCTTAACGGCATGTTCTTCTTTAGCAAAGATGACAAAACAGCCGTGATGGATGACAAATCAATCTATGCTGTATGGGGCTGAGCATAGTTGAGACATTTAAACAACTTACCGTCTCTTGTAGGCATGGTAAAACAAATAAGACCGAAAACGTGTACAAATTTAAATATTTTAAGAATCAAAATGTTTTTCGAGAAGAAAAAAAAATCAATAAATCAATCTATATTAGGATAGATGATTAAGAAAAAAACAAGAAATGATGACTGACAAGTGCTAAGTCATCAACGATGTGACGAATAGGGTTAAAGTACCCTGTTATCTGCGTGACGCAGAATCAGGTACTAATTGTAAGTGTAGATGATGGTGACGAAAATAGACACCGTTATCATGCTCAATAACCCAACGAGCGTCACGATTGTTACGAAATGTAACCAAAGCCTGACTATTCTGATCATCAACAGATGGTAGAAGACGAACAAACTTAACGTTTGCTGTAAAATTAAAAAAAATTCCAAGTGCCTGCCAGGTAGTATCCTGCGGCAGATTTCGCACTAACACTGTGCGAGAATACGCACTTTTCCCAATATAAGTAGTATCATTGTCAAGAAATTGTGCACAATGATGAAATGTATTATTTGTCAAAGAATTAACTTTCCCCTTCAACATAGACAAAGTATTTTTAATGGATGACGTATCATCTTGACTGTACTTATGGTGATACCTATCATTACTAAAGGTAGTAGGTTTCCTACATGTCGTAGACATGTCTTGGTTGTGCAAAGTAAAACCTTTGCCGTTAGACTTATTTGTCTCAACCTTCTTATTCAAGTTCCTTCTAACCTTAACATTATTTTTCAACTTATTATACTGCTTAGTACTCTCATTTTTAATGTCGACAACATCAAAAGTTTTCTTTAGATCAGTTGTATCCTTAGTATGTTGTACAATAGATCTATCATCCTCATCAGTTTCCGGGATAGTACTCAGAGTGAAGTTGGAAACTGCTGTGCCACATGTATTCATTTTGTTGGCACGAAGTGTAGCCATTGCAACAACAGCGTTAGCGTTGCTAAAAGATTGCAAATTTTTTTTCTCCCATTCATTAATCTCTTTAAGAGTGCAATCCTTACTTCCGTGGATGCGTCCTATGGTAAGATCAGCTGATGGATTTTGTAACATGCACACCTTGACATTACCTGTAAAAAATGGTGTGTTAACATATACTATGGCAGTGGGGTAGTACTCAATAGTACCCCCGAAGGTCATACATCTGATGTGTTCCCCGGTAGCATAACTGGGGTGAACGAGGGACTGTCGGACTCCGATAATGGTTGATCCCGTATCCCTTAAAACTGAGACCACAGTACCGTTTACCAATCCTCTATTGAACATCAGGGTGCCTGTGCCGTCGTTCGCCGAAAGACCAACTGCTGTATAAAGGTGTCCACAATTCAGCACAGTTTGTTTGGCCTTCTGAAAAATAGCATTACAATCTTGGCAACTATTTGCCACATTAAAGTTAACAGCACAACATGCAGACGAAGATTGTGACTGATTATTATTATCAGAAACACTAGGGGTCGTACCATCCGTGAGTGCCGCCCCTGCATTGTGATCAAATTGTGATGGTCTACGTGAATGAGACCTATTACGAGAATAATCATTTGAATTATACTGTTGTCCCCTATTGTAACTGTTATCTCGATGTCTCGAGCTATGATTATTACCATTCCAATTGCTGTTATTATTGTGGTTATTTGGTCTATTATAATTAGTGTTATGCTGACTGTTGTTGTAGCTTGACTGAGGTGAATAATTCCTATTCCTTGATCTACCTCTGTTCAAATCATTTTTATTGTTGAAATTATTATTATTATGTCCTTTGTGAAAATTAACATTGTAATTTCCCTGGAACCTACTTCTGTCTACGCTATGAGGTCTTGGTTTGTTATTGTTATAGTATGCCATATTGGAAGCCACAGGTAGAGGTTCCCTTATCAAAGAGTTAGAAATGTTCGCATTCGGATGCGCACTGCAATAGTTCAATGAAATTTTTTCTAACTCGTCAATGGTATCTGGCTTTCGTTCTTGCAAATATGCAAAGAATGGTGGGCTGACAGAGGATAATACCTTATCCCGTAGCAACAAATCAACTAATTTGTCATATGATTTGTTGACATCTGCCAGTTCAAGCCATCTATTAAATGTATTGCTAATGTTCGCAATAAACCCTGCAAAGTCTTTAAGAGAGTCAGGTAAGATATTTTTAAATTTTAACCTACAATTTTCTTCGTCCAAATGAAACCTTCGTAAAAGTAAGGTTTTAATAGCATCATAATTATTAGCTATTGTTGGGTCAGCAGTCAGAGATGCCGTCAATGGTTCCCCATCTAAAAATTCATTTAACTTAAGTACCCATGTATCCTTAGGCAAGTGATTTGATTTGCATGTCTGTTCAAATCTTGATAAAAATGATGATAAATCATCAAAATTTAATTTAAAATGGGGTAATTTAAAGTTGTAAAAATGTTTGTTCTGGTTGGATGACGATCCATTTTGTGCGTTATCATTCTGGGTTGCAGCAGCACCTTGTGCCTGTAATCTAGCTGCTTCCACCTTAAGACGTGTTAATTCCATCTCTTGTTCCATTTCCCGCCTTCGTTCTTCCCTTTCCTGTCTAGCAATTTCTCTGTGCCTATTTTCTTTTTCTATTTCTTTAATTTCACGGTCTGCTTCTTTTCTATCACGTTCTGCTTCTTCTTTTTTTAAGATTGCTATCCGTTCTGCTTCTTTGGCTTCATATTTAGCAAGTTCTGCTTCTGCAAACTGACGAAGTTCCTGTGATTTGTAGCCATAATCCTTTCCAATTTTAACAAAATGGTCTAACGCAAGCATCTTGACGTTAATATTGTAAGAAATTACAGATCTATAATAGTCAACAATAGAATCTATGTACTTATTTGTGACAGCTCAAGTATGAATACTCAGTATACCAAACTGTAATATCCTCTTAATAATAGTTGTAAGTTCAACAACTATTCAATATTTTATAATAAAATTATATGTAATCAATAATATATATCATAAATAATTATGATATTTATTTATATCAGATGCTGTGTTTATATTTGCACCTAATATAATTATTAAATAATCATGGGCATTATTCCTCCATGAACTATTTTATTTAATTAAAGAAATGTGAGAAGTCAACAATATAGTACTATGAAAATGTACCAATTACTATGTTATATATATAGTTTTTTAATTCAACACCTATCCATGGTGTGAATACCAAAAAATAATTCAATAAATTATTTTAATATAAAATTTTACTTGCAATTATAAAGTTTTGATTTTATGCCTTACTTATCATGTATAAATTGCTTTGCTAGTTTCTGGAACCACCACTGCAAATTGTTGCAATGTTCATGATTCATCATCAAAGTTCCCAAAAATTAATTAAATTAATTAAATATATTATTAAAATCAATTCATAGAAATATTATTATTACATAACATTAATGAAGACAATACAAATGATTAACCAAGGCTTTACAGTACAGTAGCACAATACAAAAGTGACATTTTCACAAAAATAAGTGATATTATAAAACCAAGTCTACTAACCGGAAATATAGAAGGGTGAAGGTTAACTGAAGCAAAAGAACATATTTGGCACTACGAATAATGACGTCACAGGACTCATTTGACGATCATACAATACATTTAAAAAAAATTAAAGATAGCCAGATTAGAGTAAACATGATAGATTACCAGACTTAGAATAAAAATAAACTGAATACGGTAAAATACAACGGATTTCACAGAACTAGACACCTAACATATGACTGTAACTGAATACCAAAATCAAACTGAATACGGTGAAAAAATACAACGGTTTTATTTCACAGAACTAGACACCTAACTCTCTACAAGGTGAATTAATGCAGGTCCGAACGAAACAATTACCGGTAATGTCTTCGACGCGTTTTTCGCGAAATGCGATTAATTCACGGCCCTAAGGAACGATCGGAATTGAGCTTGACGTTCGAAAAGCCATAAGTTCAATTCCGATTCCCAACCTACCTCCCACTACATGTAAAAAGACAGAAACAATATTTAACATGGCTAAAAAAAAAAGAACATGGCGTGGTCGGACAAAAAGGACGAAATATTGTAACGTTTAAAATCAGTTACTTATCTTTTTTTTTGGCAGTAATTCAGTACATTATCTGCTTCGCCAACAGACTCGTAAGCTTGTTTGAAATAATGAAGACGTTAGCAATACGTTTACTCCGCTGTTTGAGAGCTGCAAACATTTTTTTGAAGGGCATTGATTGTTGCTGGCTTTTGCAAACGTTCAGACTGTTGTCAAGGGCATGACGTCACCGGTGTTTTCGCATAATAATGTCCATTTCGGCTCGAAAGGAAAAATGTTTTATTATTTTGAGGTTCGCTCTTTTGAAAAGTTTCAAGACCACTTTTGGCCACCAGTTGTGACGGGTGTTGCTGGTTCCTTGTTCTTATATTATTTATTGAATATTAAAGTCATTCTCTTGACGTGGTTAATGTTTGTTATTGATGGTTAGCTCTGACCGTAAGAATATCCCTTCGACGTTCTGATTTGCATATTGTACATTAGTTGATTTCTCCTGTGGGAGAGTTATCGTGCTGAGAAAACGTAAACATTAACAGCTGTGGAACCAAACCCGAAACGTAAGTAAGATATCAAGCCTTCTGTTCTGAGTCCACATGTATTGACGTTCATATAAACGATATCCGACATTCACAAAACTTCATGTACAGTTCAGCATAACAATAAATTCCAAATAATACCAGTAAGTATCCGTCCGTGTCAAAACAATATGTCAGATGAACATCATGGCTATGTACATGCGCTGCTGTAGTCAACAGCCAGAAATGAGCGCATGAGTTCTTGACAGCTACAAATTGAATCATAATACGATTCTCCTTCCATCATTTAATTTACTTAATAATCTCATACCTTAGATTAATATCTGAACTGACCCTGAGTTCTATATTGAATTCATATATCGGCTATATACTAAGCCTCTCCTTGGAAGACATACAAGACACGACTTCTCTGCTTGACGGATAGCGTAACAAGGGGTCATGTAACCAAGTCACCCAGCGTGACCTTCCCAACGCGAATACGTCATAATCTTAGCATATATTTCGCGTTCAGTATACCGTAAAATATCGACATATTCTATTAATGTTATTGACCCCAAAAGTTGCGCACTACTAAACCCCAGCAGACGCCGTCATTTAAAATAACACCGTAACAGTCGACCTCAAGAAAGGAGGAGGATATTATGATAAATACCACTCCAGAAGAGATGAGGAAGGCACAGGCTGGGGATAAGACCCTCAAGCCTTGTTTTAGAAAATTGTCCAATTGTCAAACACCTCCAGGAAAAGGAGACTTCTATATGAAGAACAAACTGATATACCGGAAGACTGGAACTAGATCAAAAGGTCAGGGACAGCTGGTACTTCCTAAAAGGTACAGAACAGACTTAATAAGGAGCTTACATGTGAAACAAGATGGGGACCATGAAAGAAAAAGGTACCATCATCCAAAAGGTAGGTCAAAATTATTATTGGCCCAAGGCAAGGTGGGACATTGTGAATTTTGTAGAAAGGTGTAGCATAGCACATGAGGGAACACCCATAAGTGGGAACATTGATCAGGACCTGGACACGCCACGGGGCAAACGAAGGCCTGACACTGAAAAGAAAAATAAATTTAATACAGTGGACCAAGTGGAATGGGAAGCCCCTATTCACCGACAATCTTCAATTGACTGTTTTACAATGGCCACTATGCAGAGAGTGCAAAAAGATGTCTTACCCCAGAATAAGCCGAAAATCCCTCAATCGGACTTATGTAAACTGGAGGAAGAAGATGTAGAGAGGAAATCTCTCATCAAGAATTCTAAGTGGGGAGAAAGCCCCAAAAGAAAAATTGGTAGCGGTAGATTTGTGCATGATGATTATGGGAAGAAAAGTCATCACAACAGTGCTTCGAGTGCAAAGGACCTGACATGTGCCAGGAAAAATAAGTTTCCGAATTTAAAAGTACATATGTAGCTCTGTTAAGAACGTGGACTGATGAAAAGGCAGAGGAAAATATTACATCATCCTACCAATATGTGAATGAGCTGACCACTCGTTTAAAAACTGGCTGGAAACTTGCCAATGAAAATTTGAGACAAGCCAGGAAAAAACATGCTGCCTACTTCAACAAGAAAGCTAAAGACAGAGATTTGGCTGTGGGAGAGAAGGTACTGCTTCTTCTACCCGGTAGTCAGAATAAGTTGCAAATTGGATGGCAAGGTCCATATACAGTTCTAGAGAAGGTGTCTAGAACAAATTATAAGATAGATAAGAAGGGGAAAGAAAAAAATCTATCATGTGAATCTCCTGAAGAAATATTTGGAAAGAGAAAATCAGGAAGAGACACGTTTGCTGACCTTGTCTATTGCAATGGAGTTGAAAAAAGAACCACTTTCATCATTTGAATATCCATTACACCCCTGTGAGACAGCTGCACAGGTGAAAATCAGTACACATTTAACGAAAAATCAGAAGGAGAGAGTGCAACGGGTTTTAGATGATCATATAGAGGTGCTAACGGACCGTCCGGGGCATACAAACTTATTGGAATATGATATGAAACTTATAGACCCAACACCTGTATGTATGAAAGCATATTCGATTCCTTTCGCTAAGGAGAAAGCCTTGAAGGAAGAGATAGACTATTTGTTGAAGTAAGGAATCATTTCACACAGTGAATCTTCGTATAGTTCCAGTGTGGTGCTCTTAAGAAAACCCTCTGGAGAACATAGACTCTGTATAGATTACAGGAGACTGAATGCTATCACAGAAGGTCAGGTGGATCCATTGCCGGATACAAATCAGTTGTTTGCCAGGCTAAATAAAGCTAAATATTTCTCAAAGGTGGATCTGAGCAAAGGCTACTATCAGATTCCAGTAAAGCCTGAGGTTAGACTTTATCTAGCTTTTAGTAACTCAGAGGGACACTATGAATTTAACAGATTGCCATTTGGATTGAAAAATGCACCCAGTGTCTTCTCTAGAATGATGAGAAAATTGTTGGATCCACTACACAACTCAGATATCACCATATAGATCAACTCCTCATAACGTACAATTTGAGGAACATCTAAGATTCTCGGGACATGTCGTTGAGCAGACTCAGAGAAGAGAAATGGTGAATATGGATTGCTAAGCAGTATTAAGACAAGCAGTAACACTTGCAGCTGTTCAGTAACGTAACTGAAATGGATTCATGGATTGCAGAGGTCTGAGGCAACCTTCGTCAGTAGTGCTTACTTTGAAGTGACCCACCTGCATTAATCCAGGATAAAAATAAAATCAGCGAAACGTTGATGCTGATTTTCTAAGCCGCCATCCGTGTGATGAGAATCAAAGTAATCACCAGGCATAGATAGAAATTTATCTATGTGTATATATAATTAGAGACTGACATATGATGTCTGTTTTAAGTGGGGAGAATTTGTCGTGAGAAATTCTAATACCCATATATAAATTAGAACAAAACTGGAAAAGTAGACCGAAATAAGAAAGAAAGAAGAATGGTGATAGATCAGTGCATTCACAATAGCGTACGCCTGTGTTGTAGAACGCCATAATGGCTGAACAAGAAAACCCCTTTTTCTGCTCCGTCTGCATAAACTACAAGCGTGTCTAAAAATAAAACTGGTACTGTGTTTCTTAGAAAACCTTGAGATACGCAAACTGCATAATGACCTAGATATAATACTAGCATTAATTTCATTATATACACTACGTTAACCTAAAAGACAGACGGGCTTAGAAGAGAGAGAGAGATGCACGGAGGAACGCATGCAATACTAATACGACGTCTCGCGATTAAAAAGTGAACGCCAATCACACACGAAAGGCATAAAGACCTGATTTTTTAAAATAAACAGTAAAAAAAAAAACATTAACGATACGAGGTTAGGTTTTGAAAACTGGTTTAAGCTCTTATTGGGAAACCTGACATTCTACTGATTTATGTCTAAGCTCCTGACATTAGTCTGACAGTACAGAAGACATCCCATCGTATAGAAGTGAACGGGTGGTAAAACAAATACACGGCTATCCTAGAATAATACATATTTTGAACGAGGCCAATTAGCCTCTTTAAAAGCATATCTTTGGGTTCCTGGAGACTTATGGACAAAGAATATGTACTTAGTTGTCTAAATAGTCTATTAATTAACAAATTATAGCCAAAATACTATAGTGGGGTTGACTGACAGCACAAGATCATATCTGCTTATATTTTTTTTAATGGCATGTTTGGAAAACACTGCTTTGGGGAAATGAGGCCGACAAGTTAGATACGATTTGATTGGCTGTAGTAAAATGTAAGACAAAACCTAATTGGTCGAACTGCAAATACAAATATTGTTGTAATGGAAACGTATAGGATGGATAGTTTTTTTCAAAGGCTCATGTAAACATGGCCTGATTGGTTAGAACGTTAGATATGGTCAAATAGAAGCGTCAGTTCACTGCCATTTTGTGAAAATAAATTCAGTGAAAAGCAAGTACGTTGAGCACAGGCTAAGAATTTTCTAATAAAGGAAAAGCCTGGACAGCGGCAGATCAAAATTGTGCCAGAATTCATCGCCAGTCAACGTTACTTGTTTAATATTTCTTTGAATTGTGGTAAGCTAGACATGTTTAATATATATTTTAATTGAAAATTGAATGTGAATTGACAAACTATGTCTGTATGTGTGTGGTTCAGTAGCAAACATGAGGCAAAGCCTAGATTTTGCTCCACTTTGTAAATGCTTGCCCGAGAGGAGTATAACTGCCTATATATATATTGGATTGCCATATGTAACATGACACCTATCCTATTATATGGAAGGGATTAACGCTGGAATTGCAGAGGCGTTGTAACCATTAGGGAGAGGAATACTGGTGTATATATTTTGTCACATGAAAAGCTAGCAGTTGGCCTACAGCGCTGAACTCTATGTTTGTACTGTCTTGTGCTTCAGTGTGGGGATATATTATATATTAGTTATGACAAGGAGGCACAACCTTCTTATTTCAGGGGCCGTGGTACTGATGTTAATATAGCAGCACATGGTCTGAGCCATGTTTGATCCAGAACTCTGGCAGCAGACTCCTTATCCAAGATATCGGCCATTGTGGATCTTATAGCAAACTAAGAAGCAAGCGAGCAGAGGATACAGTTTGCCTGCAGCTGCTATTTGAGCTAAGAAATTGTCCGCACAAACAGAGCTCACCTTTGAATAAAAATCCCCCTGAATTGACTTTTGTATAATAAAGGGGACAGAAACTTTAAAATAGAAACTGTGAATCCTTCAATAATATTTCCACCAGTGCAAACATATGAAGTCATGATGACAATCAACAACTTAGCTCTACAAGCCAGTATTACCTCATAGTACTACATCACAATACTACACTCATATTATAATAATAATATTATATGTCAGGACAAAGATCCTTTGTATAAAATTTTGTACACAACATTGTGTTTCCATTTGATTGTGATTCCTGATTCACTTTGTAGTCGGATCAGGATATCGATATATTGAGAAACTCAATACATTTGTTAAATTTTAACCCTTGACTTAATAAGATAAATTTTAGAGTGTTATGTGTTTGTGACTGTCATATTGTTGTCAATTGTGAGTATCTTAACTTAGATGTTTATCTGGTTGTTGAGTGTTGTGTACTTACAATTCATCACTATCATAACCCTAGACATTAAACGTAGTCATCACAAAATTCAAGAATAAGTCTGATTGAGGTCTAATATGTGGTAGCAAGAAAGGTCCTCTGTAATACACCCAACTTATTAGATACAGAGACCTTCACAGCTGATCTCAGTCAGTACACTAAGTTCCCTATAAATATATTTATATAATCCCAACTCACCACAGGGACAGAAGCCTGATTGGTCGATGTTATATTCAGTTATATAGGTTATCTTTTCTTGTGTCTCAACCTGGCGTATGAATACTAGATTTACGTCAGTTTGCTTCTGGTATGGCCAGAAACAGATTGGTCTTGCTTAGAATGTTTATGGCCCGAGTTTATATTTATTCCTTGACTATTTAAGGTGATTCGGTCTTATATCTTTGTATCTTTGTAATGTCTATGTCGGCCTATTTCTTGAGTTGAACTCTGGGGTCAAACGCATTTCTGCGCATGCGTCAATTGGGGTCGACAAGAGGCCTCCGTGATGGCGAACGGTGGGTTCTGCTCGGACGAAGGAAAGTCCGAAGATTTTGTGTTTGTGGTTGATCCATGGGGAAGGAGAAGTTTTCTCAGTATGACTATGATGTCGGTAATTCTTCCCAACAGTTATTCTAAACGCCAAGGGACGGCGTGTGCTATTTGCTAGTGTTTTTCTGGACTTAAGGTAAAGCAGAAAACATTTACTGAACTTTCCTTAGGCCTAACTTTATGCAGACGTCATACTGTCTGCCGATGTATTTGATTGATGGTACTTAGACGACTCTTCTACTAGCAGCTCTATGCATTGGACATATGCAATATTTATCATGGGATATGGAAAGCCTATTATATTATTTGAGTAATGAACGGAGTCTTCACTTAAAACGTCTTCAGAGTGAGCGACGCTCACTGGAACTAGCGCCATTTTGGATCCCACTTTCGATCTATTCGGATTATCGATCAGAGAACAGGAATGCCTTATTACCTGATGGCGATACCAAGACCTATATTATATTGAAGCCCACTCCTTGTCTATTTAAGATTGTCGTCATAAGAGTCGGCTGAATTTACGGCTTGAAAGACTTAGCTAGAAGAAGGTTCTGACAGTGAACCATTGTTGATAATTATGTATTCACATTAACTGATGCGATTAATCAGTTAAGGCATGAGACGATAGACAACCAGAATATTGAATGCTTGCCTACTATCGTTCTATTGTATTCACATGCTACACGAATGTCCATTTGATGTTGTCACCCATTTTTCAAGTATACGATGATTTTTGTGCCAACCTGTTCAAGTAACTGTAAACCGTGTTGTCGGAGTGTGCGTCCCATTAAATTATAAGAAAACGTCAACAGTAGTCTATGTCATTGACTTCCAGCTATGAGTGAGTGAGTGTCCAGTCTACTTGTCAACTCCACAGAACATTCCATCCATTCGCGTACCTTGCACTCTCACTCCAAATAAACATTGCCCTTTATTAGCGCCTCAACACTTGGCGAGCAAGGTGACCTAGAGACACAACACTGCGTCGGTCGAGTTGACCATTTCCATCATTCGTCCAGTCTTCATCATTACTAGTATATACTCTTGCAACACTGGAGATACCCTAACTATGCAACCCACCATCATCACACCAACACCGAATGGTTTGCAACACTGGTGGAACATTATAGAAACATTAGCTCTTCCTCATGAGAATAAATTAAAACAATCTCAAATGAATGAGAAAAAGGAATTTGAAGATGAGATGAGTTTTTCTAAATATGAACAGTGGTTAGAAAGTGATATGAGCTTGGCTCAATACGAGAAGTATTGTAAAGAAAATGCTTGCACCGGGGACTTGAAACAAGTCAAAATGGACAATGAGAAATTAAGGGTTGAGATGCAGTCACTACAACTAGAGTTGACACAGTTGAGAGCGAATAAGGTAAAGGATGAGAAAGTTGATGAACTTATGACTACTCATCATAGTGCTATGAAAGCACTCAAACTTGAACTTGTTCAGGAGAAGGCTAAGGTCTTAGAAAATACGTCTCAGACGACAAAGTTGAGAAAAGATATTAAAGATAGTATGGCTAAAGAGAAGACTCTTATTTCTCAGTTACAAGACATAAGGTTGGATTATGACAGAAAAATTAAAACCAACGAAAGAATATACAAAGCTGTTACTAGAGAGAAAGCTATGGCAGAGGTGGAAGTTACAAAACTTCGTAAAAGAGTTGACAGTTTATTAGATATTGTTTTATACAATAATGTGTTATCTACTACTAAGGTGGATAGACTGAAACATAAACATGATGGTCAACATGTTGCTAATGCAAAGAGCCAGCGACAGGCACTCAATGCTCATAGTAACACTAAGCAATATGTGAACAAATCTTTTCGTGGAAAATATGGTTTCCCACGGAATAATGATACTGCCTCTAATGGAAGTTGGCGTCAGGCCAACAAAGGTAAATCAAGTTTGGATCACAGTGAGGACTTTGATAAGTGTCATGATAAGATTCCTCAGGGAAACCGTGCATCGAATTTTCAGATTCCTGATAAGTTGGTAAAAGAAAACAAAACTGTTTGTACCCATCGTACTCAGCTCAGACAGTACGATGTACCTATTAAGCACATTGACACAGGAAAAAATAAAAGCAATTTTGCTAAGAGAGATAATCGTGATTGTGGACATTACCAAACGCGTCCATATGATAATAGTTCTTCTTCAAAGACCTGGAGGCAATTTAATTGTCCTTAACATTTTGGTCCTAGTGACTATAAGAACTTTCATAAAGGTTATCAACATTATAATAATTGTTCTCCAGGACAACAAAACCCATCAAATAGATATTTTGTTCAGAAGAGAAATAACAATTATAACTATGTTAACTAGTGTTCAAATAAGAGCAATGGGCTCAACAGACATAAAAATTTTGATAGATCTCGTTGTGATTGTAGATCTCAACATGACTCTACTTAACTGTTAAATCTTGGACTTCCTAATATGTCTAATTTTACAACAGTTCTTTTTCTATATCAAAATATGTACACATTTGTAATATATGATATAGTGATTGTATAAACATTTAGCGGTTCACTAATTTTTATTCACCGCTAGTCCTTTGATGATTTTTCTTTTGTAAATCATGAACTTATGGTACTTAATATGAAATTGTGATTGAAATTATTGTATGCATTGTGTCATTGCCAGTATTGTAGTATGCGTTGGTGACACCTCCCTGGAAATATTTATACTTAGAGAAATACTTTCTCTGAGATGTTGAGATATATTCTCACCAGTCGATCTATACTTCGACTTTGCCTTAATTTGGCGTGATAAATTGCTGTTATTTCTCATCTGCGCATTATTCGTGCGTTGTGAGCCTATTGTATGATGCTCTCAGATGAAAAAAAAAAATAATTTAATTTTTTTCCCGGGGGGTGTGGTAGTCTGTTGCGCACAGATTCTTTTGTGTGGTAGTCTGTGACGCACAGATTCTTTTGGTAGGCATACAAATGTAAAGTAATATTTATTTGTCTGATGAAAAGTATTTATTTGAGAATCAAATAATTTAAGGGACAGAACCCTGATTGGTCGATGTTATATTCAGTTAAATGGGTTATCTTTTCTTGTGTCTCAACCTGCCGTATGAATACTAGATTTACGTCAGTTTGCTTCTGGTATGGCCAGAAACAGATTGATCTTGCTTAGAATGTTTATGGCCCGAGTTTATATTTATTCCTTGACTATTTAAGGTGATTCGATCTTATATCTTTGTATCTTTGTAATGTCTATGTCGGCCTATTTCTTGAGTTGAACTCTGGGGTCAAACGCATTTCTGCGCATGCGTCAATTGGGGTCGACAAGAGGCCTCCGTGATGGCGAACGGTGGGTTCTGCTCGGACGAAGGAAAGTCCGAAGATTTTGTGTTTGTGGTTGATCCATGGGGAAGGAGAAGTTTTCTCAGTATTACTATGATGTCGACAATTCTTCCCAACAGTTATTCTAAACGCCAAGGGACGGCGTGTGCTATTTGCTAGTGTTTTTCTGGACTTAAGGTAAAGCAGAAAACATTTACTGAACTTTCCTTAGGCCTAACTTTATGCAGACGTCATACTGTCTGCCGATGTATTTGATTGATGGTACTTAGACGACTCTTCTACTAGCAGCTCTATGCATTGGACATATGCAATATTTATCATGGGATATGGAAAGCCTAATATATTATTTGAGTAATGAACGGAGCCTTCACTTACGTTTAAAACGTCTTCAGAGTGAGCGACGCTCACTGGAACTAGCGCCATTTTGGATCCCACTTTCGGTCTATTCGGATTATCGATCAGAGAACAGGAATGCCTTATTACCTGATGGCGATACCAAGACCTATATTATATTGAAGCCCACTCCTTGTCTATTTAAGATTGTCGTCATAAGCGTCGGCTGAATTTACGGCTTGAAAGACTTAGCTAGAAGAAGGTTCTGACAGTGAACCATTGTTGATAATTATGTATTCACATTAACTGATGCGATTAATCAGTTAAGGCATGAGACGATAGACAACCAGAATATTAAATGCTTGCCTACTATCGTTCTATTGTATTCACATGCTACACGAATGTCCATTTGATGTTGTCACCCATTTTTCAAGTATACGATGATTTTTGTGCCAACCTGTTCAAGTAACTGTAAACCGTGTTGTCAGAGTGTGCGTCCCATTAAATTATAAGAAAACGTCAACAGTAGTCTATGTCATTAACTTCCAGCTATGAGTGAGTGAGTGTCCAGTCTACTTGTCAACTCCACAGAACATTCCATCCATTCGCGTACCTTGCACTCTCACTCCAAATAAACATTGCCCTTTATTAGCGCCTCAACACTTGGCGAGCAAGGTGACCTAGAGACACAACACTGCGTCGGTCGAGTTGACCATTTCCATCATTCGTCCAGTCTTCATCATTACTAGTATATACTCTTGCAACACTGGAGATACCCTAACTATGCAACCCACCATCATCACACCAACACCGAATGGTTTGCAACATGGACTCCTGCTTGTTAGTATTTATAATAACAAATTAAACTGAAAAGTTCGTTATTAATTATAAACATGAGTCATATAAAAAGCGGTAGTCTCAATACCTTATATGGGAGGAGTTTGAAATTACCTGTGTCATGCAGAATTTCATGAGAGAAAGGGGGGAGGGGGGTGTCACAGGGTTATCCCGAAGTGTAACCAAAGAGAGTTATCTGTGTGGTGCCGGCTTTGTCAATGGCTCAGATTTGCGTTGCAACCCGTTGGAAATAGGCAGCAGGAGTGAAGAAGGTGAATGTAGGACTCTGGGATAAATTCCCCGCAGACAGTCCCAGTGATTCTGGATCTTGTGACACTATAACTCCTACCACTCTATCCCCCTCTCTATATTATAATGCTAACGAGCCCCCACCTCCCCTATTACACTGAGTGAACAGAAGAGGAAGAAAGGAAGAAATGTATGTCTCTTTCGCACACTTTCTTTCCTTCTCTATATATATAATTAACGTGTGTTGGTAAAGTAAACACAACTACAACATTTATTGAATTACTGAAATATAACAACATTCAATTACACTAATACAAATGCAACTAGGAATGACATTAACTGTCCCTGTGAAGAAAGATATTAGTTAATGCAAATACACAAATGAATCTTAAATCTATGTTATGGGATGATAATGATGAAATGTAAGCAACTCCTAAATACTAACAAAAGGATATCTCGTTTCGGGTCTCTGACTGACTGTAAATATAACTCTGGGTATTTGCATACACTGGACAAGTCTTTGTCTGCATTCAATAATACTGGACGGTCCACTTAATGTCGTCAGGTGTCGATGGCCTGTTCTTTTGTTATTCACAAAGCGAGTGTTGACATTGCCACGCGCGTCTGAGGTGGCTTGTCCCTAGGTTGTGTTGAAGCAATGTTATGCTGTGGGGACTTCGTCTGATATGCAGATGTCCATGTGTGGTGAAGATATTTTCCTCAGGTGGTGATGATGGTGAAATCTGGTATATAGTGAATTTGTTTGCGCATCAGTTTTACGGGGAGAATCTGTCCATTACTGCATGTAATTTAGGATCTCGAAAAATTTTGTAGACCCTGGGTTTACAAGATCGTCCGTCTTCTCTTGCACTTCTGACCAAGCTTTCTCCAAGGCACTTGTTGTAATGACAATCGTCCGCAGGCTACTGCCACTTCAGATCATTAATTCACGTAGACAGCTCTTTAGTAATGCATCCCTTATTCTAGGTAATTGCGGATTACTTTTCTGTGTGGGTGATTGTTTAGTAGAAAGTCCCTTCGCCGCCTGGCAAGTTCTTTTCTAAAATCCCCGTTGTTTGTTGGTAGGTTTGTTGCCGTTAAATATCTGTGAGATGCGTGTCGTCGCAGTATTTCTGTTTGGCCCTACTCATTTAGCTTGTCCCGTGATTGACGCCAACAAAGTAGTAGACGAAGGCTGAGTTATCTCAAATGGTCTCTGTCTCAACCACTGCGATGGATAAAATTAACAAACCTTTTGTAAGTACCCCATAAACTATGTTACGCCTGTCGTGTGTTCTTGTATGTGAAATCTTATCACTATAAGGAATGGCTGCGCGGTGTTTACTGCACGGTTAACATGTAATGTAAGAGGCAAAATAAAAGTGTCTGGTATTTACTTCGTTATAGTTACTGGAAACTGTGTAATGTTATAATTATAATAATTCTCTGCCTGGTGTTTATTGTAACCTGTACTTATTAGTATGAAATATAATATTATAATAAACAAGACTGGTATTTACAGTGTTATATTTATGGAAAATATGTATATATTATCTGACTGAGGTTAAGATATAATAATGATAAGGTACAAACTATATTACACTAACCTTGGTGTCCATATCAAGAATTTCACTGACACACGTCTTGATTCTTTCTTGTGAAATCTAGAACCCAAGTATGTTGGCGGACTGCTTCTCTTGCAATGCCGAGCAATAAATTTTGTTTGGTTATATATCGTCCGAATCGCCGTTGGCAATTTTTCGGGTCGCTTCTTGTGTCATGTGAAATTTCGTTTGTTTTCCTTTAGTCAGACATTCAGTCCTCCTTACTGTGTAAATTTCCTGTAATATTTTGCTATTATCGTTTTCTTGTTTTTCCTCTCCCAGACAATCTGTCTGCGTCGTCTTTTGGGGCATGTGCAGTGTTGTTATCGTCTTTGTATTCTTTACTTCTTTTCATGTTGTTATTTATTTTTTCATATTGCTTTTCGCCCCGACTTGTGTCTCCGTTACTTCAATATTATCCGTAATGTCCGACTGACCATCTTTATGTTCTGTTACAAGCCGAAATAATATGTGTAGATTACTGGCCTTGTGTAAACACACCCGAGACTTAGTGTCGATTACCGCGATAGTCTGTTGACCTAATGTCTCCTTGTTGTGAAAGCATTTCAGGTGAATGTTGTTGCGTTTACAGGGCTCACGCCCAGCGCTGTCTATTGTTATGTAAACATTCCTTGTAAAATTGGTGGATGTCCCATGACTGTTGACAAACGATGTCTGTGCAGACAATGAGTATAGACAACCGACTGCCTTCTCATTCAGTGAGAAATTTACCGACAAAATATTGGCAATCGGTCTTAGGAATTGAAATGCCGACTTACTCGCGTCCCGTGACAGGGGGGAGAGAAGATTTATACTAAAGTCTAACATTAAATCTGCGTGGTCTATCCAAACTATATTAAACTAGACGACGTTTCATTAGTGACTTTCACTGAGTCGAATGCCGAGAGAGCGTGGGTGAAAGGTCCCACATAATGTAGCACATTTTCAGACTACAGTACTGTGTTCCATTGAGTCGAGATGATACCTTCAGAGAAGCTAGGACCGAAGAAAAGTAGGATTTAAATAAAGAGAATAGGATCAAGTATTGAGGATCTTCTGAAATTAACGAGCAAGAAAACTCGACTTTATACTACTGGAAATCACAAAGTCCTCGGAACCTATAAACAGGATAATAGTTGGTTTATAATTAAAGTTATACTCGGCTACCTGTAAGACGGCCTCATACCCTTTGGCCCGACATAATCCGGAAGCCTTTCTGTGCCAGACGTCTGTAAAAAACATAACCCAATACGAGGGTAGGTTGTAACATATACAATTTTATATTTTACATTTTACATGTTCCTATCTTTGGATTTTTGAATAGGTGCGGATTCTGAAGATTACCACTTGTTTTCTTCCGTTGATTCATTATAATGCATCATTTTGTGATGTGGCTTTATATTCCGCTTCCCATTTGTTCCTGTATCTGCTTCTTTGCCTCTTCGAAAGTTATACTTGTATCAGGCTGAGGAAGCTTTCCGCCTTCCTTTGCCAATCCGTCAGACTCTTTATTGCCGGGGAAGTTTGGATGGGATGAGATGTGATCCATCATACTACAACTCTTTTGAAACGCTCACATAGTTTGTGGAGTATTAATTACTCTTAGGTCATCGATTCTTTCAATCTTGGTTTTCCAAGTCAAGCGGCGATCTAAGGTAATGCCTAGGAAGTGTGGATTTTCATCCTGTCTTCTCGTTAACACAGGTTTGGAGCTCTGTGGTTTATTTGACACAGATAAGACTGTGTATGTTGTTTTCCCCTCATTTATCTTAATTAGCCATGGTGTCGTCCACTCCTCCAGTGATGTCAGGGCTTGCTGTATCAGAATGTTTGCCGAAGTAATATACATTTCAGAGATTCACAGCGCTATGTCATCTGCAAATGAGACGCTGTGTGTTCTTCTTGGAACATTGTCTGTCATGTCATTTACTTTTGCAAGGAACTGTGTCGGGGAACACCCTGAGTGGCCGGGTCTCTTATAGTAATAGTATTTTTTTCTTCTTCGTTTATTTATTCACCAAGTCTTCAGGACCCTGGTCTTGTCCGCCAAAGACGTTTATTTCTTGATGAGTGATCGTATAGATTTTAAATTTAAAGTTCGTTCTTCCCTCGATCTGCAGGTGGTTATGATTTGGGAGACAGCTTTAATAAATTATAGCTGTACTTGTTTAAGGTCACTTATCCAACTGGGACTTCTTTAAGTGAGTTGAAACAAGTCTTGTCATCAATTAAAACAAGTTTAATTAGACCTGGTGAACAACAATGAAAAAATATGAAGACATTCCTCTTCATCAATTTCATATGTCATTAACAGGCATGTGATCAAATAATTTCTGTAGACATTTGTTCTGGATGTACAATCACAGTTCCTCCTTTTACCTCAAACCACTGTGGCATATAACATTCATCATGTTTAAAAGTGTTCTTCAAAGATTTCTCATTTTATTTTTCCTTGGGCGCTAGACTGAGTCCTCTACCTTTCTTGTTAGGTTTGAAAGTTCAGTATTTTTGCTAAGTTCCTCAAACTGATTGCTCGAAATTATAGCCTATCTGGCTTATCTTGATTGTCCGCTGAAAATCTAACAAAAGGTTTGCGACACTGCCATGCGATTCCCGCCAAAAGACTGAGTTCGCGTCTAAAAGTCTATTGTTAGAAAAATGTAACTATTCTTGTTTAGAGATAAACTGTAATAAGTACATTTGTCGTTTTTAAAAGTTCTTAGCTCGCTTCTTTAATCTTAGGTTATTCTTATGCTAGATCTCTATCACGTTTCCCTACTGTTTCAGCACGGATAATGATGTCGTGGTAGGCCGTCCGGTCACATACACGCGGGGCCATAGAAATGTATCCCCTAAAGAGACATTTGTGTTATAACAATGAAAAAAATAATCCCTTAAAAAAAAATCTGTAAAACGAAAATTTCGTTAAACGAGGGCTCTCGAATATGGATATGTCCACGTATAAATATTATTTATTGGTAACTAACACGAAAAATCTCCCTATAATTTTATTAACAATTTGTAGAGGCTCTCGTAATTACCTATATGGCATCTTGTATTTATTAAACCAAAATCGGAACTAATATACATTCATAACATAATTGTTACACACAATCTCAATTGTATTTCTGTCGACACTTCATCCCACAACGATGAAGGCAATTTATTTATACAAACCATAAACGCAGAACCGAATGAGGTTCAACCAACTATTAAAATCTCAAACATTGTTTTATAACAAAGATCAGCCATCATCGTACATATTTACAGGTCGACACCTTGTCTGCTTCTGGTTGCAGAAATGTGTCAGACCGATTTGTGTCTCGTAACATCTATTGCCAAGTATCATAACATCTATTGCCAAGTATCAGTCAGTCCTAGGCGAACAGATGAGCAGATTAATGTCCCCATTATACATCGGTACGAACTATAACCGACACATAAGAAAGTTTTCCTAAGGAAGTTTGGAATCGCAGTAGGAGGATGAAGTAGAAAGTCAGGAAGTAGGGTTGTGTGCAGCCAATATGGCCTTCTGATGCACTGTCACCGTCACTAATTGCTCCCTATCCTAAACATGGGCCGTATATAGCAGCATTTTTTTCAGCGCAATGTCAACTACATGGTCAAAAGTTAGATTGTAGTAACAGTCATCCATGCATCAATCGTAAGCACGAAATGTCATTTTATGTGAGACATGTAACTTATCTGTATAACATCCTTATTACTATCATGACATGTAAGTAATTATGTCGTAACAACACCATGTGCCCTTATGTGTCACAACTCAAGTCTGAAGCTGTCGCCATCTTCGCTTGCGATGGGCAACTATTATTATTATGTGCCCTTAGGACGGCTAAAAGAAAAAAAATACTTTAACAATTGTACAATTTTTAATAACCTGCAACTTTGATGTCCTGTTCGGTCAGTGTTGTCTGAAAGTCAGCAATTTCGTCTCGCAAAAGACCGAAAGGCTAAAATGAGTCTCGTTCGTCAGTGAATTAGGTCATGTCTATATGCTGGGTCAATGGGGGATATAGTGGCGCTGTGGGCATCATTTGAACTAGAGCAGTGGGCGAAAAGGTGGGCATGGGGATGTTTTCCGTGGTCACTGTCTGTGAAATAACTGGCGAAGTTTGTTGACTCTCAATCTCTGAATCGTCTTTGTCTAATCGTGATTTACGACAATTAATGTTTCTATGTAACTTGTATTTGTACATTACATAACTCAATATAGTTAAACTAAGTATTGTGATCCACAACGGGCTGATCACCCGTTGCCAGTCACTTTGATTACGGAAACAACAGCAAATGGGTTGATTTGCCGTTGCCCTAAAGACGCCACTAGGCATGATGGGAAACAATGGCAAAGAAAACCTATCTGCTGTTGCCCTAAGACGCCACTAGGCGTAATGGCCTCAACTGCTTTGATAAGGACAATATCAATATCACTAGTCCAGATACTTGTGTGTGTGGAATCATGGTGGCATGTGAATGTACAGTGTCTAATTATGTCCTCAAGGTGGACATAGCGACTGTCTCAAGTGGGGGTAATTAAGGAGAGATGACAAAAGTAGTCTCTGAATGAAGGAACGAGAGGAGGGGATTCCAGACTACGGAGAAAGTGTAGTTTAACCGTATAGTCTCTGAGGGTAGATCTTTATTCAATATAGAGGATGCCCTGAAAGTTGCGGCTAACTTAAAATTCTCATCAGAAACGGAACGAGTTGGAGTTATTTAGAGAGTGTCATAGGTGTAGAGTGTGTTAATAGCCAAGTATCTGCCATAATTTTGTAGGCAATGGGGAAAGTGTGTGTAAACGAATAGTTCTGGTGCACAATTTGTGAATTCTATAAAAATCATTATCAAAAATGGCAATTATACATTCGTTGTGCGTTCTGATGCTATAAAAAAGAGCTTTCAAGATTACCAAATGCAAATGGCGAGTGAGCACAATTCTCATAAGTACGCTGTGAAACAATGGTGTAATATGTGTGTGCCTTATTTATCGCAATAGCATAGGCATGTGTATCATATATGGCTAACGGATGTGTCATAACGTCACTGTGGTATGTAAGATGTGATGGCATCGGTGAAGGAATGGTGTGCACATTATAAAGACCATAGATATCATCGAGGATGATGAACGCAATGTTGACTTTCTGAGTAACTCGGGGTGATGTCGTAAATTTATTTGAGAGAATTCTATGAACTAGTGGTCCCGTTTAGAGTGTAGAGTGATGGTGAAGGCTCTGTGATAGATAAGGGTTAGAAAGTAAATAGTTGATTCACAGAGTGATGGGGAGAGTAAGGACAGACTCTTTTACGACAATCATTCCTCTCAATCTTCTCCTCAAACTCTCCTGGTCACACAATTATTTGCCAGTTTCCAGACACACACCTGCGCTCACACCGATTTGGTGCTTCAAACACACAGACGCACGTGAATACAAACTACGAATATAACAGATATGGGGTAATTATGGGCTTGGGCCTTCCAACACAATACTAGAAGTTTTATACTGTTTATTTATCACTAAGAATCAAATCACAACATTACTCATTTGACAAGCAAAAATCATAGTTTACAGAAATAAAATACAAATGACACGATGGGGGAGATGAAGATTGATATCCCATATGCCCTTCCCACTTGTACAGACAAATGAAAAGGAACCCAGTCCAAATGACAGGTAGTTAACAGAAATAGATAAGTTAACCCAACAGTTGATTAATCTATCCTGAAAAGAGGGATTAGGAAACTAGTCCTATTATCCTTAACTGGTTTTCCTTCTACTAATCAGTTTAGGAAGGGGAAATAACGGAGTTAAGAAATCCCTCTTATAAAGTGAACAATACGAAGAATAAAATAACAAAGTGTCTACCAGGTACAGCAATTAAAATAGTTGCACATAAAACTCATTCAGTCATGCGTGCTCGTGTTGGCCAACACACAAACTCTCACACAGACTTACCGATCTTGGAATCAGGCACTCCATAGAATTATACAAAAACCATCAATTAACACTTGACATGTGAAAGTGTCTGTTACTTCGATGTCCAGCCCCAGATGTAGCGAGGTTGGCTGGTAGCAAATATTCTCACTTATCGCCGGACGTGAAGCCTAAGTGTTCTTGTGTTTTATTCTATAAGAAGAGTCTATGGGATGGCACTGTCACAGTTAGATACAGGTGAGAATGGGGTGTGGTTTGCTTAGATTTCGCCGCTGGTGGTGAAACTTCTGAAATGAGATGACAACAACTGACCAGTGCGGTATGGTTTAAATCCAGTGAGGAAAAACTAGGCACAGTCACAATTCAGGTAAATATGTACTCTCTCTCAGCAGCAGTAAACTAATAAAAAGCTCTGGCAATTGTTATTCTTCCAGTTACAACTTAATTTGCTTGATAATGTGTTAAATTTTTCTTTGGGTATGCTTTCTTTCAAATAATTTAGATAGCGGAATCCCCAACATAGGATCGCCTCAAAGATTAAAATTTAAACAGTCTCAACAAGTTCTGGAGGGGTTTAAGAACTGAGTCTGGGAGACTCTATACCAGGTTTTTCTTTGCTGGGATCGCAAAGGTTGTGATACACATTATATGAAAGATAAAACATGTAATCATACCGAAAAATCAAATAACATTCTAAAGCGCGATAAATTTACAGTTAACTATTTATACACTCGCGTCTTTAATCATATAAATTCAAGAAGAACTCCCCGCGAGTTTAATAGTTAAAACACACACACACACACATATATATATATATATATATATATATATATATATATATATATATATATATATATATATATATATATATATATATATATATATATATATATATATATATATATATATATATATATATATATATATATATATATATATATATATATATATATATATATATATATATATATATATATATATATATATATATATTTATATATTTATATATTTATATATTTATATATATTTTTATATATTTATATATATTTATATATTTATATATATAGAACGTAACTCAATTAAATTTAGTTATAAATTCCTTTGCGTCTTTAAATGTTACTTTAAGCATTTAAGTATCTATCATCTTTGGAAATAATATAATAGATATATCATTAAATTTTCAACTGGAACTATTTGAGATAGGTTTAACTTAATAGCTTTAAATTAATCACAAAAATCCAGTGAAATAGGATGAATGAACTAGACCACTGATCACTTTAAAACAAATATATTATACCATTTAGCACAGAATAGAATTCACTGCAATAAGTTGAAAATCCAGAGGGAATCAAACAAGATTTCACTATGCTAGTGCTTCTGTCAATGTCTGGCAAACGAGTGATAAAATTGCACTTCTCAAAGGTCTGTATATATCTAACTGGAATGGAACTTAAAGGGGTCGTGTGAGATTTTCACACTTTTTATGATCTCCTTAGAAAATCGAGGTTCTAGCCGCCCGGCGTTTCCCCCGTTCGTCTCAGGCTTTCGAGCGTTCTCTGATTGACACAGAGATGTGAAATGTCTGCAAGAAGCTTGCTTCGTCCACTCTGGTTCACACTGCCGTGTTATCTAGCAGCAGGAAACTTCATCGTCCGTTTTGAGATCCCTTAGATCTCATGCCGCTAGTACGTTTGATCCTGGCAACGCCTTTAAGGCAGGCATGAACGAAAAGGTGTAGCGCAATGCTTGCTTATAATCGCTCTAGAAACAGGAGTGGGCGTGATTGAACCTCCCATTAAAGGCCATGCGATCTCTAAAATGCACGGAAGATAGCAGTCTACATATTAATGATCCAACGTGTTGACAATCCACGTGGAAATGCTGCATTGCTAATGAGCCCACGTTTCTATTGTGCATTGTTAATGAGCCCAGGTGGAGAGAATTCCCCGTTGATGAAAAGTTACACCAATATTCAGGGGTACCGATGTTATACGAGGGTCCTATCATCCAACACTTTCAGGGACAGCCGAGCTGTCCGTCAAAGGTGAGTAAGAATAGTTTAAACTTCTAAAAAATCATAGTACGACAAGAGATTCCGTTCTGGAACAACAGGTGGACTAAAAGTATGTGGAATAATAAGAGATAGTTGATCGAACATCTGTAGAAGCTCAGTATGGGTTAGTAACGAAAGAGGTAATGTGTTCAACTTCAACATGTCTATGTGAGATTCGAGAGTTAGGAGTGTATGTGTAACATGTGTAAGAAGTTCTCCGGCTCTGCCTGCCAAGTTCTTCAATTTGGAATGTAACATCATTTGTTTTCCACAAATAGGTGGTTAAAAATTTATAAATAACATACGTTCTGTTGTTGAGATTCTCAACTGTGATTTCTGTAAAGTTTGTAAGTTTTACTACTAACGCTCCAAGGTTATTGAAGGCAATTCTTTTCGACTGAATAGTATTACGCGTACTATTAACTATTGTGGTGCTTCTGCTAACTACATGGCGAACAATCTCTTGATTGTCTGCTCATTCTTTTATAGTTACATGTAAATCATCGTAATTTGTATCAGTAGCAGTACCCAACAAATATTCGTCACCGACAAAGAGTATTATGGACCTATTATGTCTATATGCTTGTCTTATCTTCTGGAATTGCACTTGACTATTAGTTAAAGATCGACGCAGAATGTGTGTCTCATGTCTAACCAACGCGAATAAGGTTATATAACCCTGATTCTGTGTAGTTACAAAATCTTGCATGGTTTGTACAATATATTGTTCAGTTAGCTAAACTTTCTGTAACTCTTCAAGTTCAGATCTCAATGGACCAAAAGATGTCAACAATGTAATTATCCATTTGGAGGATGAATCCGAGACCTCCGTAGCATGTTCAAACATGGTGGCGTTTCTCCAGAGTAATTGTTCATTGTTTATCTGATAGTGTGCAAGTAACTAGAATGTTTATTGTTATATTAACCAGCCACAGGGTTACAAGGAAAGGCCGACATCACCTGAAAAAAAATCGATTAAAAAAATGTATAACCATCATCGGCCAACAAAAAATTAAAAAAAAACGATGGAGGTGATGAAGCAGTGATGCTGTCAATCACAGAAGCTTTGCCAGCTCTAGGAGTGCTATCTCTCTACTAGATAGACGAGTTTCGTAGCCGGATAAGCTGGAAGACTGAGTTGTGGTGTTGATCGTTGCATTGCAGGTGGAGTGGAGTGATGGTGTGGTACAACGTTGATTTGGAACAATCGTTACTCTAGGTGTTGAACGACGTTTTCTAAGAAGTTGTGTACTCACATGCTCCTGTGGGAACCTGACAAATTTTGCTAGTGGCGATGAGTCTTCGGGTGACGAACTGTAAG
This sequence comes from Oreohelix idahoensis, assembly GCA_024509875.1. Classification (NCBI taxonomy): domain Eukaryota; kingdom Metazoa; phylum Mollusca; class Gastropoda; order Stylommatophora; family Oreohelicidae; genus Oreohelix; species Oreohelix idahoensis. The sequence continues at coordinate 591,143 of JAMPIV010006736.1, forward strand.
GGCAGTTCTGTGCAATCCGTACGTTGTTGTCAGCGTGGTCATCCATGTCATCGTCAGCGGCTGTAGGTTCTGTTGTGTCCAAGTCGGATTCATGTCCTTCCAGTGACGGCGAAAAGGTAACGTTTTCTTCAGTAAGCGTATTTGACGACTGTTCGGCATCTGCATCTGTTCTGCTTCTCTCTCAGGATGTTGTAAGTTTTGGTGGATAACATTTTCTATAATCCTCTGCAGTGGATATTCACCTTCACTGTCCCAGTGAGTGTCAGAGGAGTGAGCATTGGTGGATGGTAGTTCGTTGCAAGAATACATGTGTGTTAATACTGGGGTGTGTGTATCCGTCTGTGATATGTGATTATCTGGGATCAATCGATTGTCAGGCGTTCCCAGAGTTCTGCTAACGGAACGTCATCTTCACTTTCTGATGTATCTCTACATCTCCTTAATCTGTTTACACCCTCATTTAATGGACTGTGGTTAGTATGTATCTGCTCTGCATCGGCATCCGTGTTCAATTCATCTGATGAGGTGTCAGACATTATAGTTGAAGGCTGATAAAGTAACGTAGACCTTCGGACAGGTCTGCTTGGCATATGTATCGGTGGAACAAAAGAACGGGGCTCGTCTTTCTTTATCTGTGATGCGCGAGCTTTCGTGATGAAATTCTTTTCTTCATTCCAAAGGAGGTAGTTGGTTAGTGTTGTTTTCTCAAGGATTTTATATCCGTCTAACCATCTCGCATCCAGTTTTGAGTTTCTTACTTGTTTTTTTATAATAGGCTTGATCACCTATTTGGAATTGCTCAAGCTTCGCATTCTTGTTCATGCTGGGATTGTTTCTATCTGAAAGCCTTCTCCGTATTGTTCTGTGCTATTTGATGTGCTTTGTATTTTTTGTGGATAATAATTTCTATCGGATCTTCTCCCGTGTATTTCCTTTGAGGTCTTAGTAGGTTGTCGAGAGGAAATTTAGCTTCTCTTCCATACAGCATATAGAAGGGTGATAAACCTGTAGTATCATTAGTGTTCACCCGTATCGCTTCTAGCGCTTGGTTGATGAAAAGGTCCCAGTATTGGTTATTTCCTTCAATATATTTGGCTAGAACGTCATGCAGGCTGGAATGCATTCGTTCGTTCCTTCCATTAGCCTGAGGCCTATAATAGCTAGTAGTGATATGTTTGATGTGGAATTTGCTTAACGTTGCTTTGAACGGGTTTCCAACAAACTGTTTTCCATTGTCAGATATCACTGTTCTTGGGCATCCATGTCGTGGTAAAAATTCTTGTAAGAAAAATTCCGTCACTGTCTCTGATGTGACATCTTTTAGTGGATAGCTTTCTAGCCATACCGAGTACTGATCAACTATGTGTAGTAAGTAACAATTTCCCAACTGTGTGAGAGGATAAGGTCCGGAAATGTCAATACTCACTGTTTCCATTGGGAAATGGGACTGTTTCATTTCTTTTAGAGGAACCTTTGATGATCTCATGTTCCTGATTTTACTAGTTTTACATGTTGCGACATATTCAATGATGGTCTTATGCATATTGGGCCAGTAGTAACATTTCTTATCCACATCCAGTGTTTTGTCCCTTCCCATATGTCCGTTTTATCATGGAATTGAAGCAATATCTGTGATATTAGGTGGTGAGGAATTACTTTCTGTATTCTCCCGTCTTGTTTGTCTTCAATATGGTATAAAGCATTATCATATGGAAGTATTGGGAAATTTTTCACTGTCATAGGATTGACTTTGACTTGCTGAACAATGTTCGATATGTTCTCGTCTTTCAACTGTTCTTGCTGTATATCAAATGATTCACGGCAATCATCATCAGTCGCGTGTGCATTGGAGATGTGTGCTTCAGAGTAAATCACAGGACGGTTTGAATTTATAATGTTGATTTCTTTAGCATTTTCATCTATTTCTGTAGACAATGAAGGTTCAGCATTTTGGATGTTGCAGTTTGTTGGGCTATCTGTGTATGGAATTCGTGATAACAGGTCTGCACAGGTGTTCAAGGTTCCTGGTATGTATTCAATTGTAGTGTCATAAGACTGGAGGTTCATGGACCTCTGTAGCTTCTTTGGCTGTTCCTGAGTTTTTGTGAGCCAATTTACTAATGATTGATGATCTGTTTTGATAACGTGAATGGTTCCCCTTACGTAAAAATCGAACTTTTGTATCGCGTAGTGGATAGCGTACGCCTCTTTCTCGGTGTTGGACCATCGTTTTTGAGATTTTGAAAGGGCATGTGATAAAAAGGCAACGGGTTTTTCATTTGGGATGTCAGGAATAATGGGGTTTTCATCTGATGTAAGTTGTTGGACTAGACAAGCTCCAATAGCGTTATCTGAGGCATCTGTATATAATTTCATTGGACTGGAAATATCTGGGTGAGCCAGAAGTGGTATCGTTGTCAGTGCATCTTTCAGATATTGGAATGATCGTTGGCATTCATCAGTCCACTTAAATCTTGCGTATTTCTTCGTTAAGGCAATCAGGGGTTCAGCTGCCTTTGAGAAGTTGATGATGTGGCGTCTGTAGTATCCACAACAACCCAAGAAACCGCATACTTATCTAACAGTCTTGGGGCTGGGCATGTCTCGTATTGCCGCAACCTTCTCTTCGTCAGGGCGAATCCCATTTTGGTTTATGATAAATCCTAGATACTTTGTCTCAGTTTTTAGAAATTCACATTTGCTAAGCTTCAGCTTGACCTGGTGATGACGCAGCCTGTCAAACACTTGTTCTACCTTCAGAAGGTGATGTTCAAAGGAGCCGGATGTATGAATCATAATCTCTCACATACTTCACTTCTTTACAGCTTGACTTTCAATGCCTCCTTCCATACTTTATTAAAAGCTTTCTCTAAATCTACCCAAATCACCACCCTATGCATTTACTCGTGGAAAGCACTTTCCGGTTCCTGAGCTAAATATATGATCTTTAGTGGATCTGTGTTGCATGAATACTGCTGTCACATATGGAAATAGTGCAGCAGTGACCGTACACTTTTGCCCCCCCCCCCCATCTAGGGTTATGTTTTTTTGCTACATGAAAGCCTGATTCACTATCGCAATTAACACGCGAGCCGTCTGGCAATTAAGCACTGTGGAACAGAGCGAAGTGCGCAGCACGGCGTAATCGTTCTTTGATCAGGGAAACACGCGGGCAGAGGCCAGGCGTTAACAGTTTCTTTGAAAAATCAAGAGCGATAAGTCTGAGACGTGCCTTGGATTGTTACATTTTCAGGGAAATTAACTTACGTAGCTGATATGCGGCAGGCGGGGAGAATGAAAGACAAGCCAGAGGTTGTTGGTCGGCAGAGGTGAAGAAAAAACCTTTCATTCAGGAATCGAACCGTAGATGTGCCCGGCCCTGGCCGTAGGTGCGACTTTCGCATTAAGGAGCGATAGAACGGCATCTATGGATATATACCCCGTCTCTTCAAAAGTCATTATCAAGATCTCAGAGAATTTTTTGAAATAACTAGCTCGATATCCTAAGAGTTTTTCGTACAAAGTGAATGCTTAGATTAGTGGGGTTGTTTCCATCTTTCTCTGTTTGCGGTAATTTATATACTAACCGTTAAGTGATTTAGTGTGTTAAAACTTTTTCATTATATTTCACTGGGATTTCTGTGTTAAATTGAATAGCGTATTAAATAACATGTAGCTAAATTTCTCCAGCTGTAAAGTCAATTTAATTACTCGCTATTCCCCAGAAAGAGATGCTTTAATTGATTAGTACATACATTAAATAACTGACTTCTGACGGTATATATTATTTACTTATATCCATGTTGTGTAATTTTATAAATGACTAGTGTTCATATCACGCGTTAAAAGCGACAGGATAAGCTAGACATTTGTGGTTTATAATCTAATTTAATAACCTAGTGGTTAAAGAGGTCTTACATTAACACGTGTTAGATCTAATATTGATATTTTGGTTAAATGTTTATATTTCTTTCCTAAAATTTAGGCTGATCAAAAACCCAGCGAACTAGCGGTCTTAGGGTCATATGCAATTATGGTCATATGAACTTATGTCTTATGAACTATGGTCGTATGGTCCATTGGTCTTATAAGTGTATAAGCAACCAGAAACTTTATAATATTGTTGAGTCTTCGGCTATAACATGTGCGGTCCATTTTCTTCATTTTATGAGAGAGACCAAACTAGAACAATAATTGTAAATGTTAACTGGACCAGAACTATACCAGATTTTACCTATATAAATCTCATCAGCCAGCTGTGGCAAAATATATTGTCAGCAACATTTGTGTAATTTAACGTAGTGTCTCAGCAACCAGAGGCTAGACAACACAGGAAATATATATGTATTAATCCTCCTATGTTGGCGATCACCACGTATGAACCTTACTCCAACCAACTGAAGGCAGAGATCCAGTATTTATCCAGGAAAACAATTAAATCACCAACTCCAGCGACTACCGTGAAATTTGCAGTCAGCAACTACGGCTAGTCTGGGGCTGGATTTGGCCAAAATTAATATGACACTTTATAGTCTTATTACTTATTAGTGTTTATTTCCACGGAATGCCTGCGACAACTACTGGATAAGCGAATATGAATGTGGCCACAGTATGAAGGATTGAATGAACTGTAAGAGAGTAGCATAATATTCTGTTGTTACCAATATCATACAAATCTTTTCTTTTTGTTCTCACTAACCTGAGTATTTACGGGATATATTAATTAGGGACTTGTCCTTTGTTTTCTTTACTGACTATTCCATACACTTATTGTTAACTTTTGATCTTTTGGGTGAATTAACCTCTGTTGGGATCTTCTTCTCTTTTCCTTTACCAGAGGGGAGAACCTATTTGATTAATTTTCCATTTTTTTATCTGTAAACCATGATCTATTGATGTATATGATTTATGTTGTAAATTTCTAGTGATAAATAAATTTAATAAACCTTAAGTTATTGTGTTGGTCAACCCCTACCCTATCTGTTATCCATAGTTTGTTTTCACGTTTGCGCGTATTTGCCACAGAATTGTGTGCACGTGGGTGCAGTGTAACTTGTATTTTGTATAAGGAGAGAAAGTGCGTCTGATTTTAAATATAGATACAGATATAGATAGGCTGGATTAGAGAAATTATTCAATCCAGAGACTGTTCTTTTCTCTTACACTATCACCTCGTGAGAAAAACTATTTCTTACACCTTACTCGCACATAGTTATCACTATCACCTTTGCTCAGTCAGGACTATAAACATCTATTACCTATCTTATAAGAATCTACGACACCTGCCTGTTGCGGGGTTACAACTTGTTTTTCTTTCTGGTATCACATCAGTCTGGTATTTATCAGCGCTCCATCAGTTTACGTACACAATTAAGTAGACTGATTGGTCTGTAGTCATTTGGTTCTGTCAGATCCCTGTCTTTCGCAGTAACAGGTATCAGTATGGCCTCCTTCCATGCCAGCGGTACAATTCCTTTTTTCCAGCAGCAGTTTAGAACTGTCAGAAGCTCATTTAATTGGTCATCTCATCGTTTCCTGGGGATTTCTTTTTTATTTAGTGACCTCATTGCCGCTTCCATTTCTTGGATTGTCAAACTTTCCATCATTTGCTCTTCCGGCGCAATCTTTCTATTTTCATGACCCAACTGTTCCTCTATGATGACTTTCTTCCTGTCTGTAGGTACATCAATGTGATTTGCACTTGCACAGTGTTCCATAAACAGATTTACTGGGGTTTTTTTTTTCTTTTCATGTCAGCATTTTGTCGCCTTGTTTGATTGTATTTTGTTTTTTTTTTTAATAAGATCCTTCGTTGTTCGAGGCTCTAACTAGTTTCCATAGTTTGTTCCCTGCTTTATCTTAGTTGAAATTTTCGAGTTTTTTTTTTTTTCCTTTCTATCAGTCTCTTGTTGTTGGATTTAATTTTTTTTTTTTTTTTTGGTATTCAAACGCCATGGGATATTCATCAAACATGCAGTATAAACGTGGGTTCCAAATTTAACATCGTTATCTCAAGGGTCTAGATTATGAAAGTGCTGGCCTTGGGCGTCATGAACGTGACATGCTCACTGCATTAACAGCAATGAGGGTCTGACAAGTTAGCGAAACAACTTCCGCTTGACACTCACGCATGTCACTAAATGCCGCTTGTCCCCCGAGCTCAACTTCTAAGCCAAGATAAACCAGTTTCTGTTTGTTGTTTGCTTTTTTTCACTTTCAAAATAGCTTTTGTGAATAAATACTTCACATCTTCGCTAAATGTTACAACAAGGATATGTAGGCGTTTGCGTGGGCGGACAATTGAACGGCAATTTTCATATCTATTTCTTGTCATTTATCGACGCGTGGGTGTCATCTTCATGGCGTTTAAATATACAAGTCTCTTCTTGTGAGGTGATCTATCTATCTATCTATCTATCTATCTATCTATCTATCTATCTATCTATCTATCTATCTATCTATCTATCTATCTATCTATCTATCTGTCTGTCTATCTGTCTGTCTGTCTGTCTGTCTGTCTGTCTGTCTGTCTGTCCGTCCGTCCGTCGGTCGGTCGGTCGGTCCGTCCGTCCGTCCGCCCGCCCATCCATCCATCCATCCATCCTTCTATCTATCTATCTATCTATCTATCTATCTATCTATCTATCTATCTATCTATCTATCTATCTATCTATCTATCTATCTATCTATTTATCTATCTATCTCTTTTATTTTTATCTAAAATACTGTATGGAGGCTCTGATGATCCAGTTTTTCATTACAATATACTTATTCTTAATTTTGTGATCAGGTACTGTTAGTGTTTGCTGTTATACTACCTTGCAATGTAGCATTCCCTTTAAATTAATACTTTAAGTACGCTGGAAAATGTATGAGTAACAGTAGTAAAAGATGAGGAAGAGGAAGTAAGAATGCAAGAGAGGACTGTGAGCCCGATTTTCAACCCTTGGAAAATTAATTTCTTTCGTATATGTCTATCTAACTATCTACCTAGTCTGATTCTGCTCTTGAGTTCAGGAAGGCAAAGACAGCGAGGAAAGTAACTGGTTACCCCACCTCATGATGATGGACCTAGTATTGTGAAGGCTTAAAAATTCACTCATTGCAGCAGTATCTGCTGTGAGACTCTAAGCTGCTCACCTCTGGCAAAGTCTTTCGCATGTACTGGAAAACACAGCGAGTCCCTGGTCATTCAGTAGCAGATTGTTCGAATATTTCACGAGCTCTTATAACAGACCATCGGATTATGTCTCAAATCACTGTCTAATTTTCTGTATGATGAATTCGATTATTATCAGTCTTGTTGTTTGTTTATTTTGTTTTTGTTTGTTTTGTCATTTAACTTTGTTGCGTGCATATTTTGACGCACATTTTACAAAAATCGATATGGCTATTTAATATGGGAAAAATATAGACATTCATTTATTTGTGTATGAAAATGCTGTTTATGGTAAAAGCGAGATAATCCATGTTTGATTCACACTTTTGATTATAGGAGTAATCGTTCTGGATATTGATCCAGCGCAAGGATATTGCGCTTGCGTTTGTACTTATTTTTTAGGGCCAGAAAATATATTAATTTGCTTATTGTGTTTATGGCCTGAATTCATATGTATTACATATTATTAGTACAAGTAGAATCAGTCCTATATTGTATATTTTGGATGGGTAGGAGGGACTAGATTCTTGCTAGCGGAAGTATGAGTTGTCTTGACAAGTCGTGATGAGTTCCGATGTACCGCTTACAAATGGCGGGGTACGTTTTTCAAGAGCTGGTCCTTTCGTCAGAAAAAATGTCTTACGACGTGGTTTTTCTTCTGAAGGAGATGGTGTCTCTACGATAGTTTGTGTTAGAGACTCTCCTTATGTCAGTATATAGATGATTCGGACTCCAGGTAAACCCAGCTCCTATTTTTGATGATCTCTCGTCGGTTAGGCCTAGCTTGACTTTTGGTGCTTCGTTATGCTAGTGTCGTGTTTGGTATCGACGAAGATGACAGATTTTCCTGCAGCGGTTATGGCTACGTGAAATTAACCTGATCACCGTAGAGCTGTATGGAAACATTTACGAAATCATTTATATAACCATTATAAATTAACTCTGGCTTATATTCTCCTTCCTATGAATGAGTGAACGACAACTCAGGGAGGCAGCCATGTTGGATTTCGGTCATCATATGTTTTGATCACTGCCAAGAGAACAGATTATTTATCTTATTATCGGACAGTGACAGGGAGATCTCAATCTTGCTAGAAACCCCCTTTCGTGGTTTCATAATATATACTACAAACTATGGACGTCAAGTAACTTTGGTTATTTATCGATCCGCCCTTCACTGACGCGTTTAGTCAGATAGGGGGATGTGGCCATAATGTATCATGACATTGAACTTTTGATGTACTGCCCATTATTTCTGAATGTGTCATGACTTCAGATCTGCTATGTATACCTACAAATTGATATGTCAACGAACCATGATGTACTCGTATGTCCCAGTGTGTACGTCTGAATAAATTGAGTAAACTAAGATTCCAGCAGTCTGCATTGGTGCCTTGTAGACACAAGTGTGAGTGGTTATATTGGTCAGCACACGAACAGTACACCATTCGCGGTAATCACACTCTACACTTCTACTTCATACATACACCATCCTGCGTCGGCTGAAGTGACCAAGTTTAGGGCCTGCTTCCCCTGGAGCCTTTGCCTTCCCTAACTCAGGACTAGGGTGAGTTACCCATTTACAGCTGGGTAGACTGGAGCATGCCTGATCTCAACAACACACCACTCTTCCTTACAGAGCAGACAGACTGATACTTTACAGTGTGTGTGTGAAAGCAACTTTACAGAGTGGAAAGAACAAGACTTTACAGTGGCGAGCCAGATTCCTGGGTCCAGCTTACGCAGTTTTGTGTTGAGAATCTCAGTTTACAGCTGAAAGAACATTTGTTTGAACACATCAACACCAGTAGGACAGCTATACAGTCGATGTCAGCTTCAGCGCTTGTTGACAGTTTTTTCGCTGTACAGACAGTATTACACAGGACAGTGGTATCAAGTGTAGAAAATATCTGGAGCAATATTGTTGACATTTCTCAACGTACAGAAGAATCACAGTGTTGCTGAACATAAAGTGCATAGTTCATCGTTGGTTCTTCAGATGCTCAACAGAGAAAAATTGACAGTGTAATAGTTTAAAATTAAATCTATTACTGAATAAAGTGGCAAGTTATTAGTATTAAAATAAACTGTGCCTGCTTTACAACACTATACCTGCAACACATTCCATTCATGACATAAATGATATTGTATGCTATATGCTATTTATGCTTACATGTTATTTGTTTATATGTGTAGGGGTTTATATGTTGCGGGCCTGGATGGGTGGTGACTAGAACAGGAAATACCGAGTGATATTGGTCTTGTTCTGGCGTTCGATAGGGAGCAATTTCTTAATTGAAATTTGCATGCAACATAGTTTGCAAATATTTGGTTAGTTGTGACGACTGTTTCATATTTGTATTTGTAACATTTTTTGTGTTCCTTAGTTTTGTTTGATTTGTTTGTATAATTGTAGGTCTCATCTTTTCTTTCATTTCAGTTTTTTACACCCTTATGTTTATACACTGTGGCGTTATTTGTCTTGTTATCTTATGGCAGTTATCATCACGGTTTCTGTGATCATTTTTTTCATTTCTCCTATTTGATTTAATTTGATCTCTGCAAATGTTTTCAGATTGTCTTTTCTTGTTTGTCATTTGTAATGTCTTTAGTTGACATATGACGTATAGTGGTATACACTGATAGTATAGTACAGATCAGTACTTTCTGATTGTTATTGTTATAAAACAAAATGTACAAGACCTTTGTAAGGCTTGTCTCCCAAAGTGATTGGTAAAGGGAAATATTTTTTCTACAGGTACTAAAGTGATCTTTGATTACATTGAGGTATACAAGACCTTTATAAGGCTTGTCTCCCAAAGTGATTGGTAAAGGGAAATATTTTTTTTCCACAGGTACTCAAGTGATCTTTGATTACATTGAGGTATACAAGACCTTTGTAAGGCTTGTCCCCCACAGTATTTGAGATACAATTATTGTTGTCCACAGGTACTCAAGTTATCATTGGTTATTATAAACCATACAAGTTTGGACTAAGACTAAGTCTAAGGTATAGACTTGTCTCCCATTAACTTGAAAGAGGGTAATTTATTTACTTTTTCAGGTTTCTGATTTAAGAAGACAATATGTCTACATTAGATTATTTTATTGCTCAAGGAAAATCTCTTGATAAGACTGGAAAAGACTTAGAACAATGGGCTGTTGCTCAATATGACAAAGCATTAGCTGCAGAAGAGAAAAAAAAACTGCTGCTGCTGTTGAAGAAAAAAAAGCTGCGGCTGAGGAGAGAAAACTTCAAATAGAAGAAAAAAAAGCTGCTGCAGAAGAAAGGAAAGCAATAGCTGAAGAAAAAAGATTAGAAAAAGAAGCTGATACTGCTGCTGAACTTAAGAAATTGCAGATGCAAGTGGAGGAAAGGAGATTTGATGCAGAACAGAAGAAATTAGAAGCTGCTGCAGAACAGAAAAAAATTAGAAGTTGCTGCAGAACAGAAAAAATTAGAAGCTGCTGCAGAACAGAAAAAATTAGAAGCTGCTGCAGAACAGAAAAAACTAGAAGTTGCTGCTGCTGCAGAACAGAAGAAATTAGAAGCTGCTGCAGAACAGAGAAGATTAGATAGAGAAGCTGAAGAGAGAAAAGCAATAAGAGAACATGAGTTTGAATTAGAGAAATTAAAATTGACATGTATGAGTAATGTTAATCAGGCATCTGGTGGTAATGGTAAACCCTTCGTGTACAAGGTCAAGGTACCAGCGTTTAACCCTACCAGTGATGACATAACATTTTGGCTTTCTAGATTTGAACGGGCTTGTCGATCTCATAATGTTGACAAATCACAGTATGTGAATCAGTTGTCTGAAAATCTAAAAGGGGAGTCTCTGAGTAAGTTATATTTTGTTGAAGAGGCCGACAAAGATAATTATGATGCTGTTAGGGCAGCTTTGATAAAGAGATATCAGCTGTCTGAAGAAGGTTATCGTCTTTTGTTTAAAACAATGAGACCTGAGGTAGGTGTAGAATTCTCAGAATTCATCTCAAAAGCACGAATTACACTTTCACGATGGATTGAATTATCCAAAACAGAGAAAACATTTGATGGTCTTACGGATTTATTGCTAAGAGACAAGGTCATGTCTTCTGTAAATAAATCATTCCTAGAGTTCTTACATGAGCGTAAACCTAGTACAATAAAGCAAATGGAAGAATATTGTGACCAGTATGCCACGGCACACCCTGACATGATTCTTAGTAACTCTAACATTAAAGAGAGTATGCCAGTTGCTTCGGCAACAGAATATAATCAGAATTACTCACACAAATTCCAAGGAGCTAAAAATAAATTTGATAAAAAGGTTAATTGGAATAAGTATCAAAACCAAGATAACCACTCAAATCAGAGTTCTTCTTCGAAGAACTGGAATCGGGCTGATAGTCCTCGACACGCGAGGGGTGCCCATAATGTTAGAAATTCTCGGAAAGGGAGTAGCTATAGGAACTACCCAAGTGCTTCATGGAGACAAAAGAAACAATATTACAGGGATACTCAATTTAATGAGCATGATGATTATGATCATGAATATTATGATTCAAACCCAAATAGGGGTTATAACAGAGGCAATAATAATTATAGAGACAATTATAACCGAGGTAGATCACAACACAAAAGACATGGTAAATCTTATTACCAGGCTAACTCTGCACAACAGGAGTTCCACGACACCGATAATCAGAATAATGATAAAAAAGACTCCAATAGTGTAGCGAATTCCGCTTTTGATTTTGCTAGAGCATCTGAGTGTTCGCAATGCAAAACATTATTCGATCCAACCACAGTGTCTACTTTAAGCTGCGGTCACCCACTTCCCGCTCTCCATGCGTCAATTGCGCATAATGGAAGGGGTGCTCTTGTCTTTAATAGGGGCCTAATAGATGGTACTCCGGTATCAATTCTTTTCGACTCGGGGTGCACTACAATTGGAGTGAGGCAATCACTCGTAAATCCTTCTCGAGCTACAGGCAATATAGTCAAATGTGTAACATTTGGTGGCACATTGGAGAAGTACTCCACTGCCATTATCAATATTGCTACGCCTTTCTTTACAGGAGAGGTGCAAGCATGTCTCTTGCCGAATCCGATCGCTGATCTTATCATCGGTCGCATTCATGGAGTGAAAGAATGCACTCCACAGCAAATTTCTAATTGGGAAAATGTTAATATGCAATCTGCTAATGCAGTAATCACTAGGGCTCAAGCTCTCAATATGCCACAATCTTCACATTCTGAAGATAATGATGCGCAGATCCAAGATGATCCCTTGGAGATTTCCCACGATTCCTTTATCAAACAGCAGGAAGATGATCCTACTCTAAAGAAATTCTTTACTCTGGCAACAAAAGGTGATCCGAATAAGGATACTAATCGTAAATCTTGGATTACGTTGAAGAATGGCGTACTTGTACGTATGGTACAAGACTCCGCTAAGTCCATTCATTCTCAAATCCTTGTGCCTAAAAATATGAGAGTTAAAATTTTACAGCACGCTCATGATTCGCAGTGTGCTGGACATATGGGTTTTTCCCGTACTAAAGCTAGAGTTCTTCAATCTTTCTTTTGGCCTGCGGTGAATAAGGACATACGAATCTATTGTCGATCTTGTAAAGTATGTCAAGAGATTAAATCCAGAGGTCCACGCCATGATGCACCTATTCAGGCTGCAGACATTCCCATTCGGCCATTTCAAAAAATGGCGATAGACATCATTGGTCCATTTAAGATAAAGTCTGCTAGAGGACACCAATTTATTTTGACGTGTGTTGATATGTGCACACGTTGGCCGGAGGCTGTTCCTCTAAAGAGCATAACTACTGCTGATGTCGCAGATGCTCTTTGGTTAATATTTTCTCGTCTGGGATTTCCAGCAGAAATATTATCCGACCATGGTACCCAACTCATATCGGATACCATGTCTCAAGTAATGTCGACTCTGAAGATAGAGAGATCGCTGAGTAGTATTTATCATCCTATGTCCAATGGGATGGTGGAACGTTTGAATAGAACTCTGAAAAACCTACTAGGTAAGATAACAGAAGATCATCCTCAGGATTGGGATAGGGTTTTACCCGCGGCTCTCTTTGCATATAGAGAGGTCGCCAACGAACATACAGGATTTTCTCCCTTTGAACTTGTCTTTGGCGCGAAACCGCGAGGTCCTATGTCCTTACTGCATGATCTTATAACTGCTGATAATATTGCGATGACACAAAATCCTCTTATGAATATGTCATCGCACTTAGACACAAGATTATTGAAGCATGCAAATTGGCAACTGCTTCTTCTGAATTTGCGAAACAGAAGGCAAGGGAATTTGCCAATAAAAAGAGATGTTTGCGTCAACTTTGTCCAGGTGACAAAGCATTTGTCTTGCTACCTTGTAGGGAAAATAGACTTCTCATTTCTTGGAAAGGTCCGTACGATATAATATCAAAGGTTTCCGATGTTGACTATATCGTCGATATTGACGGGAAGCGTAAAACCTTCCACATCAACATGCTCACGGAATTCCATGAACGTCCTGATTATTTACAACCTGTTTTCCAGGCAACGGACGATTTTCCAGTCCAACATGGACAGTACTCATCTCTGTCAGTAATACAGGATGAGGAAACGAGTTTCTCGGATGTAAATTTACCTTTTCCAATGATTCCTCTTCACTCTAATTAATCATGGAAAGATGTTGCAATTTCTCCAGAATTATCTCCAGGAGAGCAGAAACAAGTTTCTACTATGTTAGAACAATTTCAGGATGTCCTTACTGACATTCCTGGTCAAACTGATGTCATTCAACATGACATTATTCTTACTGACCATAGTCCTATAAGAGTCAGACCGTATCCTATCCCGATACATTTTCAAGCACAGGTAGAGAAAGAGTTAGATGAGATGATAGAGTTAAAAATTATTGAACCATCCACATCAGCATATTCTTCGCCGATGGTTATAGTACGGAAAAAAGACAATAACATACGTCTTTGCGTGGATTATCGCAAATTGAATCAAGTGACTAAATTCGATGCTGAACCTATGCCTTTACTAGAAGAGCTACTTACGAGACTATCGAATTCTCACTTCTTTACTAAACTCGATTTGTCTAAGGGATATTGGCAAGTTCCACTATCCGAACACGCCAAACCGTTTACTGCTTTTTCGACGCCTACGGGTCTATTCCAATGGAATTTCATGCCTTTCGGTCTTATGAACGCCCCTGCTACATTTGTACGCATGATGCGTCGAATCCTATCTCATCGCTCAGATGTCATTGCGTATCTTGATGACATCTGTCTTTTCAGTGATACTTGGAACGATCACTATAATGGTATAAATGAACTATTGTCTATCTTACGCGAGCATAACCTGACAGCGAAACCATCGAAAGCATGTATTGGTTTTAGCGAAATATCTTTCTTAGGACACCGTGTTGGTCATGGGTTCCTAAAAACAGAAGACCATAATACAAGTAAGATACTTAACATTTCTATTCCTAAGACTAAAAAGCAAGTACGAAGTCTCTTAGGTCTAATACAATTTTATGGACGATTCATCCCGAATCTGTCCTCCATTATGTCACCTCTTTCTTCCTTGCTAAAGAAAGGGTCTCCTAATGTAGTCCATTGGACTCAAGAATGTCAATCCTCTTTGGATAAGGTTAAAACTATGTTTTCTACTTCACCTATCCTAGTATTGCCTTCTAAGGATAAGACATTTATTCTTCGTAGTGACGCTTCATCCACCGGGATTGGAGCTGCACTAATGCAAGAGTACTCTGGAACTCTGCATCCTGTGATGTATATTTCTCGGAAATTAAATGCCGCAGAGAAGAATTACTCGGTCCTAGACCGTGAATTATTGGCTATGGTTTGGTCAATCCTTAAACTGCAAAGATTTCTTCTGGGCGCGCATTTCATTGTGGAAACTGACCAGAAAGCTCTTACGGCTATTCAGAGTAAAAATCTGAAGAGCGCGAGATCAACGCGATACGCGATTGCTCTACAGCCATTTCATTTTTCGGTGCGAGCTATCCGTGGGTCAGAAAATGTGATGGCAGATATTTTGTCTAGATGCCCACATGATTCATAACTGTTATACAACTTTGATACAGTTGTTTCTATGTTGAAATGTGTACACATATGTAATATATCATATATTGATTGTAACACTACTTAGCGGTTCATTGATATGTATTCACCGCTGATCTTTCAATGTTTTTCGTCTTTGATGATCATGATGTTAAGATATCTTAGATGGAATTTATGTATAAACTAATGTGGAAATTGTGTCATTGCTAATATTGTAGTATGCGTTGGTGACACCTCTCTGGAAATATTTATACTTAGAGAAGTACTTTCTCTAAGGTCATAAAACTTATGCTTATCATCTGCGCATTGTTATTGCTGCGTTGTGAGCCTATTGTATGTTGCTCCTAGATGTATTTCAAAAAAAAAAAGTACCATTTTTTTTTCCCGAGGGGTGTGGTAATCTGTTGCGTGCATATTTTGACGCACATTTTACAAAAATCGATATGGCTATTTAATATGGGAAAAATATAGACATTCATTTATTTGTGTATGAAAATGCTGTTTATGGTAAAAGCGAGATAATCCATGTTTGATTCACACTTTTGATTATAGGAGTAATCGTTCTGGATATTGATCCAGCGCAAGGATATTGCGCTTGCGTTTGTACTTATTTTTTAGGGCCAGAAAATATATTAATTTGCTTATTGTGTTTATGGCCTGAATTCATATGTATTACATATTATTAGTACAAGTAGAATCAGTCCTATATTGTATATTTTGGATGGGTAGGAGGGACTAGATTCTTGCTAGCGGAAGTATGAGTTGTCTTGACAAGTCGTGATGAGTTCCGATGTACCGCTTACAAATGGCGGGGTACGTTTTTCAAGAGCTGGTCCTTTCGTCAGAAAAAAATGTCTTACGACGTGGTTTTTCTTCTGAAGGAGATGGTGTCTCTACGATAGTTTGTGTTAGAGACTCTCCTTATGTCAGTATATAGATGATTCGGACTCCAGGTAAACCCAGCTCCTATTTTTGATGATCTCTCGTCGGTTAGGCCTAGCTTGACTTTTGGTGCTTCGTTATGCTAGTGTCGTGTTTGGTATCGACGAAGATGACAGATTTTCCTGCAGCGGTTATGGCTACGTGAAATTAACCTGATCACCGT